>VDFB02000015.1:567318553-567943056 GCA_007258455.2 Sequoia sempervirens | reverse complement strand
AATTTTCAATGATTAGATCATTTTTCTTTTCGTTAGTCTTTGTTTGTGGTGTCTTGTGGCTAGTGTTAGTCTTATGTGTTGTTGGTTTGTTGCCATTAGTCTATTAGGTGTTTTGTTGTTAATCTACTTTGTGTGATCTCCTTATTGAGACCCATTTTGCCTTTAGCCATTTGGCTTTTGTAAGGGTAGGGGCCCTTGCTATCCCTTTTACTTAATAAAAAATAATATTAAAATTTGGGAAACACAATATAATATAATAAAAACAAAATTACTCTTTTAGGACCAGGAATAATTGAAAACGAAATGGGTTACATATAACTATTTAAAAGATAGGAGAAGTAGGAACCATTCCTTGTAAGCTAAGAACCCAATCATGAAAGCATGTAGTCTCGCAAACTATGTGAAAGATTTGAAATAAAGAAAGGCTCGAGAAGACTTTGAGGTTTATGCAAAGAAAACCCTAGTAAAAATTCATCAATCTTTTATAATTCATGATAGTCTTCCATCTCATTGAAATTCAACTACATCTATTAGAAATATTACTTTTCCTTCTAAATAATGATCACTTCATATTTTATTTCCTTATCACTATCTTGATGTTCCTCATCTTCACATATTCTTCAACACACTCTACCATAAACTCATTGAAGTCTTCTGACTTTTTAATACTTATGCCTTCATTCATCATAAATGGATGTTCTATTTGTTCTACATCTATATATCATGAAACAACTGAGTCTTGGGATGCATTCATCTTAAATGAATTGATCATACTCTTAATATAGTGACCTTTTTTCTAGCATAAGCTCATTAATAATCGATGAATGTTCAACACCTACTTCCTCACTAACATGTATGGGGGTTTTTGAGGATAAGGATGAAATTGAGTCAAATTCAAGAGGAAATTCAATCTATCCTCCACTAAAGACCCACTCTATAGACTCATTAAAATCCTATGTCAACTTTTGATACTTATGCCTTCATTCATCATAGATGGATGTTCTATCTAATCTTCACCTATATGTCATGAAACAATCGTCTTGGGACGAATTCACCTTAAATAAAATATTATCATGCTCTATAGTAACATTTTCTAGCACAAGCTCATTGACAATTACTGAATGTTCAACACTTTATTCCTCACTAACATGTATGGGGGGTATTTGAGGATAAGGATGAAGAGCAATCAAATTGAAGAGAAAAAACATTATATCCTCCACTAAAGACCTACTCTCAAGGTGTTGTAGAAAATTGTCAAGGCTTGGTAATGAATCTTCCACATATAGTTCCAATTTGATGAGTACCTCTAGAGTTAAATTATCTTCAAGAATAAGATATTTTTCCTCATCTAATTATGATTCATCACTAATAGTACAAACAAAAACATTAACCTTTGGAAACAAATTTTTTAATCTCTATTCAAGATGTCTATTTTCATTATTCGTGCTCATGGGAGCTACTGAACTTGAAGTTGAAACCTCCTGAGATAATAAAATATCTTGATCTTTTTATAATTGAGTTATACGTTGAACAATTATCAACTCCTTTGTGACATTTATTTCTAATTCTCTAGTAGATATTTCCTAAACAACTTGAATGGTGATACATTCATCGATTACATCTAGTGCAAGCTCTTTGGACAACCCTTGAAATGATAAAAAATCCATTTGATTCATTATCTTTTCTGGTGTCATCTTACTCAATAAGAATCGGAACACAACTGCAATCCTCGAATGCTTCTATAACCTCATCCTAGATTGTATGACACACTTGGGAAATATTACAATCTTCTTGCATCAACAATCTCTCTTTGAAATTAAAGAACTTTAGCAAAGTAGGTAAAATATTTACTTCTTGTGGATATTATTGTTTTATTTATAGTTCATATTTTTGTGAATATATGAAATCATTCAATGTATGATTATGTAAATTATTCATTACCTTATCAAGTTCATATTGGGCATATTTCATCATGGAGTCTCTACGAGGTTCATCTAATGAATGTCAAGGCCCTTGATTTGTATTTGAAGTTTTCAATAGTTGTTTGAACCTTTGTGTTTTAAGATAACTTCTACCATCATGTTTATTTGTCTTTTGGAACATATAGTATGTATGTGAAGATTTTTTTGGTAATAACCTTGCTATAGGAGTACATAAAATAAGGCCTATTGTTGTTATCATTAGTGAAAAAAATATTTTTCCTTGAAGGAGGTGGATATTGTTGAAGTAGTGAGATGTTCAAGTGAATTCAATCTTTCATATTATCTTTGCAATAAAGAGAATAACTAATGTTTGCACTAATGGCCTAATTGAATTGCTTTAAATCCTACTTAAAGTAATCATATGATCCTTCAACTTGATTGCATGTTCTTGAGCATGCTTCAATTTGGTAGCATGTCCTATTTTTAGAAATAAAGCAACATTTTAAGGAAAATAATATATGAAGAAACTTACAATAATCTTAAAAGAATATAGAGTGTAAAAAATACCATTAAATAAACAATTGAATCATGTAACAAATTCTCTTCTATGCTTGGTGTCATCTTTCTTGGCATTTGAGAGTTGAGCAAACAAGATATGATGTTTAGATTTTTCTTAATTGAAGCATTTGAATAACTTGTCAATATTTGATTCCCAACTAATAAGAGAACCAATAATAAGACGGTAAATCCAATCAACTATCACACTTTGTAATGTTTTAAAAAATTAAAAAAACTAATATTTTTATATGCCACAATCAAATTCCACATGCGGTGTTGAACGCTAAAATTTTCTCACTGGGATGTTGCTTTTTATCATTGTATAATTTGAGAAAACTATTTTTTGATCCATGAGAAGCTTTTGATGTTAATGAAAGGCCATCAAACAAATATAATATCCCCATGGAAATAATGGAGGTGGGTGATTGTTGTTTTTTTACATCTTGATTAACCATCACTTATTATATTTTTTCTTCTAAAGTTGAAAATATTGAAGAATATTCTTTTGGAGAGAATGAACAAGATTTGCTTTCCTTCATGAATGAGTGTAGACTTCCATATAAGTATTCATTTTTTATTCCTTAATGGAGTCACTAAAATATGTTAGCATGGTAATTCACACATTTTAGTACAACACAAAACCAAACAGACATGTTTTAGAACCACTCTTCAAATTAAAAGAGGAAGCTCTCTATGAACAAAAATAAAAACTTAAAACCCTAATCTAAATAGCATGTACTTTATGATTTATACAATATTTTTTTGGTGGTCCACACTCATGCTAAACAAAGGTATTTTCTAGATTAGCCTAGGACTAAAGACTAACACACACTTCATATCAAGGTAAAAAGTTTCTATAATTTTGACTAAAAATAAACCTCACATAACTATTAAATGTTCACTCTTTCTAACTAAAATAAAATATTAAAAATATGTGAGCAAGACACAAGGATTACATATGTTCGAACACAAGTACATAAACACTTTGATAAATTGAATTTACTTCATCAAAACCTATAATACAAAGCATACAAACTCACAAATAAGTTGTCCCAGGATGAGGGAGCATCTTTTAAAAATAAGTTGAAATTTTGGAATGTAGATTGGGTGGGCTCATATGGGGCCTCTAGGGGTTTAATGGTGCTTTGGAACCTTTAATTGATTTATCTGGAGAATTCGGATGTCGAAAGGAACTAGTTGGCATGCAAAGCAAGGAGTTTATTGTCCAATATGCATTTTCTATTGCTTAATGTTTATAGTCCATGCTCATGCAATGAGAAAAGGAAAGTTTGGGGTCATATTGAGAGGGTTTGTAACAACTCTCAGATGGAGTTTTGTGTTGTGGAGGTGACTTCAATGTAATTCTACGTCAACAAAATAAAGGGGGTAAGGAGAAAGTTGCAATATCTGAGAGATTTTGAGGATTTTGTGGAGAGAAACATGTTTATGGATATTCCAATGTCGAGCGAAGCTTACACATGGATACATAGGCGATTAAGTTTCAGCAACATCATTGAGCGCTTGGATTGTTTCCTTTTTAAAGGCGATTTAGGTATGTTTCCCTTTGTGTTAGAGGGAAGTATTTTGCCTCAATCAGGATCGGATCACTATCTGATCTACTTAGAGATTATTGAGGAGAAGAAATTGGTAAGGTGTCCCTTCAAGTTCAAAAAGATGTGGATGAGGGATCATTTTTTTTCAATCTCATTCAATAGTGGTGGTTTGAAGTATCTTCGAGGGTACTAACATGTTCCAGATGGTTTCAAAGCTGAAACAATTAAAACAACAATTGAAGAGTTGGAATAAAAATAGCTTCAAGAATATCTTTGTAACAAAAGGGAAGTTGAAAGGGGAACTGCAAGCTCTAGATGAAGTTGTTTTAACCAAAGGTATGGATGCAAAATGTACTTGAAGGAAAAGGATTTGATGAACATATATGAGGAGGTACTGGTGCAAGAGGAAGTCTTTTGGAGGCAAAAATTCAGGGAATCATGGATAGGTGAAGGGGATAAAAA
The DNA here is from genome assembly GCA_007258455.2 of Sequoia sempervirens. Lineage (NCBI taxonomy): Eukaryota > Viridiplantae > Streptophyta > Pinopsida > Cupressales > Cupressaceae > Sequoia > Sequoia sempervirens. The sequence goes on along the minus strand of VDFB02000015.1, from coordinate 567,938,561 downwards.
TAAAAAGTACTTTCATAATGCCACAAAGGAGAGAAGGAATATAAACAAAATTACAAGGATTAAAGTGACCAATGGGTTGGTTCTAGATAAAATGGAAGATATAATCGAGGAGGTAGTGGACTATTACAAAAATATACTAAATAATTGGAGTGGATCAGAGTTGGGTGCCCAACAAGCAATTTTAGATAATAGTCCAAAGCTAATTATGGATGATCAAAATAAGGAGATCCTGAGGGAGTTTACAGAAGAAGAGATAAAAGTGGCATTGCAACAACTCCACGCAGAAAAGTTGCCAAGGCCTGATGGATTTCTAGCAGGTTTCTTCTGTAAGTGTTGGGACATTATGGGGAGGGAAGTGTTTGAAGCAATAGAAGCCTCAAGGAAGATGGGAAACGTTCTGAGAGAAATTAATAACACTTTAATTTCCTTGATCCCAAAAAAGGAGAAACCTTCGTCTCTAGATGAGTACAGGCCTATCTCTCCTTGTAACACAATATAAAAAATCATGTCAAAGGTTGTTGCAAATAGGTTGAAAAAGACCCTCCCTTCCATTATTTTTGATGAGTAGACGACCTTTGTTCCAAGGAGGTCCATTTTAGATGGAGTTATCATAACTCAGGAGGCTATTCATTCAATTCAAAAGATGAAGAGGGAAAGTATGCTAATCAAATTGGATATAAAGAAGGCCTATGATCGAGTGGATTGGTGGTTTCTTTTCAAAGTCTTAGAAGTTTTTGGCTTTCATAAACAATGGTTGGACTGGATTTTCAACTTTGTGGCCACCAAAGGTTTCTAGTTCTTATAAATGGATCCCTAGAATGCTTCTTCGATATGTCCAAAGGGTTAAGACAAGGTGATCCACTATCACCTTTCTTATTCATCATCATGGTTGAAGTGTTAGGAAGATTGCTAAGTAAGGAAAATTTGGAAGGCAAAGTAATTGGGATCCAAATAACTAGTAATGTTCCACCAATAATGCATTAGCAGTTTTTTGATGACATAATTTTTTTTGGGGTGACACAAAGAAGAGAGGAAAAAAACTTCAAGGAGGTCCTAGACACTTACACTAGTGCTTCAGTTCAAGAGGTGGGTAGAGAAAAATATGAGATTTTCTTTTTTAATTCAAAGCCTAGCTTGGAAATGTAGATTTTGAGAATTTTGGCCTTCAATAAAGGTAGCCTTCCCTACAAATATCTCGGTCTACCCCTAGCAACTGGGGTACATCGTGGGAGATTATGAGACCCATTAGAGCAAAAGGTGGAAAGCAAGCTAACCATATGGAAGGGGAGGTGGCTTTCCTAGGCCGAAAGAATCACGATGGTGTATGTAGTGATCTTTGCATAGCCAATATATTTGATGTCATGTTTAGGTTGTCCACTTGGGGATATCAACAAGATCAATCAAAAAATTAGAAGGTTCTTTTGGTAAGGAAACTCAGGGCAACACAAGATTCCTCTCATTACCTAGGAAAAGGTTTACAAGTCAAAACAAGTCAATGGGGTGGGATTAATGAATTTGTTGAAGCATAATAGGGTGTTAGGCACAAAGCTAGTTTGGAAAATCTATTCATGTCCAAACCTAAAATGGGTGAATATTTTTAAAAATAAATATTTGGATGAGGGGGAGATGTGTATTTTGAGCTCAAGGACAGTCCCCCAAGGCTCAAGGATCTAGAATTTTATAAGCCAATGTTTGTCCCTCGTCACAAACTATCTCACCTAGAACATAAATGATGGAAGATCCACACTTTTATGGGAAGACTCCTAGGGGGTTTCAAGAGCTTGGACAACAGGGTTGAATTGGATCCAGTAAAACTTGCAACCAGACATAGTTGGGGCTTTCATGTTCGAGACTATCTACAAGCCTCAGAGAAGGATGGCTATGTTCAATGGTCTTGGAAAGATGCAATGACTCTAGGAATCTTTAAAGCCTTGGCTGAGCTATATAAAGATTCTTTATCAGACAAAATAATTCACATCAAATAAGTCAGAGATAAATTAGTTTAGAACAGGTCTCACAATGGTCAATATAATGCAAAGGACAGTTATAGGCTCTTGGGTAAGCGAGAGGAAGCAACAATGAAGCTACCAATTAAGTTATGTTGGGACAAAAATTGCCTTCCAAAGGTGGGAACCTTCACTTGGGTGGCACTACAGAATAAAATCTTGACGGTTGATAAGTTTAGAAAATTGACGTTCGAAGGGCCCTCCAGGTGTGTTGGCAAGTTGTCCTTTTTCCAAGGAGTGTTGGCAATGGTTGTGCACCAAATTAGGATGGAAGAGTGCTCTTCCTAATGACATTTTAAGCCTATTTCAGTCATGGCCTCTACTATTCAAATCAACGTTGTTTTCAAGTTTAAGACTAATAAGACCATCCATGCTCCTTTGGGAGATTTGGAAGGAGAGGAATAGAAGGTTATTTCAAGGGAAGGAAATGTGTCTTCCTTCCTTTCTCAACAAATTTGAGGTTGCTATGGTGGAAGTAGCCAATAATATGCCAATTGGATAGAACCCAAACAAAGCAAGTTTCACAAAGTGGGATTTCAAGATGAGGAAAAATTGGTATGGTATGAAAGTCCCTCTCTTTTGGGGGGAAGGTGGGAAAAAGTCTCAAAGGGCAAGAGAACAAGCAACTTGGAAAACCTACTACGGGTCAGTATTGTTGTGAGGGGGAATAAAGCAATAGAGAAACAAGCAATGAATTAAACAAACTTAATTTAAACAAGATAAAATTCTAATCATACTCATGAAATGAAGTTTTAAAATAACGAAATCAAACAAAGTAATCCTGAAGATAACATAAATTGTATTCAAAACCTTAAAAGCTATACCATCCCATGTTAGAGTTGTGTTTGTATTGACATTTGGATGTCGAATTGCTCGAACCAATACAAATCCTCCATTGTTGTTGTTGCAAAAGCTTTGATTTGTGTTGATAATGGTGAACTAGGATGTGATGACAACTCTTAATATGCTCAAAGGATAATTGCTTAGTGCTTTGCTATGAAGATTCTAGATGATTTGTGAGAAGGTAGAGGATTATTTTATAGATTTCCTGTTTTGAGATGAGCGATCAAGATTTCGTACTAAAAGATCTCGATCAATGATTGAGAACCATGAAAGGAAATAGATTGGAATGATTAGTGGATTTAGATTGCATAATCTATGTGATTGAAGAAATCAAGTTGAGTAGTTAGTGATATAATATATATAGGCCTCTGTGCATTTTCTCTATAAAAAAATGTTGAGTAGTTAGTGGGATTGAAAAATCAAGTTGAGTGGTTAGTGGGATTGAAGAATAGATGAGTTAGTAAGCCATTTAGAGTGAGAAATTAGTGGTCATGATTTTCTCAATCACAAAAGGAGGGTGAGGATAATTAATTAATTGAAATAAATTAATTAATATTTAGAGATGAACGTGCAATTCATGTTTGACTTTAACAAATAAAGTTGTATTTGTTTGTTGACTACGTTGAATGATGTTGAATAATTAATTTAATTATTCAAGTTTAGAGAGGGGAAAGTGATTTAGTTAAATTATTAAGTGATAACAAGTTAATTGATTTAGACGAATAGGGTAATTGGTGACAATTAAATAATTAATGTTATTTAATTAATCAAGAGGAATAAATTTAGGTTAATGATGATATAGTGAATTAATTAAATAATTTAAATATTATTCAATTAATAAGGGAAAATAGGGTTTTTGAAGTAAATGATGTGAAATACAATGATATTAATGATAATGATGCCAATAATAAAAAATGTCATTCAGGATGTGTGATATGTGTTAGGTCATTTTTACATGTCTACATTTTGCCCCTCTTTGAGACAAAGTATTGGTTGGTTTGCTTCAAAGAATTTGATGTTAAGATCAAGATTTGAAATTTTTTATATGCCCCACTGTGCCCAGGCGATCAACTGAAAGATAGAACAGCGTTGGGCTACCCCCTCGAGAGGTTGGCCAAAACAGATATTTTTTAGGTCAGGCTCGCGACAAGGTTCCATTGTAGTTCAGATGTGTAGAGAACGAAAAATTAGGCCATTGGGCCCTTGTTTATAGTTTAGATGTTCTTGGGTGCTCATAATTGTAACCTAGGAAGGTTTCCTAGGTTAAAAATTAGGGTTTTGGGGGTAAAAATAGGAAATTAGGGTTCATTTTTCTCATTTGCACTCTGAGCCCTTAGTGAATTCTTGTCTCTGGAGATCCTGATTTGACAATTTTTGAGTCGCGATGTTGAGGATTCCAAGTGCCCCACATCGTTCAAAGGATGTATGTGACTTTAAGAGGCCAATTGGTGCAAGTGTCATGGTATGTATCACTTATGTTCCTATTTTCATCTTTCCATTTTTGCGTAATTAATGCTAGAAATCATTAACAACAGCAATAATTTTGTGAAATTATCGCTTTTGCCTCAATTTTACCGCTATTATTGTTTGTGTTTTTCTTGCTTTTGCTTTTCTTGCTCGCTATCATTTTTTTTGTTCATTATTGCATTTTTGCTCACTTTTGATTACCGCTTTCGTAAAAAATGTTTGATATTGTTTTTCTACTTGTGAAATGACTGTTATTGTGAATTTTGTTCATTGTTGAAAAATTTGCTCGCTTTTGTCATTTTTGACGCTATTGCTCAAAATGCTCGCTATTGTCAAAAACAGGGCTGCTATTGCTTTTCTTGAAAGATTTAGCCAATTTTCCTACAGTCTTAGGTTCGTGAAATTATTTTCTAGCAAATTCTTAATCGCATGGGTTGAATGTTTGTAGGCGTTTCTAAAACAATTGTATTTGAGAGAGCGACGACTATGACAATTGTTCGACCTACTCATTAGTTTCTTCAAGGTTAAGAGAGACTTTCTGGATACGATAGTTTTGTGTTATATATGTTACATTCTTGAGATACGATGCCATAGGGCCATGATTACCGCCCTTGTAGAGAGATGGAATTTAGAGTTGTCGTCCTTCTACCTATTGACCAACGAGATGACCATTACACTAGAGGATGTGTGGAGGATTCTTTGCATCCCTATTCACGACAAACTTGTGACTTACGATGTTAGGCAGGGTACTTTTGCCATGCAGCATGTACTTGGCGTTCGACAACTTCATGTGGTGGACTCAGAGATAGACTTGTCTCCGTTTGTTGACAGTGTTGATTTGATATTGTTGGTCTTATCAGGTTTGATTATGGGGCTTGTGGTGCCCAATCGTAGAGGTTGAAATTTTCCTATTGGCTAGGATATATGTATTGAGCAAATGATGGAGCACAGTACGAGGTATGTGTGGGGTCCATGTCTTTTAGTGCACCTATATAGAGACATGCATGAGGTTGCCTATCGTGGAGGCAGTTTTATCTCTACTGGCATGACAATGTTGCATGTATGGGCTTAAGAGCATATCCCAGTGATGATGCCATATGGCATTATGGATCGGGATCTGGAGGATCTATACTCTTATATATATTCAAATTTTATGTATTATACCTGGTCTGTTCGGTTACTGTATTAGCGAGGCATTTTTTATCACATGCCTGCACTTATTTGGAGACCATGGCTAGGCTATGAGGCCTTGCATGATGATGTGGATCAGCTCCCTTATTACTGACATACACGATGGTTGATAGGTCGTGTGGATTCTCTTCTCAAGCATGACTTGCCTAATTATGTTCTCCAATAATTTGGAGAGTGGCATACATGGTTTAGAGATGACTATCATGCACATTTTGGGAGGACATATCGAGAGTTGAGGGTGTGAGGGCCACAAGCCTCTTCTATTGATGTTGTAGCTGAGTTCAGATGACTTGCCCCATTTGGATGGGGTTGGGCAGCAGGGTTAGTTGACCCTGGCACTACATGTGACTATGATCAGTGGTGGGCTCATCGTGTTCCTCTTTGCTTTATAGATCCTGTTGGTGCTAGGACAATTGTGGGGAGATCTAGTGTGATTGACCAAAGGGGTGAGTGATAATAGCCCAGGATTGCAGCAGAGCAGTTAGATAGAGTAGGGCATGATGGGTAGAAAGATCAGCCTGATCCAATGCAGCAAGATCAATAAGTACCACAGTTTCCTCCCCCACAGGGGGATGCAATAGCACATATAGCCCAGTTGATTGTAGATAGATACGCTCGGGTCATCAAGAGGGATACAAAGATTATTTAGAGAAAGGTGGCTAAGGCACAAGTGGTGGAATTGACTACCGAGAGAGATGGCTTCCATTAGGAGCTAGATGGGTTCCGAAAGGAGAGAGATGTCGTTAGGTAGGATCTGGCCATAGAGAGGCAACTTAGACTTACAACTAAGATATCATTAGCTTCCTCCATTCCTCTTGCTTAGTACTAGGTCGAGCGAGATTAGTTGTTATTGAGATGTACATATTATCAGACTTCATATCAGGCCTTTGTTCCCAAAGCTCAGAGATGGCTTCATTTTGGAGAGTCGAGCACACAAACAAGTGCATAGTTGGGTGTTCAATTAGTTAGGCAACCTCATTAGTCTCCAATCATCCTGCAGCCATCTCCCCATTAAAGCTAGAAGTAGCCGATATCTCCACCACGAGATGACCAACAGGGTTGAGGTTGCTTGATCTTTACATGATGTTTATTGTTTTAGAGACTTCATGTAAACATGATATTTTGTATATATATTCATCAACCCAGCTGAGGCCTTGTATATATGTATTTTTTTGTATATTTTGAGATCACACATGTTACTTGATGATGTATCTAACATTCTCATTTTTTATGATGTATGAGATATACCATGTTTTGATTCGGCTTTATTATGTGTTATGAGATGATTATGGATGATGATTTATACATGCTCATGTATTTTTTATACTTTTTCTAATGCATTTATATGATATGGATGGATGTATGGTTTATATATCTATTTGATGGATGATGATATATTATGTATGTGATGATATATTATGTTTTTATGGATGACTATATGATGTGTGATGTTTTATCATTTTATTATGGTCATGATATGTACTGATGAATTTTGTGGATGTAGGATGCATGTGGTACTAATGATATTGTGATGTAGGATGGAGTTGTTAGTTAGAAGAAGTGTTTAATGATTTTAGAGATGGATAGAATTTTGATGTTGTTAGTTACTGATGAGTTTTGCTTTTTCTTTCATAGAGGCTTCGTATCTTTTAGCAATAATTTTTGATGTAGCAAACAGACACAATGCACTAGGATATTAATAACCAAGGTGGCTTTGTATCCTTTGCGTGGACTTTGAATTTGCAAACAAAGAATATTCTTGCTCATACCAAACATACGAAAACCCTGTTAGAGTGTATGGTTGAGTTGTGTTAAAACATTTCGGCCCAGTTACACAGAGAGGTATGAAGTACCTAACATGCAACTACTACATGAATTGCCTCAACACAACTTTCATACATAGAAAAAAGCAAGTATTCACCGTATTAGTATTTAAAAAACATCTAACAAACAAAACAAATATAAATTGACAATCAACATCTTCATTCCTTCCTCTCTAAATCCTTAACAGACATCCTTGAGAGATCTTGGGAATGTGATAGTAAGATAAATTAAAAAGGTAAGATCATAAAGAGATAAAAAATGTAGTATCACTTGCCATGGTTGTTTGATGTTTCAAGATATTATCCTTTAGTGATTTCTATTGTAGGAATTTTTTATTCGTTAAGACATACGTTAAGATGTTGACAATGAATAATTGATAGGTAGGCTGTTTGAATACTTAGGCATTGTTTTAGTCTGATGATGATCAAGTCGTTTCAATCTTTACTTTGGAAGTTTTGATTTTGGTGTTTTTTTTGTTTATCAATTGCTTTGTCAAAGGTTGAAGGTGGTGTTTTGTTTATTATGAATGGAAAGTTTATGCAAGATAGGTGACAATGGAGATAGGACCTTTTGTGATTTAGTGATTTATTTGATGTTGTTTTTGTTGTTTTCAAGAAATTTAGAGATAATTAGGGAGATCTAAAGGGACTGACCTAGTGCCTCGTGGGTTGATCAGAGATTAGCCTTTCCTATGTGATGAATGTAGAGACATTGTAGTTCGACTTTATTTACTGACATTGTTTTTGGAGTTTTTTGTATTTCATGTGTTTTTTTGGATTTTGATAGGATATTTGAATATTTTTTTTTTGTTTTGGGGGACTAACCTAGGGCCTCAGGGGCTTGTCGATGATGGCCTTGCCTACATTATACACACAAAGGTTTGTAGTTCGCTTGTTTTGATAAGAGTATGCTTTTGAATTTTTCTAATTTTTCAAACGTTTTTGGATTTTTGACTAAGTTTAAAGACCATGATGGACACCTTAGGGGACTGACCTAGAGCCTCAAGGGCTGATCAAAGATTAGCCTTGCCTATGTTATACACATAGAGACCACGTAATTTGACTGGTGTTGACTCAAAGCATAATTTTTTTTTGGGGATTTTGATGTTTTGACTTTGTTTTTTATTTTTCCAGTTTTCAACAGTGATGGGATGTACAAGGATCCAATTTGCTACCAATTTCAAGAAGTTACCCCTAGTTTGAGAAAAGATTACATTTATTAGGGGAGATGGATTTTGATGGTGCAACAAGGTTCAACACTTGATCAGTCATTGATCCATGGTTGGTTGCACGTTTTATTAAGGGACGAATAGGGTGGATGCTTTAGATAGTGCTAATAGATAAAGATGCAGGTCTTATTCAAATGTAGTGCTTATTTACCAGGTTTTCACTACAATACCTGTCCTAGAAGCACCACAAAAGTGGTTTTCACTTAAAGAACATTTTATTTCTCTTTACTTTTTTTCTTTATTTTTTCTTTTTTTTGCTTTTTTAGCTTCCTTTTTTTTCCTGGGATACTCTAATGTGCTCAAGTATAAAACTTTTTGAGATGGGTGCTATTCAGAGGTTCGACTAAAGGTTCTCCTTTAGGAGTAGCCAATTGATAAGATCCAAAGCTATAGCTTGATGTGATGATGAAAGGACCTAACCAATTTGGTTCAAACTTCCCCTTCCCATCTTGATTCAGTTGGTCTTTTATTCTCTTTTAGTACTAGGTCACCAACTTGAAAGCTTTTATTTTTTATCTTATTGTTGTAACTTTGTTTGAGCCGATTTTGATAAACCTAGAGATGGTTTAACGCACTCAAATGACTCATCTAAAATTTCCAACTCACTCAATCTAGATACTCAATATTCCTCATTGTTGACCATGCCTTTTAAGGATACTCACAGTGAGGGGATTTTGACTTTAATAGGTAGGATTGCTTCAAATATGTAGACCAAGGAAATATGTGTGGCACCTGTAGGTGTATGAATGTTGGTTCGGTAATCCCATAAGGCTAGGTTTAGTTGTAAATTCCAATCACGACTGATGTCATTAACGCTCTTTTTAAGTATTTTCAAAAAAAAAATATTGGATGTTTCATCCTGACTAATTCCTTGGGGATAGTAGGGCGTTGAGAATCGGTGTTGGATAGAAAAATTTGAACAAAGCTCATGGGAATCTTAGTTTTTAAATGGGGTTATGCTATTCATTACAATAGTTTGGGGAATTCCATATCAACAGACCAGATAATTCAAGATAAACTTGGATATTTGTTTCCCTGTGATGTAAGTTAACGAAATTGCTTCTATCCACTTTGTAAAGTATTCAGTTGCAGTGATAATGAACATGTTCCCATTGGATGAAGTGGGAGATATCTTACCTATCAAGTCTAGTCCCCACTTCAAGAAAGGCCATGGTGATGTTATAGGTCGTAGCTTTTGTGCTGGTGCATGAACAAGATGATTGTGTTGTTGACATTGGCGACATCTTCTTGAGTAATGAATGCATTATTGTTCCATTGAGGGCCAATAATACCATGTTCTCAATAATTTTTGTAATAGATTGGATCCACTAGAGTGAGACCCACAAATACCTTCGTGCACTTCTTGTAAAGTGGCTTGCGCTTCTTCCATGTTGAGACATCGAAGTAATGTACCATCTAGACTTTGTCTGTATAGGGTATCTCCTAAGATGGTGAAATGAAAAGTTCTACAGACAAAGGTTTTATTTTGGTGTGTCGTTAAGTCAAGAGGTATGATACCTTGTTGGATATAGCCAAATGTATCTTGGTACCAAGGTGAGTTAGGACCAACATCACAAACTAGTTCTAATTTTGGAATATCGAATGTCGGTATAAGTAGTTGCTCCATGAGGAATTCATATTTGGGATTTTGAGAAATATCGAGGAGTGATCTTAGTGTTGTCATAGCAGTAGCTACTCTATTGTTGATCCTTGGAACATGTTCAAAGGCGATGAAGATAAAGTACTATTTGAAACTATCCACCATTATTTTGTATGGCATAAGCTTGTCATCCTTTGTTTGATATTCGCCATTTACCTGCTAGATGACTAGTTGGGAGTCTCCATAGACATGTAGTTCCTTTATCCTCCATTCTACGACCATCTTCAGTCTTGTGTTAGCGCTTCATGTTCAAAAATGTTATTGGTACACGGAAAGGAAATCTTGTAAGCCTTAGGTATACTATCTCCTTGTGGTGTGAGAAATAAGATACCAACCCCTGAGTTGTGTTGAGTGTGGGACCCATCAAAGTACAAGGTCCAACAGCTAGACTAATCAGTTAGAAGTATGCTTTCATCTAAAAATTATGTTACTAGAGGTTGATGATCTTCCATCGATGTATCTACTAATTGATCTACTATAATTTTTCCTTTTATAACTTTTCTATCAATATACTCTATGTAAAACTCACTAAGTATCACTACCCACTTAGCGATCCTCCCTGTTAGAGCTTCTTTTGCTAATAGATACTTTAGGGTGTCCACCTTTGATATCATCTTTACTTATCTATTTAATATGTAGTGTCTGAGTTTTTGTGCCACAAAGACGATAGATAGACATGCTCTTTCTATGGGTGAATAGTTCAATTCATATCCCACCAGTGTTCGACTAATATAATAGATTGCTCTTTCCTTGTTATTATTATCCAATTGTGCTAACAGAGTTCCTAACACTGACAGTGTTGTAGATACATATAGGATCATTGCCTTATCTTGAATTTGTGGCATTAATACTAGAGGAGTGAGTACATAATCCTTGACCTATTGATCTCGCCTGATCACATCTGTCATCCCATTTGAATGCTATGTATTTGCATAGAAAATAGGTGAATAGATGGCACTTGTCTGCCAACTATGCGATGAATCTCCTGATGGGCTGTAATTTACCTTGTAGACTTCTCAACTGCTTTAATGTTTTTGGAGGAGGTATTTCTAATATAGCTTTTACCTTGGCAGGATCTACCTCGATGCCTCTTCTTGATACTATGTAACCCAACAACTTTCTAGAAGCCACGCTTAATACACACTTCTTTGGGTTGAGACACAAGTTATATTTTACTAGCCTGTCAAATACCTTTGCTAGGTTGGCCAAATGATCTTCTCTTTTGATGCATTTTGCTAGTATTTCATCCACATAATCTTCCATAGTGGTATGCAACATATCATCGAAAATGGTGGTCATTGCTTGTTGGTAGGTTGCTCCTGCATTCTTTAGACCAAATGGCATGACGTTCCAACAAAAGGTTCCCCATGCACAGGTGAAAGTTGTTTTATGTTGGTCCTCGAGATATATCTTGATTTGATTGCATCCGGAGAAGTCGTCCATCAGTGATAGCATTTCATGCCCTACAGTTCGATCTACAATCATGTCGATGTTGGGTAGAGGGAAGTCATCCTTCGGGCAAGCCTTGTTTAGATCCTAAAAGTATGTGTAGATCCTTATGCCCCCAATGGGCTTTGATACTGGTACTAGATTAGATACCCATTCAAGATAGTCAATGGGTCTGATGAAGCCCACATCTAATAGTTTCTGAAGTTCTACTTTGACCAAAAGTGTTATCTATGGATGCATCTTTCATAGCTTTTGTTTGATGGGTTTAGCTCTAGGGAATATTGTTAGGTGATGTACAACTAATGTTGGATCTATCCCTAGCATGTCTGCATATGTGCATGCAAAGTTAATTTTTTTTATTAATAAATGCTAATAAATTTACCTTTTCCTCAGGATCAAGTGATGTTGCATGATATGTTATTTTGGGTGTTTTCGTTGTGCCAGTATTGATAGGTTTGAAGTCTTCAATTAAGAGCACTAATTTTTCTTGACATTATGTGGTGGGGAGATTGAATCCTCCATCTTTGAGCACCTCAAAGAGGTTTTCACCCTTAGATGCATCCTTTATTTTTCTCTTTTCTTGATCTGATAAAGCCACATTGTGGTTTTCCTTAGGGGGCCTCTTTTTTATTTTTAAAATTTTATTTTTTATTTTTGTGACCAGAAGACGCAATCTCCCCTCCAAAATATGCTCCTTGATCTAGTTCCATTGCAAAACCTGCTTTATGATCTCCTTGGGGTATATCCATTCAAAGTCCCATAAACTTCACAATAGCCTCATTGTTTTGGAATGAGTCCAAAACCGGTGTATGATTCTCTTGGTCCCAATCTATCAACTATGGAAAATGCAAGGATATTTTGTCATTAGTATCTGCAAAGCTTATGGAAGTTGTAGCTAGGGTAGGGACATTGGTTTTATGAGGCTCTATAAGGTATCTAGGCTATACTCACTAGAGTCGCAAGAATCCCACTTGTATTCATTGGAATTTGTTTCAATATGGTCATCGTCAAATATAGGTTCAATGGTGATGGTACTTACGTTGAGGTTTTCAAACATGTTTTGGTTATATAGGTAGTCATCTAGATGCTCACAATTATCTGATGTATCAACAATGGTAGAAGTAACTCCTTCCTCATAAGAGGTATTTTTCAGTATTTGGGGTAATCAAGTTAGATGCACCATAACCCAACCCAAGATTCTTTGGGCACCTTTCTATAATAATTGGTTCTCTTCTACCTTATCCATGTAGACCAAGGCCACCTTGTCTAGTGAATCCCATGCTTTTGACTATCTGATATCCTTTACTCTTGTCATCAATAGCAAGGGGAGGTAGTGACTTTCCCCATCCTTCTTCTTTATAGATCCATGAAGATAGATCTTCTTCGCACACTTCTTCATCTTACATGTCTCCCCACTTGGTGAAGATGGTGGGTTTTACTACCATTGTGACAACTTGTACATGTGTGATCTCTTTTGGTCCTCCATAAGTCTTTGATGTTGGGGGAAGCATCCCAACACAAAAAGGATTGATTAAAGTGATATTCCCCGTAGCCCTTGTCAAGCACTTGGATCTTGAGGTCAGTTTTAGGGGGCTCAGTTGATGAAGGTGCAGTGGAGAAAGAAGCTAGTGATGATGGGTCAATGTATGAAAATGAGTGGAAGGATATATCATTGTTGGGTATTTGGAGAATCTTTTTATATTTATCTTCCAACTTGGCATAGTAATGAAATGGTTCAAGGTCGGCATATATGGTAACTTCCTTATTGTCATAAGGAAATTTTAGGCATTGATGGAATGTAGATGGTAATGCTTTTAAATCATGGATCCATGGTCGACCCAAGAGAAGGTCGTATGGAAGCTTGAGATCCAGTACTTGACATGTGGTTTCTACTATTGCTAGTCCTATCTAAATGGGAAGTCTAATTGTTCCCTCTGAATTTATTTCCATATCATCATAAGCTCTAATGGTTATACTTTTATTTTTATCTATCATATCATCAGAGTATCACAGTTGTTCCACTAATTTTAAGGTATAAATGTTTAGACCTACACCATTATTTATTAGTACTCTCTTGACTTTGTGTTTGTGGACACACAATTCTAAATAAAGATCTTGATTGTGGAAAGATTTTTTTGGAAGGTTTGTCTTATAAAAGACTAAATGATGGGTGGATGTGATATTGCCAACCATGGCTTGAAACTGATCAGTGTTAAGGTTGTTTGGGACTGACGTTTCGACAAGAGCCTTCTCCAAGATTTCCTTATGTGTTGGCAACGGTTTTAAGAGTTCAAGGATGGAGATTAAGATGGGAGTTTTCTTGAGTTGTTCTACAATGCTATAGTCACTTGATGGCTTACTTGTGGCTTTTACTTGGGTTGGTGCTCCTTGGATTGTAACTCTCCCCCTTCAAGTAGTCACATTACATTCAAGATCTCTGCCTAGTATGGTTACCACATGGATGTTATGATCATCGTTAGAGATGTTTCATATGAGTTCATCATAAGCAAAGTTTGCTTTACTGTAATCTTGATTTTTTCCATTGTCGTTTCCCCTAGAATGGTCAGGGATTGGATCCTTGTAGATCTTCAGGTCTTTATTCTAAGATAAGATGTAATGCCCGTAAGCAACCCAAAGGATATTAATACATCTAACATTTATGGCACAATTTTTTTTTAAGTACTAACATACATCATAATAATCATATATCACATGATATGAAACTAAACATGAATTACATATAACAAATCCCTCGGGTTTACAAGACTGCATTACTTTTCACAACAATCATCATTACATCACATGGATGGTAAGTATACACCAGTAACCATAAAATAACATGAACATGATCAACACATTAATCAAGGGTTACAATATTACAATGCCACTTCCCAACATGAATGGGGAAGATACAATAAAATAGAATGATACATTTGAAATGAAGAAGTACAAAGCTGCAATACTGGATCCAACTCTGGTACAACTCAGGAGACACTGCAAGGTACAATTTTGCACTTCTCGATCAACGATTGGGGACCCAATGGGGTGCATAGCACGTTCCACCCAACCACGTGGACCCGAAGGCCCACCCCCCGTGCTAAGAGATGACAAGAAGGATCCCCAACAATAACCATCATACAAAACAAGGATACAAGACTTTACAACAAGATCCACAATAACATAAGACAATCTCAGCACAAGATATAACCAACACAAGATGTGCCCAACATAAGGAATAACCAATAAAGCATCAACATACAAATGCCAACATGTGCTTCCAGAGGCCCAAAATAACATAGAAAAAGCATATATAGTTTAAGAGTGTCATGCAATGTTGCATGGGTTACCCTGGGAATCTTCCTAGGCCTCCCCAACTTGGGTTACCCTGGTGACCTCTTACGAAACTCGGCCCCACATGCAATCCAATGCGGCATCGATTATCTTTCATAAGGACAAGACAATGATTTTTCCATTCCAGGCCTTCTCAACTCATCTCAAGCCCATACAAGCACTTGAGTCATGAGTGAGGCATTCACTTGTATCTTGTTAATGTGTGATTCTATCCAAAACCCCTAAATAAATATTATCGTTTTCACTTGTTTAATAAACTTCCAATGAGTTACCCTGAGACCACTTCTGGGTCTCGGCCCCCATTGAAAGCCACTCCCCTTATGAACAACAAAACTCAAAAGACACTATCAGGGTAAGCCCTATGCACCACATATAAAGCCACAAGATAAATTGCATTAAGCAAGGCAAACACCATCCTACACAAAATCTTCATAACGAAACTATTTTCAAGTGCAAGGCTAAACCCATAACATCAAATAGATCATACAAGCAATAGTTCACAAAGAACCAAAAGTGAAAACCAATAATAAAGAAACACCCTTCTTTCCCTTTCTCTGGAAGACTGATAAATCATTAAAACAAGGGTTACCCAATAGGGTGGCAACAACACTTGATCTCAAAATCAACATCAAACTCAAAATCGAAGCAATATTACTTTCACAACTCAAGTTATGTAATTCACCTCAATATCAATTCAAAACAACCTCAATTCCAAAAATGTTTAACTCATCATCACAAGATACCCAAACAAAAATTTCCCAACAACTTATGATCTATCCAATAAACAACTTAACAATTTCAACAACCATTACAATAAGGAGTAATCATTCGACAACCTTTTTAGTTACTTAACAAAATAAGTACAACAATTTTAACTATTATAACCACTAATATGTCATACATCAACACAACCCTATTACATCAATAACTTCTAAAATGAAATAACAAAAATTACATGTTTCTAAATATATATAAATATTTCATATTCTTATTCCATAAGTTTATTGAAAATGACATTCTTAATCCTTTCAACTAGCCAATAGATCTAAATAGCTTTACATCTTACCTCAATAATTTACATAATTAAACAATAAAGCATCACCTAAGCCTTACTTCTATAGATGACTTTACTTTCATACTTTTCATACGTTATTGAAATACTTACACTTTGATGCAATATTAGATATAATGAATCAAATTCACATTCAAATAATTACAAGGAATTATCTAACAATTCCTATACACATCCTAAGTCTTATTGTTGTTTCTCTCAATATTACTACCTCAGTTTCATGTTAACTTCAGCCATCTAAAAATCTTTGGCTCTATTCTTTCCATTTGTTGTTTGGTGTGGCAATTGATCTGATTCTCTATAACCTTGAAGTTCTTCCCCCTCAAAATTGTCAACGAGTCAATCATACACACACTCTATGATTTTTAAAACTCCAACCCTCTTTAGCACAAACAAGATCTAAATCTTGGTGGGGACATTGGCATTCCCCAATGTAATCAACGACAGTATTGAAAAGTTATATTTATTTATTATTTAGGCAATCTCCTGAAATAATTAATTTGATCTGCTACTGTGACAATAACCAATAGACAATGACCAAAGGACACATTTTGCAGATGTAGACATAAAGCAAACATAATTACAATACAACGTAATATAACCCTATTAATTAAAATTTCTAATCTCACAGAGTTCTTCTTCTATCTTGGAATTTCATCCATTTGGTTTTCTTGGCCTGATACGTGCTCAAAGCTGTTCAAGGAATTGATTATGCAGACTATAGCATCTCCAATTTTCACTAACTTGTCAATGTTTGAATGGCAAAAAGAATCCATCCGACTTGTATAAACATCTATACCCTTCTAAGCTCAGATGCGCCATTGTGGAAGGATGAATAGAATCAGAAAGATTATCTAGTTTACTACACCTTTGCAAGTCTAACAGTTGCAGCGGGTTGCCAATGATTCAGGGAGGCTATTTAATTTGTATCTCAACTCTAAACGATGTACTGTGACAGGTTGTCAAGTATATTAAAAAATGTATTTTGGAATTTGGAAATATTGCCATCTTCTTGCATAGTTGTGGTCTACAGAATCTTATTTGAGCACTATCATTCCATGTTCTTGGTTTCTATCAATTTACCTACTCTTGCCTTGAAGGGGTAATACTTATCTCGCTGAAAATACTGTAACTTTAAGCTCACCGAAACCGAAAATCTACCCCAGAATAAGAGAGTATAGTTGTAAGGAACTAGTAAGTATACAATAGTGACTGTTTATTATCTGCATAGCATTTAATCTTGCAGTTAAGATAACCAGCATTGAACAAGTGTTTGAAACATGTTATATCACTAACAATTTTGACCTATAGTCTCCGTGCAATCATCTCACCACGTAGATGGCCTAAAGAGGAGACTTGGATTAAGGATTTAAAACCAAAAGATAATATTCATAACGAGGTCTGACCTCTTGCTTCTAAGGTTTTTACAATACGGTTAAGGAATTGGTTTGAAAACTGTGAGTGCAAGGGAAGACCAACTTGTTTGGTTAATTTGAGGGCTAAACGTTTTTATTTTCAACTGAGTGTTAATGATAAATGGCCCTTTCATAATTCCTTTCATTAATTAATACCTTTATCAACGAAGCAGTCTGCTATTTTCCTTCTATCAGTGGTAGAGTTCATATATTTATTGTAGTTATAAAATCTTATTCCATAATGGTAAAATTAGTAATCTAACCGTTTGGTCAGTAACATTTCTTGGCTATTGGATTCAACATTTTTTGAAACTTGCAGCTACTGTAAATCTTCTCTTCCTGCAATTATGAATGAGTGTAAAACTAAAACAAAAATTCATGTTATGATGAGTTAATTAACAAAAACCTTTGTGGGTTTCAGCAGGTTTTGGTTTCAAGGCTTATTTGATAAAATCAAACAAATTCTAAGATGTTCTTAGACCTACATACATTTCTGAAATTTTCTTCACAACTATTTGTCATAAGAAAATTAGAAGAAAATGAAACCCTTAGGCACCAAAGACAGGGAAATTGCAGCTAATTGTTATATATGCAAATTTACACAGCTATTGCTAAGAATAAACCCCAATGAGCAACACCTAACTTGACATGGAGATGTTTGACCTGTTAAAACGTCGCCAATCTGTCATGTCTGGCACTTGATTGCCCTGCAGTCCTTCCTAAACTCTGCTCAACCTCATTCCAACACGTTTCTTTGCCTTCTCCCTTTCAATCTCCACTCAAAATGCATTTTAAAGGGGTCGTGGGTCTTTTTTCTTTGCCCTATGCACCAGATTTTGTCCTTGACTTGTAGATTTGGACGGCCAAAGAGGAGGGATGCCATCTCTTCTAAATGCGCTACCATCCTCTCAATACCACCTTTTTTTTTTAAATGAATCTCCTTAATTGCCTCCACTCATGCCGTCGTCTTCTCTCTTTTTTTATGAGTCAGTTACAATCCTTAAGTATCTCCTTGACTTGCATGGTAGCATCTTGAAATATCCATCCCATTGATTTTTTTGTGCAAGCGGTTATAAAAACCGTTACATGCAACCAATTACAATCTGATGCATTAAAAGTCATTCCTCCATAAAAGGAAGACGTTTCTTAAATTAAGGAGAACTCTCTAGCTTGACTCGTGATTCACACTTGGAATATCTTATATTTAAATCCTATTTAAAAACTGGCACATTAAAGCATTGTTCTTTAATCTATTTATCAGATTATTAATACTGTTTGTAACCGCCTCCACACCATCAAAACTTTAATGAATATTCCATGCAAGGAAGTCTGTTACAAACTAGAACACTCAAGAGAATAATTATATTTCATTTTAATAACTTAAAATAATTATTTTGTTTATCCTTTAGTTTAATAAATCTTTTATCTTCGATAATCAAGGCCTGTAACTTCACCATTAAAGAAATGACCGAACTCAACACCAGTTGCAAGCATGACTCAAAAGAACAACTCATGATAACAAGGTTAGGAAGTCAATTACATAAGGTGCTATGTCCACTTCTCCCTTTTCGATTAAGTCTTGCACGATGTTTGTAAGTATCATGCAATTATTGGTGGTATACCCCTTGATTTTGTGAAATTCGCATTTGTCATTCTCGTTATACCAAGGGGTTTTGAAGTTGGGTTCCTCATAATTTGTTTTGTCATCAATCTTGATGAGGTTCTTTTGAACTAGTTTGTGCATAATGACCTCAAGGGATTCTCCCAATGGAGTAAATTTTCTTCACACCGTTGGTCATATTGCTAAGGTGGCCTCCTTCCATTATCCTGTCCTTGATTTTGTTGTTGGTCATTTGGTTGATTGTTTTGAGGATAACTAAGTTGGTTGTTCTGATGATAATTGGGTTGGTTGTTCTGTGGATTGTTTAGAGCACAACCTTGTTGTGTTGTTTGAACATGATTTTGTGGGACATTGGGAGTTTGTATATTATGTACAACCTTAGCATCAACCACTCCATCATTGGTTACATTTTTATTTTTAGCCCATATCTTGGGCTTGTCATTTGAAGTAGAAGGTTGATCCTTAAGGTTGTAAAGTTTGATTACTCCCCTTACAATGAGGGCTCTTTTGATGAGTATACCTTTTTCAATGGTTTCTTCAAAGTCATTAGGGCATAACACAGTGAGTTGGAAGTTGATTTTTGTGTGTACGTTGGAGATAAAGATGTCTACAAGTTGTTTCTCAAGAATAATTCATTTACATTTGCTTTCTTTGTGTGTCCATCTTTGTAGATACGAAGCAAATGAATCACCTTGAATCTGTTTTATTTTGTAAAGATCAATGATTGTTATATCCTATTCGATGTTGTATAAAAAATAGTTTATAAATTTATTTGACAACTCGTCAAATGTTCTGATACTAGACAGTAGACGAGAGAACCAGTCTATAGTGGGTCCACCGAGACTTTGTGGGAAGAGTCTCATTAGATAAGTATCATTTCATTGTAGGTCCATGCAAGATGTTGGAAATTCACATACATGCTCTATTGGATCCCCTCTTCCCCTATACTTGTCAAATTTTGATATTTCAAAGCCTTCTGGGAAAGGTACCATAGATAGGTTTTGATCGAAGAGATGTGGAAAAATATCCTATAGAGCATAGCTCTTTTTTGGCTTTCCAATTTGTATGTTTGATATCCTTTGGTTGATGGTTTGTAGTTGTACGTTTATGTCATTGGTTGGTGCACTTGCTTGAGGATGTTGTACATTGTAGCTCTATTATCCCATGATATTTTTTGGGTCATAAATAAAATATTGTGTATTTATGGGACTTTGAGGACCATGCTGTGTATAAGGTAGGTTGGGTCCTTGTTGTGGATTATACATGTGTTGATTTGTTGTGTACCTTGTTATTGATTTTCAAGTATCCCTTGGTATTGATTTTGAGGGATACTTTGTTGTGAATTTTGTTGAAGGGTACCTTGATATTGAGTTGATGACACCCCTTGTTGTTGTGGATTTTTTTAAGGGTACCTTAGTATTGCATTGATGGTACACCTTGTTGTTGTGGATTGTGTTGAAGGGTACCTTGGTAGTTCGTTGATGGTACACCTTATTGTGGTTGATTTTTTTGAAGGGTACCTTGGTAGTTCGTTGATGGTACACCTTGTTGTGGTTGATTTTGTTGAAGGGTACCTTGGTATTGCATTGACAATACACCTTGTTATTGTGGATCGTGTTGAAGGGTACCTTGGTATTGCGTTGATGGTACACCTTGTTGTGATGGGTTGTGTTGAAGGGTGCCTTGGTAGTTCATTCGCGGTACACCTTGTTGTGGTTGATTTTGTTGAAGGGTACCTTGGTATTGTGTTGACGATACACCTTGTTGTTGTGGATTATGTTGAAGGGTACCTTAGTGTTATGTTGATGGTACACCTTGTTATGGCAGGTTGTTTTGAAGGGTACCTTGGTATTGTGTTGATGTTACACCTTGTTGTAGGGGATTTTGTGATGATTTCCCTTGTTGATATTGTGAGTTATTGGAAGGGTCAATATATGATGTGTGTTGTGGCATGTATTGCCCTTGTGATGGGTTTCTACCTTGTTGGTCTATTGGAAGGTTTCCCATGTTTTGTATAGTGTTATGTTGTGGCATGTTCTGGGTTGTATTTCCTTGATAATATTGTGCCAAAACTTCTTGTTCAATTTGGGATGGTGGTCTAAAAAATGGGTTATCCATAGTTTGTGTTTGAGGTTGATCATTGTTTTGTGAAAACAATGGTGGTATGTTGGGATTCATTGTCAGTATTGGTACTTGTCTAACTACTGTCTGATCTCCCAGTGGAATAAGATTTGGATCTTTTAGAATGTCCAAGTTGAAGTCTATGGGTAGTTTAGCACCACTTTGTGCTAATGTGAGGAAATAGGAGTTTGCATTCTTCCCAAGCATCTTGTCCATAAGATTTTGTATCTTAGGATCTTGGGAGTACTCTAAGATTTTATCCTCAATAATTTCCTCATCATTATCATATTCTTCTATGATCACATGTCCTTAGGATTTGGAGGTTGATTTTGACTATCAACCATGTTTTGGTGTCTAAGGAGTACGCCCTTATCACTTGGTAGTTAATTTTGGGTTGCTTTGAATGTGGGTTCTCTTTGAGGAGTTGTAAGATCATTTGGATGGTAACCACATGTTTGAGTTTCCTCATTGGTGGTGTTTGTTTTGGGTGTGCTTGAGCTACTCTTATTGGCTTCCATCTTTTTCCTATGTTGAGATCTTGTGGTTGTCATAAACACGTCCAAAACCTAGGTGAATTTTTGTGATCACTAATTATGGAATGGAATGATGTTTTGTTTTTTTTAATTTTTTGTTTAAAAAGAATGATGTATAAAAATGATGTAAAAAGAAACCTTTTAGACAAAAGGTTTTGGTGGTTTTCTATGGATTTTTGATACTTCAGACCCTAAAGTATGAGTGTTGTTTGAGTTGATGTTTTTCAAATGATGCTAATTTTGGAACTCAAAGTGTAGAAAACTTGGATCGATATTTTGTTGTTTTTCTAGAGGATATGTTGATGATCTACTTGAACTAGCCTTGAGGTTGCAAGCAAATGTTGATATCTTAGAAATTGAGAGTAAGGTAATAATCCAAGTTGTGTTTGATTTGAATCCTAAAACTAGGTTGATTGTTTTGATGTGCAAATGGATATGGAAAGATGCATATATGATTTGTTTGGAGGTATGACTATTTTTATTTTCAAAAGATGGATGATTAACCATTTTTGGATTAGTTTTTTATTTGCACCAGAAAAATACGACAATAGCGACAATCTTTAGAATAGTAGCAGTTAGAATTTAGGACAACATCAGTCAAACTTAGAGCAATAGCAATCTCTGTTTCAAGTTGTGACTGATAACAGAGAAAATAATAGTGGTAATTTTGACAGAAGTGACCCTATTTAGGTTAGTAGCAGTTGGAATTTTAGGACAACAATGACAAGTTTATCAACAACGGTATTTGTTACAATTTCTCTTACTGGTGAACTAGTGAAGGAAATAGCGACAGATTTGTCAAAAGCGATAATCTTTAGACCAATAGCAGTTGAAACTTAGGACAACAACGACCAAAATGCAGGACATAAGTGGTAAAGTTTAGGAAAAAAGTGGTTGGAACATCAATAGTGGCCCTATTTTTAGATTTACAAATTTGTTTAACAATAGTTTGGATAAGTTTGTGATTTTAAGATGTTTGGTGGATTTAATTGTTTTGAGAATATTGTTTGAGATTTGGCAAGTGACAAATCACACCAATCAAATTACACAAAATTGACCGAAATATTTTGATGATAAGGAACAAAAATCAGCTCATGTTTAAACTGGTAATAACATCAAACCATATCAAGCAATATAATCCCTAAGGTCAAACTAGCCAATGGCGACACTTTAAGCCCACAACTTGGAAGCTCCTTCGAAGTAAGGTAGGGACACACTTCTGAGTGTATACACTTAAGTATTTCGAGAATGGATAGATAGGGGCCTCCAAGAATGGAAGGATGACCCAATCACCCTCTCCCCGGAAAGTTACAAGTAGCAAGCTACAAGTAACTTATACAAGCCGGAGATTTCTATCTCAATTCAAGGGAGTTCATATGGTGAGTAAATTTTTTCAAAGTACAATGCACATCTCTTGCACTAAACTGTGTCGCCAAGTAGAATATCTCAAGCAAAGGGTGACTTTATACTATAAAGTTCTTAGTCATTGCTAAGGGGAATCAACACCTGGCTAATGTCCAACAAGCTACTTAAAGCTTTAACCACTCCTACTAGGGGCTCTATATACCCAAAGGTACCTCCCTATTCTAAATGACATTGTCAACCAAGTAATCAACAGTTTGATCTTGGTGTTTAGCCTTGATCGATTTATATAGTAGCCTAAGGGAAATACTACTTTTAGTCACCTTGAGTTCACCAGTGTGGGATGTATCTCAAGGAAATCCCGATCTAAAAGTAATGCCTGTAAAATAAATGAGCGTGAAACCCAAAGTGATTTTTGTCACCCAAGATTGTCAAAAGACATGAGGGCAGAGGATACACACTTGGTTTGCCAAGAACAGTGAACACGGTATACAATTCATCGCAGTTTCTTTTTAAGTCTCAAAATTTAAAATGTGTGAAGATATCAGTTAGATTTTTAAGTACACCAATTTCAAAGTGTTTTAGACTTCAAGTAGTATATAGCAATGTACAAATCAAAATTTATTTGTTCAATTTTTATAACTCCAAATGAAATGTTTCTAATCGTGATGTTTGTCTTAAAGGGTCAACAAATGAAATTACATTCGCTTTAACAACAAAATGGAAAAACATTCAATTTTAGGAGCACTAAAAATAAAGTGCGAGATTTGCTTGCTCATTTTTAGAAGCACCAATTCAAGTGTGAAAGTTGTCTTGTTCAATTTTAAGAAGCACCAATTGAAGTGTGAAATTTGCCTTGTTCAATTTTAAGAAGCACCAATTGAAGTGTGAAAGTTGCCTTGTTCAATTTTAAACCCAATTGAAATGTGAAAATTGTAGATTCAATTTTAAACACCAATTGAAATGTGAGAGTTGTGGGTTTAGTTTTAAACACCAATTGAAATGTATCTTAACTAAGAAAGCTCTAAAATTGAAATGGACTTGGATTGTTCAGCAACCCTACAACCAGTAGCGAACTTTCTATTTGGAACAATAGTGACCAAGTTAGTCAATAGCGAACTTTCTATCTAGAACAATAGTGACCAAGTTAGTCAATAGCGATCTAGAAAAGTGCAACTGTGGACCTATTTCAGGCAATAGCAGTTAAAAAGTCAATAGTGTGCCTATTTTAGTGTAGTAGCAGTTGAAAAAGGTGCAACCATGGTAAAAACATGGAAACAACCGCATGAAAATCCTGAAGATTTAGCGTGAAAATTATTAACAACGTTTCAAAAAAGAATGTCAACATTCTAGAACTTGCAATTGCTCAAATAAACTCACAAAAACATTAATGTTGAGGACCTAGGTCCCACCGGGTGTGCCAAATGTTGTAAGGGGGGAATAAAGCAATAGGGAAACAAGCAATGAATTAAACAAACTTAATTCAAACAAGATAAAATTCCAATCATGCTCATGAGATGAAGTTCTAAAATAACGAAATCAAACAATGTAATCCTAAAGACAACATAAATTGAATTCAAAACCTTAAAAGCTATATCATCTCATGTCGGAGTTGTGTTTGTATTGACATTTGGATGTTGGATTGCTCAGTTCAATACAAAACCTCCATTGTTGTTGTTGCAAAAGCTTCAATTTGTGTTGATAATGGTGAGCTAGAATGTGATGATAAATCTTAATATGCTCAAGAGATAATTGCTTAATGCTTCGCTATGAAGTTTTTAGATGATTTGTGAGAAGGTAGAGAATTGTTTTATAGATTTCATGTTTCGAGATGAACGATCAAGATTTCGTAGTAAAAGATCTTGATCAACGGTTGAGAACCGTTGAGAGGAAATAGATTGGAATGATTAGTGGATTTAGATTGCATAATCTATGTGATTGAAGAAATCAAGTTGAGTAGTTAGTGGGATTGAAGAATCAGGTTGAGTGGTTAGTGGGATTGAAGAATAGATGAGTTAGTCAACTGCTTAGAGTGAGAAATTAGTGGTTGTGATTAGCTCAATCACAAAAGGAGGGTGAGGATAATTAATTAAGTGAAATAAATAAATTAATATTTAGAGATGAATGTGCAAGTCATGTTTGACTTTAACAAATAAAGTTATATTTATTTGTTGACTATGTTGAATGATGTTGAATAATTATTTTAATTATTTAGGTTTAAAGAGGGGAAAGTGATTAATTAAATTATTAAGTGATAACAATTTAATTGATTTAGACGAATAAGGTATATTGGTGACATAATTAAATAATTGATGCTATTTAATTAATCAGGAGGAATAAAGTTAGGTTAATGATGATATACTGAATTAATTAAATAATTTAAAAATTATTCAATTAATAGAGGAAAATAGGGTTTTTGATGTAAATGATGTGAAATGCAATGATATTAATGATAATGATGTCGATAATGAAAAAATGTCATTCAGGATGTGTGATATGTGTTAGGTCATTTTACATGTCTACAAGTATAAACTAAAATTTGATGGGGTAGCTAGAGGGAACCTGAGCTCATTGGATGTTGGTTGTGTGGTGAAAGATTGGGATGGCAAGTTGTTGGGTAGTCTATTGGTTCCTCTTCCAAGGCGAACATAAAATAGTGAAAAGTTTCTTTCACTAATTGAAGGTATTAAGCTTTGTAGGGAGCTAAAGTTGGAAAGGGTCAAGGTTGAGGGAGACTCTGCATTAGTTTTGCAATGCAATAAGATATGAACAAGTGTAGAATTGGAAACTATAGACCTTACTTGAGGTGGCATTAGCATCAATAAAATTGTTTAGGGCTTACACAATTAGCCATGTTTATAGGGAGGCCAACAAAGAGACTGATGGTTTGGAAAATAGGGGTGTGGATGGTTCTTTCAACAAAGCCATGGCATCAAGGTAACATCAATCTGCTCGTGTGGGGGCTGGTCTTATATGGGTTTTGGTGGCAGGTTTTGTTGTGTAAGCCGTTGGTTTCCATGTCGTTGGTGTGGAATGTTGTGGGGTAGACTAAAAATTCTGGTGTTCTTGTGCTCTCTATGACAGAAGATTGTGCTTGGTGTTTTATATTCTCATGTTGTGTGCAAATTCCAAGTTTGCGTTCATGTGAGAGCTCTAGGGGGTCTAGGGTAGTGTGGAAGATCTTTTGGAGTTATGGTTGATTGTTGGCTTAGCCTGCTAGGGGTTTGGATTTTGTGTGTGATTTATGGTCAAGTTTGTTGGATTGCCTGCTTCTTTGCTCTATAGTTGGATTTAGCACCGCTAAAGATGGTGTTAAATCCTCATTTCATTAAATCACCTCCCCTCCATATGGCCTTTGCATGTCTCATAATCATTTTTTGGAGGTGATATTCTGCCATCACTCATGCAAATTTTTTTATCTAATGTGCTTTCCCATCATTTCCAAGTGTCGATAGCTCTGGATTGGTGGCTTATTGATTAAGCCAATTCAGGGGATAGTATCAAGCCTGGGGAAGGATCTCGCAAAGGTATGTTGGCTCCAAAATCATAATGAATGTTGATGGCCTTCATGTTTGGTGGGTCAATAAAAGGGTCACTCGGCACCTTTTGAAATGCATTGTTTGTCTAAATCAAGCGAAAATTGCCATGGAGACCATTATCAGGCTCATGAGCTCTAAGGGTCAACTGGTGTTTTCAGGACAAAAACAGAGCATCATTTGAAGATGGTGTTCAAGACGAGGGATTCCTTATCACTTAAAGCCATTAAGCTTGTCCTTGGCAGGGAGTTTATGATTTCAAAAGAGATATATCAAGTTAACTCTGATTTGTCTTCTTGATTCGCAATAGCTTTGTTGGATCTACATTACCCAAAGGAAAGAGTGTTTGAAATCACTAGGGCTCTCGTAAGATCGAACATGTTGGGTGGTTTGGAGGAAGTTGTGTTCATTACACAACTTGGCGTGGGCATTCCTCATCTAAAAGACCTTAAGCGTCATTTGGAACCTAGTGTTAAGCATCTCTCTTTCCTACTAGATGTGGAGGGGCAACATTATGGAGCCATCATGAGCGCGCACTGAGGGGAGCCAACATTCTAAAGAAAATCCTTCATCTCAAGCCCATGTTGGACTTCAACTAGGTGGATGACTTCCTCGCTTTCCTCCAAAACTTGGAAGAAGATTAGGGTTTCGTTTGGGTCCCTATTTCCATTTTTGGCTTGACTTAGTGAAAGGCCTATGGGTTTGGCAGAGTTTACTGTCTAATGACATTTTGTATGGGGGTTTTTTGTTATGAATAGTCTTAAATGGCTCTGTGAAGCTTGAAATTTGTCAATCCTCAAGCCAGTTCAAATTTTGGGTAGGTGCAAGTGGTCTTTATGTTTCTGAAGCAAATGTATGGTATGCTTGAAACCTTTTGGTCTCTCTGGTCTGGTCTTTCTATCGCAGGTAGGTATGTAATTAGTTCTTGATATCTCCCTAAAGGCCCTATGTGGCCAAGCATGTTGTATCAAGGTTGGCTATATGGGGTGTTGTTTGTATTTTGGGTTAGGGTTTTGTGGGCGGTATTTTGTTTTGTGCCCTTTCGATGATGTTGCTATTGTAAATTTGATGTTGGTCCGACACTACTATGTAATCACTTTCGATTATCAATACAAATCTAAAATCTTATGTATTAAGAAAATATATTTACATTATATTAGATTCTTAATAAATATGAAAGAAACATAATATTAAAATAAATAAAGGACGTACTAAGAATTGCACATATACACAAAAATCATAAAAAGTGTCATTTTATATTAATAAAATTTACATTATTTTCTATGTAATACAAAGACAAACCCCTCTCTCTATCTTCCAAATGGTCTATGAAATCAATCTAGTGCGAAGAGTGTAATTCATCAATCCCAAACTCATTCAACTAATAATTTTCTTGAAAGAGGATGGTAAATATGGGTAGGATAGTTTTCCACATCTCTTCAAAACAGTTATAAACAATAATTAATAATTAAATAAATATTATTATTTTATTAAATTATTAATTTTGTAAACAAAATTTTGATAATATCTTTTAAGACATGTATTTATTATAAAGAAAAAATATATTATATTAGAGTATGTTTTATAAATATTTAGCTGATAGGCTATTTACATGGGGAGATCCCACCGGGATCTCCTCCAGTCTGATGTTGTCGGTGGGGAGAACTTTACGGCAAGTGATTAAAGGTTACTGCTGGCATTCTACAGTTTTCATGTTATATGCACCACAATCCACGCTTCCCCTCCACACGTTGCACAACTAGAGCAATATCTTGGTCACAAAGAAACTTCTAGAGAAAATTCCAGAAGAGAAGAAAAAAATGGCAGTGATTTCTCTTTTAGCTTTAGGATCATCGAAACCGCTCGCCACAGAGCCATTTGATCAATCCACAGCTCTTCTCACTGAAACAACAGACAATCTCCTCGACAAATTTGAGCCCACAAAAAATAGCCACTCTTACTCAATGATAGTTATGATGGCAATTACATGCCTCAGTGCAGCTTCCATCATCGCATTTGCCTTTCTTTTCTTCACATCTAGAGTTTCAACCTCACGACCTATAGACCCAATTCTTGAATTTGCACGCCCACAAACAAAGCTAGAGCATCCTGTGGTAATCTTGGTTTCCTCCAATGGATTTCGGTTTGGGTATCAGTACAAAACCCAGACACCCAACATCAACAGGCTTATCGCCAACAACACCATTGCAGAAAATGGTATGATCCTTGTTTTCCCAACCCTTACATTTCCAAACCATTTTGCAATTGTGATGGGGCTTTATCCTGCTTGGTGTGGAATCATCAACAACCATTTTAGGGACCTCAATACTAATGACACTTTTCACATGCAAAACCGTGAGCCCAAATGGTGGCTTGAAGAGCCCCTCTAGAAGACTTTAACAAAAAATGGGTTGCCATCTGCTACGTATTTTTGGCTAAGGGCTGAGGTCATTAATGGCCCCTGGAATTGTCCCAAGGGATTTTGCCACAGTATAATAGCTCTGTTCCATTTGAGGAAAGAGTGGACACTGTGTTGGGTTGTTTTGATCTCAATGCTTCAGAGAGACCCAGATTCATGACCCTCTATTTTGAAGATCCCAATCATCGAGGCCATCAGGTTGGACTTGATGATCCCCGGATTACTAAGGTTGTTGCTTGAATTGATTTGATGATGGGTAGACTCATGAATGGGCTTGAACGAAAAGGGGTTTTGGAGGACGTGACCATTATCATGGTTGGTGATCATGGCATGGTGGGTACTTGTGATAAGAAGCTTATCTTT
The DNA here is from genome assembly GCA_007258455.2 of Sequoia sempervirens. Taxonomy (NCBI): domain Eukaryota; kingdom Viridiplantae; phylum Streptophyta; class Pinopsida; order Cupressales; family Cupressaceae; genus Sequoia; species Sequoia sempervirens. Next base: position 567,909,100 of record VDFB02000015.1, on the reverse strand, counting down.
TTGGAGGATTTGAGTCCTTGGATCAAAATTTATAATGATTGGGTGCAGAGTTATACTCCTCTGCTTTCCATTAGGCCTCCCCTGTGGCTCTCTCCTTCCCAAGTGGTGGCAAAAATGTGAGAAGGCTTGAATTCTGGTAAGGTGAAGAATGGTGAGTATCTATAGGTCTTTTTGAATGAGGATTTACCAGATCGACTTCATTATTCCAATAGCGAGAGGATCCCTCCTATCATTGGAGTGCTTGCAGAAGGATTCAAGGTGGAGCAAAATACCTCTAAGAGTCAAGAATGTGGGGGGTGCATGGCTATGATAATGCGTTCTTTTCGATGAGGACAATTTTCTTCGGCCATGGTCCTCGGTTTGCAAGAGGGCGCAAGGTGCCATCTTTTGAGAATGTTGAGATATATAATTTAATCACTTCCATTCTGAACATTCTTGGAGCACCTACCAATGGCACTCTATCTTTTCCAGAGTCGATTCTCTTGCCTACCCATTGATTTATTTATTTTAAATCTGAAGTTGTACCCTGGATCTTTGTTGTAAGACAAGCAAGTCATGTAGCATAGGGTGGGCAAATTATTCTTAATAATAATTGTTGGAGTTTAAAGGAAATTTCATTAATGAAATTGTCTCTCTTGAATTTTCTCAAACAAATTATACCTTCAAAGGAGTATGATAATATTGATTTTTTTCTTGATGGACTTGTGCTTTTTTAATGTTTTTTCTACATTTTCATTGATTAGAAACTTAAAAATATGCCAACAATAATTAAAGAATATATAGAGGCCCTATCCTTGGGATCACAATTTCAATGCATTACATGTCTAAAGGAGTCTGAATTGTCTTCTTCAGTCTCCAATTTCTGATTAAGAAAATTAATAGAAAAATCAAAATTCAAATCAAAGAGAATTCATAAAAAAAATCAAAAAGATAAATCACAAAGAAAAATCAAAATAAAAATAAAAAAGATTTGATAGAAAAATCAAAATCAAAATGAAAGAGATTTTAGAAATTAAAGATAAATCACAAATATTTTAAAATATTTATCATAGATAAATTAAAAAATCAAATAAGTAAATCAAAAATAAAAAAATAGTAAAAAATCAAATAAATAAATCAAAGAGATTTGATCAAAAAGAAAAATAAATATAAATTACTAAGAATTCAAAATATTTATCATTGATAAACTAAAAGATTAAATAAATAAATCAAACATAAAAGATAAATCAAAAAGATCAAATAAAAATCTTTACCAAGATAAATTGAAAGATCAAATAAATAAATCAAAGATAAAAGATAAATCAAATAAACAATTCAAAGATAAAAGATAAATCAAAGATTTGAATAAACTAAAACAAATCAAATAAATAAATAAACTTGATCTCAAAGAGAAATAAAAGATAAATTAGGTATTTGATCACAAAGATGAATTAATAAAAAAGGAAAATCATATATTTGATAGCAAAAATTTGATTAAAAGATCAAATAAATAAATCAGAGTTCAATTAGGATTATAGATAGGGTCAAGTATATGGTTCAATTCAGGTTAGGGTTCAAATATGGTTAAGCTTAGTGTTAGGGTTAGGGTTCAATTAGGCTTAGAGTTAGGGTAAGGGTTAGGACAAGGATTAGTCTTAGGTTTAGGGTTCAATTAGGGGTAGGATTCTATTATAAAGCTTGGGGTTAGAGTTACAATTGGGGTTCAAATAGGGTTATGATCAAGGATAGGTGTAAGATAATTTAATTAGGGTTAGGATTCAATTAGAATTAAATTTAAGTTAGAATTATAGTAGTGTAAGGTTAGTGTTAGGGTTAAGATTCAATTATGGTTAGGACTAAAATAGTGTTTAGAGTTAGGGTTAGAGTTCAATTAGGGTTTGGGTTAAATTAGGGTGAGATTTTAATTTTGATTATTGTTAAAATCTAATTATGGATAGTATTCAATTAGCGCCAGTATTAGGGTTCAATTATGGATCTATTTGGTCAGCGTTTAATAAGGGTCGGGTTTATGGTTAGGGTTCAATCAGGGTTAAGATTTAATTAGGGTTGATGTACATTAGCATTCAATTAGGGTGAGGTTTGTATGATAAAGCTTTGGGTTAGGGTTATAGTTAGGGTTCAAATAAGGTTACAATCAAAGTTAGGTTTAGTATTCAATTAAATGGTTAGGAATGAGGATCAATTAGGGTTAGGATCCAATTAGAGTTAGGGTTATAGTTATTGTTTAATTAGTGTAAGGGATAATGTTAGGGTTAGGATTAAAGTAGTGTTTAAAGTTAGGGTTAGAGTTCAATTAGGCTTAGGGTTTGGTGTAGGCTAGGGTTAGGGTATAATTAGGAATAGAGTCCAATTAGGTTTAGGGTTAGGGTATAATTACGATTAGAATTCAATTAGGATTATGTTACATTAATGTTCAAATAGGTTAACCATTGATTAAAGTTAGGATTAAGATTAGAGCTCAATTATGGTTAGAGTTAGGACGCCTCCAGTCGATCTGTGCCTATCGGCTAATTTGTTGCATAGTTTATCAGAGATTGTGCAACTGCTAGTATAATAATATATGATCTTTAATAACATTACATTCTCACAAATTCTAATCATGAACAATCTTGAGACTAATGATGTCATCAAAGGCATTATAACTGATGTATGGACAAATTGTATGTGTTTTTTTGATGCTCTAGACACTCTCATAAGAAATTCAGGCTTGGATGTTTAAAATGATAATTCTATTGAAAATTCAATTGGGACAAACCATCCATGTTCTTTTGATGCCCTAGATACTCTCGTAAAAAAATTGGGTTTGAATGTTTAAAATGATAACTCTATTGAAAATTCAATTGGGGCAAACCAAAATAACTGCTACTAAACTAAGAAATTTACAAAAAATATTAAGATAAACAATTTTTATTTATGTTTTATGAAAGATTTCATATCATTCATGATTGAAGGGTATCCATTCCACCAAAGTTATTTGGGGCACAATCTTGGCTTGGTTTTATCCTGTATATGGCGTAATCAAAAGGTTCAAATCTTAGTTGATGGCGTAATCAAGGAACGTACCATCACCCTCACCAATTATACTTAACCAATTAAATTACAACCCTTTGAATGATTTAATATTTATTATAAAAGAACCACAGTGGGAAAGGATGACTTTGTAGCAATTGTAAGAGAGTTCGCTTTTTATGCAAAGTGAAGCTCTAATTTTATACAAGTAGCTTTGACTTTCATTAATAAAAAGAGTAAATAAGTCAAGGCATTGCCTTAGAATAATAAAACAAAAGCAAAACTAATGCCACGTTTTAGAAAGGCTTTGTCTTGGAAAAATAAGTGGGGACTGCATGGATAATTACCAAAACTTGTGAGACTTTTACAAAAGAAAAACTAAGCTTTGTTATTAAAAGGGAAAAACAATATGAACTTGTGGCAAAGTCATATATGCATTAATTAGTCCAGTTTGAATTGGGAGTCATGGCCAACATAACATAAGCATAGTAATAACGAAGCAGTTTCGACATTTATTGGCAACAATGGCCTCATAATGATAGGAATATTATTTAGATCTACTTTCATATGAAAAATTTGCATTGGCATGTTGGGCATTTCATATTTTTCTTCCTCTCTCTTCTCTTTTGACTATATGTAATAAGTTTTGTTTAGAGAAAAGGGGGACTTGGATCTTTCTCGAGTGAATTATATCCTCTTTGTAATAAAGGATGTGCAAATTAGAGTTTAAGGCATAAGAAATGTTTTACTATTTAGTTTATTAGATTGATTTTTTATCTTTTATGTTTTTAATAATTAATTTTATTTATTTATTTGTATGTTCTATGGTTTTGTTAGTAGATTCAAGTAATCAATTGGAAGATAAAACTCTACAAATTTGTGTTTTTTGAGTCTTATTTTCTAACCTTTCGTTTGCATCTTTTAAGGTAGTGTCGATTCATGTGTCTAGATTTTTACTAATCTCTTGTAAAGATAATTATGCAAATATTTATACTTGTGCAATTGTTTTGATTTAATCTTATTGAATATTGAATCCCATACTCTTAATTCTAGTCTAAGTGAAAATTTCTTCTATTTTGACATATTATTATTTAAATTGCTTTATATTTTATGTTCTTTCTTCCCCTTTTCACTACTATTATATTAGGATAGTGCTAGAATAACAAGGAACCAACCTTTCAATCCAAGAGGTTGTCTTCTAATAATATCACATTTTTGCAAGACTTTTCATTGTTGACGCTCTTCACATGGTGCTAGTATTGCAAATACACATGTAATATTTGAGTACCAACATTTCCTTCAAAATCATTTTTAATTTCTCGTTTGGATGTGTACCTTTTTGGAGGCCATTTAACACCACTAGGGAATTGCCTTCCAGAATGAACTTTTTTCCATCCCGAAGATTTAGTGAGCTACACCATGCTTCAATTTTTGTTATATTATTGTTATGGGTTCCCAAAAATATGAAGTCCTTGTGTAGAAAAGACACATGACCATCTCTAATGATGAAGCTCACTCTTAGTATCCAAAGATTTCCTCTTGGTGCACCAACTAAGTTGAGTCTGACAAATTCATTTGAGGGTGACATCCACGCCACAACTTTTCTAGCATTCCATTTATCTCTTAATTGATTAATAAGGAACATTATTGTTAGTGTTTTAGTTCACATATTTTATTGTGACACATAATAGAATATGTGCACTAAAAGTGTTCTTCAAAATAGAAGGGGAAGATCCCTTTAAATGAAAGCAAAACCCAAAATCCTAATCTAAATAGTATGTACTTGTTATTTGTAATTTTTATAATATTTTTTGGATGTTTCGTGCTAATATTAAACATAAATAAAGGTGTGTCTTCTTTTAGATTTTTGTAGGGAAAAACAGTGACATGCATATTAACTCAAGGTGAAAAGTTTTTTATGTTTTTGACTAAAAATAAACCCTACATAGCTATTAGGCACTTACTCTTTCTAGCTAAGAGCAAAGATTAAAATATGTGAATAAGACACAAGGATTGAATGTGTTTAAACACAAGGACACAAACACCCTAATAAATTGAATTAAGAAATCTACAATAAAAAACTTAGAAACTCGTTACAAGCAATATAATTTACCTCACACATACATGGGATATTATAAGTTAAACATGATAGTTCCATTCAAATCTATAATGACTAACCAAACACCTATTGTATTACAAATATTTCAATAAATGTTAAGCAATATTCAACTCATTAAAACACAATAACGCATAATGACACATCAACAACAATTCGAGTGGTAAAATAAGCATTACTAAATTCTATTGAATGATATTAGATTTGAATCTTAAAGTGTGTGCCTAGAGAGTATTAATCAAATAAGAGTTAACAATTCAATTGAATGAAAAAAAACTAAATGTCTACCCAAAGGAAAAATTACTTGCATTGAAAATAAACTTATCATAAAATTATATCCACTAATACTAAATCAACCTAAACAATCTTTAATTAGAAAACTTTGATAGGAATAACTACAAACTATGAATAGACCTTATAAAATTTTGTATAAAAATAGCCTTTTCATAATTCATTTATCTCCTAAAAATAGTGATAACTAAAAATAGTGCAAAAACAATGATAACTAAAAATAGTGCAAGTTAAAAATAAACAGCTAGGCATTTGGCTCTGGATGATGATTCTGATGAAGCTTGTTCTACTCCAACTACAATAATTCCTCTAATTTTATCTTGATGATCTTTCTTTATAAATAACCTCTAGATTCATTTTTGAAAAGTCATGACTACTTATTGTTATGAAGTTGTTGATATGTTGAAGGTGGCAAAGACCCTGTTAATATGACATGAGGACCTATGTTTTTTGTTGAAATGTTTTTTGGATTCAATTGTGTGATAAGTTTTTGCATGAATGTTTCACATCAAACTTGTGATCCATCATTTTTTGGATCACACTCATGATCCATCATTTTTCTCCTCGAGCTCTTTACTTTCATCTTGATTTGATGGATCATAGAGTGTGATTCGAAACATCACTGCAAAAACTTACCACACAATCAAATCCATAAACTATTTCAACATGAAACAATGTGAATTGTGAAAACTTGATATCATTAAAAGATATGTTGTTCACCAAACCTTGCTAAAATAATGAATGTCATTGCTTTGTTGGTTTATCCCTTTTCTGTAATAAAAATGATTGAAAAACAATGAAGTGTACATATGCATGTAACATCATTCTTTTCTACTTGATGGCTACATAGCCATTGCCCTTAGGTCATCTAAATAAATAATTTTCATTTCCCTTTTTTGAATTTTCTATTTATAATTGATTGAGGGCCCCTCTTTTTACAATAAACTTTATTTGTGTTTGAAAAACAATATGTTGCATAAATGGGTGTGTCCTCTATGAATGGCAAATCCTTCCTTGACAGCTAGGAAGGGGAACTAGTTTCTTGCATCCACCTCATTTAACTAATAGGGTAGCTAGTCCATTAACCATAACATCCATAGCATAATATGAACACTTCAATAAACAATAATCATGAAGAAAACAAATAATATCTATTTCTTTTAGTCATTATCAAATTTGATATTCTGTTTCTGCATATCATGAATAAAATAGAGTTATCTCAACATAATTATCCTCAAATCACTTTTTGATAACATAATTTAAAATGCATAGCAAAGTATTTAACTTATAATTAGTTTTAGTGTAGGAAAAAGTATCCCTTTTTCACTCTTAATTTGGAAATAATTAGTGGGTGATCCCACAATATTGGTTTACAATTTTTGGCCAAATTGGACATTGAACTGAATTTTTTTAACTAAATCTTCACTTTCAGGCACCTATAGTTGTTAAACCACGAGGAATTGAAGATGATGAAAATTAGTGATTTGTGACATTTTGTTTGTAGATTCTAAATATATATTTTTTCAATTTTTTTGAATCAAATTGCATTTCTTTTTCCATCTCCTTCGAAAACTAGTTTTTAGCAATAAACACCATTTTTAAAGAGTGATGCTCACCGTAATCAACATAGCTTTTTTTCTATGAAGGATAAAATTCTATTTTTTTCAAATTTAGCTCTGTAACTATGATATCTAGCAAGTTCATTTGGTTTCATAGTGTTTTATTGATTTTTTTTTTCTTAATCAAGTTTTGAAGTCAAACCAATTACAATTTAGACATAGGCGGATTGTAAACAACATAACTTTTTTTTGTATGTATTGAAATTCAATTTTTTTTATTGGATCAAGGACATGAATACCTAGCTCGAACACATTTTTTAGATTTTTTTTTATAATCTACTATTTTTCCACATGTGCAGAACAAAGAGCTTGATTTTTGGTGAAAAACCTATGTTTAAATAAATAAAAAACATAATAAAACCAAAATACATTAAAATTATATTCGATGGACAACTCATTCCAAGAACTACCATCATCTAGTTGGGTCTGTGAAGTTTCCTCCATTTTCATCCTCAACTTGAGCTTTGAAAGGCAAAATTTTGTAGAAATTTAGTAGAAGAGGGGGAGAAGGGCAAAAAAGGGGGTTTGAGTGAACCCCCCTTTGAGCGAACCCCCCTTGACCCCTTTGAGCGAAGGGGGGTTTGCTTGAACCCCCCCTTGTTTTGCAAAATTTCCTTTGTTTTCCTTTTAAAATGGTGCCAAAAGGGATAACATCATCAAAAAGGGTTTGCTCAAAGGGGGGGTTCGAGCGAACCCCTTTTTTGGGTTCACTCGAACCCCCACTTTGAGCGAACCCCTAAAAACCCAAAAAAAATCATGGGAGCATTTTAGCAATTTTCCTTCCTCAACAGTATTGTAAACCAGTTTTGTGGGATTACCCTAGTATTAAAATGAGCCGAATGCTGCCTTAATTTAGTGTTGTAATATGTTTTACATATTCACGTTAAGTTTAGGGCCCTTTTAAATAAAATGGACTTAATTGTGCCTTGTTTTTTATGTTTTAAGGTGTACCTTTACAATTTCACATTAATTTAGGGCTTTATTAATTGATTGAGGTTAATTTGACTTAATTGGCCCCTTTAATTCAAATCCAAGCCTAATTAAATGCAAATTTTGAGGGATAAAACTCAACATTCATAAGTGCCATTACACAACACTTAACTTTGGAAGATGTGTGTCCTAGGTAAGTGACCTAGGACCCATTCGCCATAGGTGGATGGATCCTCACTTAGGTCTAGGATCCTATTTTTACATAATGTTTAACATTGACCGATGTGTTTCCTAGGTAAGTGGCCTAGGAACCATTTGTCCTATGGCAAATGGATCCTCACTTAGACCTAGGACCCCCCTTGGGAATATGTTTTTGGTGGTATTTTAATGATTTCAAATCCATAATTCAATGTCGGCTTATGATATTTGAATTTCGAGAATTAATGGTAAGACATGTATAAATAAGAGGTTATTTCAGTATGTTTTTTTTATTATGGAACAAACAGGTTTTAAAGGGATCCCGAAACCCTTAACAATAATAAAGTGTAAGATAAAACATTAACAAAGCACAGACAAAAAATAGGAAACTACCCACAAAGAAGAACACACGAGATAACCAGAGTAGTAAAGTCAAAAAAACCAACAAAAGCCACAAAACAACCAACCTCTAGGCTAGGTTCCGAAGGATCTCTATCGCTTCCTACTCCAGATTGTTCATGTTGAGAGTAGACTTCTTGATCTCTTGGATGTTGACTAAATCTTGGTTTTCCTTCCTTTTCAAGTTTGCTCTGGTCCTGTTACTCGGCCCCCCACTATCCGACTGCCCTTCCTCATTGTCCAAGTCAAGAAACACGACAATTTTTACCTGATGGGATTTTTCCAAGTTTTCCACCATGGTATTCATGGTCTGTGCAATGGATTTTAAAATTTTATGGTTCATAATCATCACTTTGTGGAGAGAGCTTTTAATGTTCCTCAACTACTCCTCCATATCCGCCTGCTTGCCATCATGATTGCCTTTGAAATCCTATAATTCCTCCACCGTTTTCTTGAGGCATTCAACCATATACTTCTTCTCCTCTTCCATCCATAAATCAGTAGCCCGACCACTTCCACTGCCTCTGTTATTGTCATCAGTAGCTTTCTCCAGTTTGTTATTCATAGCTCTTTGATTTAACTTAATTTCCTTAATTTCAAAGAGCACCCATCTCATAAGCCTAAAGTTATCCACCGCCCCATTACGGGCAATTGCAAGCACATCAGTGGGAAATTCCCATTCCTCCTTAAAATAATGATCCCCTGCCTTGAGGTCCATAGGGAATCGAGGTCTCTCTTCTCTATCAGTCACAGGATGGCTGGAATACTCAGACAATGACTCTGACTGTGACTCCTCTTCATTCACATCATAGGAGGGGTCCTCCGATATTTTTCTCTTGCCCTTTTTTAGAGTAGAATCCCTAGGTTTACCCTTCTCCTTGTCGTCAACCCTGACCTTAGGCGACGGTGGCTGGTGAGGCAGAGCCATCATGGCTTTGAAATGATCGTAAATTAGAACAAGCAGTCCTTCATGAAGAATAGAATACCTAATGGGGTTTTGTCTATGGTTTTTTAGACTGGTATTTAGAGAAGATGCCAAATAAAAAGGAAAAGAAATCCTGACCTGGTGCCTGAAATGATTCAGCAAGATGAAGTGATACCCAAAGACTTTGGTATAATGACCATCCAAAGTGACATACTCCATCAGCACATTCAAAACCCTCCTCCAATGTGAAACAGTTTTGTTTGTGTCGTAGTAGCTTCTGGAGGTCCTTTGTAACTCCTCCTTCTCAGCATTTGACTTGGGGAACTTGCTAACCACTTCATCAGATTGCTTCCTATCCCTATAGAATTTTATGCCCTCCATCGAGAGGCTAGTAACCTCAGCAATCAGTTGTTCATTGATAACTACATGTCTTCCAAACAGATTTATCTCACCATTTTTCCAATCTTTCTCAAAAACCCTAGTTACCTCTGGGTCCTAGCCATGGAGCTTTTCAATAAAAATAGTAATGCCACCATTCTCCAGCTTCTTCCATAGCTTTAGATTGCTCTTCAGTTGTGCACTGCTTATCGGCTCTACTCTACGAATTTCTCCACCCATCGTTTTGCCAGCAGGAATAGAATAGTCCAGAACCCTGTAGAAACAAACTCCTAAAATGTCCACAAAGTGTGTGATAATAATCACATGCAATCGGGGGATGAAGTAATTACCCCTCAGCCAACTCAAAATAATCATTAAAATGTAGTCCCGAGACTGCATGGGAGGACACTCGGCCATCATTCAATGGAATGGGAAATTGCACCTTCCCGTGAGCACGATCATACGTCAGCAAGGATTTAACGTTAGCCTCCAACTCATCCTGCCCCCTGCCACATCACCTTTTTCAGAGCTTTGACACCTTTGTTGGCGAATAAATCCACCATCGTGTTTATTTCCCGATAGGAATGCATAATATAACTTTTCTCAAAGGTATTAATAATTTCCGTGGAGAGATCTATCCAATTTTTTATTGACCATGAGGATTTTTTATGACCCTTTAGACATTGGATAATATTATTTGAATCTCCTTCAATCCACACATATTTATACTTTAATTGGCTAGCCAACTTCAAGGTCTGGAAAATACCAGAGGCTTCAGCCACATGGTTGGTTTGAGTGCCTAAAGGAACTACAACAACCGCAATGAAAGCACCATTCTCATCCCTTATCACCCCTCCACTTCCGACAGGCCCAGGGTTTCCCTTGGCCGTGCCATCAAAGTTGATTTTGACCCAGCTAGGGGGAGGAAGACTCCAAAATATGCCATCTCTAGGATCCTTGATGCTTTTGGACATATTGAACATATCCACATTAATCTTCTAGGCTCCCACAATTCTACAATCATACTCCTGCATACTAACCTTACCTTTACCTTTCAACTTGTTGTTAAGCAGATTCAAATTTTCAACCACAACTCTAGTGATCTTACCAAAGACCACTTCCTCTGAGAGAGCAACATCCCTGAAGATTTTTTTTTTGCATTCTTTCCAGATACCCCAAGCAAGGTGAGGAAAGATATAGTTCCAGAGCAGATTCAGGGCCCAATTCTTTGAGGGGGCCTTCCATTGGCTATAAAAATCCACAATATTTCCAGGAAAAACCCAACTAAGATCCCATATTCGCAGAATCCTACACCATATGGCATGAGCAAATAGACAAAGAAGAAACAAATGTGAGGAGGTCTCAGCCTTAGCACAACACAAATAGCACCTGTTGGGAAAAGAGAATCCCCTCTTATAAAGATTATCATTAGTCAGCTGCTTATTCTGAACAAGGATCTAGAAAAATAAATTAACTTTCAGAGTAAGGTTGTTCACCCACACCTTATCCCAAACAAGGATGTCAATGCCAGAGTAACAAGAGGCCACAACAGAAGAGATAGAGTAGGTACCAGAGGATGATAGCTTCCATATCAAAGTGTCCTCCCTCCCTTGAGAGTTGATCTTAATCGAATTAAGAAGAGCCTGCAGAGGTTGAAGATCCTGACTGATAGAAGAGATCTCAACCCACTGATCATTCCTCCAGTAATCCCCAACCAACCAACTAAACCTGGACTTGCAGTCCTCCATATAAATACTATAGATCGGATTATTGCAAAGACACTCCTTGCCAATCCACTTGTCTTCCCAGAACCAATTTTTTTTGTCCATCGCCCACCTTCCAAAAAGCTTCTTTGCCAACCAGGTCTCTAGCTTTAATGGTATTATTCCATAGAAAAGAACCAGAGGGAAGGTTCTGAGAGTTGAGAAAAACTTGAAGGGAATCAACCTCCCTCAAGTATTTGCTACTCCAAATAGAATTCCATTCATGAATGTCCGCAAAAGTTCTCCAAACCTGCTTAGCCAGGAGTGCTTTATTAAACACTATGATATTTCTCAGACCAAGGCCTCTAGACTTCCTGGGTCTACACATTTTGTCCCAAGCCACCAACGAAATCCTCTTCTTCTCCTCAACCCCTGACTAGAGGAACCATTTTTGGATCTTTTCAATAATATCAACAAACTTAGCTAGGATCTTGAATAGAATGAGAGCATAAACATGCAGATTCTGAAGAGAAGCCTTAAGTAACAAAACTTTACCAGCTTGACTCAAAAGGGCCCCTTTCCAACCAGCTAATTTCCTGTTGAACCTATCAACCAGAGAAATCCAAAAGGAGTCTGTAGGTTTGGACCCTAAAGGAAGGCCCAAATAAGTTGAAGGAAGGAAATTAACTCCACAGCCCAGGATATTTGCAATCTTCCTCTATCTGTGCTCAGGGGTATTGAAAAAATAGAGGGAAATTTTGGTCCTATTAATCTTTTGCCCTGAGCTCTCCTCATGAAGAACAAGACAACTCTTTAAAGCTCGAGCTTCACCAACAGTAGCACTTCCCATAAGCATCGTATCATCCATAAACTACTAGTGTGAATAGACCAGATTTGCCGAAGAGGGTTTTAAACCTTTCAAGCTACCTTCTATCTCTTTTTTATGCATGAGCCTCCCAAGACTTTCAGCCATGAGGGTGAAAAAAATAGGAGAGATAGGATCCCCTTGTCTAACTCCTCTTGACACTTTAAAGAAATGGGAAGGAGAACCATTTATAATCACCGAGGTGCTAGTGGTAGAAATCAATTCACATATCAATTGTAGAAATATTTCAGAAAACCCAAAAGCTTATAAGACTTTAATCAAGAATTTACAGTCCACCCTATCATAGGCCTTAGCCATGTCCAGTTTAAGCAAGAAGCCTTGGTTTTTTGAAACTTCAAGGGAGTGGATATTCTCATGAATCGTAATTATTGAGTCCAAAATTTGTCTGCCCGGAACAAAGCCACTCTGCTGAGGAGAGATCAACATAGGAAGAACCCCAAGCAACCTAGAAGTGACCACTTTAGAAATAATCTTGTAAAAAGAGTTGCATAAAATGATAGGACAGAAAGAATCAAAAGAGTTAGCGCCATGAAATTTAGGTATAAGAACAAATTATTTCACTATGTTTCATCTAAGCAATCCGAGCAATTTCAAGTCTTTAAGTATTTTAGCAAATTTATGAGGTTAAGAGCATTCAAGAGTATTCTCAAGGAATTCAAGGGAATATTTATAGAATATTATTGCAACAATCAAGATTCCTTTCATCATGTCAAATATGTATTGCATCATGCATGTTGTTTGAGCTAATATGGTGATGTAGTGTTCAAGATCTATCAAGCATATCAAAGGCATTGTTTTTGTAAGTGTGGAATAAGTAAGAGTAAAATAACAAACAACACTTTTTAATAAGACATTATATCAAGAGAATCAACAATAGTCAATCTAATTAACACATAAAAACTCTTGAAAGTGTCTCATTGTTCCCTATCTCCAAAGATTTATTAAATCACAGAGGGCTCTCAAATTTGGTAAGCACTGTGACTGTTAAAATGTCAATCTAGAGAATAAGATGATTATGATTATGATGCTAAAGTTGTATGATTCTATTTCTAAGTTGCAATGATGAAATCCTTTTGATGAAAATGACATAAAACAGATAAATGAAGCTACCATAAACTATGATGAATCTAAATGAAATGTCATGATTATGATTCTACTGATTGCTATGTAATTCTATTTGATAAATGATAATTGCTAAATGCTTGAATGCTAGTTCTACAAAGTAAGATTGCACAAAGTTGGGGATCTTCTTTCCTATAGAATGAGGTTGTATTTATAGATTCACGGTAGCAATTTTGTGAAGGGATAGCACAACAAAGGCCTAGATTCAATTTGAAGAATTGAATGGTGAGAGATGAAGAAGCTTGAGCTAATGAAGGGAATGGTTTCTCCCCATGAAAACATCAGGCCAAATGATAGGAAGAATTAGAGGAAGGAAATTGAGAGATTGATTCCAATTTGTCTCCAAAGCTTTCCCGTGAAATGCCAATTGAATTAAATTGGATATTTGATGTCTAATTTGGTAGGTGAGTGAATAGAGGAAATTTGCCTTTATGCCTTTATTTGAATATTTTATTTTATTCAAATTAGCAAAAGAGAATAAATAATTTAATAAAACAAACTATAGAATTTGTTTATTAAATAAATATAGAAGGGATATGATAATTAAACAACAAAGTATTTAACCTTGTTTAATTAATTAAGATTGAATGATGTGATAATTAAATAACACAAACTATTGAAGTTGTATATTTAATTAAAATTGAAGAATAAGAGAATGAACTATAAATAAAAATTTATATTTATTTAATAGTAGAAGAAATTAAGGTAATTAATCAAATAAATCGTAATTAATTAATTAGATTATCTAGACCATTTTTAGGTGTATACATTTTGCCCCTCTTTGAAGTGGTGTGTTTACACATTGCTTCAAAGAAAATTTTGCTACTGCTGCTACTAGTATCGACAAAAAATAAAATTAGTATGCCCCAGACATTGATTTTCAGGTGATAATGGATATATGCCCCCTCGGGAGATAAATTGATGAATTTTTTATTTTTAAAATTTTTTAAGAATTTTTTTGCAATTTTTTATGATTTTCTGATGATTTGATGTAGATTTGATGTTGAAATAATTTATCTCCCGATAAAGAATACTGATTTTGCCAAATGATTAAATGTTGCCCTGCTTTGCCTCCTTGTGTTTGATGATTTTCAATCATGTCATCCTTTGATTTGATATTGATTGATGATCCTGATAGATTAGAAGATTATTGATCTCATGATAGGTGAGATTCAATGATTGATTGATTGATTGACCTCATGATAGGCGAGGATCAATGATAGATTGATGATTGACCTCATGATAGGCGAGGATCAATGATAGATTGATGATTGACCTCATGATAGGCGAGGATCAATGATAGATTGATAATTGACCTCATGATAGGCGAGGATCAATAATAGATTGATGTTTGACCTCATGATAGGCGAGGTTCATTGATAGATTGATGTTTGATTGACCTCATGATAGGCGAGGATCAATAATAGATTGACGTTTGACCTCATGATAGGCGAGGTTCAATGATAGTCGCTCACGAGATTTGATCAAATTATCACCGCAACCGATTAGATTGATAGGATGATTGATTTTTGAAATATTGTTGATTTGCAATATGTTATGATCATAGGAGGATTTTAAAGTTCTTCCCAAATATGTGGGACATGATTCCGCATCTGGTGCAGGCCGATATAGATATCATCAGTCGATGTGGTTTATCATCTTTGATTGAGATGCCCCAATATAGGATTGATTAATGTACCAAAACTTGATGATGTACACTTATTCAATCAGATATTTTATGATTACTGCCACTTTGTTGATGTATCTCTCCATGTTTGGATATCATTGTACACTTGACATTATTATTTTAAGGTTTATATGATATGCATCAGACTATTGATCTATATGGTGTCGATATGTGTTTGTGATGGATGCATTTTATTTCTATGTGTTTATGCTATGTGATATTCTATATGATGGTTTTTTTTATATGTTATGGATGCAAATGATGAAACATGATAACGCATGATGATTTATGATGTTAAAATGTGATTATGTGAATAATGATGATGTATGGATGCATGATGTGCATTGTATGACAATTGATATATGTAAATGATATGGTAATGTAACTATATGCATGATTTTGGATGTGTTGTTCTTAATGATATATGATATAATGATAATGAAATATGATGCATTTTTTTTGGGTATTTTAAATGCATATAGATGATATAATAAATGGATGAATGAATGATTTATATGATGATATTTCTAATGTGCGATGTATGATATGATAATGTTAATGAAAATGCAATTTGTAGTTGATTTGTTTTTTATTTTCTCTATGCAATTTAGATGATGTGATGATAAATGAAGAATATGACATGATTAATGCAAATGATTTGATCCAATGTATGAATGATAAAATGTATAATAATGCAATAGAAATGATTATGCAACTATATTATAATGATGATGTTTCTGTTAATGTCAAGCATACTCAATCCATTAATAAGGAAAGTTAACATTATTAGGAATTGGTTACCCGTCTTTGGAACAAAATACTCTGTAGATGCAAAACTAATCATAAATGCTATCTAATTTAATCATGCAAAACTACATGCAAATATTGACATCTTAACAATCCATGTATTGTGCTTTTTATCATCATTGAGCTTTTAAAATGTTGAAAGTGAGTACAAGCATCAATGGTACATGTTAGACCAATGACGACCTAAGTACTACGTTCATGATTTTTGATATTGCAAGTGAACACAAGCATCTAGGTATAATTAAATCGAGATGACCTCAGCATTTCTTGCGTAAATAGACAAGAATCAATCACTTTCCTATGTGAATTTCGAATGTCATTAGTGATACTTTGTAGAGCACGTCTCGCAACAATTCACATAATAATAATGATTAACACATAGACAACAGACAAAGAAAATATCATTCTCCTTCCTAGCTTCTCTGGTTCAATACATCATTGAGTTGCTCCAAAGAAATGATAACAAATATCAAAGTACAACAATTTAACTTTTGCTTAAAGTATTTCAACCATTATTTAGATTAGATCATCCATATTGATACTGATTTCAACGTTTGATATAGATGGTTGATGGAATGGTTTCGATGTTTGTTGTATGTTCAATGTCGGATCTTCCTATGATCACTGTGTTTGTTGTGTTTGTCATACTATTGTTTGTCCATTTGATTAAGCTCAAAGTTTATTGCCCCCAGTGACTTTAGGATTTTTACCCCAAGCTAGGGTGAGACACAACCACATTTTCCAGGATATGTACATGAGATTTTATTGCACCTTTTTCAGATTTTATGATTTTTTTGTATTTTTTTGACTTTTTCACTTCTTTTTTTTTGTATTTTTCTCTTCTTTTTTCATGGTTTTTCTGATTTCTGATTTTTTTGGATTTTGTAGCTTTTTTTTGGATTTTTCACGATATTTAAGATGAAATGAGATGATATGATTGATTGAAGGAACAAGATGCCCCACAATAGGGGTAATGCAACCATGGATAAATGATAGATTAAAATGAAAGATTCACTGCAAAACATGTCACACAAGCAACATATCTCTTATCAAAAGATGATAATGGTTGATTGATTAAGATGCGAGGAATGATCGATTCCATAAGGCATGATGATGATAAGTACTTAGGATTACCAATTTCCTCTAAGTATGATAAGATTGATTATTTTTGATGATTGATTGACAAAAGATACGAGGATTGGATAATGTTTTGTAGCTAGGCTCAAATATGATTTGCATGATAAGATTCAAGGTTGCAAAGGGACATGGTGACATGGATTTTGATAAGCTAGGAGATATGGAATGGAAGAAAGCAAGGATAAAAATAATGAATGGGATGATCAAGATCAACTAGATAAGATACAAACACAAGGCCCAAGTATTTTTCCCCTATTCCTCATCAAGACCAAGGAAAGGAAGAAAGGATGTATTTAGTAAAAATGATGGAATATGGATAAGATGAAAGATATGGTATGGAAGATATGGATAAAGCATATAGGATAAGATATATGATGTTCAAAAAGATCCTTAACCTTGTCAAGAACAAAGGTGGAAATGTAAGGAATGAGCATAGAAAGGATAATGACCATGAATGATAAGATGGACGAAACTTGTCCCTAAGTGTAGAGTGCAAGAGGAATATGGAAGATAGGATATGTATGATAGGGAGACAGAGGAAGGACTTAAGCATCAAGTTTCACAACCAAGTATCCCTCCAATAAATCATGGCAATGGGAATTAGACTCCTAAATTTTGGTAGATTAATGATATGATGGAAGAATCTAAGGACTTATGCAAAGGTTTGGATTAAAGGAGAATGATGGGGGATGAATATTGGATAATGGATAGGAGGTTGGAAGGTTTGTTGATGGATAGATGGAAAATTGGAGGAAGCTTTTGGATTAGCAAATTTGGATGCCAATTTAGATTTTATTGTTTCTATGATACTTTTAGGAATCCACATGACTTTTGACTTTGATTTTTGCTTTGTGGGCCTTTATGGACTTTGACATTTTTCTTTTTGATTTATGGACCTTTGTGGTCTTTGAAAATTTCCTTTTTGCTTTGATGGGCCTTTGTGGCCTTTTAGATTTCTCTTTTGATTTTGGATCAATTTTTTTTGTTCTTTTGCATGTCTCTTCGAGGAGACATGTTGATCCTTTGATACATGTGGATTTTGATATAGAAGCTTTTGATATTTGGCACCCAAATTGCTTCCAAGAGCAATGGGAGGGGTGGATTGAGATGAATGATATGGAGGTATTATGGATGAGTTAATGTGGGTAGAATTTTGAAAGGGCATCAAGGATGTGTGCCTTTGTTGTTCTCGAGAAATAGGATATGGACCTAGGATAGAGGGAAGGTTTGATGGACTAGGATGAGGACCTAGGATAGATGGAATGTTTGATGAAATAGAATGAAGACCTAGGATAGATGGAAGGTTTGATGAACTAGGACACTTAGGCATATAATCAAGGCTGTGGTGATATGGGTTTCTTTGAAAAGAAAGGGGTTCTAGGATACCTTGCTCATGAAGGTCTAATCCTTTTCCTTTGTAATTCATACTTTGACACATTCATTTATCAATGGGGTGTGTATTGTTTGTGAAACAAGATGCGAGTCCATTTTGGGGAGGATATGATATGGATGAGAGGATAGGTGTTGGAAGTAAACCATAATGGATAAAGGTGGAGGATCCCAATTTATATGTGTGGGGTTCATGGAATAGGTGTGATAGGATCTTGAAATGGGGATGATGGGGTATTTTGATCTTGACTTGGAAAAGGATTATGAAGTGGCATGAAAGGCATATCTTGATCATGAGAAGGATAAACATCTTCATGGGATGAAAGGGTATCCTTGAATGGAAGCATATCTTGATCTTGATGAGGAAGGGAATCATGAGATTTTGTAGAAATAATGTCTTGATCATCAATTGGTAATACATCATTAGATAGGATGGAAGAACTATCATGCTCTTGTGATGCAATAGAATCATGAGATGGTATGGATTGATTAGATGATGTGGAAGAAGAACTTGGAAGGATACTTGTCTCTTGAGATGGAAGGGAATTATTTTGGATGAAAAGTGAAAGGAGGGGATCGTCATAAGATTCTTAAGAAATGGGATCTTGATCAAAGATTGGAAGAATTTGTGGAATTTTGTTATCATTGGATGGAGTGGAAAAAATATTTTGATCTTGATGTGTAGGGTAGTCTATGCTAGCATGCTTTGGATTGAAAGATTGACATGAATCATTGGATGTTGAAGATATGATAGAAGAAGATGACTAGATGGAATTGTTAACTTGAGTAAAAGAATCTTGAGGTTTATTTTGGCTTATGGTGGATGGAGAAAAATGCATGACATGATAGGATTGCTCAATATCATTTGTGTTTGAGGACTGAGATTTGGGCTTCTGATTTTTTTTTTTCAAAAATTCAAAGATATTGAACTTGGATGATGTAGTTGTTGGTGGAGAAGGTGTCATGTCCAGATTTTTGTTAGAGGGATAAGAACAAATGTCTGGCAGCAAATATCTCTCTATGGTTGTTTCCCTTTGCATATCCCAGATTTGTTGTTGAAGGTTTTTCATTTGACGAGCTAAAGCATTCAATTGATCCTCATCTATTTCAGCCATGGTGGTTTGATTTTCAATTTCCTTTTTCTAGGAGTTTCTGTCTTTGTAACCTTGTTAAAATGGACATACGAACGCTATTTTTTTCAATAAAATTTTGATCTTAGTTTGGTATAGTGTCAAGGATATTAACTCAAGTCAAATAGAATGATAGATTATATTGATTAGACTAAGTTGATAAGTTTGATTATACAGTTTCGTTTCTTTGATTTAGGATGACTGATCCTGAAACTTAACTTACTAATCAAATGTGTTTGATTGAGACACTTTTGGATGGTAGATCTTGGTTTGATTTGAACAAATTCAATTGTAAAGTCCAACTTATGTAGGCTTAAGACTATGTTTTGATTTAGGAAAGTTTATGTTCTGATTAACAGAGAAAAACTCTTGAAAGCGTCTCATTGTTCCCTATCTCCAAAGATTTATTAAATCACAAAGGGCTCTAAGATTTGGTAAGCACTATGACTGTTAAAATGCCAATCTAGAGAATGAGATGATTATGATTATGATGCTAAAGCTGTATGATTCTATTTCTAAGTTGCAATGATGAAATCCTTCTGATGAAAATGACCTAAAATAGATAAATGAAGCTACTGTAGACTATGATGAATCTAAATGAAATTCCATGATTATGATTCTACTGATTGCTATGTGATTCTATTTGATAAATGATAATTGCTAAATGCTTGAATGCTATTTCTACAGAGTAAGATTGCACAAAGTTGGGGATCCTTTTTCCTGTAGAATGAGGCTGTATTTATAGATTCATGACAATAATTTTGTGAAGGGGCAACACAACAAAGGCCTAGATTCAATTTGAAGAATTGAATGGTGAGAGACGAAGAAGCTTGAGCCAATGAAGGGAATGGTTTCTCCCCATGAAAACATAAGGCCAAATGATAGGAATAATCAGAGGAAGGAAATTGAGAGATTGATTCCAATTTGTCTCCAAAGCTTTCCCGTGAAATTCCAGTTGAATTAAATTGGATATTTGATGTCCAATTTGGTAGGTGAGTGAATAGAGAAAATTTGCCTTTATGCCTTTATTTCAATATTTTGATTTATTCAAATTAGCAAAAGAGAATAAATAATTTAATAAAACAAACTATAGAATTTGTTTATTAAATAAATATATAAGGGATATGATAATTAAACAATAAAGTATTTAACCTTGTTTAATTAATTAAGATTGAATGATGTGATAATTAAATAATACAAACTATTGAAGTTGTATATTTAACTAAAATTGAAGAATAAGAGAATGAACTATAAATAAATATTTCTATTTATTTAATAGTAGAAGAAATCAAGGTAATTAGTCAAATAAATTGTATTTAATTAATCAGGTTATGCAAACCACTTTTAGGTGTATACAATTTCACATCAAGTTTCATGATCAAGATCTACATTCATTGAGGCCACTTCATGCTAGTGTGCAAATTTGTTATCCAAGGTTTCAAATAAGATTTTAGGTTGAAGATCCTTCGAATAGAAAAATTGAAGAGTTGCAAAGTTGTCAAAGTTGAGAAAAAAATTGTCAAATCACATAAACTCTTCTATAAATTTTATTTTTGGCTATCTGACAGTGAACACCTGGAATCCGAAAGTGCAAACCTGATAGAAGAGAACCCAAAAAGTAATTTCTAGAAACCCTAGCCAGGACCCATTTGCCATAGGGTGAATAAGTCCTCAGTGAGCTTCAAAGGGTGACTTTTGGTGAAAAGGTACACATCATTTTTACCTTTCTAAATTGGCCTTTTGATTACAGTTTTAGTTAGATTTGATTATTGTTCTTCATTTGCATATTATAGCTTGCATTTTGAATGAAATTAGAGAAATAGGTCATTGTGGTACACAAACAACCACACACCCCATTTTTCTTTGTTTCATTAGTTAAAATCAAATAAATAAACTTTTATAAAAAAGGGTGTGACAATCTACATGCAAATAACAACTTCTAGATGGCTTTTCAAATGTAATTACTCTACACCTTTTTAGTGTATACAATTTTTAGGAGAGTTTGAAAGTAAACAAATCTTCTAATCTACTTTCAATAAAAGTACATAAATTAATTTATTCTAATCTAAATATAATGATTCTAAGCTAAATTAAGAAATAATAATAGAGTGTTACAATTCTTAGTAAAGAGTATGTGATTTAGTTACTAACAAAGAAATATTTGAACAGAGAAATTATTTCTTGAAACAAAAGAACTTGGAAGAATATTTGAAGCTTCTTATGCAATTGTTGTAATTGTGTCCTCAGAGGTGCCAAAATTTATTCATAATTTATACTCTTCTTCTAGCCTTAGGATACTTTTTTTGATGGAAATGGAAGATGTAAATTGAGATTGATTTGGGAGGAAGGTAAATTAGCTTCTCATGATTGAGGCTAGAACCTAAATAAAAGGATTTGAGATTGATTTGGATTTGTAGGATTTATTCAATCTTCTAAAGGTGATATAATGTTCCTAAAGGAAGGGATATAGAGATTATAAAAATATTGGTAGAGATATCCTAACAATCGTTCTATTGTATGACAACAAAGCTTTGAGATTTCTTCTCTTGTTTCTAAAATCTTCTCTAAATTTCATGCTTGTGTTGTGCTACCATGGAATGAGAGTTTGAGGAGTTTAAATATGTAGAGGAAAAAATAAGAGGAATGAAAGAAAGAATGAAAACAAGCTTTAGAGCTAGAAATAAAGTAAGGGATAAATAAGAAAAAGGCCATCCATCACTAAACATCCAAGTTCTGGAAATGAAATTAGAAAAAAAAGAAAAATTGAATAACTTATGGACATGCCAAATAATGATAGGGTCACTCATGTTAGTGCATGGATCATCCCTCTTACTAGGAAAAGTCACTTAGGTTACCCTACAACTCGATGTGGGTCACCTAGGTGACCCTAAGGTCTCTCGGGCACTTCTAGCTTAAGGCAAGTGAAAGGAGTTTTAAATGATGAAATGGTTATCAAACTGAGAAGAGAACAAACAAGGATGGACACTTGAAGGAGGGTATTAGGACATTAGAAAGGTTTCCATTAAGATAGAAATGTTACAACAATAAATGGACAACCACGTGGGTTATGAGCTAGACTGTCAAATCATCACTAAACATTTATGTTAGCACATAATTGGGTGCTTGCAATTACCTTGTGGACCTACACAAGGGCGTAGTAAGGTTTTTTTCTTATTCTTCCTCATAACTCTATAAATTTGAACCCTCTTCTTCTTCTACATCCTCCTATCCAACTTGTTATTTCATCCATGCATCTTCTTGCTTCTCAATTTCACTTTCAAAATGCACAATTTTATTTTCCTTTTATTTTGGTTGTACTTGACAAGACTTAATTTTAAGTTCCCTAAAAATTGCATCTCTAGACATACCATATTTTAGGTTGGCGGATTCTAAATCTAATAACCCTTAACATTATTGTCATAAAATAATGAAATTATATTTTTTTTTATCTTTGAGATCTAACTTAGACCTTTTTTCATCATGCAAACAAAAGCCTCGCAACCAAATAGTCTATATGAAAAATAAATGTTTTCTTATTTGTCCAATTTTTATATGATGTTTTATTAATCAAACTCAAGAAAAGTGATCTATTAATCAAATAACAAGTAGTACTTATAGCCTCGACCTAGAAACATGAATCCAATTGAGCGCTACTTAACATACTTTTGGATTTATCCATTAATGTCTTGATCATCATTTTTGTCGTCTCATTTTGTTGTGATGTATATGGATTTATTTTCTACCTTACAATATGCATATATTTTATAAAATTCATCAATTTTTCTAGAAGAATATTCCCTTCCATTATTTGACCTTACATTTTTTTTAAACCACCTTATTTTCAAAAATAACTTTGAAATCCTTAAACTTACTAAAATATTTAGATTAATGCCTTAGAAAATAAAATTGTATAATATGCATAGTCATTGATAAAGAAAACATAATAGTGAGATTTCCCAATAGAAGAAACATTTATAAGCCCAAATGCATTACTATGAATTACGTCCATTAATCCTTTTGCTTTAAAGATACTAAAATTACACTTTAGATTTCTTTGTTTACCAAACACATAGTGCTCACCAAAAAATATCTACAAAAAATTAGTAAAGCCATTAATCATTTTTATTAACAAGGACGTTTAGCTCCTTTTCACCAATTTGACCCATCTCGTGGTGGCACAATATACATGAATACATGGGTTTTTAGTTACATAGGAAAAATTATAATACATATATGCATCAAGATTAAACAAAGCCTCACATTGAGACCCTTTAGCTATCACCAAACTTCCTCTCACCAGCATACAACCACTATTATCAAATGTGACATGCACATGCAATCCAATATTATTCATTTTATAAAATAAAAGTAAAGTTTGTGTTGATCTTAGAATGTGCAACATGTTTATGAGATCTAACTTTCCCATCACTAAACACAAGTTTAACCTTCTCATCTACAATAATCTAATGTGAGCTATTGTCACTAAGGAACACCTCACCACCATTGTATAATTTGTATGAAGATAATTTCTTCTTTTAAGGAGTCATGTGATACAAGGAACCCAAATCAACAAGCCACAAGCCATCACTAGAAATGTTAACACAAATAATCAAAGCATCATTTTTATCATCAAATGATTTATTATTAGAGGAATCTTTAGAAGGTTTCTTATTATTTCTGCATTGCTAGTTTGCATGTCCTTGTTTACCATAGTTCCAACATTTTACTCTACTCTTATTGTATGTTTTAGACCATCCTTTTGAGTTAGTCCTCTCTTTGTCCCTCTTTTTCTTACCTTCCTTTTCCTTGTGTTTAATTAGTACATGGAGTGCATCCTTTGAACCTTAATTCATAAATTTTCACCATTTCTTCATTGAGAAAAGTAACAAGACCACACACGTCTCAGTATCTATAGTACAACTTCTGATTACAACTATTGCATTCTCCTAGGATTTAGGTAAATAACATAACAATGAAATACATTTATCCTCCTCATCTAACTTAACATAAACAATTCCTAACTGGCTCAAATTAATATTAAATACATTTAAATTCTTGACTATAGAGTCTTCTTCCATCATGTTTAAGGAATAACATTTTCTTTAAAAACAAAGATTATTTACTAAGACTCTTTTTTTGATAAATCTCAACAATCATTCTCCATAGGCTATGTGGAATAATCTCCTTAAAAATATTCATAAGGAGTAAATTGGAGAGACATAGTCATATTGTCCCTCAAGCATTTTCATCCAATTTGCATTAAGAACATCCATAGGATTATCCTTCTATATCATATCTCTCCATTGATCTCTCTCCTCTAACATATCTTCCCTTTTTAGTTTCCACAAGTCATATTTGGAACCATTAAACTTTTCAATCTCCAACCATGATATGCTTGCATGGCTTCTCTAACTACACCCGAATCTACAAAAATACCAAAACAATACTCCCTTGCAACCACAAATTCTAAGAACACTGCAAGAAAGACAACCCTTCTACAATCTCTAGATGAATCTTTAATACCTAATATTGAAAATATAAGGTAAATGACACAAATGAAAATAATGAACAATATAGAGTTTACTTTGATTATAATGTGATTAATCTAATACACCTATATCAATGAAATAATGGAAAAACAATATAAGAAATTAAAAAACTTACAAAATATAAACCATTACATTAGATATACATGGATAAACCATTGCAAAAAAAAATCTACCCTAAAAAGATCCAAGATTATATTATTCTCAAAATATGAAGTACAATAAACAATCCACTTATACCTCTAATAGCGAACCAATTGAATGTAAGAGTAGCTACAAAGAACCATGTAATCCACTATCCCATGCCTCCAATATATAATAAAGTTAGAAATAAGAAGCCATCAAGTGGTATTCAAATTCACGAGTCACAACCATGAGCTATGGTAAAAAATCCAATGCCCCTATGGTCATGGTCAAATATCTTGTAATAATATGTAACTCCTCTTACTTCTCTTACACACTCATTACGTGTCATATATGTCATAGATTTGGTCATCGATCAAGATCCAAATCCTAGTCACTCCACGAGAGCATTAATTACCTTGTCATGCCACCAAATGGTATGAAATATCTTCTTACAATTTTTTGTAGACACCTAAAGTTCACCACATCTAACATAATTAATTAATTTTATCCTCAATTCACTCCACCAATTAAATCCACATAATTGATTATTTAAATTTAAATAAATTAAATCCATTTCCATCTCATTATTAAATTGAATTAAATAAAACTATTTTCACCAACCTAAAATAATAAATAAATTTTAAATAAAGTCATCACTCCAAAATCCAAATAAATAGGTCCAAATTATCCATCCACACCAATTAAATTAAATTAAATTAAAACTTGGGCCCCTCTCAAATGATCCAATGTTCTAAGAGTGTCTCATTTAATGTCCACTATCCATCCATTATTTAATCTCAACCATTCACATTCCCACTTAAGCTCATATAAATTAATCTTTCAATCCTTCATTCTTCATCATTAAACATATAACATGCTCATACTTATGACATCCATGCACATCAAGCATACACATACAAGTACATGCTATCATGATCTTAAATAATCCAATAGTAACTACATCATTCATATCCATGGACAAATCTACTCAACAAAGTGATCTCTTGCTTTGGAATTGAAGATAAGAATTATTTTATTTGATCTTATTTATGCTCAATCCAAAGGTGTTATGCTTGATTTAGAATGAGGGTTTAATACAAACTTTAATCTCTTGCATTATGTTTAAGATCTAGCATTGCACACTTGTAATATTGACAATTATTTTATAACCTCCCTATGAAATGCCTTTTACACAATATCCCAAGTATTATAGAGAATAAATAAATAATAAATAAATCCCCTCCTTCACATGAACATTTTAGTCCCATTCCATGATGTTTGGAGACTAGGAATTATTTATCGTCTACATAAGTAATTTATAATTTGAACATTTTAGTCCCATTCCATGATGTTTGGAGACTAGAAATTATTTATCGTCTACATAAGTAATTTATAATTACAAGACTTAAGACTTGCAAGGTGAATCACACAAATAGTTCTAACATTTAGTTTGTCCTTTACTAGCCCTTATTCTTTTATTATCAATGAGTTCTTGTAGTTTTTGGATCATTTTAAACTAATTTAAACCTAGTAACAAGTTGAATCCCAACTAAACTAATTTAATAACTTTTGAACATCGATTGAAAATATGTCAAACAATCATACAATATGCTTGATCACGTGTTACTACAAATATTTAATACTAAATGCTAATACAATGCTCTAATAAAAATAATCCAATACCATCCAAGAGCTAGTATTGTAAGGCTTTAAATTAAAATGTGAAAGAAAAGTAATCTACAAGTCAAACTTACATTCATGGAATGTGAAAAATTGACTGGTAGAAGTTTAATTCATTTCTAATCTTTTTCCACAATTATTGCATAAAAACCATGCCAAATCAAAATATAATAAAAAATGAAAGTATAACTATGATTTTCATAAAAAAGATCTGCTTTTAAAGATTATAAAGTTTTATAAGGTTGATTTTGATTGATTCAATGCGTGGTGGAAATTGAAGCAAATCTTAAGAGTACAATAACAAGTAAGAAGGCAGCACTTACTCCTACGAAAGCAAGACAGAGGAGGAGGATGATGAGAATGGCGGGTGAGGGTCCCATCAACTGAATCTCGGGTCTTCTGATCTCCCTGATTCACCTCTGCACAGGACACGCTTTTCAGTGAAAAACAAATATATTGTTCCCGCCCTACTCGCTATTTTCCGCGACCCATTTGAGTTAGTTACGAAATTAATGGCGGGCAAAAGGTTGAGAGTGGCAGCGAAAATGATGTCTTGTTTTTAAATACCCAAATTTTCAAGAAGCCTATATTGTCGTCATCTGGTGAAGAGCATCTCGTACTCGGCCACGACACGCGGGGAAACTCTGGAGGCTGCTTCTGGAAAATCGTTTTCAGTAATAGTTTTATAAGATAAAATAATAATAAAGTTGCAGTTTGGCTCGGCTTGAAAACTGTAATCCCTCTGCAAATTGCAATGAAATGGATTAATTTTGGCTTCCGAGCCTCGTTTTTAAAACTTGCGCGGGCTTGGTTGAGCTCTGCACAAGCTAACCCCTAATCAGAGCGAGTCTTGGGCGCTTAATTTATTTTGACCATATTTTTCGCTTCAAGCTGTCTACAGAAGGATATTTTAAGTTTTGATGGTGTTGCCATGCCACTAGACGTGGAGAGTTTTTAAGGTTTGCAACAATTTTTAATCTTTGCGTTTCTGGTACGATTCTGGTTTTGCGGATGGATACAGAAGGGAGGGTGCATGGTATTTGCATGCCATAAACAAACATGGCAAACCTGTAGAAATATATGTACAGTGGGATTATAACTAATGGATCTCTATTTTAGTGAAAAGACGTAGGTTATCACATCCGTGCATGATATTATATGACACCATCCGAAGGTCTTGCAATCCTTGAGCAGGAGGGTTGAGCTCCAAAGTTTTGATGGGATTTTAAGACAACCAACGTGTTTGCTAAGTTGTTTAATCGCTCTTGGAAATTGATATAATTACTGATATAAGGGAGGGGCTTGTTTGAGTTGATCAGTTATTTTTAAATTATAAATTTGAATCTCAAAGAAATTCAAGATTTTAGAGAGTCTCGAGGTCAGAAACAGTCATGTCAATGCCAACTGGAGAAAATTTGCATTTTTTGTGTTGTTTTGACTGGTTTTGGAGTGAAGGTAATTAGCATGCAGTAAAGACTTTTCAGTGCCCCGTTTCTGAATGCTGGGACGTTCTTCTCCTCGCCTCCTGTATTTTGGAGGAATTTTGGGTAAAGTACGAAGAATATCTTAGCGCATTTATGACAGAGGCTTTCAATGCAGCGAGAGACAGGTGAGTGAGTTAATTAGGACGGTGAGCTTGAAAAGGACTCCTATGGTCTTGATCTAGCCCGAATATTTTATCAAATAATTCGTTGTAAAAGCCCTCTCGTAAAGGAAGGAGAGCTTCTTCCAAGGACATTTTTTTGAAGAGAGGGAGATGCAGATAGAGGGGAATCATGTCCTTACGGATCTGCAAGAGAAAAGGCAAAATTTTAAAAGAATGGCGGCAGAAGTGGGTTCAATGGCTTCTGAATTAAGAGATGCTCGTGGTCGTTTGGCGGCTCAGCAGGCGTCATTTGCCCGAGAAACTGCTATTCGAAAGGTACGATGAACATTATAGTAATATAAACTGTTTGATGGTGGCTTTCAAGAATTATACAAGTGTGAAATTGAATTGGTGTAGGCTGCTGAAGCGAGAGCGAGGAGCATGGAGGACGAGCTACAGCAATTGCACAAGAGCTTGGAGGAAAGGAATAGTCAATCGCAGGCTTCGGCTTTAGTTGCTGAGCAGGTAAAAATGCCCGTCTGCCAAAGGAGAATTTTTCTCTGGCCTGGTATGGTAGGATAGTGTATATTGCGGTCTTAAAATTACTATGTACCCCACTTAACCCGCTTCCGAAATATACACGTCAGATTTAATCTCACAGTAACCAACCGCCTATCCATCTATTCAATCCAAGTAAATGCTCTCGGGGAAATATATTCACCGGTAAGAGAATAAGGGGTTGACACTGATCTTTCTCAATTATAAACAAGTATCACTGACCCTTTCTCCCATAGTTCTGTACCTACGATCAGTATATATTTTTGGAGTTTGCTTTGTAATTTTTTCTGCATCTAAGGTTGGACTTGTTTTTTGGGTTCTTGGGATGCAGAGTTCCTACTTTGGATAGGCCGAGACAATACTTGTCCTGGTGAGTGAAGAGTCATAAACCAATTAAAGACAGAAATTTTCAGTCCATAAAGATAGAGTTTGCTGATTTCTGGGTTAAACTGTGTGAACAATTTTTCCTAATGTTTGGGATCACACTACATGATCCAACATCAGAATGATAAGAAAGAGAAGAGAGTGATGCCAAAACAGTGCTCGTGTTTGCCAAAATTTTCCTTGCTTTTAAGGATCTCTAGCTTGACATGAAAGTAGACTTGCAAAATAAGTATCTTTCTGTTGTTATCTGGGATCAATAAAATCCATTAAGTTACATGTTGGCTTAAATCTTAAGGCCAGCCAGGTTTCTATGTCACGCTACTATTTTCTAATTTGAAAGGATTTCTGAGTCTCAGTTGCCTTTAACAATATAAGCTGCGAATAATGGAGGAAGAGGTTTTCTGTTCACTGATAAAACGTTTATACCCAGGTTACAGATACATTGATTGAAAACTGAATATTATCCTACAAATGAGGTTTTAGAAATAATATTGTTATACTGATTATATTTCATTTCTTTCAAGGTTTTTAAAATTCGAACTTCCCTAGCAATAAGTAAAGTTCTGCCAGAGTCGAATGGAACCTTAGAAATAGGAGAATGTTTTTGGTTCTCTTTATAATCATTTCTGGCTCCTAATGGTTTATAGAAACACTAACCATGTTAAAAGACTTCTGTGAAAGAACCTTTTGGCAATAGCACCGAGAATGTGGATTGCTTCAAAATTGATGGATATGATGCTTTGTTATTTTTGGCATTTACTACAGGTATTCAAATCTCAACTTGTTAATATGTGCCCCTAATTTAAACAATTTTATATTTGAATTGTTTTTTGATTAGATTATGCAAATTTGATAAGTTGGAGGTATTTTCCACAGCATGTCAAATTATGATATTGCTATAAGGAATCAACCGTGTAGTTTTTTGAGTCAAACTCACGGGTCAATGTTTTTGACTTGAAAAACAACATGGTTGAATCCTGATAGCAATATCACAATTATGCAAATTTTTTTTCATCAATGTTTCGGATCACACTCCATGGTCCATCATTAGGATGAAATGACAGAAAAAGAGAAATGGATCATGGAATGTGATCTGAAACTAATCCATTTTTTTTAAAGCTATTATCATTTCTAGAATTACAGGATTATGCCCCTCGTCTGCACTGGTATGTGTATTTCCATATCAAATACATAGATGAATACAACACAGCTTGGATACTGCTTGCGTACTGTATCTGGATGTATTTGAATTTGAGCTCATATTGGTTCCATCTGGTTACTTGTACCAGCAAGTCCAGAGCCATCACTGGTTAAGGGTTAAAAAACATTTAAAACTGCAAAAAATGAGACATCAAAAAGTATGTTTAAAAAGTAAAATGCCTAATGTAATTGTAATCACAAAAAATGTAACTAATTTAAAAAATTAAATGTTTCAAAATGAAACGTGAAAACAGGAAATCCCTCAGACCAGATCTACTAGTGATTGAAGGGTTCTCGCTGGGTTAAGGTCTTTAGTTTCAATCATCAGCGCTGTCTCCAGTTCGGGGTTAAAAAGATATTTCAAAACTACAAAATTGTTCAAAATAAATGTAATTTTTTTTTTGGGCTAAATGCCATTGTAGTTATGAACTTATGGGATCCTAGACCCGAAAAAAGTTGATGAGAATCCATAAATCAGGTAATGTTATACTGCCACACTGAATACATGCAAAAACACATGGATACAAATTAATTAATCCATTATGACACCCTTACATAAACCAAAGCAAAGGCATGTCCTGGAAGTGGCATCGCACTGCTACCTGTTAAAAAATGGAGGGACAAGTTGTAGAAAACTAGACCATAATATTCTTAAGGATTATAGATATATAATAATAATAATAATAATAATAAATCTGGGGCATTTACAATGTCTTATGTAAATGTTTATAAAGTATTGCATTCCTGTACAACTTTAAAAAAGCACCATCAAACTACTTTATGAAAAATTAAATCCTATCAACTAACCCAAAATTAACTACACATTTTAAATGCTAAATCACCAAGATGACTTTATTACAAAATGTAAACTTTATTTTCCAACACTACCCCTAATGGCATGCTTCATTACCCTTCTACCATCAAGAACAAAACTAAGGTTCATCATCCAATCTCTTTCCTAAATCAGACTAGAGTCTGAAAGCAAATATCATAGTCTCAGTCACAGTCACAAAACTTAAGCCAGAGGAAAGTAGCAGGAGCGAAGTGCAAAAATGCCCCACTTTCTCCGTTCCAAAGGCTAGATCTGCCTCTCACAAAGACTGTTACAATTGTGATCTCATGCATCACATCCTAGTGTGTATCACATAGCTCACCAAGCCTATATTTTAGGTGGCCGTCCGAGTAATCAATTCGATGTTAGCATAATTATGGAACAACAGGAGAAGCAGGTTTTAAACTGAAGATAAACTCTCTCTACCCTGTTTTATTACATTTTGAAGCTTTCAGATCCTGGCTGATGACCCTGAAACGTCTGACTGACCTATCATGTGAAGATAATTCTTTTCTAATTCCCTTCAAAAAAGCTAGTTCTTCATACCATAATTATCAAAAAGTCATAGCCAAAAGCAGAGACTCTTCAGTTACCTGATAGAGTCGATATCAAATTTCAAAATGTTATTTCTTATTTCTCATATCACATTGCTTAATAAGCATTAACACGGCTTACGCAACAGTAAGACAAGCTATCTATCTCCCTCTGCATACTTTCTTTATCGAGGATCACCTTCACCATCCCTCTTCTTAATCTTCAGAAGTGTAGTTACATGTTCACAAAAGAAAACAGCTTGCTGCAGATCGGAAATGCAATAAAAGTTTGTAAAAACAGCTTCGCATCTCTTTTCATGTTCTCTTTAACTATATCTCTTTTCTTTCCTCTTTTTCACTATTGATTTAGTCACTTATACTTATCATCATACCTGCACGCAGGGGCATCTATCCGATCATTCATTAAAATTTTAAATCACACAAAATTATATTGGTTTGTAAGTTTAAACATAAATGGGCCTTCAAGGTTCTCAAAGATTTTATTCCTACACTATATCATCTCCACTACCAACAAAAAGGGAAGATAAAAACGACGATGCTTTGGACACACCACAGGATGCTTTTTCATCCTACTCTTAATCTCATTGCAAATCCAGAAGAACAGAAAAGGTAGATGTTAATTACTACCAATCGTACCATCTGATTTTTACTAACGTATCAAGTAATGTAAGATGCAGAGATATTCAAAGCTGTTTTCTATTGATCATGCCAACTATTTGGGAGACCATATACTGTCTAAAAGCTTTCTTTTGAGTCAGAAGAACTCAATGGCTTCACAGGGGTTGGAAAATTACGACAGCTTAACCACACAAGATTGTACATGTCTAGACTATTACACCATGCTTCTTCAGCCTAGTTTTTATTTCAGTTTATGCTGGGGGCTAGAAAATTATACAAACTACACCCTTCAGATATCAATTTTTTTTTTTTTTCCTACCATCTAACCCTAGTCTTGCTGGCCTATTCAGCCTTCAGTTATATTACCTCCTCATCAGAGTTAGCAATTGAAGATGGAACTAAATAAATGTAAATTTACTTTATTAAGAAATAATTAATTTTAAAATTTAATGTTATAAAATAAAATATAAAAACAAAAAGTCTGTCAGGCCAGACCTACTGGTCGGTAAGGGTGCTCACTGAGTTTAGATCTTGGTAAATTCTTGGTGCCGCATCCAGTATTGAGTTGAAAAAGAAAAATTTAAAAAATACAATGAAGTGAGAGATTGAAAGGACTGTATTGAATATATACAAAAATGCAATTTTAAATCACAAAAGTTGTAATAGTTTTAGAAAACAAATGTCATTAAATAAAATATACTAACAGCAAGGCCATCAGACCGTTTGGACTGGTAAGGGGTGCTCAGTCGATTGAGGCCTTGTGTCAATCCATGGCAGGCTAGCTTTGAAGCCCCATTTGAAGTAGAGTAGGGTGGCTCAGGACATTAACCAAAAACGGGACTGAGGCCCAGCTTAACATACTCAGTTGCCAAGCAAAAGAAAGAAAGCAATATCGTTGTATATAAATTATATATATAGACTCACACACACATACACACGTTTTATGTGGTATGCGTTTTAATGTATTATATGTGCGTGCTTTTTTAATTGTTATATCCAGATGTATCTGCATTTAGGGTCCGTGAAAATTTGCTTTATTAGTATCTGATACATTACTTGTATCAGATACTTTCTCTGTTTCCATGCAACGCCGGTTCTCTCAAATTCCAAAGTTACTTGACATTAATTTAATTTCTTTGGTCAATAATTGTATTTCTTTTTATGTGTTCAGAAAAAGCAGTTCTAATCAGTACTTGCATCAAACTTGGCCTTTCATAGTGCTTTACCTTTGTCATGTGTTCTCTTTCAAAAAACAATATATGGACTATTGACAAATAGCATGCAAGACCATTCCGACTAGAGTATGTTGTTAAACATTTCAAAGAATAATATGTGGTACAACATGTTTGCACTAAAAAGAAGCACATTCAATGTTTTTGGAAGCCAAGGCAGTGAATTAGTTTGTGTGTGGATTAAATATATGTTAAAAAGTAGATTAAGGTCCCACGGATGCTGTTGGGTGAGCATGGAGTATCAGAGTCAAAGAAAGGTAACTATAGTGAACTCTGTCAAATGATGCAAAAATCTGAAACAGAAATACTAAAAAGCTTGACAAATGTGAGGCCTGATAGAATATCTGTTTGAAATATGCCCTTAAATTTCATGTGACATCGGAGGTACTAAAGAATTTGTATAATCTGTTGTGAACTTGTGATGAAACCTTAAATTCAAGTTTAGAAATATGGTAACAATGACGGCGCTGATTTCTAATGCTAGTAACTCGAAGTGTGCTTGTCTGGAGGTGGTGTGCTTTTCTATTTTCTTTTGATATGGTTTTGTTTCTTGGTTCTAATTGTTTTCTATTTTGTTTACCTAATGCAAATTTTGAACTCACTTTTTGTCTCCAACAAGATTAAAGTTTTTGTGTTGTATGAGCAGCAGTTTATTTACTCAAGAATTGTTTTTACAGCTTCCTCTTTCTTTGTAAATTGCAACAGAAAAAGTGTTATGGCCTTGGGAAAAAAATCTGACAGGTCTTCTTTGGCTGTTCAGTACCTCAGGGAGTTGGAAGATGCAAGATCAAGACTAGCAGAAACTCAAGCATCGGCAGAAGCTAGTGCAGCATATGCTCATTCAGCAGAGTTACAGTGTTCTTCCTTGTTAGATGAACTAGATAAGAAGAATAAATTACTGAGCGATTATGAGATTCGAGTTACTAGATTGGAACAGAAACTTGATGAGCTTCAGCAGGACCTTAATTCGAGAGAAGCTTCTCAAAAGCATTTGAGAGAGCAGGTTATAAGGATGGAACATGAGATAAACTCTGCAATTGCCAAAGCTGGTGCCCAGAAAGAATGTGAACTTAGGAAAATTTTAGATGAGGTTTCTGCAAAGAATTTTGAGAACCTTAACAAACACCTACATACAAAAGAAGAAGAGATTTCAAGGCTTAAAGAAGAAATCAAGATAATGTCTTCACAGTGGAGACTTAAAACTGAAGATCTTGAAGCACAGGTCATCTTCTTTTCCGTGAGGCATAATTCACCACTGCCTTCCTGTTCTAGGGAGTAGTGAGGCAAGGTCAATGTTAACAAGATTGAAATAATTAGAAAATTTTCTTTGGATTTTCTGTAAATGTTGCACAGTGCTAATTTTATTATGTTTTACAGTTGGAGAAGCAACGGCGAGCTGATCAAGAGCATAGAAAGAGGGTTCTCAAACTGGAATTCTGTCTGCATGAGGCTCGTGCACAAACTCGGAAATTGCAAAGAGTATGGTTTGAGTTTATTTATTACTGCTTTCATCTTCTAGCCATGATTTAGTTTATTGCCTATGATGTGGTTGTGACCAAAATGTCTGTAAAATGGGCCTTTTTGTCTCTTAAAATTACCATGGAATGGTTTTAGGTATTGAAGCTTATGACAATCAAAATCTAGTTGTTCTGATTCCTTGGATATAACTTTTTTTGTTCCTAGGTTATATATTGTTCAAGATCTCTCTGCAATTGTGAAGAATCTAAACTACAATAATGTGTTTAATGCAACAAACTTATAAATACTATTATTATGCCCAATTTTTGTGAAAGCCATAGGTTTAATATTTTGTTAGCTGCTTTTTCAAATGTTTGCACATGTCAAATGAGACAAGGAAAGGCTGTATTGAGATTAAATAATAATCCATGCTTTGAAAAAGGTGGTTGAGTTTTCACTTTTGTTG
This sequence comes from Sequoia sempervirens, assembly GCA_007258455.2. Taxonomy (NCBI): domain Eukaryota; kingdom Viridiplantae; phylum Streptophyta; class Pinopsida; order Cupressales; family Cupressaceae; genus Sequoia; species Sequoia sempervirens. The sequence continues at coordinate 567,873,135 of VDFB02000015.1, read as the reverse complement.
CAAGAGTTTATATAGTTGTATAATTAAATATAACTTAAAAGTGCGTGCCTTGCTGAAGACCTTGGTTTGGAATAACTTTCACAAGTAAAATCCGTTGGACAAATCGCCAATGTCTCCCTTTGGATTTGGGACATGGACTAATTACCTCCTGGGGATCTGCTTATCTTTGGCATTTGTATTAGGCGTTAACAAGTCAATCTTTTGGCGCAATGGCAAATGTGTTCCAACAAATGGTATCATAGTCAGGTCACAGGTTCGAATCCCCTCGGGTGATGCTGAGGGGGGGATTGTTGGACTAATCACCAACGTCTCCCTTCTGATTTGGGACATGGATTAACTGCCTCTCGTGGATCCGCTTATCTTTGGCATTTGTATCGGGCGTTAATAGGTTGACCTTTTGGCGCAACGGCAAACGTGTTCCAACAAAATCATCCCCAACAGACTATCTTAGAATAGTTAAGATTGCATAAGTATGCTTAGAAAAACTTTGTTACAACTTCATTCCTTTCTAATGTTGGATTCTAAATTTTAATTAGTTGTGTGTTTCTATTGAGGGGCTTAATCATCTTGCATGTCAATGATTTAAGGCTTGAAATTCCAAGAAATTGTACTTATTACACATGGAGCTTTTATTTCATCATAAAAGGGGGTGACCCTGTTTAGATGGTGTCGAATCTGAATTTTGGCATATGGAAGTATTCTATCTATGATTATTTTCTTGATTATGTGTATCTGAGTTTTATTCTCTTAGTTGGGGTTGTTACCTTAAATAGTAGTGTCACCAGAAATGTATGTGTGGATGTGGTAGGGTTCCAAAATTAGGAAGCAAGGTATCTGCAATAAAGATATCTTACACCAACACTTTCATACCTTTGTGTAACAGCTGAAAACATTTTTGGCATTTTTTGGTTAGGAAACACTTTTCACAAGAAGATATGTTTTTGGGGCGAATTGACTTTAAGTCTTAAGTAAAAGATGAAATATGGCTATGTTTTCAAAAGTTATATTTTGCTAATCTTAAAAGGAATGATACAATCATTCTACCATCTTGAAACAAGTCAGCCAGATTGCATTTAAACTGAAGTTGCTCTTTTCTCCGGTAATAAATCCATATTCACTGTTGACAGCTTATATCATATAAGCTCTTTGTGCTGGAGAGAGAGAGAGATGGAGAATGTGCACTATTTACACTGCAGTTAGATGAACTGATACTAGGTGAGCAGAAGCAGTTAGATGGATGCACAATTTTGCAGACTGAGCAGATGATTAAATGATGCAACATAAAATTGTTTGAGGTTTTAAAATTGGTAATTGTTGTACTCAAGAGGAAAGAAAATTTCCTTCTATAATGAAAGACACAAGGAATGTGTTATCCTTTATTTTCAAAACTTTCAATATTATTGATGACAGAAAGTATTCTTGGTTAATCTTTAAGAAAGATTGATTCAGAATAACTGTATAACAGTTCTACGATTGTATGGAGACTTGTAGGATTCAGCTAAGTGTTATTGGTTGGGGCATAAAATAAAAATATCAGATAATGGAAAGTTGCAGATTCTCAACAAATCAGTAAATTTCGCACAAATATCAGATTTTTGTTGTTTTGGTAATTACTAATTAGCAATAAACTTTATTGAGTTTGGATAATATTAGACATTCAGTTCAGAAATGTTGTGCCCAGGATAAAACTAAAGGAATAACAAATACACCAGATTTACTGTGGGATAACATGCTTTGTTGCACAAACTTGTTGCAATAATGTATTGACTAGCAAGAGCTAGCTTTTGACTTTCGCATGTTGATAGTTGTGGGGCCCAAAAATGCAAAATGATTTTGACATTGTCTCTTTGCCAAGCACATTAAGAAATTTGACCATTCCCAGAAATTAGTAGGAAACTGGAAAAATTAAGGAGATAAGTTGCAATATTGTAATTTGTTGGCCCCTCGGGTCTTTAGCTTCTTGATGAAGGCTAGATTCTAGATTTCTCCATGTCTGTAATACTCGAAGTTCAGTGGGTTTTTGATAATAAATGGTGACTTGAAGATACATCACGGCTCCTTAAAGTTCAAAGTTGTCAATAAGCCAAATTACCCAAGTCTACATCATGCTAATTGGCAACATAAAAGATCTTCAAGATATTAAGCTGAGCTAAATCATGATGAAGAAGTGACATTCAAAAGTGTGAGTTGGCTATTTGCTTCATGTTAAAAAGTGACATCTCTGCATGGTATCTGGAACCTAGAAGGTTGGCATGAGGGGTAACAATAAAATGTTATCACTTGTAGTAGAAACATTCCGAGTTGTACAGTCTTTCTTGAAAATGTATTGACTATGCCGAAATTCTTCACTTAGAAATTCCCAAATTGATGCTCAATAATCTCTCTAGCCATAAAATTTGAGTTTGAGTAACTCAAATTTGGCTAAGTCCATGTCTTCTTCATAGTTTGTGTGAAGAGTTACATTGAATGCCACAGAGTAGATTAATCTTGGTGTCAAATCTGGTGCCATTGGAACAAGCAACCAAGCACAGTAATAGTGATCAGTCATAGACAGGGCAGTTTTTGCAAATGCAAAGAAGTTCTTTTGCACTAGAATTTGAATGGTTGGAGATAGCAAGATTCCATATCTGAATCCTGAATGTAAATATCCATTGGATGTTGAATGGTTGAACAAACACCATCTCTGCCTTTTGTGTCTACATAGAGAAAGTTACTGTTTTATTCTCTTTGCCTTCTTTCAGATAACATATTGGAATGCCATTGGAAAATGGATTAAATTGCTAGCCCAGTTGAACACTGGTAGTTGGCTGCATGCATGATTTAAAAAACTGACACAGATCAAGCACTTTGAAGAAGTCTACTATTTGGTTTTGAGGTTTGTTTAATTACTTGGTTCTTATGCATTTTTGTGTGTTGAAACTATCATTAATTTTGAAATGTGCAATTATGTTATTTCATCATCTGACATGTAACTAGAATATTTGTTTATGTCAATGTTTTGTTTTGCTCAGCAATTTTAGTGTACTATATGAATGAGTTTGGTCTTTGTAGGCTCTACATGTCCAATAGAATAGTTACAAATCAATGTGTCTGAGTTTTTTAATTTATTATTTCCAATAATTACTTCAAAATACAGAATTTTTGGACATAACCACACGTTTTAGAAATATAAGATAACAAAAATAAAACAATGGAAGCCTGTATAATTTGATGCTGCAGTGCCCCATGTGCCACTCATTAAAAGTTACACAACAAAGACCAAGCAATAAATCTTAACAGCATCAACTGTTTATTAAAACTTTAACACATTTCTGCATATAATTCGTATCATACAGATTTTAAGAAAGACAAGTGAGAACTTAAAATTTATGCACAGTAGGAAGAGAAGTATCTTTGTTTAGTTTAGAAAGCTGTATACAGCATTAAACATAGTATTACAAATGCTATTACATGTTTTATTAGGATGAGATCCTAAAGACATTCCAGTGGTGTGTACTAAAGTGCACTTTACTATACACATTTGATGCTTGTGTACATTCCCTAACACACCCATGGAATTGGAAGTGTTATATGCTTCTAACATCATCAAGTGCCATTGGATAGGACTCGTTAGATCTCATTCTTGGCTGGCTTGGTTCAACAAGTGTCAGTGTATCTAGTTGTGCACTCTAAATAGGGTTTATCAGTTGTGACTTTTCTAAATCTGGTAAACATGTGCTGGCAATGAAGGGTAGGATACAATGGGTAATATTTTAATTTCCATCTCAAAATGGTTAACTACTATGGTCTAACACATGTGAGTGCATATAAAGACCAACGGAAGAGATAAGGAGTGAGGTTAACTAGATTGTCAGGGTTGGATCCATGCCAAAGGTCATTCATCTAGCCTGAACAAGTTTGTCACCCAACCAATCCTAAAGGTACTTTCCTGAATCCTTTTCCTTAGGTCCACCATGTTGTGCAGTCTTCTATATATGCCTGAAGATGAATAAACTGGTTTTGGTTGTGCATCTTGCTTTAGTAGTTCTACCATTTCATGCCATCCTTGACATATTAAAAAGCTGCAATCACTTTCTTTCACAACAGAGATGTCAAAACTGCCAACAACTTATACACCAACTTCACTTTGTGTGAAGAATGTAGAGAACCTTAACTGTAATTCTAAAAGCAACTAATAAGAAATCATGAATCACAATCAGAAATAACAGTTAGTGGCAAGCCAAAGTGAAACCAAACATGCTAAAAACAACTCAACAACTTGCAACGCATTTATAATTTTACTATATGGAATGATTGCAGCCGTTCTAGTAACCTGCATACAACAGCTTATATACAATAATGTGTTCTGTAATGAGATTTAAGCGAAAGTGACACCAAGCATTCTAAGAGAACAATTTGACAACTTGCAAAGCATCTTTAGTTTTGTTGTATGGAATGAATATTGCTGCTCTTGAAAACCTACATTCAACAACAAAGACACGATATACATTCTCTGAGTAGTTGGCAATCCACTAGTAAAGTCCATGGATATACATTCCCAAGGCTTGAAAGGGACTAGATGTGGCTAGTAGAAACCAAGCTTTCAATTAGTAGGTTTACATTGATTGTGTAATAAACATCTTCTTGTAAACTTATGTACATACTTTCTTATAGAAGGCTAATACAAATATCTCTGTAAATGCTCTGAAGTCTCCAATGTGCCAAAATGATGTCCATTCGATGAAGAATGTGCCTCTATAATGAGTGTGAGGCATGCTGATTCAGTTGGAACATAAAGCTGATTTAATGTATACAGCAAAATTGGAACCCATAACTTAGCATATAATCAAGAAAAGTTATTTAATTTATCACTTTAGGTTGTTGAGCCTGCCTGAAGTGTGAATTTGACATTATAATTTTTGAGTGACCTCCAGTCTTTCATATGCAATAAGTTTTGTATTAAAAATATGCAAAACCTTGGAAAGGTTGTCTACTCAACATATTGTCAAGTTTACTACAACTCCTCTTTTTGCACTTAATAATAAGATGAAATTGATTAGTGTTAAAAGGCCATTTAAAGTTGTTCTTGAATCTCAAATTTTGAATTCAGTATAGAGGATTGTTTCCTTATCAAGGATGTAGTTTCTCTGTTGCCTGATTGCTTGAATCAATGCATAGAATTCTTTTTCATATGTTGTAGTTTTGGCTTGCATTAGATCCTCTGTGCTTAAGAACAATGCCCATGCAATACTCTGGCCATTCTCAAAAGACTGGTACAATTCAGGAAGAGAAAGTACTGGAGTAGAGCAAAGAGCATCCTTGAGCTGCTTTAATGCTTTGGTGGTTGTTGCGTTCTATTGTTGTTTCATTTTATAAGAAATGCCTTTGGTTGGATAATTGTAGTTGCCTTGTAATTTAGAGAATAATCCAATCAATTCACCAAGGAAACTATTCTAATGTGCGATAATTGATGTTGTTCTCCAATCCAGAAAGAGTTTAACTTCTCTTAGATTTGAGTGTACATCATTGCAGTAAACAATACAACCAAAATACTAAATGGAAGTATTTCCCAAAGAAATACATCATCATTTTGTCCTGCAATCTATGTCATGGAAGAAAAAGAGCGATGCTGGACATGTTCCTTGTCACTGCTCCAATAGACCAACATGTTATCCAGATAAACTAAGTTTTCCTCAGTGGGTGAATTGTACTGTTTATCATTCTAATGAATGCTGGTTGAGCATTAGCAAGACCAAAAGGCATGAATAGCCACTTAAAGACCATAGTTTGCTTGAAAACTTGTTTGCCAAACATTTGAAGGTACCATGTGTTTCTAATGATAGTCAGTAAATAGATCCATGAAATATGGATCTCCCTTTAATTGGTCCATGAGAACATCAATCTGGGCTTTGAGATCAAGCAATATGCGCAAAATACAACAGTGAAATACATACAAAGAGATTTACCTATGTACAACTTGTAGACTTATTTGTATCAAGTGTATATAATGAGTACAAAGAATGCACAATGAAGCTTTGAGAAAAAGAAATCTCCTGAAAGAAGAAAGACATAAAAGAAGCTTCTAAACTAAGTTTCTAAGAGAATAAACATGTAGAAAGAAGCTTCTAGAGGAAGTACATAGAAATATATGCAATCCATATGCAATCAAAATCGCAATTAGCCAGTTTGACTATGTTTCATCAATTAACACTTGTGGCTTTGCTCTAGAATGAGGCTTGCCAGTAGCTGAAGCATTATGAAAGCAAAGGAAGATAATCTTCCATTGATGTTATGTTGATTATTGTACCAATTTGGGTTGCGTTTAAGAAACTATTTTTGGGTACAAAGGTATATCACGACAATATATGCTGATAATGCATTCAAAGAGCAGGAATTGACAATATTTGTATGGTTACAACTGCAATATTTGAAACAATAAGAATCTATCATAGAAGATGACTTAGATTGGTTGAAATCCTTTTGTCAGTTCTGCCAAGAATGCCATTCAGAATTAGATTGTTGGCAGGCTTGCAGACTGGCTTATTGTCATCTTTTCTATGTTTGTTGTGCAGAATACTTGTTAACTTAAGTACCCTTGTGAGTCTATTTTTGAAAAACCTTCTTAGGAAAGAGACAAACTCTGGTAATTCATGTTGAGGAACCTTCTCAAAATTCTGAGCCTGCAGGTTTTTGTAATAAAATGATTGGCTGGCTTGTTTATCTTGACAAGGTTGATCTGAAAAATTGTTCATAAAGATGATCTCATGATACTAGCTGTCATATGAGGATTGTTTGAACTAAAAACTCTCAACTATTTCTATAATGAAACTAATAACCATATTGATACTTCTTTTCTTAGAACTAAGTTACGTCACTTTTATGAAGACTCTTTGCTTTGTGAATAATTAACCTTTCTGGAACTGGAAATATCTATAAAGTATCCTGTAGTCCACAAGTTTCTGCCCTCAATCTTCAATTCTTGTGTAGCTGATTTTGATAAATCAGCATCTGTGCAAGAATAAGAGAAGATATTGGGCATTACTTAGATAAATTTGAGTTACAATTCTATAAAATTGGATGATAGCCTGTGCTTGTGTGGGCTCAATACCACTCTTGTTTTTGGGCCTTGTACTAGACCATTGCATTTAATTGCAGAAAAAAAATGATTTGAAGGTGTTGTTGCAAAGATTGCTTCTTAAAGTTGTAGCGTTGTAGGAGAATGGACATTGTTTGAGACATGAGGTACATCTGCGGAGTAGCCAAGAATTTGGTCACTTTTGTTGTCATTTGCAGAGTCCACAGTGAACTTTGAACTGAGACATTGTTGGATGACAAAATACTCTTTGTTGTAGTCACAAGTACAATCATTGTTGAAAAAATTGGTGAGTACTTGCAAGCCTATCAAGCAGCTGAGCAACTTGTAGTATTGCCCAGGGCTGAGTAATGTAGAAAACTTGCGGTGACCTATTCATGAAAAGTTGCTAGAATTGCAGGTGATCTCAGTAAAGTTTGTGTGACTCAAGGGTTTAACCCATTGGTGGTTGAAAAAAGGTCTCTTTTCATGACAAAAATTTAATGTGACTGGTTTGAATACCCTTTCGTGATTGTTGAAAGTAAAAACATGACTGTCACTATGACCTGCTACTGGAATCAAAGGTCGAAATGTAATCCGAATTCATTTCAGATAAAAAATGGGATGCGGGCTGTAAACGTTCATGGCTGTCTCTGCCATAATGCCCTAAACATGACTGAAAAGAATCTGCATGTCCTTGCAACTCTTTCAGATACTCGCCATTTTTCTTTGTCCTCACAACTCATGATTTTTGCTTGCCCTAGCTATGACTTTCTTTGCAAGTTGCGACCACTAGCTTGTGATTTGTTTCATCAAGAAACAATGAAAATGATAATAATATGTTAGTATAAATTGTAAATAATTCAATCTCCAGTCACATGATTGGAAGGTATGAAAAGATGATTGCATTATTGATTCAATGTGTGAATGTGCCTTTCAGTTTGATATAAAAATGATCGTGAAAAAACTACAATGTTGTATTGTGAACAGTTCCCTTCAATTGCTCAAGTATTGAAGGTGAAAAGAAAAAAAGAAAAAATATTTGTATAACCATATAAATAAACGGGAATCAAAAACAAGAATTTGCGTCCCTGCTAAAATAAATAAAACTGGAATATGTCAAAAACTGAGATTTTAAGTGAATTAATGTCAAATTTATAGTAACCAATTTTAATCCTTTACAAGATTTGACATAGTAAAGAGGATGGTGACAAGTGACATAAACTTGACAGTGAACACCAGCAATCTCTATTATCATTTACAAGCTTGAAAGAAGACAGACTTTGGTTTGAGGGCAACGGTTTTTGTTGAGTGATAGTTCAAACAACAAGCGTATTAGGATAGTGAGGTCTCTAAGATCTGCTTTGTAATCAAAAGGTTGATGCCTAGCATGTTTCAAACCCATGAAGCTATTCATTTTTTTTTGAATTAGTAATGTTTAGTGCACGTTGTTGTTTCGTTGTGAGTATGAGTGATTGTTTGTTAGCTGTTTGGTTAGGTAGTTCTTAATTGGACTCTCTAACCTTGATTGCATTACATGGGAATTGCCTAGGAAGTTGAAATGATTTTTGGGGAAGGTAGTCATACTTTGGCATCCACCTAGGAAATGGTACATGGTTTTGGGAAACCATAGTAAGTTTACTATTTCTCTATTGCTTATATATTTAGTGCGTGGGCTAGTGTTTTAAGAGTGATTTGGGTGATAAGTTTTGCTAGAAGTCCTCCAAAATTAGATTGTGATTGGATCTTGAGAAGGCATGGCAATGGATGTGTTGTTACATGTTGTAATCAGTTGACATATGCTTTTGATCCAATCACAAGGAGAGCAATGTGCATAGAATGTATTGAGAAGAGGTTCTCTAAATGTGTGGGTTGCATTGATGATATGTTTTGTGAAGGTGGATGCTTGTCAGAAGCCCACCTAAATCCAAATGTTGAAATCACTCAAATGTGATAGACAAGTAACCGTACCAAACAATTAGAAGTCTGAAGCTGATTAATTTGATTTAGATAATCTAAGTCTGATGATTCAAGGTAATATAATGCTGTTGGATGGTATATAAATTGCTCTTCTAAATCTGGCGAATGCTGCAGCAAGGCCTTGAAGTATCTATCTCAGTTCAAGGACCCTCCTCTTCTAATATCTAGACCATGTGCTTTTACTTCTTTGCAGTTCGTCGATCTTTATATATATTCGAAGTTCTGTCCCGTCTCTCCTCTGGCGTGCTTCTGAGTATTACTTCTCCTCTTGGCCTGGTGACTTAATGATTATTGTTTTTGATGTCTTCTTCCTTATACACGTGGGCGCCTTTTGTCCCAGTGCAAACTGGTCTGATCTCAGCTTCTTGGTTCGGCGTTGGGGTCTCTATTCCTCTATCGGGCCCTGAGATTATTTCTATGGTATGCGTTTCTGTACTTCAATTCGTATTCTCTCTGCTGCCTCTTGGTCGATTGAATTCCTCCGTTTTTCTCCTAATGCTTCTCTTCGTTGCTTCAACTAGATATAGGCACTTCAACAGATGCATCCCTTCATAAGATAGGCGTCTGATCATTTACCATTCGCACTCTTTCATTACTGGATTATCTTGTTCATCATCGGTTGTATTAGCAATGATTAGTATTATATATAAATAATGAATATGTTCTATTTTTCATACAATTTTTCTTATATATATATATACACACACACATAGCTATATATGTCTATTGGAAAATGCAAATGTATTAGAACCTATACTTATCTTAATTACTTCTGTAGGATGGGGACATCACAATGCTATCATATTTGACAAGGTAAATAAATCCTTTGAGCACAAGTGAAATTCTTTGTATGTTCTATCCTATTCTTTAGATAATATACTAGAGTGTCTTGTTGGGTATTTTGAAAAAGGGTTTCCCAAGGTAAATGTAGTGTTTTCTATTTGTGTATGCTCTTAATTGTGTTATTAGCTTTATTTGCCATTTTGTTGTTTAGGTTGGATATGTTTTATTTAACATTTATTTTCTTTGAGATTTTCAACATTGCTATTTCCCTACAATTGATTGTAGTTACTCTCATAGGATGTATAACTTATGTGAAGACTTGTGAGGAAGTTTGTCATAGTAATTGTATTAGTTTAGTAATAGTGTTACACATGTAGAGCAATCCAACTAGATAGCCTTCTTGAGTTTCTTTTTTACATGCACCTTGTGGGTAGCTAGACCTTGGAATGATGAATATTTGGAAAACTGCTTGATTAATGATTTAGAGGATTCCCTTGTGACAAATAAGAGCAACGTCACTTGTTAAAGGCTCAAATACATGGGAAGTGCATATAGAAAACAAACTTTGATATAGATTTTTACAATATACTACTAAAAAGTGTTATGGTATTCACGTGACAAGGAATTGGCTTCTCACACATCATAGAGAACCAATGAAAGTTTATTTTTTCTTAAATGAAGACAATCATGGGCTTGTAGAGGGACTCTTTGATTATCTAGGTTAAGTTTCTCTTATAATAACATGCTTCATAGGTTTGGCACATTGGAGGCTTTCTAAGATAGGTTTCTAAAGATTTAGTGGAAGGGTGAGCACTTGATGTAATGCATGCACTTGAGTGAGATTTTTTTTTGTAGATGCTTACACTTAGAAGTATTTGGTACCTTTTCTTTTGAGAGGAGTTAAATTAATTACAAATTTTATCAGTTATTGAAGAGGAATTGATGGGTTGGGGCCCTAGCTTGGTTGGCTAAATCTTTCCTGTAGCAGGAGGTTGGTCACAAGTTCTAGTCTCCCCCACCCCCGTGGTACCGGAGGGCGTGTCGCACCAGCGCCGCCGGTCACGTTAAAAAGTTTACCAGGCGCACCTGCAGTTTATAGGGGGTCGTGCTACCCGATTCCTGTAGTCTAAAAAAAAAAAAAAAAAAGAGGAATTGATCAGGGTTAAAGAAGGTAGAAACCTATAGTACATTTAAGTTATGTTTTGAGGAGATTGTTGCAAGGAAGGTCCTTGCAAGAAACGGTATTGATTGAGTAATAGTGCCATGTTTGTTTTGTAGAGAGATCCAACTAGATTGGCTTCTTGGTTTTTCCCCATCAATGCACCTTGTGAGAGCTAGAGCTTGGGAGTGATGAAAATTTTGAGAGCTTCCGATTAGGGGTTTAGAGTACTATCTCTAGTCATATGACATATAGATGAGCCAAAGCTTTAGAAAAGTCTTTGGATTGTAATTAGGGTTGAAAGTAGAGTAGCCAGATGCATCCATGCCTCTCCCTAGGCGCATGTATCCTTGTACGATACGACATAGATACACGTTGGATATCGTATCCACGTGTGCCCAAAAATCCTTGATTTTCCAGCTGTGCCGAATACTATGTGATTTGATTTTCAAAAAAATTGACATGAATCTTCCTAAACTTAATCTTAAAAAACTTCAATCATGCAATATTTTTTTTTGTTTTGTATAAACAAAACCTACACCAAATGAGGAAGACAATTGAAACGTTTTTCTATTTCAGTGACCCATTTTTTTGGGTCTTCTTCGAGTGCAACTCTGCTATTTTTTGGCATTATAATTTTTATAGATTTTAAAAAGTTATTTGTTTATAATTTTATATTTATATTATGTTGTTTAAACATTAAAGATTTTTAAAAAGTTGAAATTTATTCTTTAAATATAAATAAAATTTATTAATATGTATTTAATTTTTATTCTTTACTAAATTATTAATATTTTAATTTATATTTACTTGCTTTTAGAGTAATGAAATTCTCCTCTAATAACTTAGAAAATATGTGTGATTTTTATGAATGTATCCATACTGGGGGTCTTAAAATATTGCTGTATCCATATTTGTGTCCATGCAACTTTGGTTGAAAGGATTAGGATGCCATTAATGGCAGTATTGGTTTGAATTATATTTTTTTCATTAATCTTGATTCAATTTCTTAACATACTTTGGTTTTGAACTTCTTAGTGTACAATAATATGTACATGGTGGTTACTGAAATTTCAAAATATGTTTTTTGTATTCAGCTTTAGTTTTTGTGTACGTTATAGAGACTATATTTTGGCAACATTCACTCATTCTGATACAAATTATCACGTTCATTGATTTTATTGATGAAGTACCTTTAGGGTATTCACACTCTTGAAAGAGCTTGACCAATGAGAGAGAACTCCCTCGACAGAGGAAGGGGGAGGGGGGAGAAAGGACTTTCTCGAGGAAAGGCTCAATCAATGGGAGAGGAATCCCCCATCAAAGGGCTTGGTGAACGAGAGAGGACTTCCTTTGGAGAAGGAGGGAGAGGGACTCCCTTGACAAAGAGGGGGGACTAGGATTTGTCCAAAAGGGTGAGCTCTCAACTGATAGGTTTAGGGTAGAGTATTCAATTGGAAGTTCTTGAAACAAGAGAGAGCTGGTCTTTCCTCCTCCATCTGTCATTGAGACATGCTCTCGCATTCCACTGCATCCAAAATTTGGAAAATGCTGTAACCGCAGTTGTACCCATGCACCATGACAACATGGTGCTCAAAATTTTTCCTGTGCACATTAAACAGACTTATCGACGCCATCCTATCAGCGAGTTGGAGGGCTGTCATAGAAGATGATAGAGTTGATATACTTCCCACTCATTGTTTTATTTGACTTGAAAATATTTAGTAATTTAGAGTATCCTTAATCCTTGTCTTTTTTTGTTTCATTTCGGGGAGACTTAGTGCTAGCAAGCTTATGCTTTATGGATGATTGCATTTTCTCTGCTGTTGAATTTGTTTATTTATCATGCATGGGGATATACTTGCTCCTATAACCGTCAATAACCTATACATGAACCTTGAATTGTGCAGATTGGAGAAAGAAGAGAGAAGGCAATCAAAGAGTTGCGAGAAAATTTACAGATGAGAGAAAATGCAAGTGCTTCATCAGACAAACAGAGTTTCTGGGAAAGTTCAGGTTTCAAATTTATGGTTTCTATGTCAATGGTAATCTTAGTTATTTTTTCAAAGCGCTGAGAACTAGAACTTAGTTCATGTGGCGAGCATTAGTGAAGATTTGTATGGTTATCCGTGGTCATGTCATGTACATCAGCCTAAATTTAGTAGGAAGAAGCAACATATGCTACAACGACAACTGCACTGTATTATGAGCATTCTCATGTATTAAGAAGCAACATATGCTACAACGACAACTGCACTGTATTATGAGCATTCTCATGTATTGTCACCTCCCTTATACCCATGTTTAGAAGGCACATGAGATAGCAGTCTCACTGTGAAGAGTTCTATTGCGCTTATCAGGTTAGTTTAAAAGCTATGCTGGGACGAGGACCTCTTTTTGTACTTTTGAGGATTCGTCTTCAAAGCAAGATTGTGTCAAGTAACAGTGTAAGCCAACACTAAGGATTAATTGCCAAATGTATTTAGTATTTACATACAAGGTCCAGATTCTGTGGTATTAGAATTAATACATGATGTGCTCACTTCATGTATGTTCTCTTGCAATATTATTTGTTTCTAGTGTCAATGTTCAGAAGATAACAAACAATGATTTGGCAAACTTCTACCTTTTTGGATTTGTGATCCTGCCCGAAAATCTAACCAGAAAGGTTTTTATGGGCAAGTTTTCAGAAAAGAACGGTGTTCTTAAGTAATTACGAGACTGTTAAATTATCCATTGTGGCATGGTCACAGTTTTGCATTTAGAAGAACCGAGCGAGATTTTGTCTTGCAGCATTGGCTTAAGCTTAATGTAAATTATCCTCAACAGTCATATTTGAGGAATGAAGACTTTGTATTATAAATTGACATTGGCATTATCCTCAAACTCTTTTTTTTCTGTCAAACTATAATTTTTTTCTTTTGCAGAATTCTTGACTGTGTAGAGCCTTGAAAAACTGGGGCAACGATAATTTGCAGCAGCTCCGATGAAGGCCATACATATTTTAATTGAATATATAAGTGGATGAAACACAGTCGGCTCCACGCCTGAACATTAATGATAACCTACAAATTTAGTTTGTGTTATAAATGTTGTAAATTGGTTTTTGAAAGTTTCAAGCAGTTTGGCCATTTTTGGTGGACCTTGATCGAGGCTTTTATTATAAACTGTAGGCTTCACAGATGGAGTTCTCTCGACAAAAACTGGGCCAGGTGCCCCATTTAATGACATCATAGTTTGAGACATCATAGTTTGAGACATCATAAAATGTAACTTTTGCATCAAATTCAACTTCCGTATGATATGCAAGTATCCAAAACTAAGCATATGTGAAAATAATTGATTGACCAACTAATTCTTGACAGTAAATGAGTTGCACAGGACCGAGTGCAAAAAAAACTGAAGGACCCTCTAAAACTATTATCGGTATTATATTCTTAAGATAACGTGGAACGAATATAAAGAGGAGTTCATGCACTTTTTATTATATAAAATTGGTTGAAGGCCAGATTGGTTTGTTGCCACAAAACAAATGGTATTTTATTTTCTGTTTGAAACATTGAACTAGTAAATATCTGAAATTTATGGCCTTTCGTGAACATATTTGAAATGAGCACTTAAGGCCTATTAATTCATTAACACAACTAATGTAGACGTATCCAGGTCGTTGGAGGTGATTTTAGTACGATTCGTGATCTTATGGAGGACATGATTTCTAAATAAAAACATCTAAATTAGTATCTTCCGCATTTTAATATTGGTGCAGTGATGATAATAACGATCTTCTCGGTGTAAAGGCAAGCTGAAACACCAGAAAATTTAGATTGCTTCCTTATCAGTAATCCTAGATTCGCATCACAGTGGATTGAAATGCCCCAGCTTTTGCTGCTGAAGCACTTGATGATTAACCTGTTTAACCAGTTTAATCATTCGTGGTAACCACCAAACGCCAATCATATTGTTGTACCACTCAGAATCATTGATCTTGGTGGATGGATAGGGCTTATTCTAAAGGCAGTGATGCAGAAACGCTCCTACCAGGAGAAGTCCCAACATGGGGAGTCTGGGCATGATTGATCGACAGGCCACTGATGAGAAGGCGGAAGTAGTTTGTGCTTGCGAAAAACTGAAAATGTAATTTATGTAAGAGACGCCTAAATGAGTAAATCCAAGCTTGAAGCAAGTGGTGGTGTACTAATGTAAGCCTTTGCCATCCAATGATTTAGGAAACATTTTAGTGGCTGTTGCATCCCAATGCAAGAACTCGTTAAATTGCAACATTGGATTTTGCATGAGTGTACGAGTCACTCAAACAAATTTGGAAGTGGTTTAGCAAAGAGGACTGATATGAGTTGGAATTCTAGAGGTTTTTAAAAATATTTCATGTAAGTTATACATTTAGCGGATAAGCAGCTCGACGTAAGGAGCTTTTGGATGGAAAACTGGTGCAGAGTTACAAGGATGGCTACAAGGATACGTGGACATGATCTGTCTTGTAAATTAAGATTATCAACGCATGTTATTGTCTATCCAGTTTCGAAAATGTATTTTTTTGCTAGCTGGTCGGTGGAGGGGTGTGATGGGTCAACTGTTGAGTTGGATAAGGTACCAACACGTTCTTAATGGCTTCAAGCTTCTAGTTTCATTGCCCTAAGGACGTCACATGTGCATATGAGACGGTGTAAGAAGACTAAATGATTAAAAGTATTGTTCACTAAACATAGCCATGTGGACTAAGAGGAGTTTAAGTGGATTATTTATACACTTATATAAGGTCTCTAATACATCCCCTAAGTACACTTTAGGTAGAAGCCTTTTTTTTAGTGCACACTTGAAAGACAATATATATAGGGTAATATGTGGGACAATAAGGATGATTAAGTTAAGGGTTAGATTAGTACAATATGGATTACTAATCAATTCCTTGGCTTAAGTACTTGTGAAGATGTGTATATAAATGAAGTTAAGATGGATGGATAGCAGAAACTCTAGTAAATTAAAATACTACTCTTTTAAGACTTGGTGTACATTGTTGGTGGATCTCCTATTCTTGAATTTACAAGGGATTTACAAGGGCTTTTGTGTAGTTATAAGAAATTTAGATTAATTTTTTTTTTCATTAATTTGTTAACAAATTTTGGGTATTTTATTATTCACATCTAATTTTGTCGAGTACATATGCTATTTTATTCTTCCAATTAAAATCTAGCATATTACTTAAATTACCCTTCTAGAAACATTTAATTTGAACTTCTCGAATAGCAAAAATATATGATAAATGGTTTTTGATTCGCCAACTAAAGGTGACCATTGGAAAGGAAAACCTAATGGGACTTCAATTTTGAGAAAGACCATACAAGACCATATAAGAGCTTTACCAAATCGAACATATTAAGATACATTTGTTAAAACATAAAATTGTTGTCATGGTTTATCACATGGTTTATTTGCAGTCTACAATGTCTTGTAGTATTCATAGAGAATGTCTTGCATCATTATGCATGACTTGTCCTACAACAATCTAAAGAATGTCTTGTGACATTTTGGACAATATCTTTTGACAAGAATGCCTTATAGCATTTATAGGATACCCTAAAATATATAAAGAATGTCTTACGACATTTTTGGGTGATGTCTTGCAATAACTTGCTTTGTTTGTCATGTATCAACTTGTAGTGTTTATATTGCAAAAAATATAGGGAATGTCTTGAATCAACTTGTAGAACTTATCTTGCAACAACCTACAAAAAATGTCATTCCATAACTTGCAAAACTTGTCATCAACATCCTAGAACACATCCTATAGCAATATAAAGAATTCTTTGTGCAACATTTTACAACATTTATCCTATAGAAATATATATTTAGTGCTTCACAACAACCCATTTAATACATGTTTGGTACATAATTTCATTGATACTAAGCTTGATAATCAACCAACACATAAATATACAAATGATTCATTAACAACTTGTTTACACCTCATCTCAAAACACAATATTTCTCATGACTCCACTTTACAATAAGCTCCACGTTATAGTTCAAGAAGCTCTCTTTAAGAGTTAGGTGATGAAGGTTCTCTCCTCTCTACCTTGTTGGTTTAATTCAGACTTATAGATTCTAACCACTCTTGATTTAGGAGATGTCTAAGTACCAAACAACATATTTGATATATGGAGTAATCCTCACACAATCTCACAAAGTAATTGCTAAGATATCAATTAATAAAAATATACAACTCAATGAGTTTTTGTGTACACTAAAATATAGAGGAAATCAATAGTAAACAATGCATAAAACAAGAATCCCACTATATACTTAGTTACACCTCTAAGAGAACAAAATGTATGCAAACAAAGGATAAAAAGTAACAATCTCCTTACCATCCAAACCTTGTCGACAAAGTATTGTGCTTAAGATGATAGATTGATTATTGAAGATGAATGCTGGTTGCTTAATTCACTAGCATAACCTTGTTGCATCCAACTCTTCTTGATAATGACTTGTGGACCAATCAACTTATATATTTTGGATAGGCATGATGGATGGATGAGATTAGATCTCGTGCAATGGAGGGACGAGGTTGATTGATATTTAGGGGAGAATGAGAGGTTGACAAGTGGCATCATATGGTTGGTACACATGATTAGGACAAAGATTGAGAAGAGATGAAGGGTGGAGATTGTCAATGGTTTTTTTGAGCCTTGTGCACTTGGAGCCATGTGCAAGAATAACTTTGTTTATTTTAAACAAAGTGGTGGAGGAATGTGTAAATGATTAATTAGTTGACTAAACCTGATTTGTTTATTCAACTAACAACGAGGGAGATTTTAGGGGAATTAAGTAAATCTTGTGCATCTATTTAATAAATGGGAGAAAGTTGGGGAAATTATTGATGGATGCAATTGAAAAAAACAATTTAATCAATTAAGTTTGAAGCTTTAGGAGAAAGATTGAATTGATTAAATTAATCAAAATATAAAGGTATATAGATTGAATTGATTAAATTAATAAAAAAAAAAGGTATATATTCCATTTACGTTGGAAGAAAGGTTAGATTGGTTAATTAAATAGTTAGAACTTATTTAATTAATGTTACAACACTTGAATATATTAAACTTAAATAAATAGTATTTATTTAATTAATGCTAGAAGTGGATTTGCAAGATGGTCTTGGTGTGATGATGACGAAAATGTGGGAGCAAGTTTAAGTGTCTACATTTTACCCCTCTTTGAGATGACAATCTATAACATTGTTTCAAAGTAAAATAAGATATACAATTTTTTTTGAAGGGATGCTCCTATTGTTGGGAAGAGTATTGAAAAAAAGTGTAAGGTAGGGATACCTCCTTGAGAGGATAGGTGACGTGGAGCATCTCCCTTAATTTCTCCTGCCCACATTCTAACCGTGGAATTAAAGGAATTTTCTATTTTTGGTTTTCTCTTTTGCTGTTTCTGTTTTATTGTGGTAGTTTTAGGCTTTGTCCTATTTTTGGGGTTGTGAGTGGTTTGTGGTCAGGGTAGTTGCGTGCTGACTGGGTTTTTTTTTTAGTGGGTTTTATGGTTTAAGTTTGGGGGAGAGGATGAGTTTTGGGAGAAAAAACAAAGAGGGTCTAGGTGGGAGGAACATGCGAGTTGATTTTACTAGAGAATATGGAGGGGTTTTTAGAGATGTAATGGCTATATTGAATCTTGAACTATAAAATGAAAAGACTATTTATCTGAATATGTTCTTGTTTTATTGGTTGGAATCTTGTTATTTGATTTGTGCAAATTTGTGCTTCTGTTGATTGTTTGGAGTTGCATCATTTTGGTATTAGAGCATCTTTCATGGCCCAGAGGGGAACTTGGGGTAGAAGAGGTCGAAGAAATGCCAGAGGGTGAGACAATGCTGAAGTACTCAAGAGGTTGTAGGCCCTTGAGGCCAAATTATTGCATGAAGATTTTGAGGAAGAACCAGAAGACCAAGGAGGTCAATGGGGAGCCATTGACCCCATGGAAAGACTTATTGAAGCTCTTACTAAACAGGGAACTAAAGTTAAGGTTGAAGTCCTTGATTATAAAGGTGAGTTAAATCCAAAAGTGTTCTTCAATTAAATCCAAGAATTAGAAAAGTTATTTGACATGGAAGGGATTGAAGAGACTGATCACACATAGATGCAAAATTGCTGCATCCAAACATAAGTCACATGTTGCCTTATGGTGGGAGAATCTCCAGAATGCTAGGAAGAGACATGGAAAAGAGAAAATCATACTTTGTCCAAAGATGTTAAAACATTTGAGAACTAAGTTCATGCCCTCAGATTATTAGCAATTTTTTTTAAAGAGTTTCAAAATCCGAAGCAAAGCGAGTTGATTGTATTAACTTATACTGGAGAATTTTTGAGGTTGCAAATCAAGACTAATTTAGGAGAAGAGGATGATCATGCATCAACTAGATACATTAATGGACTTCGATTCCAACTCCAAAATGAATTAGCCTTACTCAAAGTGAGTAATGTGGATGAGGCATATCAATTAGCCCTGAAAGTAGAAGAAAAGTTGAGTTGAATGGGAAAATTGACAAACAAAAGAGGTGGTAGCACTTCGAGTAGAGGAGGAGGAGGTTCCTCCAAAACGGCTAATGGAGAAGAACTAGAAGATGATGTCAAGCCAAACTTCCAAGGGAGGGGTGGCTTTAGAGGCAGGGGACAAGAACAATGATTACCTGAAGGATGGAAACCTTTGAAATGCTTCATTTGTAGTGAAGCCCATAAAGGTGCTGATTGCCCTCAAAATCCCAAGAGAGCAATGATGGTCTAGAAAAAGGAGAAGAGCCTTTGAGAGAAGAAGTCAAAGTAAAAATAGGTGAGAACCTAATTTTGAATAGAATTTTGGTTGCTGGTGACAAGGAAACTCATGTCTAAGTGGAGAAGGAATAGTGTGTTTCAGACACAATGCAAGTGTAAAGATAAGGTGTGCAAAGTAATTGTTGATGGAGGATCCACTGACAACTTGGTAAGTACAGAAATGGCGCAAAATTTACAGCTAGTATGTATTCCAAAACCAAATCCTTATAAAATTTCTTGGTTAAAAAAGGATCATAATGCGCTTGTGAACCAATCTTGTCTAGTTGACTTCAAAATTGGTCCTTACGAGGATAGAGTGTTATGTGATGTAGTACCTATGGATGCTTGCCACTTGTTATTGGGTAGACCTTGGTAAACTCCATGTATTGAAACCATTTAAAGGAGGAGAGAAAACTAAAATAAAAGACTTGTCTTTGACCACAGTGGGGTGTAAAGAGTTTTTTAGAGAATCTAAGGGTGAGATTTGCTATCTATTGTATCCTCTAGAGAATAAGAATTCAGATCAATAGATAATTCCATTGAAGATACAAGAATTGCTACAACAATATTATGATTTGACACCATCTAATCTAGTACTTGGTTCGCCTCCATCCAGAGGCATTACCCATCAAATTGATCTTATCCCAGGTGCCAAACTTCCAAATCAAGTTGCTTATAGGTTGCCTCCGCTGGAAAATGAGGAAATAAGGAGACAAATTATTGAATTATTGAAAAAATGATTTGTAAGAGAAAGCATGAGTCCATGTGCCACACTTGCTCTACTCTCTCCTAAGAAGGGGGGTAAATGGAGGTTACGTATGGATTCTAGAGCCATTAACAAAATCATTGTGAAGTACTGATACCCCATACCCAATATGGATGACTTGTTAGATTATTTTTCAGGTGCTAAAGTCTTCTCCAAAATTGACCTCAAAAGTGGTTACCATTAGATTCAAATCCGTGAAGGTGATGAATGGAAGACTTCCTTCAAAACACAAGATGAATTATGTGAATGGGTGGTGATGCCATTCAGACTATCCAATGCTCCAGCTACCTTCATGCGAACAATGAACCAGGTATTCAAACTAAATATTGGAAAATTTATCATAATTTATTTTGATGATAACTTGATTTTTAGTAAAAATATGGAGGAGCATTTAGAACATTTGAAAATAGTGTGACATACTTAGACCTAAAAGGTTGTTTATCAACCCTGAAAAGAGTGAATTTTGCAAGGATAAGTTGGTATTTTTGGGAAATATTATTTCAGCAAATGGATTGAGCATGGACCCAAAAAAATAAAGGGTATTCTTGAGCGGCCTACTCTTGAAAGTATCACTGAGGTTAAGAGTTTCCATGGGTTGGTGAATTTCTTCAAGAGATTCATTAAGAATTTTAGTGGCATTAGTGCACCAATAATTGATTGCACTAAAGGAAGTATTTCACTTGGACCAAAGCAACTGATGTGAGCTTCAAACAACTCAAGAAGAAGGTTATTGAAGTAGATATTCTTGCTTTTCCGAACTTTGAGAAGCTCTTTACAGTGGAGTGTGATGCTTCAGGTGTAGCTATTGGGGGAGTGTTAAACCAAGAGGGAAAGCCTGTGGCCTTTTTCAGTGAGAAGTTAAATGAAGCCAAAAAGAAGTACACCACTTATGATAAATAATTCTATGCAGTGATACAAGCATTAAAATATTGGAGACATTATCTTCTACATAAAGAGTTCATCTTAATGACTGGCAACCAAGCCTTGAAATATATAAATTCACATTGTAGATTGTCCCACAAACATGCTAAATGGGCTTTATTCTTGTAGGCTTATACTTTTGTTGTGCAACACAAGAGTGGTAAAACTAATGTAGTGGTTGATGCATTGAGTAGAAGGCAACATTTATTGGTTGTAATGAATCACAAGCTAGTTAGTTTTGAAGAAATGAAGAATGAATATACAAATGATCCAAACTTTGGTCACATATATGCCATCCTCAGTAGTCAAGACCATTCATCTATGCATCCATTAGAAGTCCACTTATTGCTGGATGGATTTTTGTTTAAAGGGAATCAACTCTGCATTCCCTTTGGGTCTAGGAGGAAACAACTCATGAAAGAGATGCACTCAATTGGGTTGGGAGGTCACTTTGGAAGAGATAAGACTTTTGGGGTAGTAAGTGAGAAATTCTTTTGGCCTAACATGAAGAGAGATGTGGACAGATTTGTTGCTTCTTGCAACATGTGTCAAATGGAAAAAGGAGGACATCAAAATATTGGCCTATACATGCCTTTACTAGTGCCAAGGGAACCATGGATTGATATCTCTATGGATTTTATCTTAGGTCTTCCACAAACCCAAAGAAGTAATGATTCAGTGTTTGTGGTGGTGGAACATTTTTCTAAAATGGCTCATCTCATTCCTTGTAAGAAGACTAATGATGCAAGTCGAGTGCCCCATTTGTTCTTTAGAGAAATTATACGGTTGCATGTTATTCCAAAAACCATAACTAGTGATAGGGACACCAAATTCTTAAGCCACTTTTGGAGTGTTTTGTGGAAAAGGTTGTGTAGATAGGGAAATAATCAATCAGATTTTAGAGTATTGAAAACAATAAATCTAATTAGATCCTATCAAGCACAATAGAGTACGAAATAAACATGAAAATCACAATAATAAGCACAAATGCAAACCGATCTCCGCGCTAACTCGATTTATCTCCATTGCTCTTCTCCACCTGCACAAGGATGCAAGATTTCGAAGGTTGATTGTTGGAGGAATGTTGGTTGATCAATTCTGCAGCATAACAACCTGATGAAGATGATAGATGGCGATTGAAGACTGATTTTGACAGAGTGAAGATGCTAGAAGAAGATTCGATCTAAATGGCTTGTGAAAGGTTTGATTTATAGATTTTCGATGCAGACAGAGATAAGATTTGATAAGATTGATAAGGATTTGATTTTTGACAAAAGGGGAAATACAATGAGATGAGATAAGATTTTTTAAAGATAGAAAGATTTTGATTTATTGTTTTAAAGGAATTAAAACAAGATAAGATAAGATGTGAAAAGATAGAAAGATTTTGATTCTCTTTTAAAGGAAATAAATCCTAAAAAAGATGAGAAGGATAATTGATGAATTATCTAATTAAATAAATTAATTAGATACACATGAGTTCAGATTTTGGAAAGAAAGCGAGAAGATCCTTTTAAGATTTTATTAATTAAATAAATATTTGATTTATTTAACTAATGTTGGATTTTATGATTTCATTAATTAAATAATATAGATTATTTAATTAACATTAAAGAATTAATAGAAATGATTTAATTAATTAAATAATATAAATTATTTAATTAACATTAGAAGAATTAATAGAAATGATTTAATTAATTAAATAATATAAATTATTTAATTAACATTAGAGGAATGGATGAATTATGCATAGGAAGGGAATAAATGAAATTAGTCAAATAAATAAGATTTATTTAACTAATTAGATGATGACATGGGTACCTAGAGAAAAACATGATACAAGGTGTCTAAATGATGTGATGTTGTGACAAGGTATCGTAAGAGGACAATTTTTTGATGTCTACAGGTTGAATATCAAATTGCAATTCAGTTCAACATATCATCCCCAAACTGATGGTCAAACACAAGTGGTAAATAGGAGCTTGGGAAAACTATTAAGGTGTTTAGTTGGGGACAATCCTTGACAATGGGATTTGGCGATTCCTTAAGCTGAATTTTCCTATAATTCTGACATTAATAGATCTACAAGTAAGTCTACGTTTCAAATTGTATATGGAGCAAATCCTAAGGGAGTTGTAGACTTGTTCGATTTGCCAATAATCCCACATAACAATCAAGAAGCTACAAATTTTTAAGAGCATATCCAAGAGATACATCAACAAGTTAGGATCAAATTACAGTCCATGGATGAATAATATAAGAAGAGAGCTGATTTGCATAAGAGAGAAAAGGTTTTCCAAGAGGGAGAAACAGTCATGGTTCATCTACACAAGGAAAGATATCCCCAAGGTACCTACAACAAATTGAAGCCCAAAAATATTAGGCCTTGCAAAATTATAGAGGATAAATGACAATGCCTACTAAATTGATTTACCAGAAGAATTGGACATCAGTCCCATTTTTAATGTTGATGACCTTTATTCATATCCAATTGGAACTATAGAAGATCAGATGGAAGAGGAGCACAATGAGAAGGTCAACAACCTTTGGAGTAAGCAGTTGCCAAAGAAGAAAAGAGAGCAAGTTGAATGAATACTAGATACCAAATTAGTGGCAACACAATCCAAGTCATATAAGCTTTATTTCGTCATGTGGGAAAATTTTCCAGATTCTTACAATTCATGGATCATTGAAGCTGATCTGATGAAGCATAGTCGACCAGAACTAGGAGGTTCAAATTTTCTCAAAGGAGGGGAGAATGATGTGGAGCATCTCCCTTAATTTCTCCTGCCCACATTTTGACCATGGAATTAAAGGAATTTGTTATTTTTGGTTTTCTCTTTTTTTGTTTTCGTTTTATTGTGGCAGTTTTGGGATTTGTCCTATTTTTGGGGTTGTGAGTGGTTTGTGGTCAGGGCAGCTACACATTGAATGGGTTTTTTTTAGTGGGTTTTTTGGTTTAAGTTTGGGGGAGAGGCCGAGTTTTGGGAGAGAAAACAGAGAGGGTCTAGGTGGGAGGAACATGAGAGTTGATTTTACTAGAGAATATGGAGGGGTTTTCAGAGATGTAATGGCTGTATCAAATCTTGAACTATAAAATGAAAAGACTATTTATCTGAATTTGTTCTTTTTTTATTGGTTAGAATCTTGTTATTTATTTTCTATAGATTTGTGCTTCTATTGATTGTTTTGAGCTGCATCAATAGGTAGGGTCATAGGACCTAGATGGGCTCTCGATAGGAGAATAAGGGTCAGGGGGTAAAAATAAGGGTGTGGAAGTTTGGGGTATAAAGAGAAAAATGGAGGGAAAACATATCAATAGGAGGTTTGGTGGTAAAAGGTTCATTTTGACTTTGGTGGAGAGGAGAAAAGGAGCTCTAGACTTTGGAGGAAGAAGGTGAGAAAAATGAAGTTTGTACTAGTTGAGTAGCATTAGACGAGCGAGTTCAAGAGTACAATTGATGAGTAGAGCTAGTATCACATGATTCTAATGTTTGTTCATTTATGTCGTCATTTTTGGGAATTTATGATGGGATTAGGATAGGTTTTCACATGTAACAAAAAGGGAATGATGTAGATACATACACAAATGATGCAAGTGCAAAGGTGACTTATGTATATACATTTGCGACAAAGAAGGATGAGGGTTGGCATATGCACAATCAGAGTGTGCAATGGGTTGGGTGGCATAAGTGTGCTATGTGGTGTAGGCACAAGGTAGTGGTTCTAGCATTGGGTGGTGACACAAGCGCACAAACAACATTCAGGTAGTTAGGGTTAGTTAAAAAGAAGTTTATTGGGATAGGTAGGTTAGGTTTAGGGGGAAATAGGTGTTTGGTGGGGTAGGCTAGGTGTAGGGGGAAAATGGGTGGTGGATGAAAAATAGGTTTGGGGTGGGAAATAGGTTGGTTGGATGGGAAAATGAGTGAGGTAAATAAGAAAGAAGGTTGGTTAGATGGGAAACATAGTGTGGGAGACATGAAAACAAATGGGTTAAATGGGAAGATGAGTTAGGGAAATAAGAAATGAATTGGTTATATGGGAAAACGAGTGAGAAAAATGTGAAAATGGGTTAGGGAAATGGGAAATAGATTGGTTAGATGGGAAAATAAATGAGGGAAGCGTGAAAATATGTTAGGGAAATGGAAAATAGATGGGTTAGATGAGAAAATAGGGTGTACGCTAGGGTGGGTTTTGGAAAGAGGCTAACTAGCCCGTGTATGTGCACATAGATTGCTTGTGGTGGTGGCTCAAAAGTAGTAGTTTGCAATGCTAGGGTTACTATGGAGCTTCAATGAGGATGAATTTGGGTTGATGGAGGCAATGGGTTGCATGAGATGGCGTGGATGATCAATATTAGGGTGGATAGGGCTTTGTTGATGACATTAGGTAAGCAATAGCATTTAGAGACATTGACTTCATCTCTTAACAAGGGAGATGATCATGACATTAGAGGACGCATGACACATATTGTAGATCCCAATTCATGGGGAGTAGGTATATTGGTGAATGGTGGATATTTAGAGAGCACCACAATTGTCGGTGAGGAGAGTTCATGCATGTGTAGCGTGGGCACATTGGATACACTTATTTTTGATGGCGATTGTTAGCAAAATGTTGATAGGTGATCAAATTGAGAGGCATTTCATGATAAGTTTTAAATATATGGTGTTAGATATTATCGAGATGAGGACTTTGTATGTGTGGGTTCTATGCATGCTGATGTACTTGTACACAAATATACACTTGATAGTATATCCAAATGGGAGAAGCATAGTGGTGTCGACACTATTATAGGTATGGGCTTGGGAGCACATTGCTATTAGCCATCCTAAGGGAGTGCAAGTAGTATATGAGCCAGTGGTATTTGGATGGAGGGTGTAGGGTAGCGATAAAGACATATGAGGGAGATCAATTATTATAGGTGAGTAGTTGATGAGTTGGTTATTGTAAATATTACTTGGAGGCCATTTAGGGTTAGACATCCTTTGGGAGTAGATGAAACATTTTACTTGAGATTCACATAGAAATGATATTATATTTTTAGATGAAGTGATTACATTACTGAGTAGTATAAACTCGATACGACATTGAGGCAATTTTTTCAACAATATATTCCTCACTTTCCACATGTTTGGGCATAAGTGGTGAGAGAGATCAAGTACTAGGGGCCACAAGTGGATAGGTAGGAGGCAAGGGATAATTGGATCATGCTAGGGCTAGTGTAATGGGATGCATGAGGGTATGTGATAGATTTAGAGATTGGTGAGGTACAAGGCTTGGTGGGTAGGTATTAGGATTGAGCGTTTGATGATAACATAGTATTCAATGGATAAGGTTATGGGATCCACAATTTAGTTGGTGTTGAGAGCATGATGTCATTGACTATAGTGGGGTGACAAAATAATGGAGGTACATGTGGTTCTTACAACAACAAAGGTAGCAACCTGCTAATAGAGGGAGTTGGAGGAGAGATGATGGAGGGGAGGGCATGGATAGATTGATGTAGGATGTGCTTATTTAGGCATAGGTTGTATATGTAGGGTCATTAGGAGTACTAGAGGTAGGGGAGATGGTAGAGAGATTATGTGTATATCTTGCATATGTGTGAGAGAAAATAAGCAATATATAATGCATGTAGAGAGAAATGAAGCGTAAGAATAGAGGGATATTTTATAGGCCTAATTACATGTGACATAAGTAGTGAGGGATGCAACACAAGTGGAAGGGTGGTAACTAAGATAGGAGAGGGATCATTCTAGAGGTCTTCTAGGATCATAAGGCATCTCAAAGGTATTAATAGGTGTGATGAGGGATACAAGGGACACACAATGTGCATTATGAGAGGCTCAATACTATAGATTGGTATATGAGCAGGCAATGCCAACAAAGTAGAGAGAGCCCTCGTATGTAGAGTACTTAAGTGATTGGTTAGGATATTTATGAAAATATTAGTTGATAAATAGGCCAACACGACCACCACGATCATCACCAAAGACATTAGCTAGGCCACTAGAAGGAGAGGGGTATGGAGACAATCATGCATGACTTGTCATATGTATGACAAATTTTGATGAGGCCATGTACCATTTTGTATTTTTGAGATATTGCACATACATTTGATGATAAAATATATGACGTGATTTTTTAGAATGACTCATGCATTATCTCTACGAGGAATTTATGTATGGACACATTTATTATTTGTACTTATGGATGCATATGTTATGATTATAAATGTTTTTTTATGATTTATGGATAGATGTATGCGATTTATTGATGTATGCACATGAATACATGGGTATAAATGTATGTTTTTAATTCATATATTTATTATTATGGTACACATAGATGAAAAATGAAAGAAGATATAAATATTAGAAACTAGTATTAATAAATGATGAAAATGATAGGCTAATGAGAGGAATAATGATAAATAGGATGGATTTTATTATGAGTGTGTTGAAAATTGGATGTAGGTGCATGCTAAAATTTGGTGAGCAACCTAGAGTTGATATAACACTTGACATTATGCACCAAGGTATAGAGACAATGGTGCTAGCATGTCTTGTGCATAAAGGATTGACTAAAAAAAGCATAGCAAATAAGAGGATTCCCCAACATAGCATCAAGGCATGTGATGACCTTAGCAAAATATGCTAGGGATAGCCAATAAAAAATCACTCAAACAATCAAAAGAATGCGTTGGTGTATTTTCAAGATGCACCATGATATAAGGATTATGGCAACCATAAGGAGGTATTTTATTGGTCAATAAATAAGCAAATAGTCAAATCCAACATGCAAATGACTCACATGGGTTGTAACTCTAGCCAAAGTGTTGAAAAAGGTATAGGGTGATGATGATTCTAATGTGGGGAATGATATATCTCGCGAAGGAAAATGTTGAGATAATACGATGGATAGGGATTCAATTAGAGTGCATTATTGGTACTAGATAAGATTCTTTTCTTTTACAATTAGTGTATGGGTATTGCTAAGCTTTTGTTTGTTTTTGGATGGTAGTGTTTGTGTGTCAAAATGAATTTGAGGGATATGTCATAGGAGACACATCATCAGATGTATGTATGCAAATGGGAGGATGCCAAAAGGCATTTCCAAAGCATGATACTAGGCATTGCCTACAATGTTATTCGTGAGGAAGGGGATGATGGGATGACAAGGTAGGAGGATGGAATGAGGTTGTGTGGAGAGGAACTAGGAGATAATGAGATTTGATTATTACACATGGTACCTACAAGCATGCTTTCACCATGGTGCTTTTCCATAGTGTTGTATGATGGTTTTCAGGAAAGGACATCTTTTCCTTTACTTTTTTGAATTTTTGATTTCTAGAATTGTTACAATTTTAGGTGTGGAAGAGCTTGAGGTGCATAGTGTTTATGAGCTCTTTGAGTTTTTGACCATCTAGAGTGGCCAATTGATATTCTCTTGATCCATATTTGGCGATTATGACATATGGGCCTAACTAGCTAGGTTCAAACTTTCCTTTCTTGTCAT
This sequence comes from Sequoia sempervirens, assembly GCA_007258455.2. NCBI lineage: Eukaryota > Viridiplantae > Streptophyta > Pinopsida > Cupressales > Cupressaceae > Sequoia > Sequoia sempervirens. The sequence goes on along the minus strand of VDFB02000015.1, from coordinate 567,844,126 downwards.
GATCCTAGTTGGTGTTGCACTATTTTTTCTTAAGAACAAGGTTTCCAAATTCAAGCTATGTAGCTTTTATTTCTTTTTGTAGCTATAGTGCTAGTTTTGACAGGGTCACACAAATAGATGCACAATGATGGTAGTTTGATCTCAATTGATAAAATAACTTTGAATATGAAGACTAGTGAGTATGGGATGGTGCTTGTAGACCTATGGATATTGGTATGGTAGGATCATAGGGAGGGATTAATTTGTAGGTGTCGATCACAACCAACATCTTCAATGATATTTTTGATATTTTCAATCAAGGTTTTATTAGATGCCTCTACTTGATTGTTATCTTGTGGGTAGTACAATGTGGATCAATGATGTTTGATATGAAATTTCTCACATTGGACCTCATAATTTTTGAATGATTGACCATTATAAGTGATAATGGTGGAAGGTATGTTGTAGCAAAAAATGATATGGTAGAGGATAAAATTGGAAATCTATTAACTAGTGGTGTGAGTGGAATGGATTTGACCCATTTGGTGAAATACATGGTAGTGATAATGATGAATTTATAGTCATTGGAGGAGGATGGGTTAATATTTCCAACAAGATCAAGGCTCCATGTGGAAAATGGCCTAGTTGTAATTGGTTGTAGTGCTTGAGATGGTGCATGTATGATATCATTGTGCTACTAATAAGCTTGGAATTTCTTGACATATTAGCATGCATATTTTTTTTTATTGTAGACCATTAGTACCCTATTTTAAGAATATTCTTAGCAAGGATTATACCACTACTGTGGTATTTATAAATATTGTCATGAACTTCCTTGATTGTGAGGGTAGCCTTTTCCACATTTAGGCATTGTAGTAAAGTACCATAAAAATCCTTGACAAGGGTGTCACCAAGGATGGTGAAACAAGATGAATGTTGTAGAGATGATTTAAGTTGGTTATTGGAGAGGTTAAGTGGAATGAATTGTTCATGGAGGTAGGTGTAGATATCATGATACTAGGGGTAGTTGGGATAAATTATCTTTCATATTAGTTTTGTATTTGGGTGTCATATATGGGCATCAAAATTTTCTCAACCAAGAACTTACTCTATTGATTATGCGGCGACATCTCTAGGAGTTAAGAAATATCGGCCATGACATTGGTTGATCTATTATTGAGGTAGGGAACATGTTTAAACTAAATATGAGGAAAAAATATCAACCATTCTTTTGTAGGGGATGAGTTTATCATCCATGTTCTAACATTCATCATTGAGCTATCCAATGAATAATTAAGAATCTCCATAGACAAGGAGTTGTTAGATGTTCCATTACACTATAGTTTTAATACCTATCAACAATGCATCATACTGTAGAATATTGCTGGTGTATGGGAAGCCAAGATTCAAAGATTTGGTGATGAGAGCCCATGTAATGTGATAAACAAGATGCCTGCTCTTGAGCCATGACTATTGAGAGATCCATCAACCTAGAGATTCCACGTGGAGGAATCCTTGAGAGTCATCATAGACTCATTAGAAAATTTAGGATCAAGGGATGAGTGTCAATGAGTGGCGAGTCAACCAGTTGATATGCTACAATATATTGTTTTACTATTTTGTAGTCCATATACTAAATGTTGAATTCACTAAGCATCACAACCTATTTCGCCAAGAATCCTATTAGGGAAGTCATGGATAAGAGATACTTAAGTGGGTCAATTTTGAAAATTATTTGTGTGATGATTAAACAAGCAATGTTGGAGTTTTTTTGAGGTGAAGACAATGAGAAAACATGTTGTTCTATGGCTATATACTTGATTTTATAGGTAACTAATGTGCGCTTGATGTAATAGATTGCTCAATTCACGACCATGCTCATCATATTATTCTTGGAGTTCCCTAAGGTGATTGGTCTAGCAAAGATGTAAAGGACCAATGGTTTATTTGCCATAGGTGCCATGAATATAGATGGGTTAGCAATATTTTTTTATGATTTGAGAAAAAGGTCTTTTGAAAATATTCATCCCAATACAATCTAGTTTTTTGGAGATGTGAGAATTCTTGACACTTATTGGCCAACTATGCAATGAATATATGGATAACTTGTAGCTTGTCCTAAAGGTTGCATAGTTGTTTAAGATTCCTTGGTGGAAGAATTTCTACAATTACCATAACCTTAGTGAGATCTACTTCTATGCCATGATGGAGACAATGAAGCCAAAGAGTTTTCCCTATGTAACCCCAAAGATGCTTTTTTGGATTGAGCCACAACTTGTATTCTCTTCATTGCTAATTTTCTTTATGTAATATCTATATGTGTTCAACCCTTGTTTTTGATTTTTCAAGAGGCTTTCTACATAGTCTTCTATGATGTCATGCACCATGTCATGGGATGTTATTGTCATGGTACTATGATAAGTGACCTCTATGTTTTTCAATCCAAATGGAATAACTTGATTTAATAGAAGTTACCCTAGATGAAGTAGTGAAAGATATTTTGTGTTGGTCTTTAGTCGTGATCTATATTTGATTATATGCAAATATACTATTTGTGAGATAGAATTTTATAACCTATGATGAGGTGAACAATCTTTTTGATGCTGGGAAAAAGGAAAGTCATCTCTTAGACAAGCTTTGTATATATATTTTAAGTCAATACATATGGAGTCACCCTTAGGTTTCTTGTTGATAGGGACAATTTTGGAGATCCATTTCTAGTAGTCAATGGGTTGGGTGAAACCAACTTATAACACTTTTTTCAATGCTTCTTTGAACAAAATAGATCTTTAGGGATGCATATTTCTAAGCTTTTGTTCAATTGGTTTGGAATCACAGTGTACCACAAAGTGATGGAATATTAGGGATAGGTGTAAGCCAAAATATATGTATGGCCAAAAAAATATGTCGATAGTATTTAAGGATTATATGATAATTTTATATTTTTTAGTTTCCAAGCTAGCTATAATATATGTGATCTTTAGATTATTTTCTATCCCTAGCTTGACCTCTTGTATGTCTTCAACTATAAATTTTAATTGGTCCTATCACTATAGAGATGCTTGGAGGCATGCCCAGTTCCTTATCCATCAATGCCTTAAAGAGGTTTTAATTGAAAGACACACCATTTTTCCTTTCTTTTTTCATGTCTAATAACACCTCAATGAGTTTTTCACTAGATGAATTTGATTATTTGATTATTTTTTAATTTAATTTTTTATTTATTTTGATTTTTGGACTAAGGAACTTGGTCTGCTCCCCAAAATATGCTACATTTTGTTGAATTTAGTTGCTATTCATTTTATCACTATTCTTAAGACTAGGCATAGTTCCTTATCCATCAATGCCTTAAAGAGGTTTTAATTGAAAGACACACCATTTTTCCTTTCTTTTTTCATGTCTAATAACACCTCAATGAGTTTTTCACTAGATGAATTTGATTATTTGATTATTTTTTAATTTAATTTTTTATTTATTTTGATTTTTGGACTAAGGAACTTGGTCTGCTCCCCAAAATATGCTACAATTTGAGGTTGATTCAGATCATTTCTTAAGATCTTTAGTAAGGATGCTATTGTGGATCCCATGAATTTGGTAGTAACACCACTATTCTAAAATGTGTCTAAAGACACATGGTCTTGTTGGTCCAAATTGATGAGTTTGGGATAGGTGAGTGAGAGGTTGATGGTATAAATAGTGGATTCATGTAAGAGGTTTGTGATGAAAATATTATTGAATGGATTAGTGGTGGGCCATACCTTGATGCCTTTAATGTTAGGGGGGTATCTTCTACAATCACAAAAGTAACATTGTGTTCTTTAAATTCCCCATCAGGTGGTATGTATCCCGACCCTTGAGTTTTTATACTTGTTTTTATGATGATTGGATAAGAATGCCTTACTTATGGAGCCCAAGGACTTGTGCAATTCATATTATTGTAGATGCATGTTGCTATAGGGTATGTTTCTTTGAGGAAACATGACACAAATTATTTATCTTAATAGATCTATAAGATAGTGGCCCCTTCAATTTCCTCACTGGATAGGAACCTAGATTAAATATGATGGAACCAAACTACATAATGGTGCATGTCTTTTTCAATTAGGAACGAAGTTGACCAAGAGATTGTGGTGATGGAGGGAGCTTGAAAATATGAATGGTATTGCACATAGCTTGTACTCTCCATAGCTAGTGTTAATGATATTTACTTGAATTTTAGGAGTGGGAGCAATGGATGATGATGTATGATACTTGGGATAAACATAGGAGGAAGATGGTGTAGTTTTTGGAGAGGTCACAATTTTAGTGCTAGGACAATGGTTGGTTTTTTATATGGACCTTCCAACATTTTGTAGTATTGAAAGGGATGAGTATCAACAAGAGTGATAATTTCCTTTTCCTTACAAGGAAATTTTAGAAATTGATGGTAAGTGGATGGGATATATTGTATGGTATGGATCCATCTATGGGCTAGAGGATGTTGTAGGGAAAGTCAAGATCAATAACGTGACACACCATTTTTTGCAAGATGGGTTTGACTTAGATGTGAAGACATAATTTATCTTCTTATTCACAATCTATGCTATCATAGACCTTGATGGTGATCATATGTGTTTCTAAATTTGTAATAGATTAACCCAATTGTTTAATAATTTTTAAGGTACATATATTTAAATTGGATCCATCATCTAAATGGACCCTCTCAACCTTATGTTTGGAGATGCAAGGTTTGAGATAGAGGGAATAGTTATGGGATGGGTTGAGAGGTAACATATCATTTGAGGGAATGAAAATTAGTAGATGGATGATAATTTCCCCTCAAGAGATTGGAAATGATCAGGGTCATTATAGTTGGGGACTATTGACTCTTGTGGGATGCATTTCAATATATCTCAATAAAAATTAGATATTTTGAGGAGCTCCAATATGGATAATTTTGGTGAAATATTTTGAATATGTTCAATGAGATTGTATTAGGTGGTCAATGTAGATGAGAAGGAATATTAGAGGGTGACTCGACTATGCCTCAAGGTGATGGTGCAATTGGAAAACTTGATTTTTATGGTTGCAAATCACATGGTTGCTTGGTCGATATGTCCTATGAAGTCATATACAAGGGATATTTTGTTGGATTGGATGTTATTGGTGTGATGGTATTTATTTTTCCTTGATTTGGATGTGGAGGTGCATGTTTTCTCTTTTTTTTTGGAAATGGGTTTTGGAAATTCCTATTTATATGTTAGGTGAAGCAGACATGTCTCCTTCTAGTTTGATATCTTTATGGTCAATGAGGTCTTGTATGTAGTTTTTAAGATTTATACACTTATTTGTAGCATGGTACTTGATTCTATTGTAATTTTAAGGAAGTTGAAGTAGAACAACTTCCTACACTATTATTGAGAGGAGGATAGTGCAAAACTTTATAGATATTTACAATAGTTACATAAACAAACAAAAATAAACATAAATATCATGCATACCACAACATAAACGTTTGTGTGGGGAAAACCCTTTGAAGAGAAAAATTCCACACTCCCAAAGCCACCCAATAAATTATTTGGAAATTACAAAGATTAAAATATAGTTGCAATGAAAGCTTTTCGTAGGAGTATCACCAACTATAGATTCAGAGGCAACACAACAACTATTAGACTCTTAAAATACATCACAATACACAATAATAATATAAGCCATCATAAAATAGGGTTACCTTCTAGGGAAAGACAGGACAAAAAATATCTACCTTCAAATTTGAGACATAATGATGACCAATCCAAATTTACAATAATAATATATACGTAAAATATGGATTTTGATGGCGATGCCCCCATATCTTGGTTGGGGCACATGGCCCTTGGACCCCCCTACTAGGTGGGTCATCCCCCTCGAACCCCACAAGAGGGTACACCCCTTTGAAAACCCCTGTGCTCAATATATTAACCTCCTATAGTAGTTGTAAGGTTGAGACACCACTTTTCCTAACATTAATCACAATATTTATTTTATTTGTACCATGCCAGATTGGGCTTGATATTATCAAATGGTTTGATGAGTGGAAGCATCATCATATTTACTTGGACAAGTTTTTGGAATACTAATCCCTTGGGTTCCCCCAATGAGTTGTATTAACATTTATTATTGTGTGGTTTGGGTTAGCTTGATGGAGTGGAGATATTGGTAGGTTGAAAATTTTGGACGTGTTTGGATTCTCGAGAGAGTTTTGATGTTTTGGATACACTTCAAGTCAATGACCCCATTTCCAATGATAGTTTTGCTTTTGGTCCAAACCTTAGGTTTATCATTTGGAGTGTAGTACTTGGAGAAGATCTTGACCAAAGCTATTGCAATGAGGTATTTTTGATATATACTCCCTTTTTGATGATTTCATCAAATGTGGTGACATAGTGTGCCCAAAGGTGAAATGCCATTTCTTGGTTTAGGTTTGTGATGAAAATGTGTAAATTTTTCTTGAGGATGAACTAGGGAAAATGACTTGCGAAACTTCTCCATAATTGTAAGGAGGAGAAGCTTTCTCCCCTACATTTTTTTTATAAGGGTCCAACATAGTAAATTTGTTAGATTGATATTGTAAAGTCAATTTTTGTGAATTTTCTCTGTCAAGTCAACAAAAGTCATAATGGAGCCTTGAGGGTGGTGTAGAAACCATTCCAAAGGCTTGAATTCTGAAATTTAAGGAAAAAGTCTCAAAAATTACATGTTATTATAAGAAACCTTTTGACATATAATGAAAAATTCCTTAACATGGTCACATGGATCACCCTTTGCTTTATACTTGTCGAATTTAGTATCTTGAAATGAGAATGAAAGGGGATTTGGAAGAGAGTCTTATCAAAGGATAAGGACAATTTTATTTGAAATTTTATTGGTTATGTTGGTTGCATTTACCTATTTTTAACCTTTTGATGGTATTCTTATCTCTTTCCATTCTTGGTTGAAGGGTTTACCAAGAGGTGGTTGTGGAATAAGATGTGAGAAAGGTGGTGGGTTTGATTGGTATGTTTGGGGATTTGAGGTGTATAATGGGGGTACAAAGTGATTTGGAATTGTGTGATTGAAAGACGAGATTATGGAATGATTTGGGATGTGAGAGTGAATAATGGAGGTATATAATAATTTGGGATGTATTATTAAGGATGGAGTGGTTTATTTTTTAAATTTTTTTGAGAAGATTGAGTGGGATTGGGGTTTACATTTGATCATGATGGTAGATTTTATTGGCTAATCTAGTAGCTTTACCACCAAATTTTAATGGATTATATTGGAGAGGTGGATCATTGAATAAGATATTATGAGTGCATGGGGTGGTTGGGCGCTCTCCTTATGAGTTTGATCTAGGTGATAATTTGTTGGATCCTAATTTGGGTAAGTGGAGGTCTGCCTCATGTGTTTTTGAAGTGAGTGGACAAATCATGAGGGATGATGTAGCTTAGGTTCCAAGTTGTAATTGAGATGGATTTCAGTCCCTAATTCAATATAATATTGGAGTAATAAATTCTTATTTTTTTCAAGGAATTGATCCACCAAGGTTAGGTTTTGATTAAATGAATAAAAGTTTCTAAGGTCTAGCAAGTATTCCCTTTGGTCGTGAAGACTTTCAATGTTGGTAACATGATCAAGCAAGCCTTGATGAGATGTTTTCCCAACATGTACACATCCTAATCCAAATGCATTGTAACCATTGAAACCCATCTTCAATCACACTTGCGATTTCTTGATTGGGGGCATAAGGAAATGAGATGAGTTTGGATTGTTGAGATGGGTTTTGATGTTGGATTTGTAACTTGTTGGACATGATCAAAGGTCAAGGAATTTGAGTAGCTTTATGATAGGTTTGGATGAAGGTCAAGAATCTTGAGTAACTTGCTAATGGATTTAATTAGGTAGCTTGATCATGGGTTTGGATTAAGGTCAAGGAAATTGACTAGATTTATTATGTATTTTTTTTGGTAGCTTGATGATGATTTACTTAATTTAGATGAATTGAAATAAATTTATGGGGTTTCAATTTTTGATTTGATCAAAGTACATGACCTTGCAAGTAGATGATGAGTTTTATTTTTGATTGGGATAAGGTAAAGGGCCTTATGGTAGTTTGACGAAGGTTTTAGTTTTGATTTGATTAAGGGTGACTTGATGAGTGGATTTAATTTTTTTATTGAGATTAAGGGTAACTTGATTAGTGGATTTGTTTCTGGATTGAGATTAAGGTTAGGACCTTAGACAAGTTGATTTAGGATGATGTTTCATTTTTGACTTTGATTTTTGAATTTTTAGATTGGAATTTTCATTTTAGATGAAGGAATTTTGGTTCTCATGCAAAGCTTGGTGCATGAATTGTATTGTGTTGGATTTTTTAACCTTTGGTCTTTTTGAGGTTTTTTTGAAATATTTTTGGACTTATTTTTTTGATTTTTTGATCTTGAAGTTTTGATGGGTTTTTCAAAAGTGAAAATAATTATAACAAAAGAAAAATCTAGTTATTCAAGTAGGAGTATTCAATTTTTGAGCTAAAAAATATACCTAGATTTGGTCTTGGGTAGTATTCACCCATGATATTAGAGCACTAACCACACAATTGATTTTTATTTATTTGTGGCCTACTATTTTAGTTTCAAAGGTATGGTATTAGTAACTTACCAGGGATAGCCACTTAATGGTGCATCATAGGTTATGAGTGAATTATGGATTTATAGCTATTCTAAAACCATGACTTTATAGGGGATGCCCTTTATATACTTGAACATACATGGGGCCCAAATTTGTTAAGTGAGGTGTATGTCTAATACTTGAGTATGAGAGGGTAACCGACTCTCCTCCTTCACTTGCAAGATATATATTCTTGCAAGTTTAGCTTGAATGACAAATGCACCCCTAGAGAGAATATTTTGATTTTATCCCTAATTTTAATACCCCACCTAAACTCATGAGTTTGGGTTTCCACTTGGTGATGAATCCAAGATAGGATTGCTAAAAGTAAACTAAAAAGATAGTTTTTGATTTCCAAGATTTCCTTGTGGTGCAAGGAAAGAGGATACACAAATTAACCCTTTGAGGAAAAACAAAAAGTAACAAAGATGATGATTTTCTTTTCAAAATCGCCTATGGTGTGAAGCAAGAACATACATACCATTAAGTCACATAAACATGGTGAACAATTTATTTGACCTTAGAAAATGAAATGTGAAGTGTGAAGACAAATGAGTAAAATAAGTTCTTTTGATTCCCAAGCTTACCCTACAGTGCAAGGGAAGAGCATACACACTTTTTGGAGACAAAATCCTAGCAAACAAGTTGGTTTCCTTTAGAAATACAAATAAAATAAAAAAAAATGTCTTGAAATTATGTCTTACTCAAATGAACCTACAACACATATTAGTAGTTTGATGTTAGGAGCACTATTTAACATATGAGCCTACACCAAGAGGCCAAAAAAACACAAAAATACCAAAGGGACCTTTGAAATTATGAGAGTTAACAACAAATCTCCAAAAAAACTAAGATAATTATTAACTAGGCGTGGGTGCACTATTACATAAAGTGTATATGTTGTTGAAAGTGTGCATATGCTATTACATAGAGCACCCATGCTAATAGATTAAAAATCAAAATTTTGGAATACAAAAATGTTAAACTAAATGTAGAAGCACAAAATAGATCGCACATATGTTAAAATAGAATAGAGATACACTAAAAATATTACAAAAATTATAAATAAATAATGCAAATATAAAAGACACATACACCACTAGTTAGTGCACCTACATCATTATGTTTGCAAGTACACTACAAGGTGATGCACCTACATTGAAACCTCTATAGGTGTAGACACGTGAAATTGACATCATGCATTCAATTAGGTCATATTCATCCATTCAACAAATAAATCAAGTTTATTTATCAATCTCCTAAAGTCATCAATTTAAATTAAATAAATCAACTTGATCCTAACATCACCCTCCTTGATTAAATAAATCAAACCTTTATTTAATTAAATCTCCAAATGCATATTCCATCCCTTTTTGATTTAAATAAATCCAAATATCTAAGTCAAATAGGTCAAATCATCTAATCATCATCCAAGTTAATCTAATCCTGATTAAATCTAATCTAATGCATGGCACATCCTCTAGCTTTTCCCACTTGCACAAATAAATCAATTTATTGATTTATAAAATCAACATTTTCCATCAACATGGCATCTTTAAGGAATATTCCCTCAAGTTTGAAATAAAAAACAAGTGGACATGTACATCCAACAAAGAATTTAAGAGGTCTTACATGTCTCTTACATGTCCCTTGCACAAGTCAAATTCAACATTTAACTCTCAAATTCAAATTTGAAATCTCCCTCTCTTTGGCACATTGACCAAAATGTGCTCATCCTCCAACCTATCACAAGTTGACAAGTGGCCTCTTTTCATTGGCTTGTTTTTGATCCCACATTGCTCTCTCATAAGCATTCTTTCAACTTGAGAATCTTTAAATAGAGATCATCTCTATTGATTTAATCCTGCACAACTTGATCCACAAATCTCATGCAAAGTCACTCTCTTCAATTGAGAACTGATTTTTCCCACCTCATATCATCCTCATAAGCATTTTTATATCATTTTCATCATGGAGTTTAGCAAGGATTGGGAAAGGGCTTCTTTCCATAGAAGCACCAATCCACTATGAGATAAAGTTTGATCATGTTTTTTTACATGCTTTATTTAGTTTCCATTGTTTCATTTTATTGCATGATTAACATGTTTCATTATTTCATAGGGATGTTGATAATTTTCTTTGTTTTAAAATGCTAATCATGCTAATGTGTGTGTGTTATTTTTAGCCATTTGCAGATTTTCACCATCCACATAATGGCGCTAGAAGGAGGGCAACCTCCGACAGTTTAAGCATTAGATTTCATTTTTTAGAAAGTTTTTAAAAGCCAACCTGCTGTCTTTTATCTTACTCTTTGTCTGCGAGTTGGAAGTTTAAGAAGTGTAATTGAATCTTGCTATAAGTAGGTTAACAAGGCTCATGTCCAAACTAGTCCCTTCTCGGACACCCGATAGCTATGTGCAGGATTTCTTGCCATCTCATGATGATCTCGGTATAAGACACATATCAATACAAGGATCATTCGTAGAATAAGAGGCATTGTATATCTTCTATCATACTGTAAGTCTCTTATTATATCTCTTCTTTTACACTGCATATCTTTAATGGCACTGTTTATCTCTGTCATTTCCCATTCAAAGCCTGGTTTTACATGCTTTTAACCGTAGGGAGCATCCTGTAGATGTGCTTGTGTTGAAGTCACTGTCACACCACATTAATATATGTCGTTGAGGTCAAATTGAGTTTTGTCTAATACTCTTTGATATGATAAAGATGAATATACAGTTGCATCATGTGATGTCGATCATTCAAGCTTTAATATTGATCATTATTGAATTTGGGTGCGCTCATAACCAATAACTTCTCGTGCCATCACATGCAGCCCACCTTAATATTTGTTTTTGTGTCTTCTATCCTTGGTGATGATTTTGTTTTATCAGCTAAGTGATGAGTACACGTCCTATCACCATTTATGGTCACTGTTCAAAGTCTTTAAGAACCCGCTCATCAATAAATGTTTCTCAGATGCAGTAAGATTATTTCAGGTGGGATAAATCTAGGTCACTCGCGTATCAGGTTGGTCATTAACCATAAGCTAGGTCATCACTACCTATAATATGGCAGAAAATTGCAAGCATATATCTGACTTGATTATTTAATGCATTTTCTCTTCAAATCTCCCTGTTACTTGCTAATTTCTTCCCTCCACTTGTGTGGAAAGAATTGACTCCCTGTCCGCCTCCAAATGGCCCATGACTCTCCTTGAGTGTTCACTCTTAGTAAGCTTTGTTGAAATTATAGAAAACTACTCTTAAACAATATCGTGAGCTTCAACAAGTTGTGCTTCCAACTGTAGCTTATGTTCACCGACTTCGTAAGTAACTTGGGGCTCCCTTTTGTGCTCCCATATGATATTAAACTAGATAAATTTATCCATTTGATATTGTTGTTCACTAGTATATGCGTTTAAACAGATATATTTATGCATTTGTTATCATCTGACGTGGTACATCGCTTATCTAACAAACGCATATTTATCAAGTTGAAAAACAAACACATTAATTATTGATCACGTTTGAGAAATGATTTCCTATTTTGATATTTATGAGCTTAGACTAATAGATCAACGATATTGAACGCTGAATGTTGACTTTCACCACTGGTTTTAATTTTAAGCTTGGTCCTTTCTACACTTGAGCGTGCTAGTTTCTCTATCATTAACAACTAATGCAGGATATTGATGGCTTTTTAAACTGTCCCTTCTACCATTAAAGACTTTTTATGCTGCAGCGCTTGTAAAGTCCCTACCATATTCGAACTGTAGGTATAAATGGGAAACTTGAAATCTTTGTATGATTTGTTGTCTTTATAAGAAACTTGATTCGATATTAATGTTCTATTTTGGCGTCAACCTTTCAGATTCCTTTTGGGAAGACGTAATTTTGTTAGTATAAGTCCTATCTTTTTGGTTCTAAGCTGGACTTATTCTGGCCTTACAAACTTACTTAGCATTATGGGGCTGTTCTCAGCCATTTCCACCCTCGTACTATTTTCATAACACTGGAAAAATTGAAATTAAATGTGGGTGCGTGGTTTTGTGTGCTATCGATACTGATAACTTACGTTGTAAACCTGCCATTTTTTTTCTTCTACCATTGTAACTAGCTCACTATTAAGTGCAGAAGGCGCTGCCCACTAGATAGGAATGGTTAAAGAATGCAGTGGATAGTCCATAGAAATAATTGCACCGACCTTAAATACTTGGTGGAAGATATGATAACATTTACCAACTGTGTAGTGGGTAAGCGCAGATTTTGAAGAGAAAAAGAAGAGTAAGGTCACCACTTGCAAGTAGGCGTCGACCCAGTTGGCGCGTACCTTTGATTTTCTCATCTAAGTATAACCTAACATAATTACATTCACTTTGTTGATTAAGCTTTTAAATGCTTTGACATGGAATTTTAATGCTCTGACATTTCTTTCCGGCATTTTCTCCAACTGTTGGCGTGTACCCTTGATTTTCTCCATATGAGTATAGCCTAGAATATTGCATTCATTGTGTTGATTTTAATGCTCTGATACTGACATTGCCTGAAATAGTGTTTGATGTGATTAAAGCTATTCTATTAACTTTCAAGAAGGTCAAATGATGATATCGGGTACATGAGTGCACTAATCAACACCATGCAATTCTTTTCTCAAGAGACTTTGTATGACAGTTCTTATGGCTTCGAATAGAGAATGTCTTGACATTTATTATTTCTATTGAAATATAATCAAATAGAACTCATGTACCTTGTCAATTCTTTTTTCCAAATAGTTGACATGTCTTGTATCTATTTTCATCATTTTGCAATATAAGCACAACTCTTATTTGTGATGTTTACAGGTGAAAGGGATTTTGTTTGCAGAAAGAACTTGCAAATTCGAAGCGAAGGAAATAATCTTTGGAGATTTTTTTTTTGAATTGAATTGAAAGTAGGCCTTGAACATTAAACTTGAACTTGGCAAAAGCATTTTTAAATGCTTATCAAAATAATCTGGAGCATCCATTTCTTGCTTTTGTTTTCTGTTCTAAGTTAGCTAGATCATTGTTTTCTTTTCAAAGCTGGAATTAAAAAGAATATTAGACACTTACTAGCTTTCCGATTTGGTTTAAAAATGAACAAGCAACTTCACACTTGATTTTGGTGCTTAAAAAAAATTCATCTTCATATGGGCTTAAAACGAACAAGTGTTTGAATTGAGTGATCTTGTCTTTGGTGCATTTTGAGTGCGTATCCTCTCCCCTTGCGCTTCGTGCGATCTGGGGTGCAAGAGAAACACTCAAAATGCATTTTATTGCTTTGAGTCACCTTTAGAGGGGCTTGCTTAAGAGACACATCTGAAAGGAGAACTCGAAGGCGACTCCAACTGGTTTTTCATTCGGGCCAGTATATAAATGGATAAGACTAAACTGTCAAGTCCTCATGGTATGTAGGCCTTAGCCGTACAGTGTCTTTCAGAATGGAGTACTACCGTAAAAAGTACAAGAGCCCCTAGTAGGATTGATTAAAGCCTTTAGTGGCTTGCTGGACGCTCGCAAGGTGCCATGTCCCCGATGTCCAGTCATTAAGAACCTTGTTTGTAGCAACCAACCGGTCCATCCAACAAGTTTATCGAAGTGGTGCATTGGAACTTAGATTCCAAGAAGTTACTTGCCATGTCCGATCTTGGTTGAAATATAGAGGTTAAGACTTCATTCTTAACATACTTTTATATTTTTTCCTTGGTTGCATGTAAAATCATCTCTTCTACTACAAAGGGCATGAGGCAAGCCCACCAAGAAAAATGTACCAATTGAGCTAGGATGTTATATTGCTTGTGAGTTAGTTTGAAAACACAATGCTTTGATCGAAAACATTGGAAAACCAACATTCAACATAAGCATCAAATCTCAAACCCTTTAGGAGAAGAAAATATCCTTGAACAAATTCACATGTTATTGCTTTCCCTTGGGATTCGTATCCTTAGAGGCTTCTAAGCATTTGGATTTCATCTCAATTTGCTCCTACTAAGGTCAACAATAGGTAACTCTTGCCTCAAATTTCCTTGGTTTCCGCATAATACACTTTTGGGATAAGGGGAAAGTTGAGACATTAGACATCTAGATTCAAAATCTAATCAAGAGTGTGTTTGTGGTAAAAAGAATCCATTAAGCAAAGATTAAATCAATTAGACCCCACATATGTGCTTGGCATCTTTTGGTCGTATGGTTTTCATGCAAACATTGGTCTTTTGATTTTGAATTACTCTTAGAGAAAGGAATGTTCTTCACTATCTTGGTCTAGTAAACAAGTCCTTCCTAGGTTCATTTAGGATCAAATCAAACCCTTCATCCATCTCAAACATTTATCATCCCATCCCACCAAACAAATTTAGAGATTTTGGAAACATCATTCTAGACCTGGGTAAATCATCAAAATCAAAATCCCCTTGTTTAGTTAGGTGTATGGGAATGCATCCTTTCTCATACATTTAATTGAATTAGCAATCCTTTGAACAAGTTCATCCTAAGATAACATCTAACATATTAGGGTTTACAAGTTCATTATCCAAATCAAACAATCAAAATCAAACCCTAAGCATTGATCCAAAGTACCTAAATGTTCAACACTCATATCATTTACCCCTTTCATCCTTCATCTCGTCATTGGTCCTAAGAACCTTAGAGGTCCCTTTTACAACAAGGTCAAAACACAAGAAGAACATGAAATATAAACTTGATCCATACATCATGAGTAATCCAAGTCAATTAAGCTATCAAAGCCTTACAATGCCGATTGATTATCAACACTCACATCTATACAAACCATACATGGGATCATTACCTCCTACAAACCTCAATGGTACAATAAATGTGAGTCTACCCAATCTAAATCTTGGAACACCTTTTCCGATGGTAGATTTAAATCAAAGTCCAAACTTACAAATCTATCCACCAAACAATCAATGCATGAGTCTTCAAACGACCAACATCATCCCATCAAATCCCTACATGCCAAATGTAAATGTACCAAGTACAAGTTTTCCAAACATGAATCTGGAAAACTTTGGGATAAATATGTTTGTGAATCGTACAAATGTTGTTCAAAATACAAACAAGATGTTAACGACTCCGTGTATTAATCCAAGTCAAGGTAACACCATGCAAAATCAAAGTTACCTAAATCAAAGCAATGTGATTCCCAACACCAACAATGTTCAAATTCAACCTATCATGCCAAATCTGAACATCATCCCAAATCAAAACATCGTCCAAAATCAATTTTTCCATGATCCCATTCAAAAACCACAAGTATGCATCCCAAATTTTCTTGAACAAAAACCAAATCAACTATATCAAGGGAGTCAAGATCGAAATCAAGATAAAATTTGGCGAGATCAAATTGCTACACTTAACAAAATAGTTGAGTCATTGCGCCAAGAGACATCTCCACCACCACTACCCATATCAACATCATTGCTTGGTTTAGGGCTTCCCCCTTTAATTGGCACCAATCACTCCACCTAACACCAATCAAGCCATCACATCAAATCCTTTGAATATACCATCAACATCGCACCAACATATGGTATCTAATCAAATGACAACATCAATCATGACAAATCAAAATATGGTCTCCCAAGGACCTATCACCTCGGTCATTCCGACCATTCCTATCACATCGATCATTCCAACCACCACTCTCACACCCATCACATCTCAACCCCTCACTACCATGATCGCTCCAAGCGTATCTCAACCACTTGTCACTACATCCAACACAATTCCGAATCCGCCACCACCACCACCAAAACCAAATGTAGCAAGACAATATAACATTGCGCTAAAAGCTCACTAGGCCTACCAAAAGGCCATCCAGCAGTATCTAGCCATGCAACAAGCAACACAAGCTCAACAAGTGTAACAAGCCTCTCAAGCTTCCCAAGCCTCTCAAGCTACCCAACAAACACAAGAACAAACATGAAAAATGATAGCTATTGGGGATAACGATGAAAATTGAACCACTGGTGATAGCATTGACAATATCCCCACCACAATTTCTGAAAGAAATGATCAAGATCTATCCATCAAAGAGCAAAATGAAGATGTTTCTATTGCGTTCGAAGATCAAATCAACATAGGTCAAGAGTCACTTTTGAATCACGATCAAAATCCACCAACAATACTCGACAATGATCTAATTCAAGAAATTTCAACATCATTTGACCCTACGGTTGAGGACATTGGAAATCACTCCACCACAATTGTTGAAAACAATGATCAAGATCTATCCATCAAAGAGCACATTGAAGATGTTTCTATCTCATCCGAAGATCAAATCAACATAGGTCAAGAGTTAGTTTTCAATCATGATCAAAATCCACCAACAATACTCGACAATGATCCAATTGAAGAAATGTCAACATCATTTGACCCTATGGTTAAGGACATTGGAAATTCCTCCACTACAATTGTTGAAAACAATGATCAAGATCTCTCCATCGATGAGCATCTTGAAGATGATTTTATCCCACTCGATGATCAACTCACCATACGTCAAGAGCCACTTTTTAGCGATCTATTTCAAGGAGTGTTAGGATTGTTTGATCCTATTGACATAATGCATGATCCGTTGACCTATGATCATATTGAAAATGTCTCTACATCGCCTTATGAGTTAGAGGACATATCTCAAGAATTTATTCCAAAGAAAGATCAAAATCTTCCACTAATGTCTAGCAATGGTCCTTTCCAAGACAAGTTGACCCCCTTTGACCTCATGGTTATAGATACTGAAGGAAATCTGAACTCGACACTTGATCCAAGTACACTCAAAGATCAAGGGGATATTGAACCACTTACAATGACTAATGATCATGTCCAAGAACCCTTTGTAAGAAATCCATCCTTTGAAATTAACCCATGTCAAGAACTTGATCCAAAGCATGTCAAAAGTAATTCCGAAATCGTTCAAGATCAAGAATTCATATCTCCAAGATACTACAATGATGTAATGGATACTCTCCTATCTATACAAAATGTCGCAAATGATGATCACATCCATATAGCACATTCTCCTCCATCTACCCATGAGATGCTTTTTGTGGATGGACACGTAGGTGATCTTCATTCAGAATAGGATTCCTTTAATCCTAACATTATTACACAAAAAGAGCAGGTTACTGATTCCGACAGTCAAATAGAGTTGTCAACAATAGTATCAGATATATCCCAAATTCAGACTGAGGACATCATAAATAGAGATATCTAGCATTATCCGCTCAACGAAACAAGTCAGATGGAACAGTATAATTCAGAGTTAGCAGAGTAGCAAGTCGAAATAACATCATCTACGATGGTCATTTATCAAAGAATGCATTCTAAACAAAGCTCTCGGAACAGGAAGAATCAAAGCATGAAGGTATTACTACCACCATACTCGGGGCAACTTTGTCTCAAGCAAATGTCAACATAGGGAGCACGAAGAATTCTTTTGATGAAACCAATGCAATGCTACAACCAGCCACGTCACGAATCTTCTTCCACCCATCATCCCATCCATGAATTGGGACTAACTTCGAAAGAAAGATTTGAATCAAAGTACGAAGAATGTTATCAAAGAAAAATAAGCTGAGAAGCATAATGGACAAATCAAATACATATGGATACCAAAAAATATAAAGAAAGATCATCCCTATCAAACTCCATCAGTCAAAGAAACTATGGGGAAAAATAAAAGAGGTAAAAATATCCATCAAAGATGTCCACAAAAGCAAATGCAAGCTTTTCAAGCAACGTACAAAGTATATCAAGCAGTTGGTCCTAAT
The DNA here is from genome assembly GCA_007258455.2 of Sequoia sempervirens. NCBI lineage: Eukaryota > Viridiplantae > Streptophyta > Pinopsida > Cupressales > Cupressaceae > Sequoia > Sequoia sempervirens. Next base: position 567,825,670 of record VDFB02000015.1, on the reverse strand, counting down.
TCCACACACACTCTTGTATCCACCCATCATTGCTCATCTTCCCAAGTTTGGAGAGTCAAAGGTTCCAAATTGTCAACCAATCCATCTCTTATCCCTAAACACACTCCATCCATGCCTCCACGTATGATATCCAATTCTCAAATTGACGATGTATTGGCAATGACCCTTTATCATAAGGATTCATAAGGCATTCTATCGCGATGTGTGCATAGAGAGAAAGTTAACTCTAGTATCGACAAAGCAAATCAGGAATCCCAAAAGCTGCATTCAAGTGCACGTATCTTAGCAAAGCAACTTCTTCAGGCAGGATACCAATGGCACATTATGATAGAAGTATCTACATCGACACCACTAGGTGGGTCAACATGAATCTTTCAGAAAAACCAAAAAAATAAAAAAATATGAAAAAAACAAAAAATCCAAAAAAATTAGAAAAAGGATTGAAAACAATAAAGATAAAAATCGTCCTCTAGAGAAAACCACTACGGTGGCGCTTTGGACAGGTACCATGATGAAAACCTGGTAAATAGGCATCATGAGTAGAATCAAGCATCTATATGCGCCAGTTCAGATGGAAGCATCTCACTCCTATCCATAATAAATCCATTCATCCATCAACCATTTATCCAATCCATTTTCATCCATATGCATCCATCATCCAAGTTATCTTGATCTTGATGAAAGTTTGGGGCACACTTTGCACTTGCTTATGGTAAACATCTTGTCATGGGTCGTTTTCACTGATCCTATCCTGTCCAACGTTATCTGAGCCATGAAACATTATCCAAATGAACATTCTTTATCCTAACGTGCCTTATGTTATCGCAAGATAATCCATATCCACCCATCCATAGACTTATCCATGAATCCACTCATGACATTCCATGCATTGCTAGACACTGGGGGAAAATATTTGCATCTTGCTTTGAGAATAAATCTTGATCTATATCCTCCAACTTATGTGGCGATCTGAACATTGGAAAACATGAAATCAAATTGGTCAAAATAGTTGTGATCCAAAATCCAAATCACTATCCCATGACATATTTTGACAAGAAGATGTTCCTTATCAGGCTCTATCTTTCATCGAACATCAATCCAAGTAATCACTATCAGTTGCATCTAACTTGCACGTCAACATCACATCAAATCATTCGAACAAATTTTGTTCCAAATCAAGCTTCATCAATCATGATCAATCAAATCCAATCAAAAAATCATCATCTTAGGATATCCTTGTGTTGCTTAACACTATCCTTGCATTGTTGTACATCCTCAACAATGTTATCATCATCAATCCTGATCAATCAATCCTTGCATTGTTGTGCATCCTCAACAATGTTATCGTCATCACTCCTGATCAATCACTATCCTTGCATTGTTGTGTATCCTCAACAATGTTATCATCATCATCAATCCATCGATTCGATCAGTCAACCTTAGCTTGGTCTTCAAAAAATCCCAAACAGAGCACTGATATCATCACACATGTCCATATCCAAATCGTCAAAATCATGCGAAAAATCCAAAACATCCAAAACATCAAAATCCAAAACAAAAACATCAAAATCCAAAACATTCAAAAACATCAAAATCCAAAACATTTGAAAAACATCAAAATCCAAAACATTCATAAAATCGAAAATCCCAAAACATTCAAAATTGAAAATCAAAACATTTGTAAAATCTTGAAAATACCAAAACAGCCTCAAAACATTGCAAAATGTCAAAAAAATCCAAATATTTGAAAAAGTCCATCCGTCTCATCTCGCTTTCACCCACAATAATCAATCATTCATAATAAATCGTCCTCACCTTCATCCTTTGGCAACACAAACAGAAACAACCACAACAATCAACAAAAAAGCAAGCTTCAAATGCAAAATCAAAATCGAAGCAACAAACCGTTAAACACAAAATCAAACTCTTGATCATTTTCAAACATGTCAGTCAACCTTATATCAACAGCCTATCAATCAACTTATCAAACCATCATCATCCTATACAATGCATGTCCTAGGATATATCATTCCGACAATGGGCATCATTTTGGATATCACTTGGATTCTTATCCTATCAAAACAAATCCCTTTGGCTAGAGGTATGAAGAACATTGGCTTGTTTGCGTACTTGATCTTTTCTTTTGATTTATCTTATTGCACTCATTCCAAAGACCTCTCGATGATATCCGAATGAAGGATTTAGAGAGATAGGAATGGGGCAACGATCGTTATCCTTTTGTCTGCTGTGCTTGTTGGACGTTCTTGTAAAATAGCTTGGCAATACTTGCTTTGTTAGGTACGTCCTAGCAAGGTTTCTGTATGTCAAGTGTGAACAAGAATACTCCTATCTGTTTGTTGAGTCAAAGTCCATCGCACTAGGTACAACGCCATCTTGGTTCTTTATACCTTGATGCATCGTACCTACATGTGTAATCAAACATTAGGTAAGTAGCCCTTTTAAAATCCCAATCCTTGATAAGTGAATCATCATCTATCATCATCATCATCATCTCTAATAAAGTCTCGTCAGATCATGGAATTTTTGGATCCTCTTGTCATCATCTCATTTCTTCTTTCTTCTCTCCACGCTAACATAACATCACCAATGCATCCATCTTGCATCCATCTTGCATTTTCATCATCATAATATAGATCTGTTAGTCTAAGCATTTGCATAAAACATCTATTACATAATCATATAGGCATCACCGCATCATCCATCTCACATACATCATATCATCATTTAAGTTGTTTAGGATAATATAGTTTGGTTATTATAAGCATCTTAAAACCATCTCATTTGCATCATCACCATAACCATCCATTTTGAACCTCTTGATCACGAGATTGACCCTCAAATCGAATCTTTTCGCTCGATCTCTCGAGGGGGCAATGTACCAGTGTACTTTCCACTGGGGCATCCGAAAAATCATTTTTAAAAAAAGTTTTGATCGCGGCAAGTTTATTCTTTGAACCAATGCAGCAAGTACATTGCTTCAAAGAGGGGCAAAATGTAGACACGTGAAATTGACATCATGCATTCAATTAAGTCATATTCATCCATTCAACAAATAAATCAAGTTTATTTATCAATCTCCTAAAGTCATCAATTTAAATTAAATAAATCAACTTGATCCTAACATCACCCTCCTTGATTAAATAAATCAAACATTTATTTAATTAAATCTCCAAATGCATATTCCATCCCTTTTTGATTTAAATAAATCCAAATATCTAAGTCAAATAGGTCAAATCATCTAATCATCATCTAAGTTAATCTAATCCTGATTAAATCTAATCTAATGCATGGCACATCCTCTAGCTTTTCCCACTTGCACAAATAAATCAATTTATTGATTTATAAAATCAACATTTTCCATCAACATGGCATCTTTAAGGAATATTCCCTCAAGTTTGAAATAAAAAACAAGTGGACATGTACATCCAACAAAGAATTTAAGAGGTCTTACATGTCTCTTACATGTCCCTTGCACAAGTCAAACTCAACATTTAACTCTCAAATTCAAAATTGAAATCTCCCTCTCTTTGGCACATTGACCAAAATGTGCTCATCCTCCAACCTATCACAAGTTGACAAGTGGCCTCTTTTCATTGGCTTGTTTTTGATCCCACATTGCTCTCTCATAAGCATTCTTTCAACTTGAGAATCTTTAAATAGAGATCATCTCCATTGATTTAATCCTGCACAACTTGATCCACAAATCTCATGCAAAGTCACTCTCTTCAATTGAGAACTGATTTTTCCCACCTCATATCATCCTCATAAGCATTTTTATATCATTTTCATCATTGAGTTTAGCAAGGATTGGGAAAGGGCTTCTTTTCATAGAAGCACCAATCCACTATGAGATAAAGTTTGATCATTTTTTTTACATGCTTTATTTAGTTTCCATTGTTTCATTTTATTGCATGATTAACATGTTTCATTATTTCATAGGGATGTTGATAATTTTCTTTGTTTTAAAATGCTAATCATGCTAATGTGTGTGTGTTAGTTTTAGCCATTTGCATATTTTCACCATCCACAGTAGGAAGTTTTGAATGTGTATGGACTACATCAAGTAATTTATTGCAGATGCACTAAGCTTAAGTGGAGATGCACAAAAGTGTAGAGCGGATGCACTGTTACATAGTGCACCTATGCTAAACTGGGGAAAACAATAATTTTATGAGAAAATCTACAAAAAACTTAAAAAACACTAAACAAGGATACAACTTAGATTAGGACATGGTCTCATTGGGTATGAAATAATGTGTATACTAAAATATAGAGGAAATTAATAGGAAACAATGCATAAAACAAGAATCCTAATCTATCCTAGCTATACCTTGGAACGGGTAAAAGGTATCTAAATGATGATAAAAAGGAACATGCTTCTTAGTATACAAAATGAAGATGAATGTTGGTTTCTCAATCCAACAACATAACCTTGTTGCATCCAATTCGTTTTCTTGAGAATGGCTTGTGGATTTTCAATTTATAGGCTTTTGATAAGATGGATGGATGGATGAGATTAAATCTTGTGCAATGGAAGGATGAGGTTGACCCATATGCAAGGGAGAATGTGAGGTTGATAAGGGACATCATGTAATTGAACCACATGATTAGGGTAAATATTGAGAAGAGATGGAGGGTGGAGATTGAAAATGATCTCTTTGGAGCCTTGTGCACTTAGAGCCATGCGTGAGATTGAATTTGTTAGAATAAACAAAGTGGTAGATAAATGTTCACATGGTTCTAGTTGACTAAACCTAATTCATTTATTCAATTAACAATGAGTGATATTTTAAAGGAATTGAATAAATGTGATTTATTCAATTAACAATGAGACAATTTTGGAGAAATAATTGATTTAATTAAATAAATGTGTTTTATTCAATTAAGGTTGGAAATTTGGGAGAAAGGTTGGATTGGTTACATTAATTAAATACATAAATATAATTTATTCAATCAATACTAGAAGAAAGGTTAGATTGGTTAATTAAATAGTCATGACTTGTTTAATTAACATTATAAAAATGACCCAAATAGATTAATTAAATAAACATTATTTATTTAATTAATATTGAAAGAGCATCTACGAGATAGTCCTAGTGTGATGACAACAACAACATGGGAGCAATTTTAAGGTGCCTAAATTTTAATTCAGACTCTTAACATGAGATGAGGGTATAATATTTTCTCATATAAATTATTTAGATTTAAAGCAACTAACATAAGGTACCCACAAGGAGCTTTCTCATGCAAGCAAGACTATGAGACCCAACTCCTAGGATTTTTTTAGCCATAGAGTATCTTAATAACAATGAGCCTATCCACTCAAGCTTCCCCTAATAGGACAAGTATCACATAGTAGCAATAGTTATAGACACATACCCTCAACCCTGAACACATACATTTATTAAATAGTAGAAATTAGTTGCAAGGCACAATCCTCAACATCCCCCAAGATAATAATAATAATTTACAATCATAAGAAAAGGTGATTGGGTGCATCCACTTAGATTTTTCTGCCCCATAAATATAAGTTTTAGGTTTCACAAACCGTCATGGTTACCAAATCTCTTCCTCTCTAAAATAAAAGCAAGTGTTATAAATGTATGGGATTATATATGAGATGATCTAGTTTTCATAGAAAACAAATTAAAGTAGAAAGTAAAGAGACACCTTAGAGACAATCCTATGAGTTTAGCACATAACAAGAAAGACACATATGGAAATTAAGTATGTAGAAATGAATAGGAAGCACAACTGTATATATTTCTTGGCCCTTGCCTATTCCTATAAATGAGCACTTTCTTAAGTGCTAAATGATCTATTTGACACTCCCAAATTTAGTACACCAATACTCTTGGTATAATCACCACATAAATCAAAACTAAATTGGAACATTCCCACATAGATCCATGTGTGAATGATTATATTCTTCCCTAAATCATTAGTGCTACCTTTAATTGTCTTGATCAATTGAACCTACAACACACAATAGTATTTTGATGTTAGGAGTGGTCTTCAACAAACGATCCTATATTAAGAGGTTAGAAAAACACAAAAATACCAAATGGACACTTACAATAATAAGTTTTAGCAATAAAACTTTGAGAAAACTAAGAAAATGATTAATTGGGTGTGGGTCAGTTGTTACATAGAGCATATATGCCACTGAATTTTTTTATACATTGTTACATAGAGCATCTACACTAACAAATAAAAAAATTAAAATCCTCAAATAAAAAAAGCTGAATTAAATGTAGAAGCACTAGATAGATTGTAAATATGCTGAAATAGAATAGAGATACACTAAAAATATTTCAAAATGCTAAGTAGACAATACAAAATCTAAAAGGAAAATACACCACTAGTAAGTGTGCCTACACCACTGTGTTTGCAAGTATACTATAGGGTGATGCACTTGTGCTTAAACTTGTTTAGGAAGCCCTAAATGTGCATGCACTGTACTAGGTGCACATGTGCCATAAGGTAGTGCAATTGTGCTACTCTATAGAATGCCATTCTACGAGCTAGGGTTTAATTTTTAATATTTTTTTTATTATGGATTATTGAGTTGAGGTGGAGATACACCAAAGTGTAGGGTGGATGCATTGTTACATAACGCTCCCATGCCAAATTGGGGATAATAATAATTATGTGATAAATTCTACAAAAAAGCTTCAAAAGTCAACAAGTAAGGATAAAAATTAGATTAGGATGTGGTCCCACTAGGCATGCCAAAATGTGTAAACTAAAACATAGAGAAAAACAATAGGAAACAATGAATAAAATAAGAATCCTAGTCTATACCTAGCTACACCTTCAAAAAGGCAAAACATGTCTAACCATAAGATAAAAAGGAACATGCTTCTTACCATACTTTTTGACAAAATATTATGCTCAAGATGATTGGTTGATTGTTGAATATGCATGTTGGTTATTCAATCTAATATCATAACCTAGTTGCATCCACTTCATCTCTTGAGAATAACTTGTGGATTGGTCAATTTATTGACTTTTGATTGGAGGGATGGATAGATAATATTAGGTCTTGTGCAATGGAGGGATGGGGTTAATCTATATGTAAGGGGAAAATGATATATTGATACTTGTGGCATTGTGTGATTTATACACATGATTAGGGAAAAGATTGAGAAGAGATGGAGGGTGGAGATTGAAAATGATCTTTTTGGAGCTTTGTGCACTTAGAGCCATGTGCAAGATTGACTTTGTTTATTATTAACTAAAATGGCGGAGGAATATGCAAATTATTGTAGTTGACTGCACCTAATTTGTTTATTTAACTAATGATGAGAGGGACTTTAGAGGAATTAAATAAATATTGTGTACTTATTTAACTTATGAGAGAATGTTGGGGAAATAATTGATTTAATTAAATAAATGTGATTTATTCAATTAAACTTTAGGAGAAGGGTCAAATTAGTTACATTAATTAAATACATAAAGATAATTTATTCAATTAATGTTGGAAGAAAGGTTAGATTGGTTAATTAAATAATCATGACTTATTTAATTAACATTAGAAGAACAATCAAATAGTCTAGTTAAATAAAAAATATTTATTTAATTAACATTGGAAGTGGATCTATAGGATAGTCCTAGTGTGATGGCAACAAAAATGTAGGAGCAATTTTGAGATGTCAATAGTTTCTTTCCTACTATTAACATGAGCTAAGGGAATGATATTTTCTCATATAGATTATTTAGATTTAATACAACCAACACTAGATACCCCAAGAACCTTTCCCATACAATCAAGACTATAAGACCCAACTCATCAATTGTTTGTTTGTCATAAAGTATCTTAGAAATAAGAAGCCTATCCTCTCAAGCTTTCCCGAATAAAACAAGTTTCACATAATAACAATAATTAGCTGATAGGCTACATATATTGTGAGATTTGAGTCGGAAACAAGTCTCATGTCTGCAAACAACTATTGAGTCATCATAAAACAAGTTTCAACTATCGTTTAATGGTAAATCAACTGTTATTTAATGGTTTACATTAGTGGTAAAAGCTTCCAAAATATCAGATGAAAGCCTCAAAAGTCTTACTTATGTAAAAGCTAAATAAATATTTATTTTCCAATTGGGTGGGAACATTCTATTTTCATTTGAAGTGTTTTTTACCAATTTGACAATAACTTTTTTTTTTCATTTGCATTTCTTTATGTTTTAAATCCGCATGTAAATATTTCAAAATTAGATAATATCTAATTTCTTTTAAGGAAAATATCTAAATCTGTCTAAGTTTATTTCATTCCATTATTTAACTCTTATTATTAATTGTTTAACACTTATTATTATTAATTGTTTTACACACTCTCTAACATTTTAGCATATATACAATTTTCTATCGACGTAATCCTTGAACCTCCTTTAGATACAAGTGCTAATTATAGATGCATCCTCTCAACCCTTAATATATAGAGACATTAAATAGTAGACACCAGTTTCAAGGCCCTATCCTCAACATCCCCGAGGATAATAATAATATTTTTTCGCTCATAAACAAAGGTGATTGGGTACATCCACTTCTATTTTTTTTCCTATAAATAAAAATTCCAGGTTTTGCACATCCTCATGATTACCAACTCTCTTACCCTAAAACAAAAGAAAGTGATATGAGTATGGATTATACATGAGATGGGCAACACAATCTATTTTTCATAGAGAACAAATTAATCTAGAAAATAAACATATATCTTAGAGACAATCCCATGGAGCACATAACAAAAAATGCACATATGAAAAGAAGAAGAAGAAGAAGAAGTGTGTAGAAAGGAATAGGAAGCACAACTGTATAGATTTCTTGGCCCTTGTATGTTCCAATACATGAGGCTTTTCTTAAGTGCTTACCGATATAGTCGACACTCCCAACTTCAACATGCTGATACTCGATATAGCCATCACATAAATCCAAACTAAATTGGAACAGATCCACATGTGTATGATGGGGTTCTTCCCTGAATCAAAATTGCTACCTTTAATACTTACCGATATGATTGACACTCCCAACTTTAACACACCAATACTCGATATAACTATCACATAAATCCAAACTAAATTAGAACATTCCCACATAAATCCACATGCGAATCATGGGTTCTTCCCTAAATCAAAATTGCGACCTTTACATGTCAATCCTCAATATTCCTCCTCTAAATTTGCTAATGATAATGAGGAACACTCCCAACAAAACCCTCTTGTGTTGTCCCAATGGGGCATAGCCAAAATAACCCACCAAAAAATTAGTTTGGCCTTCATTATATATTCGTGGGTACAACATTCTTCAAAAAATTTATTTCCCCAAATCGACACCTCTCAAAAAAATCAGAATCATAGAAAAAGGACACGCCTGTCCATGCCTTACACCATTCTCTCTAAGAAATTTGGTCCCCCTCTTAAAGAGACAAATTGCTAAGAAATTTGGTCCCCCTTTTAAAGAGACGAATTGCCACATAAAAGGAGTTATGTGACATCCCACCCTCCAAGGTAAAGCTACACAATTGTCCTTCATACCAAAGTTATGTCCCATCCCATTTAATTCTTGTAGGCGTTGTCCCCTCACTTGGCCAAGACTGCTCCTCACAATAATACTATGGAAGGTCGCCCACTCCATTGACCTATCCACACTAATGATAATTGATATGATTGTTGTCATCACCCTAAAAGCCAACTCGAATCACAGGGAGAAAGTAACAACGCAAAGATCCCTAGGCAAGGAATGAGTCAACGTACATATATATTTACATCATTCTTAGGATCTGAGAAAAATAAGGTACAAAACCCAAAGAGAAAACATTGAAGCCACCCACAAGGCCTATGATAACTTATCAGAAGAATAAAAGCACACCAATCACTAGTCACTTAACTTTCTCGAATCCCACTGACCTTGCAAAGATTATGCCTGCTTTCTGGTCAAAATCAGCATCCAAATGAGAGGCACACCATTACATTCGAAATAAAACCTGGACATGAAGGCTCAAGTTAACCTCGTGACCAACCGCACTCCATATCCAAAGGCGTCAAACATTTAAAATTAATGTACCCATGGCTCAAGGAAAAATGAAACATGAAGTCTAGGTGAAATCTTTTCAAGAGAAGTTGGCCTAATTGACCATTGGTATCTGACACTCTCCCTTTTGGGTTTTTTTTTTTAACTTGCGTAGATGTTGCATGTTATGTTTGAGGGATGAAGGTACATGACAAACTTCATAATTAGGGGAGATGATCGAGTAGTTGAGCATCTTAATTTTGCACTTCTCAAAATCTTATGTGAAAATTTCAAATCACTCTTAATTTTTTACAACAACTTATTTGACAAGTCCCATGCTTATAACTAAGGTTTCATGGCCACATCATCAAATATGATGCCACATTAGCATGATTTTTGTCAAGGTGTCCAAAAAGGCCCCAAAAAAAGTGAGACCGATACTTGTGCATCTACATCATGTTTTATTGGGTGTTGATGTGGCATCACATGATTGGTTGCTTTTTAGATCTAAGGAATACATTTCATTTAATTATGGGTAGTCATCATCAACACTAACAACTTTAAAGTCACAACTATTGGTCCAATATTGTTAAAAATATTGGGCATTTTATAAACAAATGCTATCACAACTATTGGAACATGCTCAAGTAGTGGGTCCTCTCCCCTATTTGATCTTTCCTAAGATCAACAATTTGCACATTGTATTATATGTCAACTCAATATTGGTGTCCTATTTGCTAAGTGTCTACACATCAACAAAGTGGGCCCTTTCATTCACACAAATAAAAGCCAAAGAATAGTGACATCATCTCAACCACATGACAAGATTTTGCACCCCCAAAATATTGTCACTAAAAAAAAATTATTGCACCTTGGTCAATGCATGCATGTTGTGACTAATAGGTCCCTCCACTCTACAACTTCATATTATAAAGATACATGATAAGGAGTGCTTCAAAACAATTTGATCTTCTTCATGATGAATAATCCACACACATTGTATTGATGTTGTAATTCTGACAACTCAATATTGATGTGCCATTGGTTACCACATCCACATAAGCAATGTTGGTGGGCCCCTCTATTGTCTTGGCTTATATAGCTAAAAGACAAGATTGATGCATAAGTGAGACACATGGTGTCCCTGTGCATCTGTAAAAGGTTATCAATCTGACATCTCAATATTAGTGTGCTATTGGTTGAAGTAATCAAGGTTGTCATCTTGGTGGATCCCCTTTTTTTTCCTTCGTAGTCCTTTCAACAATGAAAGAAAAAATGTGTACTCATGAGATACATGCTAGGATTTCACATCTCTAGGTTGACAATTCATTCCTATTGCACCATTGGTGAGAAAAGTATAGGAGATAGCCTTATTAACAACTGTTTGTGCCATTTGATCTTCCACAAAGGATTTACATGTAATGGCTGCCTTATTCTAAAAATGAAATCAATCATGCTAGGGAATAATGATATACTATTAATCCCACTTTTGCTCATTATTTTAAGCAGGTCTAGCATTTGAAGCTTCAAAAATCAAACAAACAACATCGAGAGGGTACCATTCTAAACTTCTATCATCATTGTCATCAAATCACAAGTTGATTTTTAGGGGTCTACTCATTTCAAACTTGATCAAGGTGCAATTATGTGAGGCTTGTGCATGCAAAATGATAAAAATTCCTCTTTTCTACCACACTGATCTTGCTTGCCTTTCAAATTTTCTAGGTACTTGTTCTATATAAATAAGAGATTCATCTTCATTTGTTGATATAATATGTTGGGAATGCTCATGCCATAAGCGATTTGCATGCTTGTTATTTTATCATAGTATTTATTGATTACTGTAGCCCCTATATGTTTGGACTTATTTCAAGTAATATATAAATCTATAATTGTGCACTATCAAATGATAAATATAAGAAGTTGTGATCATTTTGTCCCTCTTCTCTTTGTTCTGTGGTAACCTTTTATTTATTCTACATGGACTCTTGAAGTCTAGTTCCTCTAAAATGTTGTAGTGCAATATTTGTTATTAATGAATGTTAAATCTTATCTAATGGATAGTTCCCAAACTATTCATTTATATTATATTTGGTCTCAACATTTTCTTTAGTCCCTTTCTCTCTTTTCCCTATAAATTGGAATGAAAGAGCTCATTAAAAATTTCATGAATAACCAACTTTTAAAATCTTGGAGGTTGTCTTGTAAACTACATCCTATATTTACAAGTTTTCTATGTTTGATGTAGGTTTATATGTAGGTTGTTTTGGATGCTCAGAGGGACCTAAATAACTATCATAGCTTGTTCTATATCTTATTTTATGAGAAAAAGGGCTTGTAACTAGATCTCTTATAGTTTCCAATGACAAAGGGTGGTTGTTCACATTGCATTTAAATAGAGTTATAAGTCTAATTATCAATCTAGGGCATGTCCATGGCTATTTGCAACAGGCCTCTACCTAGTAGTTCTCCTAATCCAATTTCAAACATACATCATATTCCTAATTACTTGAAGAAAATGAACTAATTGACTAGATACCTATTTGTTCTTTCTACCATTGCTTGAAAGGAAATTAATCTAATGGATTAAAAAATTGTAGTAGCTAATGAAATAAAAATAGCAAAAAAATAAAAATTAATGTAGGAAATCATGAATCACAATAGACAATAACATTTGATGGAAGATAAAATTTATCTAATAAGCTCACACTAATCAACATTAAATGCAAATTGAATAAAAGATCCCAATGCCAATAGATACTAGTCCCTATCCTTTGGTTGAAGTGGACCCTTACTCTAGCTTTGGAGAGAGACCAATTAGCTATCAATAATCAACAAATGGATGAAATTATTCTTCTATTTCATGGCTTGAATCAAAGTTACATAATTATTTGGAAAGTGACAGAGTTATGTTCTTGTATTCTTATATTTTCAAAAAATAGGAAGATAGAGAAAAATGAAAGGATTTATTCTCTAGTCTAACAATTACATATTCACTAAAGAAAAGGTAAATCATATGATGTTCATCATGCAATATGTTGATTATGCAATTCCACATTCTCAAGAATCATATATCAATAGTAAGAGTGAACTTTGGTGTAGGAGATGTGGAACCAAGGATGGAAAGGTATCTTTGGAGAAACTCTTGCATGGAACTGCCACTTGGTTCTTCCCTTCATTCCCGCTAGATCCATCAACTTGAGAGTGGATGATATTTTGTTTGTCCCACAAAATTTCTAGAGTGTGTGTTGTTGAGATTGGGAGAATATTCTATAGCTTCAATAATATTATTGGAATTTTATGAACTCCATTGAAGGTATCTTCATAGCCTTGTTTGATAAAAAATTGTGCTTCTACATAGCCAAAGGTTAGTGCAACCTACTGCTTGAACTCTTTATCTAAAATTTCCCTAAAGTATTACACTTATATCTGAATGTAATTAAACAATTTTTCACAACAATTATTCACAAATATTTGGGAAAAGTGGATTTTAGGCAAGGAGAAGAAGGTAATTTTATAAAATTGGAGTAGTCCTCCATGTTGCTCATTAACCAATCCCTAGATCTAGAGTCTAACTATTGATTATTACTTCTAGAAGGAGAAGTATCTAGCTAGTTCCACCACCTCTTCCTTTAATGATGGCCCAACAATAATTCCCTAGAATTTTGTGAACTAGAATTGTGGTAGTTCATTAATCCCTCTAGTTATCCTCGCCAATTGGGATCCCATTTTCACCAATGCTCCTAAGTCCCTCTTGATGTTCATTGGACAATATTTTAAAACATGAGTTGAACATCTACAAGATGTGGCATACATACACATAATGCATTTTGTTATGAAACAAAACATAACCTTCAAGCTAATTGAAACCTCATTTAAGGGTAAAAACCTAGATTGGTACCGATCACTTGCCTTAAACTCCATTGCAACATGTGGCCAATTTAGTGATACATTCTTTGAAATGTTCAAAGAAAAGGGAGATAAGTCTTTAATGTTACAATAATTGATTTCTATAAAAAGAGCACCGTAGGAAGTTGTGAATGACTTCACTACTAGGTTCAATAAGACCTAGGAGAGAATACCTATTTTTGTACAACTTCTGATTGAAATGACATTCATGTTCTATCTCAAGGTTTTCAACTTAGAAATTTTGGTGATGATTCAGTCACTAGGAGGAAAATCTCTACCCATGGCATATGAATTAGTTGTTTAAGTAGAAAAAAATCATAGATGTAGGAATGCTACTATTGAGATTGTCCATGCCCATGTTTCCCAAATTCTCACTCCTGGTTCAAACCTCTATATAAAAACCTCCCCTTCCCAAATAATCCTTAAGCTCCTCAATCTATATATGTGTATTCACCTAATCATGTAATTACATCCAAAGCTTCCACATAAATAGATAATATGAAAAGAATTATTGGGAAGTTTTTAAATGAAATTATCAATTTGAAAAAGAAAAAGGCTACATATCTTAGACGTACATATCAGATTAACCAAAGGTTCGATACTTAAGTATCAACTAAATAGATACTAAATCCAACCTCATTATCAAAATCAATGCCAACTAAAACTCAACTCCAACTATATCCATAAAATTAGATTGTCCCTGTGGACATGCTATTGCAACAAATCTCATATAATCTTGTAAGATCTCTTGCCTGAGGGAGTTTTTTTTTTGAAGATACTGATATGTGGTTTTTTTCTTGTAATGCTACTCATACTTTCAAAAATTTCCTAGGGGGTAAAACCTATAATAAAATATTACTACACAAAGACAAGCTATTGTTGTATAGAGAATTCCACCACTAGAAGCCCAACTTTAATTTGTAGGAGTGTAAAGTGCAATTTTTATAGCCCAAATGCAAGGGATATATTTATAATAATATGAATAGATTGGGTTAGAACATGTGTTATTTACTTGGATAGAGGAAGAGGAAGTAGTGCTTGCAAATATTCCTTCTACCTCCATAGTTCCTTAATTGTAATCTTATTACTTTACTAGATCCAAAAGGAGGATGGTAGAAACCTAGAATAAAAGGCCACAACCTAAACCTTTGATCCTAAAGGTTGCAACCACTTCAAATTACAACACCCTCACAACCTAGAATCAAGATATTACAAATAAAAATAAGTATTTTTGAACAACTTAGGAGAAAAAATTGCAAAAGGTAACCATTACTTTGGTTGAAAGACCAAGATATCAAGCAAACATGGTTACCTAAAAATAACTCAACCTCCCAACCCATTCAATGTGGTCAAGAAATTGAATAATATAATTGTAAATTTCTCTTTATGATATGTTTTGTTTATCCTTGAGAAAATAATTTTAACTGACAGGGCTTTGAAGATTCATTGGAACCTAGTTAAATTGATAATTCAGGTTGTTCATGCTAGAAGAAACACAATAGACCAAATTAAAGCCACTTTGGTTGATTAGGTCACTAATTTCTATAATTTTGGCACAAATGTAAGTGTACCCAAACACATTCCATTTGATTTAACTTTGATAATTACAAATAAGTTGTTGCATAATTACATGATAGACTCTAGTGCAAGCACCATTATCATGCCCAAGAGCATTACTAACACATTGGATTGACCTATCAACCAATGGAATAGGGAATCATAAAATTGGATGGAACAAGAGTCAAATCCATTTATGTAAGAGAGAGACTCTCCCCTCGAATTTGAAATCCAATAACCACCACAACACTATGCAAGAAGGCAACGATATGCTTTGTTATTCAAATATGAAAGTGAAATCAACAACACACAGTAAGTTATTACAACTGAAAATGACTACATAAACATGAAGCTCATGGGCTTTCTTTTAATCTGAGATTTCAACATACAAAAATATACAACACTCCTCAAATGACATCAAATCTTTCCTCCTCACTTGCAATTACCATTTTTTCACATATTCTTCTCATTCTTTTCTTGACAAAGCTTTTTTTTGTATTGCAACAAGAAAACCTGTCACTTTCTGTCCATCAGTTCTCCCTCATCCATATGCATCACCTAAAATGGTTTCTGGGTTTTGTGTGCCTCCTTCCCAACTTTCCAAAATATTTTGAAATTCTTGATTTTATTCAAAAATAAAAAAGTTATGGCTGTTTTATTGAGACTTGATCTCATAGATCCGACCCCAAGCCATCTTCCTCTACCCTCTAGTCAAACTTCTAGAATGCTCCCTTATTCCTTCTTGGACGTGGGTTTTCTCTTTCTAGCTTGATAATTCAATGACATTAAATTTTTTTATTCCAACCTTACATCCACTTTCTCCATTCCATCAATGCCCATCATTCCAATCCTCCAATCAGATGCAATTTAAAATTGTTGAATGGAGTTACAATTTTACAATAAATGCCCACTCATATACTTGGGCATGAAAGTTTTCCTTTTTGGAAAATTAACACTTTTCAAATATCTTTACAATAAATGCCCACTCACAAACTTGGGCATGAAAGTTGTTATTGCCTTAGTAGTTTGAATCTTATGGTGGAAGAGAAATAAAAGAATATTTAGGCAACAATCCCACTTAGTCATGCAAGTTAAAAGCAAGATTGAGCAAACAATCTCTGAGGTGGTAAATGCTTACGTTCAAAGGCATAAGAATGTTTCTTTAGTGTTTTTGAATTGGGATAACTAGATACTTCAAAACTGGGAATCAATATCTCTTCCTTTTAAAGGATCTCAAAAGATTGCCCCACAACTCAAAATTGATAGAAGTAAAGTCAAATGGCAGCCTCCTTCAAAATATTTTTTTAAGCTTAACTTTGATGGATCTTCAAGGGGCAACCTAGGGTTGTCAAGTGCTGGTATAATCATCAAAAACTGGAAAGGTTCTCTCCTAGCAGCTAAGATAGTTCATTTGTCAAATTGCACTAATAACATTGCAGAACGTCTAGCTCTGCTTTATGGTATGCAAGTTGCAAAGTTTATGGATATTCATAATTTACACATTGAGGGGGATTCTTTAATCATAATAAATGCTTGCAAAGAAAGACTCATACACAATTGGAAGCTTAGATATATTTTGTCTAAAGTTTGGCATATCCTAGATTCTTTTGAGGAAGTTCATATATTGTACTCATACAGAGAAGGTAACAAACTAGTTGACAAAGTAGCAAATATGGGATGTGATGGGAATTTTTTTGAGATAATTGGGAATCAAGAGATTACAAATAATTTTCCTCAATTGTTAGTC
The DNA here is from genome assembly GCA_007258455.2 of Sequoia sempervirens. Taxonomy (NCBI): domain Eukaryota; kingdom Viridiplantae; phylum Streptophyta; class Pinopsida; order Cupressales; family Cupressaceae; genus Sequoia; species Sequoia sempervirens. The sequence continues at coordinate 567,808,424 of VDFB02000015.1, read as the reverse complement.
CTCGCTAATGAGGATGGAAATCATAACAATTATTAACGCTCATTCATTAGTGTGCAAATTCAGGGTTTGAAGTGCTGATTGTCAATACTTGCTTAGTTGGTGTGACAACTAGGATGGGAGATGTGAAGGCAGATTTAGCTTCGCTGGCTTGCCAACAAGGATAGGTGATGTGGAATTTCCTTGTATGAGGTGACCAGTTTCGCTTAAATAGCGTAGTTGGCTGCCAGTTTGCTGATGTATGTTTAATGATTACTACCCTTCGTCATCAGGATGTTGGTGGATTTGACAGGATCACCTCAAGTATTTATTACGACAACCGTGTCCTTCATCAAACAGGTGTTGGCCGAATCAATCTCCTTTAATGTTTGTTGTATGTGTTAGTACAAATCAGCATGATGATTAGGAATGCGCTTCAGAAATCGGAGCTAGGAAAATAAATTTCACACACTTCACCTCAAGGAATCCCTGTGCTGATATCTAAATTTGTAGCCACATTAAAACATAATATTCTCCAATAAATAAACCAAAGATATGCATATGTTTTTTAATGGCTATAAAGGAAGGTGGGTGCTAAGTGGCATCATCTTGCAGCATTGTTTAATTAGTCTTCCAATACTTCCGTCTGGGTGTGGAGAATTTGTAGCATGGCTTTCAAGCCTTGGAATTTAAGGGTGTGCAAGGAGGTTGAACAATGGGAACTTCCTTTCGAGGAATACCTCTCACATGACTTTCTGAAGGTGGTATTTAATTTGTCTTGCCCTAGAGTGGAGAAAACTATTTGCACCATCCTTGGAAAGAAGGTCACAAGTCTGCGTGCTAGAAGGATCATATTTCCTTCACAGGTGCTCTCTATTTTCCTGTTTAACATAATGGATTTGTTGCAGTCATATAGGGAATTAGTGTTTATTTCTGAACAATTTTTCAAGCCCTGTTTTCTTCAACATAATGCCCTATTACTTGCAACCCAAAAATATAATGTTTTTACTGGGGAAGGGGATATAGGTGGTTTATTCCCGAGAGAGTTTATCTTTCATCACCAAGGTTTTGAGGAGATATTTGAGTCCATTAGATTAGCCCTGCAATACAAGAGTGATAACAGGCTGTTAAATGTTTTAAGGAAGAACTGTAGGAGGGTCAGTGTGAACATGGATATGGCAATAAAAGACAAATATTATGCAATATCTTTTCTCAGGGCTCATGATCCCCATTCCCTTATTAATTCTATTGGGAGAGAAGGTCGAGGTTTTTTACTAGTTCCAAATGTGGGTCATGTGGAAGGTCGTGAAGATTCACCAACTCCAATTATGGGTTGAGTGGAAGTTCAAGGGATTTCACCAAATTCAAAGGTGGGCCATATGGAAGCAGAGGTTGTTGGGCCATATGGAAGTGCTGCTGGTAGAGGATTGGGGTCAATAGTTCATCCTTGGAAAAATTGGGGTCCTCAAATGTCAAATGCTCTGGGTGTATACCAAGGTTTAAATGATCGTGGGTGGCATGATCGCCGTGCCCCAGTTGCAGTAAATTCCCTATTTGATGGTCAAGGATCCAGTGTACGTGGGTGGCCTGTTTAGCAAGAAGCAGTTGCAGATGATGATCTTGTGGGTCGTGATAGCTAAGTCGGGGGAAGTTCTAAGGCACAAGGTGAAAATTCTGTTAAGATGGATTCAATGGAGGAATAACCTATGATGGGACATGTAATTTTTTGCGAATTTTGGTCTAAAATTGGGATTAATGTAATGCTGAATCTTTAGATGGTCAAAATGTTTTTGTATTTTTGAGTAGTAATAGGTAGAAAGCTTTGAAAGTTTTGCATCCCCTGTGCATTGTTCTGATATGTTTGAACTATTTGGGAAATCATGGATACATAAAATCCACCTCCTATGTATAAACTTACTTTTACTATATATATAAATATATGGGCTTATTTCCTTTACTTTAAAAAAAAGATATTTCAAACAATAAAAAAAGTGAATCCATTAATTAATTGATTCTTTTTCACAATCCATCACCAAATTCTGCTATGCTGGAGGAGTCGAGAATTTCAATAATTTGTGCTTGCAACCAAAAATCAAAACAAAACACAAGCATAAATTTTTTAAATATTTTTGGTTGCGCAAGATTGCTTGGTACCCCTAGATGCTCTTGCATCAGACACTTGAGGTAGAAAATTTTGTGAATTTGAATTCACAAAATGGAGTTGAGTGGTAGTACCACCCTTTCAGATTGCAAGCAATCGTCAACAAACTCCATCATTGAAACTAGTATCTCTAATTTGTTCTTCCTTCTCTTCTTCCAAAATTTAGCTGGAACAAGCAACCTCCTCCTCTGAAAAATCTGCATTCCATTCTTCTCTCCTCTTATGGACTTGTATCCAACATGTACCATCCTCTTTCAAATAATCTCTCTACTCCTCTCCTCTTTTATGGGTTTTGATCCACCACAAACTGACCACCTCCACCAGATCTCTCCTGTAGCTTCCTCTATAGCCTCTACCTGAAAGTATACATCTATATACCACTATGGATCCTCATAATCCTTTTTCTTTTCTAACTCTTTTCTCATCTCATAATGCAAATCCTTTACAAACTCAACATTATGAAACTCATAAAATTAGATTTTACGTCAATGAATTATTCTATCACAACATCTTCTTCTTCACTGCTGAATGCTACTATCTCTGTTGTTGCACTAAAAAAATTCTCTATCTTTGTGATCTCTTCCTCAAGAAACTCTTGGTATTCATCAGGTTCCTTATCAAATTATGGATCCTCATGCATCACTTCATACTTTGTTTCAACTGCAAAATCCTCAACTACTACAATTTTTACTCATTCACTTTTAGCTGCAATACTTTCACCTTCGCTACTCATCATCATAACTTTCTTCGTGTCCTCCAAAGGACTTAACTATGATGCAACATAATTTTCCTCTTTGATTTCTACACTTTCTCTTTTCTTCTCATCCTTTTCTACAATCTCACCATCTTTCATCACACTATTCTCAAAGTATACTTTTCTAATTTTTCTCCATCTTGTTCGCTTGCATACATAACTATGACAAATTTTTTTCCTTTCTTCTTTGTCATTTTTTCAAACACTTTCCACACACTATCAATCTTCAACCTCTTAGGTATAGACTACCTCACACTCGACAATCAGTCTACATACCACACACTCCACCCTCAGGTCCTAGTGAAAATTGCCTCCAGTCGACGCTTTTTCCTACACACTCAAGAACACTTGCTCTGATACCAATGATGTAAGAGAGAGACTCTCCCTTCAAATATAAAGTCCAACAACCACCAAAACACTATGTATGAAGGAAACAATATGCTTTGTTATTCAAATATGAAAGCATAATCAACAACATACAATAAGTTCTTACAATTGAAAATGACTACATAAACATGAAGCTCATGGGATTCCTTTTAATATGAGATTTCAACATACAAAAAATTGCAGCACTCCTCAAATGACACCAAATCTTTCCTCCTCACTTGAAATCACCATTTTTTCACATATTCTTTTCATTCTTTTCCCGACAAAGCTCCTTTTTTGTATTGCAACAAGAAAACTCATCATTTTCTGTCTGTCACTGCTTCCTCATCCATACACATTTCCTAAAATAGTTTCTAAGTTTTGTGCACCTCCTTCCTAGCTTTCTAGAATATTTTGAAATTCCTGATTTTATTCAAAAATGAAAAAGTTATGGCCATTTTATTGAGACTAGGTCTCACAGATCCGACCCCAGGCCATCTTGCTCTACCCTCTAGTCAAACTTCTAGAATGCTCCCTTATTCCTTCTTGGACGTGGGTTTTCTCTTTCTGGCTTAAGAATTCAGTGACATTAAAAAAAATTATTCCCACCTTACACTCACTTTCTTTATTGCATCAATTCCCATCATTCCAATCCTCCAACAAGATGCAATTTCAAATTTTTGAATGGAGTTACAATTTTACAGTAAATTCCCATTCACAGACTTGGGCATGAAAGTTTTCCTTTTTGGAAAATCAACACTTTTCAAATATCTTTAAAACAATAAAAAAAGTGAATCCATTAATTAATTGATTCTTTTTCACAATCCATCACGAAATTATGCTATGCTAGAGGAGTTGAGAATTTTAATAATTTGTTCCCACAACCAAAAATCAAAACAAAACACAAGCATAAAATTTTAAAATATTTTTGGTTGTGTAGGATTACTTGGTACCCCTAGATGCTCCCGCATTAGAAACTCTGGGTAGAAATTTTTTGTGAATCTAAATTCACAAAATGGAGTTGAGTGGTAGTACCACCCTTTCAGATTGCAAGTAATCTTCAACAAACTCTATCACTGAAACTAGTATCTCTGATTTGTTCTTCCTTCTCTTCTTCCAACATTTCGCTAGAACAAGCAACCTCCTCCTCTGGAAACTTTGCACTCCATTCTTTTCTCCTCTTGTGGAATTGTATCCACCATGTACCATCCTCCTCCAAATAATCTCTCCTCTCCTCTTTTGTGGGTTTTGACCCACCATAAACCAACCACCTCCACCAAATCTCTCCTGTAGCTTCCTCTATAGCATCTAATTGCAAGCATACATTTATATACCACTCTGGATCTTGACAATCCTTTTTCTTTTCTAACTCTTTTCTCATCTCACAATGCAAATCCTTTACAAATTCAACATTATAAAACTCATAAAATCTAGATTTTACCTTGATGAATTCTTCTATCACAACATCTTCCTCAGTATTGAATGCTACTGTCTCTGTTGTTGCACTGAACACCTTCTCTATCTTTGTGATCTCTTCCTCAAGAAACTCTTGGTCTTCATCAAGTTCCTCATTAAACACTGGATCCTCATACATCACTGCATACTTTGTTTCAGCTGCAACATCCTCAACTGCTGCAATTTTTACTCTTTCACTTTCAATTGCAAAAAATTCACCTTTGCTACTCATTGTCATCACTGTCTTTGTGTTCTCCAAAGGACTTAACTCTACTACAATATAATCTTCCTCTTTGATTTCTGCACTTTCTCTTTTCTTTTCATCCTTTACTACAATCTCACCATCTTTTTATCACACTATTCTCAAGGAATACTTCTGCAATATTTTCTCCAACTTGTTCACCTCCATACATAACTATGACAAACATTTTTCCTTTCTTCTTTGTCATTTTTTCAAACACTTTCCACACACTCTGAATCTTCAACCTCTTAGGTATAGATTGCCTCACATTTGGCGATCGGTCTACACACCACACACACTCCACCCCCAGGTCATGGTGCAACCTTCCTCCAATCAACACTTTTGTTCACACACTCAGGAACACTCTCTCTGATATCACTGATGTAAGAGAGAGAATCTGCCTTCAAATCTGAAATCCAACAACCACCACAACATTATGCAAGAAGGCAACAATATGCTTTGTTATTCAAATATGAAAGCGAAATCAACAACATACAATAAGTTCTTACAATTGAAAATGACTATATAAACATGAAGCTTGTGGGCTTCCTTTTAATCTAAGATTTCAACATACAAAAATCTGCAGTACTCCTCAAATGACATCAAATATTTCCTCCTCACTTGTAATCACCATTTTTTCACATATTCTTCTCATTCTTTTAAGCTTTTTTTTTTTATTGCAACAAGAACCATCATTTTCTGTCCATCACCGCTCCCTCATCCATATGAACCTGCTAAAATGGTTTTTGGGTTTTGTGCGACTCCTTCCTAGCTTTCCAGAACATTTTGAAATCCTTGATTTTGTTTAGAAATAAAAAATTTATGGCCATTTTACTAAGACTAGGTCTCACAGATCTTACCGTAGGCCATCTTCCTCTACCCTCCAGTCAAACATCCAGAATGCTCCCTTATTCCTTCTTGGATGTGGGTTTCCTCTTTTTGGATTGAGAATTCAATGAAATAAAAAAAAATTATTCCCGCCTTACACCCACTTTCTCCATTCCATCAATGCCCATCATTCCAATCCTCCAACAAGATGCAATTTTAAATATTTGAATGGAGATACAATTTTACAATAAATGCTCACTCACAAAATTGGGCATGAAAGTTTTCCTTTTTGGAAAATTAACACTTTTCAAATATCTTTAAAACAATTAAAAATATGAATCCATTAATTAATTGATTCCTTTTCACAATCCATCACCAAATTCTGCTATGTTGGAGGAGTTGAGAATTTCAAGAATTTGTGCCTGCAACCAAAAATCAAAACAAAACACAAGCACAAAATTTTAAAATATTTTTGGTTGTGCAGGATTGCTTGGTACCCCTAGATGCTTTTGTATCAGACACTCGGGGTAGGAAATTTTTGTGAATATGGATTCACAAGATGGAGTTGAGTGGTAGTACCACCCTTTCAAATTGCAAGCAATCTTCAACAAACTTCATCATTGAAATCAATATCTCTGATTTGTTCTTCCTTCTCTTCTTCCAACATTTAGCTGGATAAAGCAACCTCCTTTGAAAACTTCGCACTCCATTCTTCTCTCCTCTTGTGGAATTGTATCCACCATGTACCATCCTCCAAATAATCTCTCTACTCCTCTCCTCTTTTTGTGCATTTTGACCCACCACAAACCAACCACCTCTACCAAATCTTTCCTGTAGCTTCCTTTATATCCTTTACCTGCAAGTATACATCTATATACCACTTTGGATCCTTGTTATCCTTTTTCTTTTCTAACTCTTTTCTCATCTCACAATGCAAATCCTTTACAAATTTAGCATTATAAAACTCATAAAAATTAGATTTTACCTCAATCAATTCTTTTGAAACATCTTCTTCTTCACTGCTGAATGCTACTATCTTTGTTGTTGCATTGAGAAAATTCTATATCTTTGTGATCTCTTCCTCAAGAAACTATTGGTCTTCATCAGGTTCCTCATCAAATGCTGGATCCTCATACATCATTGCATACTTTGTTTCAGCTGCAACATCCTCAACTGCTGCAATTTTTACTCTTTCACTTTCAGCTGCAATACTTTTACCTTCACTACTTACTGTCATCACTGTCTTTGTGTCCTCCTAAGGACTTAACTCTGATGTAACATAATTTTTCTCTTTGATTGCTGTATTTTCTCTTTTCTTCTCATCCTTTACTACAATCTCACCTTCTTTCATCACACTATTCTCAAAGCATACTTCTGCAATATTTTCTCCATCTTGTTCACCTACATACATAACTATGATTTTTTTTCCCTTTCTTCTTTGTCATTTTTTCAAACACTTTCCAAACACTCTAAATCTTTAACCTCTCAAGTATATAGACTACCTCAAATTCGACGATCAGTCTACATACCACACACACTCCACCCCCAAGTCCTAGTGCAAATTGCCTCCAATTGGCGCTTTTGTCTACACACTCAGGAACACTTACTTTGATATCACTGATGTAAGAGAGAGAATCTCCCTCAAATATGAAATCCAACATCCACCACAACACTATGCAAGAAGGAAACAATATGCTTTGTTATTCAAATATGAAAGCGAAATCATTAACATACAATAAGTTCTTACGACTGAAAATGACTATATAAACATGAAGATCATGGGCTTACTTTTAGTCTGAGATTTTAACATAAAAAAATCTACAACACTCCTCAAATGACATCAAATATTTCCTCCTCACATGCAATCACCATTTTTTCACATATTCTTCTCATTCTTTTCCTGACAAAGCTTCTTTTTTGTATTGCAACAAGAAAATCTGTCATTTTTAGTCCATCATCGCTCCCTCATCCATATGCATCTCCTAAAACAGTTTCTAAGTTTTGTGCTCCTCCTTCCCATATTTCCATAATATTTTGAAATTCCTGATTTTATTTAGAAATGAAAAATTTATGGCCATTTTACTGAGACTAGGTCTCATAGATATGACTCCAGGTGATCTTCCTCTACCCTCTAGTCAAACTTCCAAAATTCTCCCTTATTCCTTCTTGGATGTGGGTTTTCTCTTTCCGACTTTAGAATTCAATGACATTAAAATTTTTTATTCCTACTGTACACCCACTTTCTCCATTCCATCAGTGCTCATCATTCCAATCCTCCAACAAGATGCAATTTCAAATTTTTGAATGGAGTTACAATTTTACAATAAATGACCACTCATAGACTTGGGCATGAAAGTTTTCCTTTTTGGAAAATTAATACTTTTCAAATATCTTTAAAACAATAAAAAAAGTGAATCCATTAATTAATTGATTCTTTTTCACAATCCATAACCAAATTATGTTATGCTAGAGGAGTTGAGAATTTCAATAATTTGTGTCTGCAACCAAAAATCAAAACAAAACACAAGCATGAAATTGTAGAATAATTTTGGTTGTGTAGGATTGCTTGGTACCCCTAGATGCTCTTGCATCAGACAACCAGAGTAGGAAAAATTTGTGAATCTGAATTCACAAAATGGAGTTGAGTGGTAGTAACACCCTTTCAGATTGTAAGCAATCTTCAGAAAACTCCATCACTGAAACTGGTATCTCTGATTTGTTCTTCCTTCTCTTCTTCCAACATTTAGCTGGAACGAGTAACCTCCTCCTCCGACAACTCTTCACCCCATTCTTCTCTCCCCTCATGGAATTGTATCCACCATGTACCATCCTCCTCCAAACAATATCTCTATTCCTCTTCTTTTTCGTGGGTTTTGACCCACCACAAACCAATCACCTCCACCAAATCTCTCCTATAACTTCCTCTATAGGCTCTACCTACAAGTATACATCTATATACCACTCTAGATCCTTATAATCCTTTTTCTTTTCTAACTCTTTTCTCATCTCACAATACAAATCCTTTACAAATTCAACATTATAAAACTCATAAAAAACATATTTTACCTCGACGAATTCTTTGTCACAACATATTCTTCTTCACTATTGAATGCTACTATGTTTGTTGTTGCACTAGAAAAATTCTCTATCTTTGTGATCTCTTCCTCAAGAAACTCTTGGTCTTCATAAGATTCCTTATCAAACACTAGATCATCATACATCACTGCATACTTTGTTTAAGCTGCAACATCCTCAACTGCTACAATTTTTACTCTTTCACTTTCAACTATAATACTTTCACCTTTGCTACTCACTATCATCATTGTCTTCATGTCCTCCAAAGGAATTAGCTTTTCTGAAACATAATTTTCCTCTTTGATTGTTGCACTTTCTCTTTGCTTCTCATCCTTTACTACAATCTCACCATCTTTCATCACACTATTCTCAAGGCATACTTCTGCAATATTTTCTCCATCTTGTTCACTTGCATACATTACTATGACAAACATTTTTCCTTTCTTCTTCATCATTTTTTCAAACACTTTCCATAAAATCTTAATCTTCAACCTCTCAAGTATAGACTGTCTCACATTTAGAGATTGATCTACACACCACACACACTCCACCCCCAGGTCTTAGTGCAAACTTCCTCCAGTTGGTGCTTTTTCCTACACACTCAAGAACACTCGCTTTGATACCATTGATGTCAGAGAGAGAATCTCCCTTCAAATCTGAAATCCAACAACCACCACAACACTATGCAAGAAGGCAACAATATGCTTTGTTATTCAAATATGAAAGTGAAATCAACAACATACAATAAGTTCTTACAAAAAATGACTACATAAACATGAAGCTCGTGGGATTCCTTTTAATCTGAGATTTCAACATACAAAAATTTGCAACACTCCTCAAATGACATTAAATCTTTCCCCTTCACTTGCAATCACAAATTTTTACATGTTCTTCTCATTCTTTTCTTAACAAAGCTTCTTTTTTGTATTGCAACAAGAAAATCCATCACTTTTTGTTCGTCACTGCTCCCTCATCCATACAAATCTCCTAAAACAGTTTATGGGTTTTGTGCGTCTCCTTCCCAGCTTTCTAGAATATTTTCAAATTCCCAATTTTATTCAAAAATGAAAAAGCTATGGATGTTTTATTGAGACTAGGTCTTACAGATCCGACCCCAGGCCATCTTCCTCTACCTTGTAGTCAAACTTCCAAAATGCTCCCTTATTCCTTCTTGGATGTGGGTTTTCTCTTTTTGGCTTGAGAGTTCAATGACATTAAAAAAATTTATTCCCACCTTACACCCACTTTCTCCATTCCATCAATGCCCATCATTCCAATCCTCCGACAAGATGTAATTTCAAATTTTTGAATGGAGTTACAATTTTACAATAAATGCCCACTGACAAACTTGGGCATGGAAGTTTTCCTTTTTGGAAAATTAACACTTTTGAAATATCTTTAAAACAATAAAACAAAGTGAATCCATTAATTAATTAATTTTTTCTTACAATCCATCACCAAATTTTTTTATGCTAGAGGAGTTGAGAATTTCAATAATTTGTGCTTGCAAACAAAAATCAAAACAAAACACAAGCATAAAATTTTAAAATATTTTTGGTTGTGCAAGATTGCTTGGTACCCCTGAATGCTCCTGCATCGACCATATGAATCATTAAGGATCTCCCTCTCACCTTGTATGCTTCCCAAGTGCCACTTTATCTCAAGATATTATTATAATGATATTCATTTGTCCTTTGGTCTTTGTCTATCTAGAGATTTTATAGCCAATCTAGGAGGATATCTATTATTTTCAAGACCAAATATGACTCAAAGATGAAAATATTCTTAGGGACCATATCTAAAGGACATACCACAAATGAAGTTCTATCCAACTTTGAGCCCACACACACCATGTTCACTAGAGAATGCGAGTCAACTCTAGAGCATATAGAATATGAAGAGGCTTATCCCACTCATATGATAGACTAGATGAATGCTTGAACTGTTCGGATTAAGTTGTGATTTACCTTGCAAACTGATGTATAATTCTTGTATCTCCAACACTCTTGGAAAGTGTCCTTGGATTTCTAGATTGGAATTGAAAATTATTTTATAATTTCGATTCCTTGAGAATCTTGATATTAGTTGTCATATGTTTTCATGAAGGAGGTGGAGTTGGATATGGCTGCTATAAAGCTATTTTTGGTATTTTTTTTAACTTGTGTTTGAGGATTGAGTAGTGGAGCATTTTGAATGTTGTTAGTGGGTCCTATATGAGTTGGGTGATTATTTTGGACACCTACATCGAGATATGGGCCATTATGAAGAAGTTACAAGTCAAACATTCCATGTATTATTTGTATGGAGGTTATTTTTGCTATTCATGTCTCATTGGGAGTTACATTTACTACTATGGGAAGAGCCTCTTCATTTTAGACATGGGATTTTTTAAATTTTACTATTATTTGATGGTGGTTTTTAAAAAAATCCATTAGTGGTATTTCTCTCCCATTTCTATATAAATTGGAGACATAAGATAATAGTTTGATGAGATTATTTTATAGGTACATAGGTGTTGCAAGAGTTATATTAGAGTGACGAGAGTGCTAGTGTGTGGATATATCTCATATTTGAATATTAATACATAATTTCCCTCTTTCTTGTGCGAGTTTTTTTGTAAAGGTTTCTCCACATAAAACTTGTGTTAATGTGGTTTGCTTATTTATTCATCATTATTGCTTTATGCAATCACTTGAAGAATCTTATGTTAACCCTTGTTTAAAGAAATAAATTTGAAATTTGTATATACTTGTAGAAGTTATTCTTGCAGTTGTTTCACCTTGTTTCTCAACATTCAGTATTAGAGCTAATGGTTCTCCATTGGGAGGGAAATCTTTCTATTAATTGTTGAAAGTTATTTAGTTGTAATGGGAGATTTTGCATTGTGTGGTTTTAGAGATTTAAGGAAATGATATGAATAGTAAAAAAATCAATGATACCAGATATGAGATGTTAAATCTGAGATGGAAGATATTCTTGAAGAAAGAGATTAGTGGCTTCCTATTTTACAAGAAAAGAAGACATCCAATGCTTTTGATGAAGATTGATCAAAAATAGACAAGGGAAAATGAACCATATGACCGTCTCTTGTATATATATTTTTATTTTTAATGTTTTTAAGGTGACTAGTACACACAAGTTATGGAAGAGGATAGGTGATATCAATCAAACCAAAATCATTAATAACAAGTTATATCTCAAAATATGGTTATATTCATAGAAAATGAAAGATGGTGTTTCTCTTGCAAAATATTTGAATTTTTAAATTTGATTTCAAGTCATCATTTTTATGTAGGTGTTAAGTTAGAAGAGGAAGATAAATACATATTATTACTCTCATCTTTACTTGATTCTTAAAAAATTATAATTTTTGTCATTGGTGGTAATGGTGCAAACCCAAAAATGAACAATCTTAGTGCTGCTCGCATTTTAGAGGAAATGAGAAGAAAATTCATGAATGAAAGTTTGAAAGATTGTTTTCATGTACAAGGAAGGTCCAAATAAAAATGAGGTCCTAAAGGGGATAAGAAGAAAGCTATATTTAAGTGTAAAGGATGTTATAAAACCTTAAGGAAGAGTAGAGTAAAGTGTTGAAACCATGGGAAAAGGAGACATGTAAAGAACAAATACAAAATCAAGAAAAATGGTTTATATTACTCCATATAAAATTCCTTTGAAGATGGTGATAAGAATTCTTTATTTATTTATGCTAACTCTATAAGTGATGATTCTTGGTTTATTGATTTAGGTTTCTCCTACCATAAAAATCCTCATGAGTAGTTTTCCTGCGTATACAACTTATGATGGAGATATGTTTTCCTTGTAGTCAATAGTACTAAGAGGATTGTTGATAGGGGAAATGTACAATTGTATTTTAGTGATGGAAGGGTTAAAAACCTTGATCATGTTTCACATATTCTAAGTCTTGTAAAAAAATTACTTTCTATATCCAAGTTAAATGATTATAGTGTGCATGTAACATTTGGAAATTTTGGTTGTAGGTTGGTAAGTGGGTAATTGGTGGTTTCTAGAGGATCTCACATTTAGAATCTATATATGTTGAATGCCTCTACATTTTGTAATTCTACCAACATAACTGACATGAAAAATGCATGTATATTATGACACAACTTTTGGGTCACATAAGTTAAAACTATCTTAAGACCATTGTTTTTTTTTGATCGGTAATAGAGGTTTTTTTATTAAAGTTTGAAATGAGATTACAATAGATTTTCTTGGCTCTAGCCAAGAAAGGTGTCAAACAGTGGATTCCACCCCAAGTAATGAAGCACTACAGACACCACAAAGAAACATTTAAAACCATAAGACCCTGAAGAAGGACCTTTTAATGAGTCCATAATTTTGAAGGACCTCCACAATTTTGAAGGACCTTTTGGTCTTCCCTTGGTCTGAGACCGAAGGAACATAGCGAAAATTTTCTTTTTGGAACTCTTATCTTTCCTCCCCTTGATGAATTGCTAGCCATCTTCCACCTTTCTAGCCTCCTTCTGCTAGTCCAAAGATTTTCCCCTCATTGCAAGCCCACCTTTCTCCATTTTTCCTCCACCTTTTGCCATATCTCAGATACATCATGTTGCATCCATTTTTCTTCATAATCTTTAACCATTGCTTTCCCATTCTGACCTTCTACCTCTCCATCACTCTCCCATTTTTCTTGTGCCTTCGTTGAGCCTGATTTCTCCCTACACTTTAGAGTTTTAGCACCATGATGGTTTTGCTTTGCTTCACCTTCATTAGCTCGCCCTTCATCAACACCGTTCAAGATGGGCACCTCAACATGACCCGACCCCCCAGCTGATTTGAATCCCTATTTGATTGAGGAAATTTAGAGTTTTCAACCATCTAAGATTTGTTCATGTCCAACACTTCCTTATTCCCACTTTGTTTCTCCACCACATAATGTCCGTGTGAGACATCCTGCCACCAAGTACCTGGTTTGGACCATCTGGGCTTTTGTACATTGTACAACAATGTGTCCAGTCTAGAAGCATCTCCTGCATCAAAATGGTACTCCTTCATAATCCAAAGGTTGTACCCAACATCCTTTTGAGGTTTTAATTGAGACCTCTTCTGGGAGGGGCTTTGATACTTCCATTTCCACCAAAATCTGGGCATAGGTGGAGTGCAAAAGATTTGACGAACCCTCATCAATCATCAAAAAATCCCCTAAAGAGTTTCCTATAGCCTCCAGGAAAGACTCAAACCAAAAATGGAGAGGTAAGTTTGGGAGTCTTACCCATAGAGGAACTTTATCAAAAGTCTATTACAAGGTTGAATGCCGGATGCCAAGGATTCAAGGATAGAGCAAATTTATCCTCCAAAATCCAAAAGTAATCACACAAAAATTTATTTATGTTAGTCACAGCTTCAAAGACAACAATAAAAAATCCTCTGGCTACATGGTACATTTGGATGCAACCATCTACAATGGGTTCCCAATGCTCAGAAATCCATTTATGTAAATCACACAAATGAGGCCAAAAAATCCTTAATCGTCCTATCAATCCTAAATGTGAGAACACTTTGACATTATTCATTAACTCATTCTCAAGCTCCTCCTGCAAGAGGACCAATGGTTTATTGGCCTTAACAACTTTTGATGTTTTTTTGTCGCTTGGTGGTGAGGCTCCAAACAGGCTTTCTCATCCCTTGGCCGGCTTCCCCCAGCTTTCCCTCTAGAGCCCAACTCATTACTACCTCTACCATGTACTGATATTTCCCTTACTTGTCACCTTGATGTCTTCTACCTAGAAATCCTACCTTCTCCCTTGCGGCCTTGTGAAAAAAGATCCATTTCAACCCTAACACCGGCAGGCACAAACGACTTCATCTTTCAGAGCACTTCTTAAGAAAATTGTTTTTATTATTGATAAAAGATAGGATTATTTTAGGGCCCAAACCTTATTACAAATAAAAACCAAAATTTAGATGAAAAATTCTCATGAGATATGAAACAAAAATTACCAAAAAATATTGAAACCAACTAGCCTAGATAGGGCCATAAAAAACACAACAGATAAATAAAATAAAAAAATAGACTAATCACTATTGAGAAAATGTTGTAGGCCTCTAGTTTTTTTACCACTCCTTAGGGAGGAATTTAACCTTGTCTTCAAAAGTGACATCCGTGGGATCAAATATTTATGTGTTTGGGTCTCTAGCTTTGGCCATAGCTTTTGCTTTGGTTTATTTCACAAGACCCTTATGAGAAGTTTCTCTTTTGTTTTGTGAAGTTCCCCTTAAAGGAAATAGAAGTTAGTAGAAATATTCTTGATGGTTTCTTTACTTATGAATAAGAGGTTGGAGAGGTTCTTCTTGATGTCCTCTCGGTTTTCCTAAATTTTAAGAAATGTTGACTCAAGGTTTTTCCAATTGTTGAATGAGATTGTAAAATTTTACACCTAACCACAAATTTCCTCATCCAATTATCTTTTTCATGTCTTTAGCTTGGTCGAACACAAATATTTTTATTCAACATGGAAAGTTAGAGAGATATTAAATTGACATGAAAAAGAAGACTCAAATACTTGGCCTAAAGTATTTTATCATACTCTTTAATCAAGAGAAAAATGATCAAGTTATTATAAAATAAGTGACAACTAAGAATTCACTTAGGAAAATTATTCAAACTTATCATCCTAGTTTGAAGAATTATGAGTGGATGGGGGAATTAGTGTATTTATGATGATTACTAAGTTACATTGTGTTATAATCTTAGAGACATAAGATTATCTCTCTTTATATGGGTACTACATATGACATATTTTGGTGGTAATTTGAATGATATATTTTACCTTACTCCATTCACAATTCTCTCATCCTGCCCCTTCAAAATTAAGACCTTGCTCCCAATTCCCCCATCCCTCATTCATAATGGATCAGTGTTGTGGAATCGAGTCGAGGTTGGGTTCTGAATGGATTGAATTCGAGTTGGTTCTCGAGTCCTTTCACTACATGTGCTTTTTTTCTAGGTTGGATGATTTGAATTTTGCATGCTACTAGTTGTTATCACACATGTATCAAACACCAACTGATTGACAGATAGATAGAGAGAGCCTTCTGTCACTTCATGTGCAATAGGACCTGAATATATTTTTGTATTTTTACTTGATTAATATAACATGCAAAATTGGTTGGCAGGAACATCCAACCAAGACAATTCCATTCAACTTAGGGTGGTGTACTTATGTTGTGAGAACATTTATGTCAAAAGAGTTCTTGGAAATTTGACTTCATATATTGGATGGACATTAATTATATCTACAATATTTAACTTTTTTAGTTTTAATAGAAACTTAGAGGATTATTTTCTATTGAATGATTTTCTAATTTTTAGTGAGATTTGTCTAATTAATGTTTGAATAATCTTACCAGAGATCTAGTACATTACCTTGTGAATTATTGCCCGGTCCCTCACTTTGTCAATGTCTTGTAGCCTTAGGTTAGTGGTATGTAGCTATTCAAGGAACCACTTCATAATATTATTGAAGTCATCAAGAATTTATTTGAGGTTTTTCATTTTTCCTATAGATCCAAACAATTATGGAACTCACCATTGTTCTAAACAGTACGAGAGCTAGGAGGGTGGGTAGAGTCATTATTTAGATCTTTATCTTGGGTAGTTATATGGTCCTTCTTGGGTCTATACCTTTGGTTCTTTGTAACATTAGGATTTCTAGAGGGGTTGGGGTTGGGGACATGATGGGTTTCAAGGGAATCATCAACCAAAAAAGTTTTTCTATTGTTAATAAAAAGTTGGCTAGCAATTTTTTTGGTTATTTTGTTGGTACAAATAATTTTTGTGAGCATTGTGTATTTGGAAAATAGGATAGGCTTCATTTTCTATTGGAAGTAATAAAGTTAAAATATTATTATAAATTATTCACTTGAATATATTTGGTCTAGTGGATGTTGGTTTTACGGGTAAATCTTGTTATTATACTACATTCATTGATGATGTCTCTAGATATTCTTGGGTTTATTTTACGAATTTTAAATCTAAATTTTTCTCTAAGTTTAAGGAATATGAAGCCTTATTAAAAAATATTATAAGACAAGGGTGTTGAGATGTGATAATGGTGGAGAATATTGTTCCAATTTATTTGATGAATTCTATAATCAGATAGGTGTTGTTTGATGAATATTGCATCTTATACTCCTAAAAAAATGGCTTAAAAAAATGGATGAGATAAACCTTAATTAAAAGAGATAGAAATATGCTAAATGTCACACAATTAGATTGACGATTTTGGATAGAGACAATAAGTACTACTTATTTAATTAATTAATTTCCTTTTTGATCTCTCATTCATAAAACTAATTATAAAGTGGGGACAACTACAAAGCCTTTGGTTTCACATTTAAGAATATTTGGTTGTGAGGCTTATATTCAAGGGATGTTATTTTTAGGGAGTTCAAAGATTATTTAGGTGAAGAAAAACCAAGGAACAATAAAGAAAAAAACATCACACTTCAAAATAAAAATAGAATAGTAGGAAGATGCACATGTGGAAGAATACTTAGATAGATAAGATGATGGAGAAAATCAAGAGGGTTTAAATGGGATTTCAAATGATTATGTGTAGGATGAGTACAAATAAGAACAAGAATATTAATGATATCAAGTTTCCACTATCCATCTTGCTATTTGAGTATAATTTCTAGATTTGATTGTGTAGATTTTTATCAATGTTTCGAATCACACTACGTGATCCATCATCATGATGAAAGAGAGTTGAAGGAGAAGAAATAGTTTGCTACCTGGACCAAGATAAGATAAAAGAGAGAGGGGAGAGAAGGATGGTGGCACACAGTTTGAAGTTTGAGGTTGATTAATAAATTAGAAAAAGCTAAGATGACAAAAAAGAGAATAGAAAATGCGATAAAAATGAAATTAACACAAAAGAGGCAAAAGAAAACACCTTGAAGATAAAATAAAATAAGTTAATAAATTAAAGGCAGCTATAAAGTAAAAGGATAAGAAACAAAATTTAAAATTTAAAATTATATAATTATAATATAAATGTACTTACTTTAAAAGACCTTTTAAACTGAAAACTAAATTTCTATAAAAGGGATCTAGTTTTAAATTTGAGTTCATTGGAAATAAATATACTTGACTATTGTATGTTATAATTAGTATTTTATTATACATAATATAGTTATAGTACAATTAATATTATTCTATAGTACTAATCTTGTATATTTTAAATTATTATTTACAACTAGTCTACATAAATATTATAAGTATATATAATGTTTTGATTATAGGGGAAAAATGGGTTTTAAAGGGACCCAAAACCCATTACAACATAAAAAGGGAAAGCTACTCATAAAGAACGATATTGGAGCAACAACAACCAAAAGCAGACCAACAACCAAAAAATAGAGACCTAACAACAAAAAATAGAAACAAAAACCAACACAGAAAGAGACACTATTTCATGTTCTTCAAGGTGTTAGCCACCTCCATCTCCTAGTTTTGATGCAATTCGATCATGTCCATTTATTCTTTCTTTTCCTCCTCAAAGGTCTTCCTTAGATTGCCTCTAGTTTTGGTATACGAGCCTTTTGCCTCATCCTTCCCGACCTTATTCCCTTTACCCTTTGAAGAATGGTCCTTCTCCATCAACTCTGAAAAGTATAGTTGATCTTCCCTGAGCTGGCTAATCTTACGAAATAGGACCTCCAGGGACTCAACACTATTTTTGAATGAACTGTGACTAATGTACAATAGCTTCTTGATGTCCACATTTGTTTCATTGATATTTTCCTCCATTTTAGAAAGATGACTCTCACATAGGGTCTTGAATTCTGTAAAGGAGCAATCTAAATCCACAAGTATCTCAATCAAAATATTTGAGACAAAACCCTCTGATTGATTTTGCATATTCTCTTTTAGACCCCTGATCTTGGTATTTACCCTATTAAATTCCTGCAACACCCACTTGGAAAGCTTAAAAGTGCATGTGGCCCTTGAGCGGGTCATATCCAGAAGCTCAAGCATAGAAGTATTTCCATCATTCACGTATGAGAAATCCTGAGAAAGAGGATTCATGATTAGTGGCTCTGGCTTTCTAGGATGTGAATTCACCCCCTCCTCCTTATGCATTGAATTCTCACCAGTCAGCTCCATGCTAGGGAAATATCGAGGGGGGAATCATTAATTTCCATGTCTGTTTCCTCAACACCCTTCTCCTTATCGAGAGCCTTGTTACCGTTCTCACCCTTCACAACCCATTTTTTTAGCTTTACAATCCTTCTTGATGTCCTTCGCAATAATTCCTTGGCATCCTTAGCCCCAAAACAAAAGACATGAACAAATGTAGAGAGGAAGAGGAGGTAGATTTCATAGAGGAAGGTCACATTCCAAAGGAGAAAAACCATATGTGGGGCAAACCAAGGAAAAAGATTCATACCAAAAGGAAGAGAAGGATTCCAATTCATACCAGAGAGGAAGAGATGAAAAAAATTCTTACCACCACAATAGAGGAGGCTACAATTATTACCACAATGATGGATATTGAAGAGATGAGAAAGGATATGACAAGAAAACTTTTAGAGGAACCCATTTCAAGTGTGGAGGAGGACATAGAGCATTTGAGTGTCGCCAAGAAAGTAAGAAGAATGAAAATCATGCAAGAATTGGATATGCGGAGGAAGAACTAGTGAAATCACCACGTTCTAGAGGGAGTCCTGAGAAAGGAGAGTCATTATTCATGAGGAGAGTGCTGATCTAGGAGAAAGAAGTACCTCAGGAAGCACTGTAGAGGAAAAGTCTGTTCCAGACTAGATGCAAAATAGGAGGTAAGTGTTGCAAAGTTATCATTGATATTTGTAGCATAGACAACCTAGTTTATGAGGAAATGGTGACAAAGTTGAATTTGGAAAGAAGAAAACACCCGAAACCTTATAGGATAGCCTAGATTCAAGATGAGCACAAGATACTAGTAAGTGAGCAATGTCTATTGAATTTCAAAATAGGATCATATCATGATGAAGTGCTGTGTGATATTATGCCAATGGATGTATGTCACATGTTGTTGGGAAGACCTTAGCAGTATGATAAGAAGGCTATACATGATGGGAGAAGGAATACTTACACCATAACATCCAATGGAAAGAGAATCACCTTGACACCTTTGGAAGATGAACCGAAAAGTGGAGTATGTGGAACAACTAGAATCAATTTGGTAGTTGGAAGCTGGAAATTTTTGGATGGATTGAGACATGAAAACATGTGTTTTGCTTCAATTTCATGGAAGTGTGAAACCTTAGATGCAGAGATAACAAGAAAAGAATAATCACCAGAGAAGGAGGTGATTGAATTGATAACATAGTACCAAGATCTTGTATCAGAGAATGTGCCAGAAGGATTATCACCAATCCAGAGTATCGGTCATCATATAGATCTCATTCCAGGAGCTAGTTTTCCAAACAAAGCTACACACTAGATGACACTAGTAGAGAATGCAAAGCTAAAAATAAAGATATGGGAATTGATAAAGAAAGGATTGATTAGAGAGAGTATGAGCCCATGTGCGGTACCAACCGTACTTGCACCTAAGAAAGATGGAGAATGGAGTATGCGTACAAATTTGAGGGCTATCAATAAAATCACAGTGAAGTATAGATTTCCATTTCCTAGGATGGATGACATTATGGACAGTCTGAGTGGAACAAAGTATTTCACCAAGATAGATCTAAAGAGTGGATACCATTAGATCAGGATTAGAGAGGGAGATGAATGGAAGACTACTTTCAAGACAAATGAGGGGTTGTATGAGTGGTTGGTCATGCCATTTGGACTAACTAATGCACCTAGTACATTTATGAGGTTGATGAATGAAGTCTTGAAGAAATTCTTGGGTAAGTTTGTCATTGTTTACCTAGATGATATTTTGATTTTCGGTAGGACTAAGGAGATTTTAGAGGTTGAGAGTAGATAAGTTGTTGATAAACATTAAGATGTTTAGTTTCATGAAGGAAGAACTAGTATATTTGGGATTTGTGATATCTGTAGAAGGATTGAAGATGGACCCTGAGAAGGTTAGAGAAATAGTTGAATGGCCTACACCTGTGAACGTTGGAGAAGTAAGATCATTTCATGGATTGGCAACCTTTTACTAGAAGTTCATTAGAAACTTTAGTGGTATTTACAAACCTATGACAAAGACAATGAGGGGTGACTGGAAGGAATTCAAGTGGACATTTGGACCACAAAGGAGTTTTGAGTTGTTGAAACAAAAGGTGACAAAACAACCTGTGTTGTCATTACCAGACTTTGCTAAGGTATGCCAAGTAGATTTTGATGCTAGTGGAAGTGCAATAGGAGCTATGTTAAGTCATGAAGGGAGACCAATAGCCTACTTCAGTGTGAAATTGAATTATGTTACGATAAGATATCCAGTTTATGATAAGGAATTCTATGCAATTGTATAGGCCTTGAAGAAGTGGAGACATTACTTGTTACCTAAGGAGTTTGTGTTGTATATGGATCATCAAGCTTTGTAATATTTGAATAGTCAAGGGAAGTTGAACTAGAGACACATGAGATGGGTAGAATTATTGTAGAGTTATACATTTGTGTTGAAGCACCAGAGTGGGAAGTCAAACAAGGTTGCAGATGCATTGAGTAGGAGAAGGAGTTTGTTGACAAAGATGAGAGTTGAAGTATTAGGTTTTGAGGAACTAAAGCATATGTATGAGGATGACATTGATTTTGCAGAGGCATGGAAGGCTTGCAAGGGACCTATGGAGACAGATAGAAGCAGATGGTTGGATTATTTTATTTAGGAAGGTATGTTATTCAAGAGTAATTAGTTATGTATCCCTAGGAGATCAATGAGGGAGAATTTGATCAAGGAAAAACATTGCAGAGGACTAGCAGGACATTTTGGAATTGATAAGAACATAGCATTGGTGAGTGAGAACTATTTTTGCCATAGTTGTATAAGGATGTCAGGAAGTATGTTCAAAGTTGCCTGATTTGTCAGGTTACAAAGGGAAATAGTCAGAACATTGGGAAGTATACACCGTTGACTGTACTGGAGAGACCATGGGAGGATATTAGCATGGATTTTGTATTAGGATTACCTAAAACATCAAGAGGATTTGATTCTATATTTGTGGTTGTGGAAATTTTTTCTAAGATGGCACATTTCATACCTTGTAAGAAAACTAGTGATGTATTACATGTTGTAGACCTATTTTTCAAGGAGATTGTGAGATTACACGGACTACCAAAGAGTATAGTATCAAACAGGGACACTAAGTTCATTGGATATTTTTGGAAGAAATTGTGGAAGAAGATGAAGACAAATTTGAAGTATAGTTCAACATTTCACCCACAGACAGATGGACAGACAAAAGTGGTAAATGGGAGTTTGGGAAACTTGTTGAGATGTTTGACTGAAGGTAAAGCAGGAAATTGGGACTTGATACTACCACATGCAAAATTTGCATACAACAATTCAGTGAACTAGAGCATAGGGAATAGACCATTTGAAATTGTGATAGGAAAACAACCCAGAGGAGTAGTAGAACTAAGGGATATCAGTAAGGAGAATAAAAGGAGTGCAGAGGTAGAATAATTTGCAGGATTCATGGAAATAATGCATACTCAAGTCAAGGAGCATCTAGAGAAGATGAACAATACCTACAAGGAGACATTAGACAAGAAGAGAAGACATAAGGAGTTTGTAGTAGGAGAGGAAGTAATGGTATATCTGAGAAAAGAGAGATTTCTAGTTGGGACATATAACAAGTTGAAGATGAAGAAGTTTGGACCTTATAAGATCATCAGGAAGTTTGATTCTAGAAATGCATATGAAGTGGAACTATCAAATGAATTTGGCATATCACCTATATTCAACATTGCAGACATATACTAGTATCATGAAGGAAAGTCATTGAAGGACAAAGAAGTTGTTTTTCTGGACTAGATAGCACATCATTCAGAGGAAATCAAGGAAATTCTAGACAACAGAGTTGGACATAGTACCAGAGGAAGGAAATACAAGGAATATCTAGTCAGATGGAAAGTAATACTGAAGGAAGATTCATCATGGATTTCTCAAACTGAGGTAGACCGCATTGGTTTTCCTCTAGACCTAGGAATGTGAGAGGCTCACTTTTCTTAAACCTTGGATGTCTAATGTAGGAGCAGCCTAGGTTTCAAGCAATCTTGCATCAACCAAAAATATCTGCATTCATGTTTACTTGTATTTTAGTAGTTAGCTATCAAGACCCAGTCTCAGTATTTCATGCCACATTGTACCGCATTATAACATCAGAGCTCACAAAGTAGGATACATGATCTTCATTGTAACATATACATCATATCTAGAATTCAAGTGTTTTGGAGATTCTAATATGAAGTTATTGCTAACAAAACATCAACTGTATTTGGACATAGACCATTCATTGACTAGTCTTGGATTTTCAAGTGTGCGAACCTATCCTGTGACTTGCAGAGCTCAGAAAATCATTTCATAAGGATGCACAATCATCGAGAACCTTTGTTCCGATCTGCATCATGTTTTTCCAAGAATAAAAAAGAGAATCATATGTTTTGGCTGATCTTTCACACGTTTCATCAACTTCAAGGTTTGAGACCTCTTGAGGCTGATCAAACCTTTTCTGGAGCTAAGAATTGATATATATAGGAATCATGTAGTTGCATTAGGTATTTAGTGAAGTAGTGATAGAAAGATCTAGGGAAATAAGGTCTTCAACCCACATTGTATTTCTGGGCTTAACGCCATATCATTCTGTAATTTTGTAAGCCAATAGGTAGGGCATGTTGGCAATGAATAATTGATCATTCTCTATATTTCCATGTGTGATTATTCTTTTGATTCATTGAGTTTCGATTGTGATTAATCTTGTTGGAAGGGTGGACAGTCCTATTCCTAGACCCTCCAACCTTGACTGCACCACATTATCACCCTTAGAATGAGAAACCCCAAAGACATTATCAGTGTCATTACTAGTAGAAGGGAAATCGTGGGATTCTCAGTCCTACAAAACAAGATTCTTAGCAATCCTCCTCTTGAGATTCCCCTTCTTTCATTTCTTAGAGGGATCCACCATAGGGGATGAAGAACCACCCTCTTCGTCTACATTCCATTCCTCCTCACCAACAACACTGATCTCCAAACTAGTCGAGAGGGCATCTTCACTAATAGCTGTCTCCTTTCCTTTAATTGACTTGGCAGGGGTAAGGGCTCTCACATGCTCCATTATGAGCAGTATGAGGCACTCGTGAAGAATAGGATCCCTTCTATTTTTCAAATGAACATAGACCGACACTTCCAGTGATGAAAAAATAGAGAAAGGAAACGAGACAAATAGACCATGCCTGAAATGATTGAAAAAAGTGAAATGATGTCCTAAAATAGCAGTATACATGCCATCTAGGGTAACATACCACATGATTACCTCTGCAACATCATCCCAAATTCTCTTCAAATAATTCCGTTCGTAACCCCACGAAGGCATCTTTATTAGTTTCTGATGTTTATTATCTTTGAAAAACTGTTCCATGGCTTCCTCGTTACTCTTTCTTTCCTTGAAATTTTTTTGGCCCACCATCAACAACCTAGTAATGGAGGAAAAAAATTCCTCATTAATCACAAATTTCATCCCCTTAACTTGTAACCTTCTATTGTGCCAATAATGGACAAAATCGATAGAGGCCTTTGGGTGATGGCTATGAGGCCTTTGGGTCATGGCCATGGAGCCTCTCCAGAAAGGGCATGGATTTCGCATGTTCTAAAATTCTCCATATTTTTTGCTTCTTCCTCCAACTTTCACAGGATGAGGGCTCAATCCTACTTCCATCACCCCCATATTCTTAGTCACCATAAACTAAAACCCCAGAGTAGAAACAATCATCAGATAACAAGCCGGTGAAACACCACCCACTAAACATGCGATGAAAAATGCAGGCAATAATAATATTAACATTCCAGAGTATGAGCCTAATCATATCCATCATTTTGTAATAAAAGATTGACATCCTCGGGAAGGAGAGAGAACTCCTCTCATGCCTTAAAATCATGAATTCTGACAACCTCATTCATAAAGAAATCCGGCAAATAGTTTCCTTCTCTATAGATATGTGTGACACAAATTTCTTCAAAAAATATTAGCATCATTATAACATCCTCAATCAGTTGATCAATTGTCCAACTTGGCTTTTAGATTCCATGTAGGTAGTTAACAATGTTGAGGGAATTTCCCTTGACCCAAAGTTTAGAGTAGCCCTTGTCCAACACAAATTTTATACTAATGAACACAAACTTCAACTTTCGCACGATGATTGGTCTGATTTTCCAATGGGAGTGCCACCGTGCCCAAGAACCTACCATATTCATTCCTCAACAACCCCCACAACCTGTAGGCCTAGTTTTACCCTTGGCTGCCCCATCAAAGTTAATTTTAACCCACCGTGGAGGTGGGGGCTTCCACTTAGTATTCAATCTAGCACTGATGTTGGTCTTAACAACCTTGGAAGGCAGAGTAGAGATCTTCCAGTTAGCTATCATCAATAAATCATAACCAATTAGATAAGAGGACGTGGCACACCGAGGAGAGTCATGGTGCTAGAGAAAGAAAATTTCCAAGATATCCCTTCGGATTTTGATGAACACACTTTCCACCTTGAGTTTAGAGTCATGGAAGATTCTACTGTTTCTTTCCTTCCAAATGCCCCAAGCAATATGTGAGGCCATAAGCTACCAAATCCTTTGAAGGATGGGAGAAGAGGGACACTTCCATTGATCAACAAAGCTGCTTAGAGAACTTGGAAAGACTCGACCTAAATTCCAAAGAGCAATAAACTTAATCCAAATGAGATAAGAAAAGTTACATCCAAGGAGAAGATGAAAAGCATCCTTTGCATCGGATTCATAGAGCACACACCTATTGGGCATAGAAAATCCCCTTTTATAAAGATTATTTTGAGTCAACACTTTACCTTGCATCAATAGCTGGAAAAAGACATTCACCTTAGGGATCAACATTTTATTCCACAATTTTCTCCAAAAGGGGTAGGGGTCAGGCTTCTCCAAGGAATTGACAAAGGCCAAGGCCACCAAAAAATAACCATTAGCACGAGGGGTCCAAATCACACAGTCAGGCCTCGGGAATTGGGGAACCCTAATATTAACAAGAAAATTCCGAAGAACAATCGAGGATCCCAATTCTGAAATTCCTTCCACACACCATTATGGATATAATTAGCCACCATATGACCAAAAAAATGTTTACAGATAGCAACAATATATAATGTTATAATATTTGAATTTTTAATTAGTATATACAAAAACTAATAATTTATTTATAAATTTTTAAAACTATAGACATATAATTTGCAATACAAAATTATAAAGTATATTATTACAGTATAAGGTGAAAAATTATAACATTATAATGTATGTACTTACAAGTTAATATTATGTAATATTTGTTATTATTAACAAATTAATAATAAAAGGGAGCCCCTTTGGTGAAGTGGCAGAGCTTCTTGCTTGTAGGTCCAACAACCAAGGTTCAAACCTCACAAGGTCTTTCTTTATTGCATCAACAATGTAGACTGTTTAACCTTGGTGTTAAGGGGAGACCCTTTGGTGAAGTGGCGAGGCTTCTTTCCTATAGGGCCAACAACCAAGGTTCAAACCTCACGGGGTCTTTCTCTACCATGTCAACAATGAAGACTATTTGACCTTGGTGTTAGGGGGAGACTCTTTGGTGAAGTGGTGGGGCTTCTTGCTTGTAGAGCCAACAACCAAAAAGGCTCATAACCTTAATATCATACAATTTAAGGGGAGACCCTTTGGTGAAGTGGTGGGGCTTCTTGCCTATAGGGCCAACAACCAAGGTTCAAACCTCGTGGGGTATTTCTCTACCTTGTCAACAATGGAGATTGTTTGACCTTGGTGTTAAGGGGAGACCCTTTGGTGAAGTGGTGGGGCTTCTTGCATATAGGGCCAACAACCAAAAAGGATCATAACCTTAATATCATACAATTTTAAGGGGAGACCCTTTAGTGAAGTTGTGGGGCTTCTTTCCTATAGGGCCAACAACCAAGGTTCAAACCTCATGAGGTATTTCTCTACCTTGTCAACAATGAAGACTGTCTAACCTGGGTGTTAAGGAGATACCATTTGGTGAAGTGGTGGGGCTTATTTCCTATAGGGACAACAACCAAAAAGGCTCATAACCTTAATATCATACAATTTTAATGGGAGATCCTTTGGTGAAGTTGTGGGGCTTCTTTCCTATAGGGCCAACAACCAAGGTTCAAACCTCACGAGGTATTTCTCTACCTTGTCAACAATGAAGACTGTCTAACCTTGGTGTTAAGGGGAGACCCTTTGGTGAAGTGGTGGGGCTTCTTTCCTATAGGGCCAACAACAAAAAAGGCTCATAACTTTAATATCATAAAATTTAATAATGATTGTTGAACAACATTTCCCCCCTTGGAGGGGAATGGAGTAGGCGAAGAGTGGGAAGAGGAGTAGGAGGGGAATTTTAAAATATGATGTAGAGTATGGAGGTGGATATGAGGATGAAGATGTAGATGGGAATATGTCTACTTCTCTGGCCTTGATATTGGTTTTTGGTGTTAGGGTTGACCTTGGTTTGTTATGATTGTTGGGTTTTTCTGGTTGTCTTGGAGTTTATAAAGGCTTTGGTTGCTCTCTGGGTGTTGGAGCTATGGATGTGTTGGACTAGTTTTGGCTAGATGAGTTTCCTTTTCCTTTGGAACTCCCCAGATGTTGATTCAGTGAGTGGCTCTTTATCTTTTGGGAGTGCTATTTTTGGGCGTGCGGGGGCTGTTGCCCTTGTCCTTTGGTGCTGATCCTATGAAACACCCTTGGTTGATTAAGGAGGTCATGGGGTTTTTGGGCATAAAGAGGTTCATGCTTAATGATTTTTCTGCTACTAAGTCCGTTATGGAGTGATTGTATGCTCTCCTTGCTGCTATTGTGGGTGTATGCCTAGTTGATGAATGGAGTCCTCCTTGCTTCTTTTTTATTGCTATTATGTTGCTTCAGACTATTTGTGTGGTTTTGAACCCCTTTTGATCTTTGAAGCTTCTTATATTGCTAGGGTTTGTTTTCTTTTTGGAAGATACCAACTTATTGTTATCTTCATGAATGGCATTCAAAAGAGCTATTTTTTCCCTTGTTTCTGAGCTATTGACTGGGTTGTACCCCAAGTCTTTTTTAATGGTTGGGCTGTGTTGAAATATTGTTTTCAAGATCCAAATATTCTTGGAGCTTAAGGGAGTGTGTGAATCCCTTGTTTATGGTTGGGCTATGCGTAAAGTCTTTTCTATTGTCATAGATGATTTCTTTGTTTAATGGAGCCTCTATCATCCTTTCTTTTGGAGTGTTTTCTCTCTGCTTTCTTTCTCACAATATATCTCCTATAGAGGTGGAGATCCCTCTTGTTGAGGTCAAGCTAGCGCTGGTTGGTTTGGTTGAGAGTTCACTATTGAAGATCTCCAAGGATGTTGTGGTTGACCTGGTTTATGTCATTTTGTTGTTGGCTGGGTTGCATTCAATGTTCATATTGAAGACCTAGGTGTTTGTGTTTCCTCAAGAAGATAAGTTTTCCCTTTTTAAAGGAGTTTTTTTCTTTCTTACTACTTCTACAGGTTGTGTCTCCTATTAAGGTACAAACCTATCCTATTGAGGTGGAGACTTCTCCTTCTGAGGTGGATATGTGTTTTGTGGTGGTGGGTTCTCTCTTGCTGCTCCTATTGAGGTGGAGTTTGGGTTTGTTGGAGAGTTGTGACTATTATGGAAAGGGTGTTCTTGGTTTCTATTCCTATAGAGGTGGAGAAGCAAGTTGGATGATGGGGTTGTTATGCTTTGTCAAGAAGGCTCTTTTTTATGGCTCAAAGATAATTTGTCTAAGCGGTTTGTTCACAGTTTCTTGATTATCTCAAGCTATAAATCTTAGGTGGAAGTGTTGAAAGGGAGCTCTTGCTGCCCTCTATTTCATTTGTTCTCTTGTGGGAACTTGATTTGGTGATGTGGGTGTTCTACATCATTAAGTTGGTTGTTTTTCATGGCCTAGGAGTTGTTACTCTGAGTGGTTGGTTAGCTAAGGCCTAGCTATTCCAATCTATGTTTCTGATCAATTAGGGTTCAAGATCTAAAAAAAAATTGGTTATAAAGGGCTCAAGGTCCCTTCGAATCTTGTTTTTGCAGCTTGAGTAGTATTTTGTATCTTGTGGTGGTTGCTGTTGTTGGTATGCAATTTATCTTTTAGTAGCATTCTTAATTTTGACAGAGTTTTGGGTCCCTTCAAAACCTAATTTACCCCTCTAATAATTTTTTTTTAATAAAAGACTAAATTATATTAGAAAAAATAATATGAACATTAGTCCACATGTTTTTGATAAGATAAGCAACATTTACTGGGTGCTGTATCCTTTACATGAAGAGATAAGCAAGGTTTTGAAAGGGCCCAAAACCTTACACAAAAAGGAAGCTACCAAACACCAAAGTCACAAACTTTTCCAACAAAATAGAGAACCAAAAACAATGGCCACACCATAGAAACACAACAAACTAACATCCAACACCTGGTTACCAAGTAATCGGGAGCAATAGAACTCAAAGGAAAACCAACAATCCTAAGTCAAATACAAAAAGTAACAAAGGCCTTGACCCAGAGAAGGCTAACCCAAGAAAAATCTCCATCTCCACCTCTATAGGAGACAAGAAGAGAAAACATAAGTTGAAGCACCAAAGCCACCATTCCAACAACCCAAAAACTCTCCACCTCAATAAAAGAGTTTGAAGGAAAACCAGAGCCAAAGACAACAACAACCCCTTGCAGCAATAACAATCCTCTCCAACCAAACCAAACTCCACCTCTATAGGAGCATGATCCACCTCCCCAAGTCCACAACCTCCACCTCAAAAAAGAGTAAAATCCACCTCTAAAGGAGCCATAAATTAAGGATCCAAAAGGAGATAATGAATAAAATAAGAAAGAGTGATAACCATACAATTAAACCCTGAAATCAATAGGGTATTTCAAGCCAAAGAGATTCCCAAAGGAGCTTTCAAGACAACCCCCACTAAACAACTCCGCGAACAACAGTTAACCGTAAGAAGAGACATGATCACCAAAATCACCCAAGCTTCAAGAAAACCACCTTATAGCCACAAACCAAAAGCAGAATAGAGAGGAATATTCACCCTTTCCAACTTGACATAGTCATGGAAAGGCATAGTTTCCATAACCCATAACAAAAAAAGCAGCCACCAGAGGCTAGTAATCCTCATATAACCAATCCTCAACCAAACACAAGCCTTGGCCTGAAAACAACCCAAACCCTTGCACACATAAAGGCCCCAAGAGTAGGGGAAAAATGAGCCAAGGCAAGCACTCATCACATCTCCACGCCACAACAGAAGAACAACATAAGTGACACTAATACCAAGGACTTCCTTCAACAAGAGAGTCAAGTAACTCCCCACTGCTAAGGAGGAAGCAAGGATCGAAATAGTGTGGAATAGAATCCACACAACCTGAAACTTAAACTCCAAAGGCACAAGAGCAACAACCTAGCACCCATGAGACACCAACAAAGGGTGAGGAGGAAGATCAACCCTCACTTGCACCATAACCAACAGAGACCTTGAAGGGGCTAGCGAGTAGAGGAGGCCAAGAACAGAATACAACCCTACATCACCAAGCACATTCCCATTCTTCTCACACCACAAAGGGAAGCCGAAGCCAACTTCGACGCCCACAAAGGCCAAGAAAAACCTCTGTACCAAAGCATCAATACACACAATGGGAAGATGAGTATATTCCTCATCACCGACAAAAGAAACAGGGCTCTGTAATAATAAAAACCCAACAAATACACTAGCATTAACTAGCTTTAGACAAGGCCATGAAGGCACTCTCGAGACTACTAACTGCACCCACCATGAAACCCATATAGGGCTAGGGGCGGAGGCACCTTGCACAACAATGGTAGGAGCCACAACAAACAAATCTCTAGATCCAACGACCACAACAGATAGATCTACCAAAGATTTTCCAAAGTCCACAGAGAAAAATGAGCCTTTGAAGATCACATCTGGCTTGAATCAAAGACCCGCAAAGAAGACACAAGAATACACCAACCTGACCATAGGAGAAGCACTCATGGGGAGGGGAGCAACTTTCCACACAAAGGAAAAACCACTAGGCACAATAACTGCAATTTCCACTTGAAAGAGTAGCGATATCCACAATAAGGAGCCCAAAACCATACACTCAGGCCAAAGGAACTGAAGTAGCCAGAGCACTGTGTCATCATCATCAGAATCAGAGTCTTCGCCATCATCGATGCTAGGAGAATTCAAATTTGGAGCCTCGCTCCTATTCTCGCTTGACTGTTGTAGAGCCATTTTTTAAATACCCACATTAGTCCACATGTTAAGTACATACCTATTAATTGATTACAAGTAATATTATAATACCTACTATATAAAGTATATAATAAGAATTTAATTAAATACAAATATTATAGTAGATTTAAAATGCTCAATTTTAAATCCAAATATTATTATTTTTTGATATAAAAGTAGCAAAGCAAGGGTGTTGTCCCTTTAATACAAAGCCTTGCAGGCCATTAGTAGTAGAATAACATCATCAACACATTAACAACAAAAAAAAAACACCGAACCAGACACCCTGACCAATCCATATCAAAAACCACCTCATAAACATGAGCAGGGTAACCATAGTACCAAAAAACATCTTGAGAAAACTAACCAACCTACATTTAACATCAACATAATTAAAAATGTATATCACTAAACCATTGAATATACTACTGATAGTGTCCATCATGAAATCCAAGTTTAAAAAAGTCTTAACCAAAGACCACTAGGGGCCATACCAGTCATAGTTAAACATATAAACTATAAAAGTATCAACTAATAAATTAAAAAGACATGATGGCTAGTAAGGCCATTCCCGACCAAAATGCAAAATAGGATGAAGGAAAGAATCTTGCATCTCTAATCTTTCTTTCTGTTGCATGGCTTGATCAGAGTTATAGTGGTCCAATCCTTAGTGAGGAACTTGAAAAGTTCCTTGCGGTCGGTGTCTTACTCAACATTCTTAGTGGAAGTATCCTTCTGTAACAGGCACAAAGTGGTGGCAGATCTATGCATAATCTTCAGAGCAAAGCGGGTGACATCATGAAGCTGTTTTTCTAAATTCTCCATTTTATTTTTAAGTTTGTCAACCTCCTCCCAAATAGTGTCCTATTTTATACTTCCTTCCTCCATAGGGGCCTTCCCCTCAGCAATGGCTGAGGCCCTAGTCTTAATCCCCTTGGCCATACCACGAGTAGGATCCAACGAACCCATTTTTAAACTTTTAGAGATATGGGAGGAGCTGCTTGTAGAAGCAGAAAGGGTTTCCTCCTCCACTTCCTTCCCATTCTTGTTCTTATTCTAACTTTCCCCTCCATTATTAGACTCAGAGGCCTCCTTGGGACCCTTCTCTTTTTTAAGTTTAGTTACTAGTCTACTAGACCTACGAGGAGTACTGGTCTCCTCGGTAATTTCAATGTCCAAGTCAATTTGTTGTAGCCTAAATTTGGTTTTCTTTGAAGCTTTGGAATTAATTTTAGGGATTGGAGCATTACGTTTCTTATCCTATCTCTTTTCAACAGACCCAATATTAGGGGATGAGTCTTTGGGAGGGGTTTTCAAGGCTAGATTTTTAATGCACTTTTTTCTTGCTGGGGCCAGGGGTATCCATGATACTGGCCGACAACGGAGTAGAAGAGATAGTGGTTTCTTCAACAATAATGGGTTGAGGAGGGAAGAGGGCAAGGTGAAAATGGTAGATTCTAAACATAAGCCCTTGGTGCAGAATGGTAAAATTCTTACCCAAATTCATAGCTTCAACCACATCTTTTACAATATTTTCCAGAGAGTACAAAAGAAAAAAAGGAATTGAAATATTGTTGTGATTTGTGAGATGATTGAGAAAAGGAAGATGGTAATAATAATACACATCAAATCTCCCCTCAAGAGTGAAATATTTCATCACGACCATGCACACTTTGTCCCAAGGTTCTGGAAGCTGCTCGCGGTCGTAGCCACCACGAAGTTTGATGAGCTGTTCGTCCCCATGGAAGAATTGGTTAAGGCTAGCCTGGTCAAAAAATTTGCTTGTTTTCTTCCATTTTCGCCCATCCATAGTAAGACTACTGGCCTTAGCAATTACCTCCTCATTCACTTCAAAGGAAATACTCCCCATTGTCACCCTTCTTGTGGTCCCAGAGGTGGAAAATTGCTTAGAGAAACTTTCATCAAACCCTGACATACATTCCATGAAATGGGTAATTCCTCCCTCTTTGCAGATATGCCAGACGGTGCCGTCCTTCCATCAAATTTATCAAGCTCAACACAAACACGATCTACACCCATGACTCCAACAAGCAAATGGTGAGAAGAAAAAGCAGTTGTAGAGCAATTGTTAAGTAGATGGTAAGTGAGAATAAGAGTTACAGAGTGATTGTGATGAAACTCCAATTTAGAAGAGACGACAACAAAATGATAAAAAGATAAAAAATGGCAATCTATGAAATTATTGCATTTAGTGCCACCCCTCGTATCCAACTCAAAATTGGCAGTGCCCTCGTGCGAGTAGTTCGTCGCACAATAAAGAATGGGGACGTTAATAAATCTGGACGTCACATAAAATAAAATAAAATATGTGAAGCCGATGGAGGTGACACAATTATTGAAGGCGTTCAAAAAATAATGAGCCTTCCGGCCACTAGACTCATCATAAAATGTCACAATGACATCAGAGCAATAAAAGTACATTCCACAAGGAATTTCCTTCTCATAGGTCTTCCCGTACAACAACAACCAAATTTTGAAATTTAAAACCCTGCTAAGACCACTAACTAAAATTAGTGAACTCCAAAACAGGGCTAAAAAACAAATTTTGTTAGCTTCCATGGTGAAATGGGTGAGAATATTTCCTTAGGATGGACAATATAATTAGAGGCAAAGAACATTCCTTCCTCCAACAATGTAGCCCAACATGATCAAGTCCCATTGCAACCATATTGTTAGCAGCCACATTTCCTTCCATAAAAACATGTTGTAGAGTGAACTCCTCCAACCCAATAAGGAGAGATCTAATGTCATCAATTATCCCTTGAACTAACCAACCAACTGACATGTTACCTTTTGTGGCTTCAATTATCAATCAAGAGTCACCCTCGATTCCCAAGGTTCGGACGCCGATCGACAACACAATCTTAAGACCCCATAGAAGTGCCATACCTTTCGCCTAATTATTAGTGTGTTATTTTAAATTCCCTATGTAGGCTACTATCAGACTACCATTATGGTCCCTAATGATGCCACCACTAGCTACTTTCCCAGCTTTGGCCATCCCATCAAAATTTAGTTTGTACTAGGGTGGTCTAGGAGCTTTCCATTTTGTGGTGCATCTGGCCACCTTCTTAGAATTGCAAACTTGTGAAAGTCCCTAGGAAGTTTCCATATTCTAGCAATTGCACTATCCCAACCAGTTGGGGGACTACAAGGAGTCTTCCATGTACAAACAAATATGTTGTCCAATAGCAGTTTATTAAGAGTTATCAACACACTGTCAACACAACACTCCTTATCCTTGAAGATCCTGTTATTCCTCTCTTTCCACAGACACCAACAAATACGAGGAAAAATTCTCTGCCAAAGTTGTCTGATAAGAGGATGGTTTGAAGGGAACCTCCAATTAATAACAAATTGCTGAATATCCCTACAAAACACCCATTGGATGTTGAACTTCTGGAGGGAATTTTGGCAAACTTGGGAAGCAAATTGGTAGTGGATGAAAAGATGGGAGATTGTCTCCTCTTCCTGTTTACAAAGGGTACACCTGGTGGGAAGTTGAAAATCCCTTTTAACAAGGTTTTCCAGAGTTAGGATTTTACCATGAATAGAAGCCCACTAAAAGAAGTTGATCTTTGGGATGAGTTGTGGTTCCAAACCTTCTTCCAACAGTTCTCATCCCCATAAAATTTTAACAACACATGGTAAGAAGACTTAACCGAAAAGGCCCCTGTGTGATTTTTCATCCAAAAAAAATGTCCTCCTTAGGAAAAAGGGGAAGTCTCACTTTATTTATTAATGATTGAAGTTCAAAAACCTTTGGAAGAAGGTCAGGCCTGTCTAAGAAACTTTGATCAAGGTTTTTCCATTTACCTATAGGGGTAATATAATCTGCAATATAAGTTCCAAAGAAGGGTATAACTCACTCTCTTAGTATATTGAAATTGCTGTCGGTGAGGGATTTGTCCCCAATCCACTGGTCCTCCCAAAATCTTATTAATCTCCCATTTCCAATTTTCCATTTAAGAACTTCCCTAATAAGCGATCTGCATTTGAGGATATTGTTCAATATCTTTGATCCAAAAGGTATACCATTCAAGTCAAGGGCTCTAGAGAAGCATCCTTGGTTCAGATACTTAGCCCTCATAATGTTGTACCAGTCAGCTTTCCCAACCACAAGATTCCAACCTATTTTGGTAATGAGGGCTTTGTTTAAATTAGTTAACTTTCTAATCCCTAGACCACTTTGGCTTTTAGGATGGCAGATAGTGTCCCAATTGACAAGAGCCAATATTTTTTTTATCCTCAACACCAGTCCAAAGGAAGGTCCTTTGGATTCTTTCCAGTTTCTCTACCATGGAGCCTGTAATTTTGAAGAGAGAGAGGAAATAGACTGCAATCCCTTGTAGAGAGGCTAAGAGAAATTGTAATTTACCAACACTACTAAGGAGCTTACCCTTCCAACCCACAAGCTTCTTTTGTATCCTCTCCATAATATTATTCCAAAAGATAGGAGTAACCTCCTTCACAGTAAGTGGGAGGCCAAGGTAGGTTCCTGAGAGAGAAGCACTTTGACAGCCTAGGATAGACAAGATCTTAGCTTGCAAATACACCTTAGTGTTAAAGAAATAGATACTACTTTTTTGATAATTGATACATTGCCCAGAGGCATTGGAATAATCATGAAGGAGGCCTTTCCATTCTCTAGCTTCAACCACTGAAGAATTTCCAAAAATAAAAGTGTCATTCACAAATTGCTGCAGAATTGAGGGGGGAAAAGTAGAGGCAACTTTGATTCCCTGGATCATACCTATATGTGAAAGATACATAAAATTTCTACTAAGGATTTCAACAACCATAATGAAAAGATAGGGTGATAGAGGATCACCTTTCTTGATGCCTTTGCCGGCTTTAAAGAATCCCCACAGAATCCCATTGACTAGGACAAAATAATGAACCGACTCAACACATTCTCGAACAATCCCAATTAATTTATCATTAAAGCCAAATTTAGATAGAACCATGTAAATTTTTTTTCATCTGACTCTATCATATGCCTTAGAAATGTCCAACTTGAAAGCCATAACTTGGCTCCTACTTTTTTTCCATTGATGGGATAATTTCATGGGTCGTAATAGCAACATCAATGATTTGTCTTCTTGAGACGAATCCATTTTGGCATCTCCTAATGATCTTGTCCAGAAGTGGCTTCAGTCCATTGATCATAACTTTAGAGAAAATCTTTTAGACAGTGTTGCATAGACTCATAGGCCTGAAGTCAGCCATACACTTCGGGTCTTGGATTTTGGGGACTAAGACAATTTGGGTATTATTTTACTTTTTCAGCAATTTATTAGTTCTGAAAAAGTCTCTGACTACCATGGTCATATCATAGCTGACAATGTCCTAGTATTCTTGAAAGAAAGATGGAGGAAAACCATCCGGCCCAGGGGTCTTATAGGTTCCCATAGCAAACACTACCATCTTAACTTCATCCTCAAAAACATCAGTTGGGAGGTGACACAAAAGTCTGTCTTGCATGTCAATGGAGAGGCAACTGCCATTATCCAAGTATATATGTCTAAAAAAGCATTCAACTATTTCACCAATTTTATCTTCATCATTAACCTCTTGATTGGCTTCATTCAGTAAGCATTTAATGGTGTTTCTTTTCTTGTGTCTGCTAGTCGTCCTGTGGAAAAAAGCTGAATTCCTATCACCCTCCTTCAGCCATTGAACTCTAGACCTCTGTTTCCAATATATTTCTTCTTTTCTTAAATTATCTTTCCACTTCCTTCTCCAAGTTTCCTCTTCTTCATGCAATGATTGCAAAATATTACCATTGGCCATTAGATTTTGGATGCAGTCAAGCTTATCCCCAATCACCTTTTTTTGCTTAAAAATGTCACCAAAGGTAGATTTGGACCACCCTCTAACTTCCTTTCTAATGAGATCAAGTTTATGGGAGATTCTATACATAGCCTATCCTTGGATCGAATAGCTCCACCAAGTTTTTATGCAATTCTGGAATCTGGATGTGTCATCCACATAATTTCAAATCTGAAGGGGTGAGGGCCAAAGAAAGGATTATTCATCCATTGGAGAAGAATTGGGCTATGATTAGCAATAGTCCTGGCAAGGGAACTAAGAGAAGCATTACACTCCAAATCCCAACCCACTGAGACCAACACTCTATCTAAACAGACGTGAATAAGATGGCTACCTTTCCGATTGTTAGACCAAGTGAAAGGATTACCCTGTAGTTCCAAGTCAAACAAACCAAACTTGCTAATGAAGTCTAAGAGGTCGCTCATGCTGTCACTGTAATACATTAGGCCACCAAGTTTCTCTGAAGAGAACAAAGGGGAGTTAAAGTCACCAGCCACCATATACAAGGGATTTTTATCTTCTAGTATTAAAGATAAGACTTCTTCCCACATGCTTTTCCTTCCTCCATGAGTATTTGAGGCATAGATATTAAACAGATGCCAAGTGTAATTATTAGTTCTAAGGGTCACAACGAGTGACTATGAGAAAACATATAGGCTTCCCCATCTATCTTAATGAGATTCCACATAGTAGCAATGACTCTAGAGGTTCCATCAACTTCACAGTAGTAGAAGGAGGAACCCGAATAGATTCTATTAGCTATTGAGGAAAAATTCTGATAAGTCATCTTAACTTCCTATAGAAGAAGGGCATCAATTTTAAGATGCATAATGTATTTCTTGAGAGCAAATTATTTTTGGGGACTATTCAGCCCCCTCATGTTCTGTGAGAGGAACTTCATTTTCTATTACAATGGGTTGAGTCTAGAGTTGACTGCCGCCCAAAGGAAATTTCCCTTGCTATAGCTTTGTGCCTTGACAATCCCTTCGGGGGCCTTCCAACTCTGTTATCTATCCCCACATCAACTTTCTTTGTTCTTGGTTTCCTCTTTTGATTTTGCAAGTCTTTGTTGTTAGCCCCATCCCATTGAGATTTAGAGGCAGAGGGTTTAGTGTCTGGAGTGAGAATCACAGATTTAGTGACTTCCCCAATGAGGTCATCCACACAAGTTGGTTGGAAAGAGTTTATGCACGAGGTGTCATTCTCTTTCCTAGACTTTGTAGGGGTAACTATCCCTGTCTCCAACTATTGTTGAATAGTAACAACAATTTTCTCTGCAGCCACACCATGGGGTTGGTTAGCAACAGCCATAGTGTTAGCAGTGTTCCCTATATCCATGCACATAGAGGACATAGGAGTAACATAAATCTTACACTCTGTCCCCATAATATAAACTTGGGGAGACGTACCTGAATCCCTCTGTGGGGAGATTTCACCTTCCTCCAAGAAGCCAAGGGACTTCCTCCATTTCTCCTCGTTAGTATTCTCCTGAACCCCAGGGCCAGGGGATTTCATCATCTCATATAGACCTTCAATAAATGAATAATCATCTAACTCATTGGAGTTGGTGTTCTCCAGAGCATTGCTGGAGTTGGGGATCTTCTAAATATTCTCCTCCCTAGATGAAAGAGACGGGATTTTCCCTTTCAACATGGGTTCCTTTGGCGCCAGGGCTTTGTAGTCCATTATGACATGCCCCTATTTTCTACATTTTTGACAGTACAGGCTGGCATTTTCATAAACTAGGGCTTGGGTCCATTTTCCCCATTTAGATTCCAGTGTAATAATGTTGGGGAGAGCTTTTTTAATGGCCACATTAACACAAAATTGAGCAAACACTAACCTGGATTTAGCCAGAGTGACTGCGTCTACTGAGACATAACTACCAAAGGAGTGACCAATCCAATGGAAGATCCATTCATCCCAAAATTCCAATGGGAGGCTTGACATGAAAACCCACATATGATCCATTCAATTAAGTTCCACAAACAGATTGAAGCCCGGTTTCCTTTTAGCCAAAGCTAAAAAATGTTTTCCATAAGCCCATGAACCCGAAAGAGCATAGATCAAATCCTCCTCAGCCGTGAATTTGAAGAGTAATAAACCTCTAGGCATAGTAGAGACATTCACACTGCCTTTCAACTTCCAATGACCGTTAGCCTATTTGTAGACCATGTCAATAGTAGGTATAAAAGCAAAGAATCTCCCCACCAACGCAAGATGCAACGAGGAGGCAACCTCGTCCATGATCATGTCTGGTAAACAAATCTCAGTTCCTTCTTTAGATTGAACAATGTCCAGGAGAATGGACTCAAAATCATTGCTTCTAGTCCCAATAAGGGCACCCTTCCAATTAGCCTTGGAGGAGTCATCTCCCTTTTTATTACCATTATCCCTAGCAGTGGGAATCACCGTTAGTGGTTTGGACACACTCGACACGATCCCCGTATCCCCATGTGCCACAACAAAAACATGAGGGTTGCAAATCTTTTCTATATCAGGAGGGGGTCAGGCTGAGGGGAGGTAGAGTCCTCCCCAAAACCTGCAGACATGGCTGAATTTTTTTGAAATGCAAGAGCAGGAGATTGCAAATAAAGTATAAGGATGTTATTCCAAAATATTATTTATTATAAGTATATTAAATTTTAATATACTTTTATTAAGTGTATATAATCAAGTATATAATTCTACTATAGAATCATATATTCATATGCTTATAATTTAGTCAATTATAAGTATTATTTAATAAATACAGTATATAACTATTGTTTTTGATATAAAAAGCAACAAAACTAGGGTGTTGTCCCTTTAGTACAAAGCCCAAGAGGCCATCAATAGTAGAATGAACATCAAAAACACATAAATAGCAAGGTCAAAACACCAAACCATCCACCCTAAACAATCTATATCAAAAACCACAACCAAATCACCATCAGAGTAACCATATAACCAATAAACACCATGGACAAACTAGCCATCAACCACTTAGCATAAAAAAAAAAGTGTATCTCGCAGAACTATAGAGTTTACTAAAGCTAAAGTCCATCACGAAACCATGATTTAAAATAGTCTTAACCAATGACCACTAGGGGTCATACTAGTTAGAATAAAAAATATAAACCATGAAATTAGCCCTAGAAAAAACAAAAATAAACTTTGGCCAGAGAGGCCAGCCCTAGCCAAAATGCCGATCATCCCACATCCCTAATCCTTCTTTCTACTGCATGGTTTGATTAGAGTTATCATAGCCCAGTCTTTAGTGAGGAACTTAAGAAGTTCTTTGCAAGAAGCGTCCTCCTCAGCCTTTTCTGTGGAATTCTCCTTCTGTAATAGGCACAAAGTGGTGGTAGATTTGTGCATGATCTTCAAGGCGAAACGAGTGACATCGTGAAGCCTTTTCTCTAGGTTTTCCATTTTGTTTTTAAATTTTTCAACTTCCTCCCAGATAGTGTCTTGCTTGCTACAAGATTCCTCCATGGGGGCCTTAGCTTTCGCAATATTTGAGGCCTTAGTCTTAACCTCCTTAGCCCTAAAATTAGAAGACCCAACGAACCCTTTTTTTAAACTTTCAGAGACATGGGAGGAGTTGCTAGCAGAAGCAAAAAGGGCTTCCTCCTCCACAACCTTCTCCTCCTTGCTCTTATTCTCACTATCCCCACTGTCATCTGACTCAGAGATCTCTTTAGAGATCTTTTCTTTCTCCTACTTGGTAACTAGTCTAGTAGATCTTCAAGGAGTACTAGTTTCCTTAGTAATTTCAATGTCTGAGTTGATTTGTTGCAATCAAAACTTGGTTTTCTTAGAAGCTTTGGCTTTAATTTTGGCAGTCGGGGCATTTCATTTGTTATGCTTTTTCTTAATACTAGGCCCTGTATTAGGGGATGTGTCATGGGGAGGGGCTTTCAAAGTAGGGTTCTTGATAAACTTTTTCTTGTTGGGGCCAGGGGTATCCATAATACTAGCAAACGACGGATTAGATGAGGCAGGGGCTTCTTCAACAATAATGGGCCGAGGAGGGCAGAGGGAAAGGTGGAAATGGTAAATTAAACATAAGCCCTTGGTGCATAATGGTAATTTTTTTACCTAAATTCATGGCTTCAACCACATCATTCACTGTGTTTTCCAGAGAGTGCAAAAGAAAAAAAAAATTGAAATATAGTTATGATTTCTGAGGTGATTGAGAAAAGGAAAATGATAATAATAATACACACCAAATCTCCCCTCAAGTGTGAAGTATTTCATCACGACCATGAAATTTTTTTCCCAGGATTTAGGAAGCTCCTCATGATCATAGCCGCCACGGGGTTTGATAGGTTTTTCATCCCCATGGAAGAACTGGTTGAGGTTGGTTTGGTTTGCAACTTTACTCATTTTCTTCCATTTTCTCCCATCCAAAGGAAGACCAGTGGTCTTCGCGATAACATTGTCACTCACCTCAAAGGAAATGCTCCCCATAGTCACTCATCTGGCCTCCCAAGAGGTGAAAAATTGCTTGGAAAGAATTTCATCAAACCCTGACATGCATTCCATAAACTGAGAAATTTCGCTCTCTGCAAATATTCCAAACAGTGCCGTCCATCTTCCATTCATCAACTTTTTTCGGCTTAACGTGCAAGCGATATCCACCCTTGATACCAGCGAGAAAATGGTGGTAGGCCAAAGCAGTGTTAGGCGGCAAGAAAATGAGTATGCTAGTTGCAGAGTGATTGTAATAAAAACAAAAAGTATAAATGGCCACAAGAAAATAATAGCCAAATAAAAGTTGGTAATTCACACAATTAAGGAAATAAGTGCCACTTCTCATAACCAACTCAACCTTGGCAGTTCCCTCGTACGAGAATTCCATGGCATGAAGGGCAATGAGGATGATAATAAATTTGTACGTCACAAAGGATTGAAAAAAATCCACGAGGCTAATGGATGTGTCACAAAAATCAAAGGGGCTCAAAAAATAATGAGCCATCCGACCATTCGAACCATAATGAAAAGACCCAGTGGCATCCCATTAATGAATGTACTTTCCACGTGGCCTTTCCATCCCATAAGCCTTCCTGCACAACAACCAGTTTTTAAAATTTGAAACCCCGCCAAAACCACTAACTAAAGTTAGTAAGCTCCACACCATGGTAGGAAAATATAAATTGTTAGCATCCATGGTGAACAAAGTTAGAGTCATTCCTTAGGAGGGAGAACGTGGGAAGAGGCGGGGAAGAAATCCTTCCTCCAACAACGTAATCCATCAAGGTCAAGTCCCATAGCTGCTAAACTGTCAGCCACCACATTTCCTTCCTTGAAGACATGTTGAATAGTGAACTCCTCTAAACCATTAAGGAGAGACCTAATTTCCTCAATTATCCCTTGAATTGACCATCTAGCAAACATTGTACCTTTCGTGGCTTCAACTATCAATTGAGAGTCACCTTCAATTTCTAGGGTTTAGACACCAATTGACAGCGCAATCTTGAGGCCCCATAGAAGAGCCATACCTTTTGCCTGATTACTTGCGTGTTCTCTCAAGTTCCCTGTGTAGGAAGAAAACAAACAACCATTATGGTCGCTGATGATACCACCCCCAACCACATTCCTAGCTCTGGCTGCCTGATCAAAATTTAACTTATACTAGGGTGATTTAGGAGCTTTCCATTTTGTGTTACATCTGGAAATCCTCTTAGAGTTGTTAAACCTGTGCAAGTCCCTAAGAAGTTTCCAAATTCTAGCAATTGCATCTTACCAACCGATTGGGGGTCTACTAGGAGTCTTCCACCTATAGACATAGATGTTATCCAATAGGAGTTTATTAAGGGTTATCAACAGATTGTCAATATTGCCTTCCTTGTCCCTGAAAATCCTGTTGTTCCTCTCTTTCCACATACACTAACAAATATGAGGCAAAATTTTCTGCCAAAGTTGTTTGATAAGGTGATGTTTAGAAGGGCACATTCAATTGATAACAAATTGTTGAATATCCCTGTGGAACACCCATTGGATGTTGAGCCTTTGGAGGACGTTTTTCCAAA
Organism: Sequoia sempervirens; assembly: GCA_007258455.2. Classification (NCBI taxonomy): domain Eukaryota; kingdom Viridiplantae; phylum Streptophyta; class Pinopsida; order Cupressales; family Cupressaceae; genus Sequoia; species Sequoia sempervirens. The sequence continues at coordinate 567,765,244 of VDFB02000015.1, read as the reverse complement.
CTTGGGAAGCAAATTGGCAGTGGATGAAAAGATGGGAGATAGTTTTAGCGTCCTGTTTACAAAGAGAATACATGTTGGGAAATTTAAACCCCCTTTTAACAAGGTTGTCCAGAGTTAGAATTTTTCCATGAATAGAATTCCACCAAAATAAGTTGATCTTTGGGATGAACTGTGGGTTTCAAACCTTCTTCCAACAATTTTCATTACCTTTGAATTTTAATAACATATGGTAAGCAGACTTAACCGAAAAGACCCCTGTGTGATTTTTCATCTAGGAAAACTTATCCTCCTTGGGAAAAAGAGGAAGTCTCGCCTTATTTATTAGGGCTTGGAGCTCAACAACCTTAGGGAGAAGGTCAGGTTTTTCAAGGAAACTCTGCTCTAGGTTTTTCCATTTCCCTCTGGGGGTAATATAATCTGCAATAAAAGTGCCAAAGAATGGTAAGGACCGCTCCCTCAAAATATTAAAATTGCTGTCAACAAGGGGTTTGTCCCCAATCCAATGGTCCTCCCAAAATCTAATTAACCTCCCATTGCCAATTTTCCATTTAAGACCTTCCTTCAAAAGCGATCTGCACTTGAGGATGTTCCATATTTTTGACCCAGAGGGGAGGCCAGTCCAGTCCAGAGCTCTAGAAAAATAATCTTGGTTTAGATACTTCGCCCTCATAATGTTGCACCGTTCAACGTTACCAACTGCAAGGAACCAACCTATTTTGGAAATGAGGGCCTTGTTTAAATTATTTATTTTTCTAATCCCTAAACCCCCTTGGCATTTAGGACGATAGACAATGTCCCAATTTACCAAAGTCTTTTTTTCTCTTCAACACCAGTCCACAGGAGAGTCCTTTGGATTCTTTCAAGTTTTTCCACCATGCAACCTATGATTTTGAAGAGAGAAAGGAAATAGACTGGGATCCCTTGGAGAGAGGTCGAGAGCAATTATAGTTTACTAGCACTACTGAGAAGCTTACCCTTCCAACTCACAAGCTTCTTTTGCATCCTTTCCAAGATATTGTTCCAAAAAATAGGAGTAACCTCCTTCATAGTGAGGGGGAGGCCAAGGTAGGTTCCTAGAAGAGAAGCACTCTGACAGCCCAAAATAGACAATATCTTAGTTTGCAAGTCAACCTTGGCGTTGAAGAAATAGATACTACTTTTTTGATAATTGATACATTGCCCAGAGGTATTGGCATAACCATGAAGGAGGCCTTTCCATTCTCTAGCTTCAACCACTAATGATTTTCCAAAAAGGAAAGTGTCATCCACAAATTGCTGCAGAACCGAGGGGGGGAGCGAAGAGGCAGCTTTAATTCCCTGAATCCTCCCTGAATGTAAGAGATACAAAAAGTTCCTACTAAGGACTTCAAGAACAGTGATGAAAAGATAAGGTGATAGAGGATCACCTTGTCTAATGCCTTTTCCAACTTTAAAGAATCCCCAAGGAATCCCATTAACCAAGACAAAATAGTGGACCAATTCAACATATTCCCAGACAATCCCAATTACTTTATCATTGAAGCCAGATTTGAAAAAACTGAGTACAAAAATTTCTATTTAACCCTATCATATGCCTTAGAAATGTCCAGCTTGAAAGTCGTACCTTGATTCTTGCTTTTTTCCATTGAGTGGATGATTTGATGGGTATTATTAGTATTTATAAACATTATAGGAGATATTTAATTTAATAATATTATTAGTATTGCTTATAAAATATTATAAGACTAATATATTATTTATTTAATTTAAGATTAAAATATATTATTTAAAAATATAAATATTATAACATTATTAGTTAGAATAAATACATGTTTATTATTATTAATAAATTAATAATAGACTAAATTATTTGAATATACTAAATACATAGATTATGCTTTAATAAGTATAAATACTATGTTTATTAGTACTATATTTACTTTTAACATAATTTATTAAAATAAAATAATATTATTATATACAAAATTATAATACATTTAATGATTTACATAAATATAGTACATAATAATTGTATTATTACAATTATAGTATTAAATAACTTTTATAATACTAATATACTTATAATTATATTTTAATATAACTATATTATATTAAATGTATTAAATAGTATAATATATAATTATTACAATAGAGATTAAATAATAAGAGTAAAAATAAATCATATTAAAGTATATATTCTACAAGAAAATGAGTAAATTATTTATTATTATAACTATAATTTTATTAAGACACATTTTAAAATTACCAATAAAAATTATACATAAATAATTAAAATAAATAATATATCATATTATATTTTTTATAATATATTATTGTAAATTATAAAAAAACATAATATTATATGTATATAAGTATAAATATAATAAAATTATATTATATTTTTATATTATATTATTGCATATTATAAAAATAATCATATATTAGACAAAGAAGAATCAAGAGGGGTGGGTTTTCTAAGATTGGATAACAAAAAATGCCAGGAAAGACTGAAGTTCTAACCCTCATCATGATTGAGGTTGGTGGGATGATTACTAATTTCTATGGCTTCCTTGAGTTTCCTCTTGAATATTTTTTCTTTTTGTACAAGACTTGAAATTTTTCTAAACAAATATGGTGTTTGGTTGATTAAGAGTGTTTGACAAGAGCTGATTTAAGGATTCACTCATGTTTTATGTCCACACTATTCTCTTTAATTCTTGTGCTAAAAAAATGACCAATTTCTCCTACATAAGGTGTGCCACATAATATAACAACCTTGTAGACTCGTGAGTCAAGAAGGATGTCCTTAGAGTCCTTGAGAGAAGGGATAAATTTTTTCACTGTCAAAAGGGGCTCGAAGGAACATTGAAGACCTTTTCTGAGAAGGATCTTAGATATTTTAGGAGAGATGTATTCAATATAGGGAAGTGAAGCACTGGGGGGAACTTTGATTTGGAGGCAATGGTATTGGAATAGAAAATAATATTGATTTTGTTGATGGATTTAGAGATTTTCTTGCTAGTGTAATCGTTCAAGTTGAAAAACTTGCGAATATGAGCAAAATCTTGGTTCAAGTTATCCTCATCACAAATTTGATAGGCTCTCATGGCGAGGGTTTTAAGGACATCGATTTTTTGGCTGGGGTGGTGATGAGAAGAAGGGTGGAGGTAAAGGTCGGTATGGGTAGATTTTCGAAAGACACAACAACCTAGGGATTTGTCTAATATTTTGATGAGTAAGATATCGAGGAAATGAAGTTAGCCTTCAACTTTGAGTTCCTTGGTGAAGGAGATGCAATGAATTATGCTATTTCAATATGATCATATAATCTTCTAACTTTTCTAGACCATGTAACGTACAAATGTTGGTTTCTTCCACGTACCACTTCCACCATTTTGATTTGAGAGAGAGAAAGAGAAAAGAGAAATTTCTTCAAACTACTCAATGTAAAGGTTGGAAATGACAAGGGAGAGAGGGAAACCCATGAAAAGACATCAAATTGATTATAGGTGATGCCTTGGAATGAAACAAAATGTAGATCTTAGGTATAGTTATATAAGGTTGGAAATCTCATTATTGGTTTTGCATCTAACAATATCAATTGAGTTAGGGATGAGCACCTTGGTGAAGAGAGAGACAATTTCAAAGATCACCAAGAGGTCATTGCTATCTAAGTGGACATCCTTGATGAAATGGACAAACCAGGAGGAATCCTTGATGTGGGATTCAAAATTACCTAGGGAGGAGAGATTAATTTGGCAAGAAAGGAAGCTAATTTGTAAGTTGGTGAGCCTATGGTGTCCACAATGGGTCTCAAAGGAATGCCTACTTTTTGAATTATTAGGGAATCCATAAAAGCGAGGAGTCAATTCCTTGGAGGGAACTAGGCATTTATTAGTGGCATCATCAAAAGATGAGCAGAAAACCACAAATTTAAATTTTTTGAATTTTTTTGAGAAAGGATTGTGGGATAAATTCTTATAGCTCTGAGTGTTAGAGAACACACATTTTAGAGATTTAGTCTTGATTTTTCATGATGAATATTGTGTTTCCCTTATTGGCTTTGCTAATGACTAATTCATTATTACACAATAAATTGTTTAAAGCATGAAGCTCAACTTTGGGTACACTACAGTGGGAGGTTTAGCACGATGAAGGGCCACAACATAGTCTTTCCTAACTTCTTCAGTGATGTGAGAAGGAAGAGAATAAACAAAATTCTCAATTTCAATGAGGAAGCTCATGTGGGGAATGGTGTGAGGAGAAATAGTGTAGCCATGACCTCTTTTTAGAAATTTCAAGGCAAGGGGATGTAAGTGGGCGTTTGAGAGGTTTCCAACTAATTTGGACTCCTAATCAAGAACCCAAGTAGGAACTAGGTTGTTGGATTGAAGGGGGAGAAAAGAGTTAAGAGAAGCACATGTCTAACTAATGACTCACACATGAGGGGGGAAGAATGAGGAGAAGAGGGAGCCAATGAGGGGAAGAGGGAGCCAATGGTATCCCACCAAGGAGGATGAAATGAGGTGTAAGGTTGGTAGAGAAGTTCATAAGAGGAATAGCCTCCCCCAAGAGGGACACGTGGAAGGAGGAAAACAAGTCAAGGGGGAGCAACCATGGAAGGAAGGCATGATTGGATGAGGCCCAACATCAGGAGGGGCTCAAAGTTGGTAAATATCATAGAGGAAATTAGAAAAATAATGCTATCAAATGCATTTAAGGAAAGTGAGTAACATCACCACACATACCTAGAGATCTTAGGGGATTACCATTTGATGGTGACCATTGACTGTTAGAAGCCAAGGAATGCCTTTTCATTCTTGTTGCTATCTTTTCTATCTCTCTCTATTTGTTTAAGAAATTATAAACAAGGACAATAAGAAGGAATTAATATATTATGCTTTTTATGACATGTAATGATATAATATAATTTTATTATTTGTTTTTGATTAGCGGTAAAACAGGTTTTGAAAGGACCCCAAAACCCTTTACAAAAAGACCAGCTGAAGCAAAAGAAAATTACAATGAGCAAACATTAGCCAGAAAATAGTATGCCATCAGCACTACATCAACCAAAAAGAAGGACAAAAGTAGCAACACTACACATTCTTTAGGATATCTGCAGCTTCCATGTCTCCCGCCGCAATCTTATGATATTATTTGTTATATTGTATGCACATAATATTTATTTTTTATAATTTGCAATATATTATAAAAATATAATATTATTATTTGTTTTAATTGTTTACATAGAATTGTTATTGGTAATTTTAAAATGTGCATTATTTCAAATTATATTACCAAAATTATAGTATAATAATAAATAATTTTCTCAGGTTATAGGCAAATTGGTGGTGTTGCCCATTTAGTTTTACCTCCTGTCTCAATGGTGGGGTTTTTTCCAATTTGTAGTGGGAATTTTTAGGATTGGTGGTGGCGTTGCTAGGTGCAGTGGTCTATGTCTTGTCAGTAGTGGCTTCTTGTTTCGATGGTGGTGCTTTAGGTGCATCTGTGTGCTTTCCCTTTCAGTGGGTTTTCTTTGTGGGGTGGGGGTCTCTAGGTGCAGCTGCGTATGTTCATTCCATTGTCAGTATTCGGGATAATTGAATATTATCCCATGAATTACAGAGCACAATTCGCAGTTCTCCCTTGGGAAAGGCTATTTCAGGTTGTATTGGTAAGGAGCAACTACAATAAGTTTTTGAGGTAAATTTCCCTAGTGTTTATAAATGCACAAAAACTATAATTGGGGAAGAGTTGGTGCACCCATAGGATCAAAGGATAATATTTTCTTCAAATTTGATTTCAATTTTCATATCAAATTTGGTGGATATGGTGCTATATTTTCATTCAGTACAAATAATTGCAGAGAAGGTGGTTAAAGAAGTTTTCCTGGAAATAATGCTCTTCTAAGAAGTACACAATCATACGACTTCTAGAAGGGCCAAGGTTATGTGGGCGGCCTTTTCCCAAGGCATTTTCTTTTGCATAAAATGGCTTATGTTTCCATATATGATTCCATGAAAATATATTTTGAAATGAATAGTTCAAGCTATTTGTATAGGGCATTGAATCGTTATTGTCATGAAATTGGGAGCGATGTAGTTACTAGTTTCAAAAAGAAATATCATGTTGTTTCTTTTCTATTAGCTCATGAATGTCACCATGGATTGGCTCCAATATTTTTGATTCAACCTCCCATGGTGAACAGGGGGGTCTTCAACCACTACCAGATGTTAATGTCATAGTAAATTCTCAGGCTTCTCCTATCAATCAGTTTGTTGAGGAAATTCAAGAGTAGTAGGGGGAGAACTTGATAGAATGTTGTCGAAGCGAGGTCTAGCAAGCTGGTACAAGTTTTGGGTGGCAGGTGCAGTGCATTTTTGATGGCTTCGTAAGGTGCTCAAATTTTCATGGTTTTGCTAATGATTCTGTATTCACGCTAAGTCTATTGTTTGGATCTAAATTTTATGGCAATTGGTGTGATAAATATTTTGTATTGTCATTGTAATCATCAACAAATTTTGTGGTTTCTTGCCATTATTTTGGCTTTTACATGTAATTATTAAACTCTATTATAATATAATATATAGCAATATGTCTTTTACCCAAAAAAATAATAAATAATTTGCTCATTTTCTCATCGAGTATATACTTTAATATGACACATTTTTTCTCTTATTATTTAATCTTTATTATAATAATTGTATATTATTATACTATTTATTATATTAAATTTTAATTATAAGTATATTAATCTTATAAAAGTTATTTAATGCTATAATTATAATAATACAATTGTTATAATATATTTATGTAAAACATTAAATGTATTATAATTTTAATATAATAATAATATTTCATTTTTGTAAATTATGTTAAGCATTCAAATTAATGTTACATAATAAGTATTATTAAAGTATTAAATATATGCATACAATTGATGGGACAATAATAAGATAATAACATAAATAAATAATAAGTTCTATTAAGTATGCACATTTACTAACAAAAACAAATAGTACTAATATACATAATATTTATACTTGTTAAAGCATAATATATGTATTTAATACATTCAAATAATTTAATCTATTATTAATTTGTTGATAATAACAAACAAGTATAGTCTAACTAATAACGCTATAATATTATATTTTTAAATAATATACTTTAATCTTAAATTAAATAAATGATATATTAATCTTATAATATTTTATAAGTAATGCTAATGATATTATTAAATTAAATGTCTCTTACAATATTTAAGAATAATTATACTATATAATGAACTAAATTATAAGCATACAAATATATGATTCTATAATACTATTATATACTTGATTATATACACTTAATATAAGTATATTAAAATTTAATATATACTTATAACAAATAATATTTGGATTTAAAATTAAACATTTGAAATCCACTGTAATATTTGGATTTAATTAAATCCTCATTATATAGTGTATATATTAAGTATTATAATATTACTTTTAAATTGATTAATAGGTATGTACTTAGCATGTGGACTAATGTGTATATTAATTTTTTTACTATAATTTAATCTTTTATTAATTTGTTAATAATAATAACAAATATTATATTAATATTAATTTGTATGTATATACATTATAATGTTATAATTTTTCATCTTATACTATCATAATATTTTTTATAATTTTGTATTGCAAATTATATGCTTATACTATTAATAATTTATAGATAAATTATTAATTTTTGTATATACTAATTAAAAATTTAAATATTATAACATTATATATTTATAATATTTGTATATACTAGTTGTAAATAATAATTTAAAAATATACAAAATTAGTACTATAGAATAATATTTATTATATTATAACTATATTATGTCTAATAAAAGACTAATTATAACTTATAAGTATATTTATTAGAAATTAACTCAAATTTAAAACTGGTTCTCTTTTGTAGGAACTTAGTTTTTAGTTTAAAAGGTCTTTTTTAAAAAAAAATAAAAAATGAGGGGAATCGGGTGCAGCACGGCCCCCCATATAACCCCCCACCGCCGGTAAACTTTTTACCGTGACCAGCAGTGTTGGCGGGACACACCAACCAGTACCACGGGAGCACCGGAGAGTCGAACTCATGGTGGGCGCCCTGCGACAGGGAACACCTTAACCAACTGGGCTGGGACCGGCTCCCTAGTTTAAAAGGTCTTTTAAAGTAAGTAAATTTATATAATTATATAATTATAAATGAAATTTTGTTCATTATCCTTTTACTTTATAGTTGTCTTTAATTTATTAATTTATTTTATTTTATCTGCAGGGTGTTTTCCTTCGTCTCTTTTGTGTTAATTTCATTTTTATCCCATTTTCTATTCTCTTTTTTTTCTTCTTAGTTTTTTCTAATTTCCTAATAAACCTCAAACCTTGAATTGTGTGCCACCATCATTCTCTCTCCTCTCTCTCTTTAGCTTATCTTGGTATGCAACAAACCATTTGTTCTCTTTCAACTCTCTTTCATCCCAATGATGGATCATGTAGTGTGATTCGAAACGTTGATGAAAAAGTGACAATCAAATATAAAAATTATACTCAAAAAACAAGAACAAGAGAGCCTATTAATCCTACCTTGAGGAGGTTCACAGTACAACATAATCCAATTAATAAGTTTAACCCACTAGATTTTTTTGTGTATTTTATTTGTTGATTACTGGCGATGAACCTAAATCTTTAATGGAGGTTCTCTTTTAAGAGTATAGTGAGTATTGGATGCAAGCCATGCAGGAGGAGATGATAGCCTTGAATAGTTTTGATACCTAGGATATTTTCACTTTCTTGAGAGAATAAAGCCCATTAGTTGTGAATGTATGTACACAAAATAAATTTGGTATAGATGTTTGGTTAGAGTTGTACAAGGAAAAACTAGTGGCTAAGGGCTAATCCCAAAGAGGGTGTTTATTTTGGTGAAATTTTCTCTCTTCTTGTTGTGTTATCTTTTATTAGATTCATTTTATCCATTACTAAAACTTGTGATTATAAAGTTAAGATGTTAATTTTTTTTTCTTTCATGGGGATCTTAAGGAGGAGATTTATATGTGACGATATGATGGTCTTATTGTGAAAAGAAAGGAATAGTTGGTTTGTGGGTTGAAATGATCATAATATGGTCTAAAATAGTCTCCTAGGAAGTGGTACCAAAATTTTGATATCTTTGTATTAAAATTTGGTTTTATTAAGAGCAAGGAAGATCATTGTGTTTATATTAAAGATTATTTATGATCAAATACCAATGATTATCTTGTCTATGGATGATATATTGTTTATTGGTTAACAATAAGGTGATGATTATGGATCTCAAAACTTATCTTTTTAACATATTTTCCAAGAAAGACTCGGGGGATGAAAAATATATTCTTGGGATGGAAATTAGCAAGGATTGGGTACAATAAATCTTTGGTTGAGTTAGAGTAAGTTTGTGGATACTATTTTGTGATGATTTAGTATGCATGACTTTAAGCTACTGATCCTAGTTATTATTGGTATTAAGATAATTTTATACACATTTCTTGAATTTGATGACAATTTTGATATAATTTATAACACGACTTAATTGTTAATTTTGTTGGTAGTTTGATGTATGCAATAGTTTGCACTAGACCAAATATTGTCCAAGTAATGGGAGTTTTGAACAAGTTTTTGTCTAATCCTAGTAGAGAGCATTATAATTTTATTAAAAGAGTATATAGATATTTGTGTGGAACTTCTAATTACTATTTGTGTTATCATGGTACTCATGATGTGGATAATTCATTTGACATACAAGAATTTATCAATGTAGACTGGTCAAGTCACTTACATAGTCGAAGGTCCACTAGTGTCTATGTTTTCTCTCTATATGGAGGTGTAGTGAGTTGGATGAGTAAAAGGAAGAATACAACTTATTTTTCCACTAGATAAGTAGAGCCACACATTCCTCAAAGGAGGAAATTTGGTTATAGAGACTCAATACAAACTTAGTGTTTCTAATTGTAGGATTTTTAGAATTGAATGTGATAATTAGAGTGTTATTTTTTGGCCAAAAATATTATGTATCATGCTCATACTAGAGGCATGTTGATTTGTAGTCTCAATTTTGGCTAGAAATAGTTGATAATGGTAAGGTTTTGTTAGAGAAGCTTGACACTATAGATAATTTTATTGATTCGTTTACAAAGCCAAGTGATCATAGATAAGTTCTCTTGGTGTAGGGAGTCCATGGGCCTTAATACTTGTACTTAATTGTATTTATTTGATATATGGATGCATTTGAAATGAATAATATCATGCAGGATAATATTAAAATTAAGGTGCCATTCACCTTGCAATTCTATGAATAATTCATGTATCTCCAACACTTTTGGGAAGTGTCCTTGAATGCCTAGAGTGGAATTAAGAAATATTTTATAATTTAGATTCCCCAATAATCTTGATATTAGTTGTCATATGCATTTATGAAGGACCTGGAGTTGGTAGTGGTGGTTCTGAATATATTTTTAGAAAATTTCTCAACTTGGGCATGACAATCGAGAAGTGGAGCTCCCTGAATGTTGTTGGTGAGTCTTTTGAGTTGGGTGATGATTTCTGGACACCTACTTTGGGAAATGTGCAATTTTGGAAGAGTTACAAGTCAAAGATGTTGTCTATGACTGGTATAGAGATTATTTTGACTAGTTTATGGCTCATTGAGATTTAAATTTACTATTCTTAGAAGAGCCTCTTCATTTTGGATGTGTGATGTTTTTCATTTTACCATGGTTTTATGATACATTATTTTGGTAAACCATTTTTGATATTCCTCTTTCATTTATCTTTAAATTAGAGATATATGTAGTTTGATGAGATTGTTTTATAGTTACACATGTGGTGTTGGAGTACTATTAAAGTGAAGAGAGTGTTAGTGTGTAGATGTATCTCATATTTAAAGATTAATATATACTTGTCTTCTTTCTCATGTGTACTTTTTTCCAAAAGGGTATGTCCATGTGAATCCTATGTTGAAATGGTTGTTGATTTATGAAATTATTTTAATAATCTTATGGTAATCCTTGTTTAAATAAATATATTTTAGACTTATATACACTTTTAGAAGTTATTTTTGTAGTAGTTTCACCTTGTTTCTTAACATAGACAATGGGGGGTGTGAAATGGAGCCTCTATGGTAACTACAAATCTATTGCCCGCTTGGGACTTATGTCATGTATGAGGAAAATTAGATCATCCCTGAGGTGAATTCCCTAAAGATGTTGACTCCATAAAAGAAGAAAGATACATCAAAGTTTCAAATACTATAATTTGATGATGCCAAGTTTGGTGTTTGCTTGGTTTTTCTAGAAGGGAAGAAAACTCTGAATATTTTGATTCTAGTACAAATAATGAGGCTATGTATGAGTCACTAGTATATGGAATCACCCTTGTAGATAAGATGGGTATAATAAACTTACAAGTATTCAAATATTCCAAACTTGTCATTGACTAGGTAAAAGTATACGTTGTTTCCAAGAATGTGTAGATTAAGTCTTATCAAGATAAAGTATATGATCTCCTAGGTAGATTTGAAGCCTTATAATTTTAGTTAATTTTGAGAGCCCAAAATATAGAAGAAAACAATATGAATTCCATCAAGTCTCAATTTGATTTGACAAATATATCTTATGTAACAAAGACTAAGTTAAGTTGATCATTCAACTTGCAATTCTTCACAATAGACACCATTATAAAGTATTTTAGAGGGATGCACAATTAATATTATTTCTTCAAAAATTAGGGGAGTTTTATATCTAGCTACAACCAAATATCGAAGAATCATATGAAGATTAGATCCTTCAATTAAAGTCTAATAAGATATCAAATGACCTAATCACTCTAAAAAGTATTTTTAGTATGAATGATATAAAGAAAGACAAAAGATAAATTCATATATGATAAATAATGTTATGTAGAAGTAGGACTGTGATAAAAAGAAGAATAAAAGTAAGCAATGTTTTCTTACAAAGGAATTAGAAATTCTTTTATCTTTTTCCAAATATGATTAGGTTATATCATGGAATTATGAGGAATTGAAAAAATATAACAAGGAAGTGAATCAACAAAGTTATATAACTCTTCATGGATGTTACACTAGTAAGTCCAAAATAGAGGCTTGTCAATATTAAGATAAAACCTTTATTGAAGCAAAAGTTAACGAAGTTGGTAGAAACCAAGATCGTCTTTTTGATTAAGCACTCTTCATGAATGTCTAGTTTGGTTCTTGTAAGGAAGAATAATAGAGAAATAATGCCTTGTGTTTTTTTTAGGGACTTGAACAAGGCCTCTCTAAAAGATCATGGAGTAGAAACTTTAGGTCCACTAGTTGACTTTGAGTGCTTCTCTCTATTGGATGAATTATCAATATACAACTACATCTAGGTGAAATAAGAAGATCGAGATACAACTAGGTTTGGGTGAAAGAAGAAGATACAACTAAGTGGTGAACATTTGCATACAACAAATACCCTTTGTCTTATCAAATGGAGGATCCATTTTTTAGTGTTCCATGGATATCACTTTCAAAGAGGTGATAAATGAAATCATCTTGATATATCGAGGTGAAATCATAGTTTTCTCTAAAAGAAAAGAGGATAACTTCATGCACTTAGAATGAGTCTTAAAAAGGCGCCAAGAGTTTGGGATATCTCTCAACCGAAAAAAATGTGTCATTGGTGTTCCTAAAGGCAACCTCTTTGAACATGTGGTATCTAAGGAAGGGACTAGTCTTGATCTTGATTGGGTATAAGTTGTCTTGAAGCTCTTGTTATTCTAAAAAATATTAACTTAATTGGAAAATTCATTTCTAACTTTGCAAGACTAGTGAAACCCCTCACTCTCATGTTAAATAAGAACTTGGAATTTAATGAACTCTAGAAGGAAGGGAAGCATTTGAATCAATCAACCAAGCCATACTAATAGCTCCAGTGTTGATAAATCTAACTTTTTCCAAGGATTTCATTATCTATGTTTATGGAGGTTATCACAATATAGTTGCATTCCTTACCTAAAAGGATGCCAATGAAATAAATGAGCATCCAATCTATTCACTTCTAAGACTCTCAAGGAGTATGAGGCTAAGTATAATTTTTTTAATAAATAGATCTATGCATTGGTCAAAGGGCTATTTTTTTACACTTGATAAATTAGCCAATAGGATAACAACATTTGTTTTCCACTTGAGCATTAGGGAATACAACATGAAGGAGGAAATAAGCTAGAAAAGATCAAATTGGATTACCAAGATCATTGAATATGATGCGGACATTAGAATAATGAATTTGATTAGAAGAAGGGTAGCATGCCAACATATTGCTAAAGATACCAAGGTTCTAAAGGTTTAGAATTATACTATTGAAATCATATTGGTAAATGAAAGAGGAAAATCAAAGTCAGGGATCGATGAAAGAGTTCAATTTATGGAATTGAGCAATACCCAAGTGATATATCTTCTTTTGAAAGGATAGCCTATTGGTCATAGGGAATACCCCATTCCTTGATTGGTGGGTCCTCTTTAGAAGTGACTTTATGGCATCTCAAGTGTGTTAAAGAAAATCTAGTTAAACCACTACAATAATTCTAACTAGGAATGCCAATAAATTTCTTTGGCCACACAATACTTATGATCGAGTTCAATCTAGATATCATTGGTCCATAATATTTTAAGATTGTCATAAATGGGTAAGAAAGTGCCAAGAGTGCCAATTCTATGACAAACAAATATAAAACAACATGCTCCTTCTTTGGCCTATATCTATTGATTGGTCATTTGTTCAATTGGGGTTTGAGTTTTTGGCACGATAAATCTAGTCTCAAATGTTGGGACATAAGTGGACCCTTATAGTCACTAATTACTTTACAAGGTGGACAAACGTGGTACCATTGAAGGAAGCCATCAAGGACATGGTTGTCAATGATTTCTTGGAAAGTGTTTATCACAAGTTTTGGGTTCCTCATACGATTATATCAAATAATGCAAGAGATTTCATGAGTGCAAAACTCTTGAGTTTGATCTAAAGTATATGATCTACATGAAAACATCCTAAAATTATTATGTGTGTTGGAAGGAAATGGGCTTGTAGAATTAATAAACATGAACCTAATCATGATCATAAAAGGGATTGACTCTAGCTATCAAAGAGGATGGATTAGAACCTTAAATGAGCCTTATGGGTGGATTGGATAACCTAAAACAAGGCAATTGGTACATTTCCATACACTTTGGTATATGATAAAAAAACTTCCCTACATGTCTCTCTAAAGCTCACCACACTACATCTAATAAAGAAAATGAAAATAAAATAAAATAAAATAAATCTATAAAAAATTGGTTTGCTAAATTGCTAGAGTGAGAAGCGGAAAGAGAATCCAAAAGATATTCAATGAAAGGTCACCAATAGTTTGCTCAGCAAACACTCTTTAGAGCGATTTTAAAATTGGGCACATGGTTCTTAAATGGGAGGAAGGAACAACCAAACTAAGAAAACATTCCAAGTTCAATTCCTTGTGGAGTGGATGCTTCATGCTTTTTGCTTGTAAGGAAGCTAATTTCTTTGAACTTATAGTTGAAGTGTTGGTTCAACAAACACTATTTAGATCTAGATTTCAAAAATTGGGGACATGGCTCTCAAATGGGAGGAATGAACAAGAAAAATAGGGCAATGTTCCAAATTCATTTCCCTATGGAGCGGACCCTACATGATTTCTTCTTGTAAGGAAGCTAATTCCTTTGAACTTACATATATGTCCTAATTATCCTAGTTAACAAGAAATATCTCAAATTCCATACATAAGTTTCTATAAGGTCTCTTTGTAAATGTGTATAATATGACATGTTTTTAATTTTTCCTATGTGCATATTCATTCCAAAGACTTGTTTAATGCTGTTTGGTTTTCCTTTTGGCCTTCAAGCCTTTTTCTAGAGGTTTGGAGTTCTTGGATCCAAGTTGGGTTAGCCTAATTGCTACAACATTATGACTTTGCTGTCATTTTTTAATTTTTTTTAAAAGGTCTTGTCAATGTCAATAAGGAAAGATAGATGGTCACATTATTACCTTAGATCAACAAAATGAATGTTGAATACAAAAGTGTTTAGTTAGCCTTACATTTGAGGTTTAAAAGTTTGAAGCAATATAAATGGATTATCCTTTTGATTGATCAAAAACACATTCACCTACTTGTTAAATATTAATCACATTGATTTGAAATTAGCAAATCATCATATCAAAGATGGTGATTTTTTGAAAAAAGACAATTATCCTTAAATGGACATTTAAGAAGGGATAAACAATTTAAAAAAAAAACAATCATTTTGAAAAGAGATGGAGAATTAGTCACATCATGGAGATATTCTCACATGTCTTGTCATTAGGAATATCAAATATTATAAGGAAAGATATTAAATATTTGTACTACCTAATGGGAAAAGCATCGATTAAGTGGAAATTAGAGCCTCAAGTGAGTTCACCAGCTCACATTTAAATTAAAAGGTGATGGTCATTAAATGACGTCCAAGCCATGCAAACAACTAAAATAGAACACCGATTGAGAAGAAAGTTTTAAACAAGATCAAACTACTACCATGGATATGCCGAAATATAAAGAGGGTAGATCATATGCTTTGACTGCTAAACATATGAAGTGTAGGGATAGTACAAATAATGGTAAGTGTCCAAACCCTTCCCTTATCTTTGAGCAAATAGGAGGGTGCTCATGCGCGCATGGTGGAGACTTTATCCATAACTTCAAAATATGCATTTGGACTTCTAGATTGGCAGCCTTGTCCTGGAATTGTCTAGGCCTAGGCCTAGGCCTGTGTGGATTGCTACAATGCTAATGTGGGAACCATTTGAGGAAATAATGGCAAGGTCATGGTCAACGTTGATAACATTAGGGGAATGCTTCAAACCTCTTATATTATAGAGGATTTACACTATAAATTAGAATCTAAAGTTGACCTAATACATTTTGGAATAGAAGTTCGAGTTTTCAAATAATGAATTTGGTCTCGATAAAAGCACTGTTGTTTTTTTGAGTTATTTTTATTGTTACTAATTAGTTTAAAAACAATGTTTGAGATACACGATGTTAGATTTTATTTTCATCTTCAATGATAATAAGATAGTGTAATATTTCCAATTAGAGGCTCTTTATAAGTTGAAGGCAATCGTCCATGAGCAATCCCTTTACTTTATCTTTGTGAAAGTCATTATTGTTACAGTACACTATTTGTTTAACCATTTCAATGCACAATGTGTTTTTAGGTACTCCTTTGTCCTCACATGCGCTCTTTCATTGAAACCGGGGGTTTTTTAATGGTAAATCTTCATCAATCGATAAATAGTTCATTTCCCCCAATTCAAATTTGACAAACATAAACTGTAGTGTCCCTGGTAAACTTTTTTCATGTGACCGGTGGTGCTAGCGCGACATGCCCTACGGTACCACGGGTTTGGGGGAGACTAGACCTCGTGACCTCTTGCCTGCAACAGGATGCTTTAGCCAATCGAGCTAGTCCCTTTGCCCCTTATTAATAAGGCATTTTATAATAAATGATTTTTTTTCATTTTTTACAACAACCTATGCACTTGTAACAAGAAACCACCTAGAATTTCATAGACATGTTTTAATTTATTAACAAATACACCAATAGCAATAAAATTTCATCATATATGAGGACCAAAATTTCACCAATACCAATATAACTCCAAGATAATCATAGGGCCATGATCACCTTGAAAATTATAATATATATTTTTGGTCATGGTTTGATTCGCCCAACATTTATATGAACCATTTTAAAATCACATATGATTCACCAATCTTATACTCCATTTTACAATCATGTAGGGATTTGTCAAATTTGTGCTCCATTTTATGATCATGTAGGGATTTGTCAAATTTGTACTCCATTTTACGATCATGTAGGGATTTGCCAAATTTGTACTCCAATGTTTTACAATTGGATCATGATGTTTGCCAAATATGAATTCAATTTAAACTCTAAATTAATCTTTTACACATTGTTTTATTCTCAATTTGGATCATAAACAAGTTACAACTATAGGCATTATAAAGTTATTGAAAGGAAATTGATAATTTCTTTATATTATTTTATAATATAAGAATCTTCATGTTTATTTATCTCTTTGCTAGTTTGGTTTCATTGTTACATATGATATTGAGTAGGAAGACATCTATGATCTAGGCCCTATGGATCTATATTCTATGATTCCTTCTTGTTGACTTTGCCTATTTATTTTTTAGTTTCATTGTTATATAATACTAGACGATACAAAAAATTGTTAGTGTTGAGTCTTTAACAGTGAATTGCGAGCTTAAACAAATGAACATTTTTTGGTAGATTTTATATCATGGGAGATGTCAAGTAGGAATAAATTTCCTAAAAGTGATAGAGAGAGCTCATAAAAATACAAAAATATAATGTTGTACTTTGACAATATTTGTTGTCCATTAGATGAAGATTAGGATACATCATTAAGATTTATACTATTTATTAAAGAACAAGATAATACCTCAACAAAAGTTTAGAATGAATTGTGTTGAGACTCAATTTTTTTATTCCAATTTTTTCTTGAATCCCTTCCCCTTTTGTTGATAAATGATCCACAAAAATTGGATGGGCCACCATATTATAAGATCTTCCTTCCCTGATACTACCTCAACATGTGGTATAAATCCTTCGTGATTCCCGATCTCTAATTCTTTCCCTCAACTCATGTTAAATTTTCCTATCCTTTCGGCCTTCCCCTTAACTTGGTACTTGACCAAGCTTCCCCTTGACTCTCGATTTTGTGATTGCTCCTTTCCTTTCACCTTTTGGTATTTTGGAGGTTCTCTTCCCCCCCTTCCTCATTTACATGTGACACGAGGGAGGCACAAATCTTGATGTCCGATGGCTTAATTCCTTTTTGGGTTTTTGAAGATGAATGTGTTGGTGACTTGGTCTGATTGGTATGTGATTCAACGGTAGGCTGACAAATTGATGTTCGAAGTCTCTCTTTACTTTGTTAAGGGTTCAAAATTTTTAATGTTGAGTCATTTAATGGTTTGATAAAGCACATGATGATTTTTTTTTCAATTCTATAACAACGCGATGGCGTTATATTTATCCACCTACTCCACCACCAAATTACATTAATGACACTATTTCACCCCACAACCAAGAATAAATGTGATTGCGCTTCTTCAATTTGGAATATGCTCATTTTGGGCTAGATTCATCTTCAATAATTGGTTTGAGTGCACTATAGTTTCATGGGTTAGGGTTTTTGACCTAGAGGTATATGTTGCGTTCAATGACTCATTTCAAGGGGTTGATTATTTTTTCTCAAGAAAAAAGAGGTTTCAAAATTCTCTAGGGTCTCAACCATTGAAAGTTAGTTGTGGGAGTGTAATGGAAGTTGTTGTATCCAAAGGTATCATGGTAAAATGTGCTATAGAGTTAATGTCTCTAGAATCATAAGTACACACTTAGAGTATTTTAGAAATTCCCTTCAATATATTTAATGTGATTTTAAATTTATTAGAGAATGTGGCAACATTATGAAACCATTATAAAATTGTGATAATCTTTCATAATTTACATGTTCACTGTAGACAAAGACATTGGGTGAAAAAGCAAAAAATAGACATGATTAAATTCATAGACATGACATTCAACATGACATGACATAATTTGATCAGATAAAAGGCAACGTTGATAGGTATGGCTAGCAAGGCTAGAGACCATACAACAAGCGAATAAAGATGACACTGATAAGTATGGATAACAATTTGTGTTATGCTAGAAACCATACGACAAGCACACAGGCCTATGACTACTACAAACTACATTGTAGGACAGTCACAAAAAGACAAGACAAGTCTTGTCAGGTTGCCCCCAAGCTAGACAATGAGACATAAGGCATCAAGACATATTTTGAAAATCCTTTTGATTTTTTTTTTAAAATTAAGTAGATGTGATAGCCCCTCCTTAGAAGGATGTGTGCTACACAAAGGAGCACATGTCATTCTAAGGAGAAGAGAAGGACAAAGAGATGAGAGGGGGTCCTCAAGAAGGACAAACACCTCCAAAACAAGTTATCCCAACCCCCAACGTATAGGATAACCATGCTAGATACTATTGTGTTGATACCACAACAAAAGTATGATTGCACACAATAGTGTACTACCATGAATGACAATGACCAATAAATTCTATGAATGCCACATAACAAGTAGCAACACAATAGAAGAGAGTTGTAAGAACTGTATGAGAAAATGCTTAGAATGGACAAGATAAAGATAGACCTCGATATCACTTGTCATGCGAAGAAGAGATAGGTGCATCAATAGATGAAATTAAGAGTGATGGCACTAGAATCAAGAAGTTGTTGTATTTTATCCTTCAAGGCCTTATGTTCACTAGTGGAATGGCCAAAAAAATGAAGGTATGCATAGAAAGAATGTTTTTCTTTATCATTTTTATGAAACATCTTATGTGTAGGAGGAGGAAGAGTAATTAAGTGGGATTTGAGAAGCCTCAATAAAATATGCTCTTTCCTAGATAAAGAATGAGGAGCAGGACACAATCCTTTCTCTTGTGAAGAAAAGTTTGACTACTCACAAGAAGAAGACATAAAGATAGTAGATAATGGAGGAGGGGATGGATACAAATGAGAATGCTTGTAACCTAAACCCCTTACAAAAGAGTGAGGTGTTGGTTCCATAGGGACCTTAACTCCTTGTTCCATGCACCCAAGACCATTTCCTTTGTACCCATGCTTAGAAAGAGTATTAAATCCAAAGCCATAACATGATTGCAACTCTTTAGAAGGGGGGGATCAACATTAAGGACATTACAATTGTTGTTCACATTATCCCATGATACAAAAGAATAGTCATCTTTGATAGCGGGTGTGAATGATATTGTCGGGATGTCTAATTGGATCGGGTTGACTTTATATTCCCCAATGAAGGATTTTGTAAAGTCTAAGGAACCCCAATCATCACCAAGAAATGCATTTAGTTTAGGATAAGTATAAGGAGTAGACTCAAGATTTCTTGCTTCAGGAGGATCTTTTTCAGGGACATCTATCTCAAGAGTATTCTTTGTAATAGGTATTGCTAGAGTAGATGTCAATGCATCAAAAGATAATGAAGGGACAAGATTTTTAAGAGTAGGTGCAACTGAAGCTTGACCAACAATTTCCATCTCACATAAGTTTATGACATCGGGCCAACCTTGATTGTGACTACTTGATTATTATGAATGAATTTGATGGATCTATGCAAGGTAGATGAGATTGCACCCATAGCATGAATCCACAGTCTACTAAGAAGAAGATTATATGGTAATTTTCCTGACATAACATATACCAAGGTGTTACAGTAACGAGTTCCAACCTTAAAGGAAATATCATCATGCCCAAGGCTTGTCAACCAACATTATGAATCCACAGATATGCAAAGAAGTAACAAGAGAGGTTGAGTCAATTTTAATTTTAGGGAACAGATCAATACTACATATGTTAAGTGACGAACTAGTGTTAATGAGAGTACGCCTAATGCCGATATTATTAATGTTAACTATTGTCATCAAAGGATTTGCTTGTTTCTGCACTTTCAAAGGCAGGAGATCCTGTGGATAGAACGTAATATTCAACGAATCTGCATGAATATGATCTATCAATGCATTAACATCTGCTAGCCTAGTGGAAGAAGGAAAGAGAATCTTTTGCAAGGCTTCTTGAAGCATACCCTGATAAACTGGGGCAGTTTGAAGCAAATCCCAAAGTGAGATCTTGATAGGAGTAACATGAAGTTTCTCGACAAGATCATACTCACTTGGTCAGTTAGTTGCAGGTCTAGGTGCTTGAGGAAGGTTTGGTTGAGAAGGTGGTAAAGAAGTAGGTTGATCAACATTTAGTTTATCTTTCTAGTATTATAAGTACGAGCTAATGTATTATATGAATGATATTTAAATTGCATAAAATTTGTATAAAGATCTGGAGAATCGCTATTAAATTGAACACCATGCATAAAATGAATCTTTTTGGGAGAAGGAATAGCCGAAGTCACATAAATGAATGGTGTCTTAGGCCTTTGAGGAGTGGTAGAGACTATGATTACATTTACGGATTCAACATGAATTTTAGAGGAATTATTTAAAGAAATACACTCCACATTGATCTGTGGGGGATCAAATGTGGGATGAGATTCTTTATTCATTGACACATCATCTCTAGAAGAGAGTGCATTGGAATGAAGAGGGGGTAAAATTATTTCATCCTCTTGTGTCAAAACCTCCTTACAAATAGAAGGAATTTTAGGAGAGGAGTAAAAAAAGAATAATAATAAAGGAGAAAAGAACTCAATTTCACACGCTTGTAAGAGAACTTCTTGGAGTTTATTAACAAAATGGGAAAGGGATGGAAGGAAGAAAGATAGAAAGTTCATTTTGAAATAGAGATATAGACAAGCCGACCAAAGGCTAACGCATATCCCTTTTGATATGGAATGGGGTTCAAGGCAACACCCCAATTTTTTTCTTAGAAGGATAAACTTTTATGAAAGGAGTGTTCACGTCGGGTTCACCAAATGTAGAGGAGGAAATTTTCTACTTCTGAGTCTCTAGGACAAAGAAGAGTCTACAAGGAGCAAATGGTCCTCAACTACCTCAAGGAATAATGCTCAAGTGACAAGATAAAATGATGAGTGTTCCAAAAATAGAAAGAGTAGGTCACAAAGGTTTTCTAGATAGACTAACATGTTGGAAGAATGAAGAAGATATCTTTGGTGTGTTGTTATTGATGCCAACATTGGTTGGTAACAATTTTGTCAATTCAAAAAAACTATGTCTCTGTTATTTTGATCCAGTAATTTGGTCCAAAAATTCTCTCAGTAGAAGATCACTCCATGAGATTTTAATGTGATTATAAGGACTATTAGTTGCATATTTGCACAAGTTTTCAGTAGTTTTTGTTGAAAGGAATGAAAGTTATGGATGACAAAGTTTGACTTATTGTATTTTGCTCAATATTTGTGCAACTGGCATGAGTTTTCTTCTAGCTGACACAAAAGTGGTTTACGCTTTGTTGGTGTTTTAAATAGTTCCTTATTAGGTTCGGGCCGACCTAAATTATGCTTTGCATGTTGTTTTGATGAAAAGGGTTTTGGGTTAAGCCGACAAACTACATTTTGATTAAATATGTGTACATCTAATTAGGCTGACCTAATTGATGTATGAAGTTGTAATAGTGTATATATATGAAACATCTCTTTGTATTGAAGAGGATATATGATATGATATAGAGACAGGTGTGTGTGTTTAAGTGTGTGACAAGCGAAGAAGTAATAAGTAGTGATGTGCGTCTATTGTGCGAAGTTGTATACTATTAATGTATTTGCTGTGTACTTGCAAACCAGAGTAGGATTTTGTATTTTAGAGCCTAATTGGAACTGAACTTAGCACACAGAAGGTGTATTTCATCAGTTCATCATTTTTGGTAGTGAGCCACACTCCTTTTTGTATTTACTTCAGGTAGTGAGCCTTTTAAGGATAGTGAGTCCTAGTAGTGTTCCCTGTAATATATTATAATCAGTTATAACATATTATGAGTTAATCCTCACCGTGGTTTTTCCCATTTTGGGTTTTCCACATAAAAATCCTATTGTTCATTTGTTATGTGGTGTTATGCTTCCTTTCATGTTCTTGTCTACAGTTGCAGTTAGATATGTTTTGATTATTGAATGGTTAGCAATTAAATGGTTCGGTAAAATGCTGATTGACCCCCCTCTTAGTATATTGGGTGTTCATCAATGAACAAGGGGGAGATTATTGGGAGAATGAATAAGATTCCTTTGGTGTGTTGTTATTGATGCCAACATTTGTTGGTAACAATTTTGTCAATATGAAAAAACTGTGTTTCTATTATTTTGATTTGGTAATTTGGTCTGAAAATTCTCTTAGTAGAAGATCGCTCCATGAGATTTTAATGTGATGATAAGGACTATTAGTTGCATCTCCACACAAGTTTTTAGTAGCTTTTGTTGAAAGGAATGAAAGTTATGAATGACAGAGTTCAACTTATTGAATTTTGCTCAGTATTTGTGCAATTGGCATGAGTTTTCTTCTGACTGACACAAATAAGTGGTGTATGCTTTGTTGGTGTTTTAAAGAGTTCCTTATTAGGTTTGGGCTGACCTAAATTATGCTTTGCATGCTTTTTTTTTATGAAAAGGGTTTCAGGTTAAGTCGACAAGCTACATTTTGATTAAATATGTGTACATCTAATTAGGCCAACCTAATTGATGTATGAAGTTGTAATAGTGTATATCTATGAAACATATATTTGTATTGAAGAGGATACATGATATGATATAGAGATAGGTGTGTGTCTGTAAGTGTGTGACAAGAAAAGAAGTAATAAGTAGTGATGCACATCTATTGTGCGAAGTTGTATACTCTTAATGTATTTGTTGTGTTCCTACAAACCAGAGCAGGATTTTGTATTTGAGAGCGTAATTGGAACTTAACTTAGCACAAAGAAGGTGTATTTCATCAGTTCATCATTTTTGGCAGTGATCCACACTCCTTTTTGTATTTACTTTAGGTTGTGAACCTTTCAAGGACAGTGAGTCCTAGAAGTGTTCCCTTTAAATATCTTGTAATTGGTTATAACATATTATGAGTTAATCCTCACCATGGTTTTTCCCATTTTGGGTTTTCCACGTAAAAATCTTGGTGTTCATTTGTTATGTGGCATTATGCTTCCTTTCATGTTCTTGTTTACAGTTGTAGTTAGATATGTTTTGATTATTGAATGGTTAGCAATTAAATGTTTTGGTAAAATACTGATTCACCCCCCCTCTCAGTATTTTGGGTGTTCAACATAACAAGATCTTGGCCAAGAACGATAGTGTGGCGCACTGGCATCTCAACGTCACACTGGAATATCATACAAACCAAAAATTAAGACTATCATAGAAAAAAACTTAAGTGACTACTAACAATTTGATTTCTAGGAACTTTCAAGAATGCAAGGAAGATAACAAAGAATAAAAAAACTAAAATAAAGTAAAGTAAACTAAGTAAAATGTAGATTAAATGGAATGTAGATGATGAAATGAAGGAAGAGAAAGAAAGCACTCACAACCAACCGAGCAATCAAGCCTCCAACAAATAAATGTCTTCAATACCTACACACATAAGACCAAGAGAAAATGTTGGGGCTGTTTAGGGGATTGCCTCAGTCAAACCCCCATTTCAGTGTTTCCACCTCCACAAATAGCTAGATAGACAAATAGATAGAAAGATAAATAGACAAGAAGATAAAATGCATAGACAAGGGATGTGATAAA
This sequence comes from Sequoia sempervirens, assembly GCA_007258455.2. Classification (NCBI taxonomy): domain Eukaryota; kingdom Viridiplantae; phylum Streptophyta; class Pinopsida; order Cupressales; family Cupressaceae; genus Sequoia; species Sequoia sempervirens. The sequence goes on along the minus strand of VDFB02000015.1, from coordinate 567,740,843 downwards.
TCCGAAGATGCTCAAAGATGTAAGATAAGAGATATATATCACCTGCAAGGCTTGAGGAAGCCAAAGAGAGAGAGAAAGAAAGAGATAACTGTGAGATCCAAGAGAGTTGTAGAGAGTGTTGTGAGAACTTGAGACCACTATAGCAAGCAAGAGAGCTATGCAAGCTTGAGAGAAAAAGAGAGAAATATTTTGAGAGAAGGGAAAAAGAGATTTTTCAAGAGAGAGACCAAGAAGGCCAAATGAATTGAAAAGATGGATTTTAAAGAGAGAATAGGAGGGAAAGGTGTCCCAAGCTGTTTCCACTGACAAAGGTAGGTGACAAGTGGAAAAATGCTCGAGAATGGTCATTTGAATGTTGAAATGTTGCAAGATGCTACCATGATGTGTGAACGTTTGCACGGTGCACTAGTGTCCAAAAAAATCACACTCAAAGATGGTGGGAATAAGGAAAACACAAGGTTAACACAAAGCTAATGCAAGAAGGTAGCTGCTGAAAAGGTGTCTTGAGCATCTTGAGGGGAAAAAGGTTGATGTAAGGAATGAAATGAGCCTACAAAAATACTAGGAGAGTGGACACTAAAGTGGATGCAAAAGTGTAGATGAAATTTCCACTGGGTGTAATTTTATGACACTACAGAGGGGTATGGTGGAGTTGTTTTGGGGTATCATGTTAAGCTCATTTGTGGGGGTATGCCATGTGGTTGTGGTATGATATTATTAGAAATTTTTTCTCCTAAGGTTGATGGTGGAGTGCTATTAGGGATATCTTTCATGAGGGTGGTATCAAATATTGTGGGTAATTTAGCACCTTATTGTGCAAGTAGCAAAAAGTATTGATCTCAGTTTGCAGCAAGAAGGGCATCCACTAACCTCATGGTGTTGGCATCTTGTGTTGCCTCTGCCAAATCCTCGAGTGTTATTTATTTAACTCTACCAATGTTTGGACTATGATGAGGACTCAATAGGGGCGGAGTTTCAAATCCACTTGAAACAAATGTGGGTACCTCTTCTTGTGCTCCTTGAAATAGTTCCCTATGTATAGATGTCTTGTTGGGAACTTGGTGCTCCATTTTCTTCTTATTCTGTGACCTTGTTTCTATAGGCATATAAGGAATGCCTAAGATTTGATTCATGTGGATGTTTGGTAGTTTCAGATGATAATTAGGAAAAAACCAAAAGTGTATCTAGATATTAAGACTTTATGATTGAGGATTTGATAATGATATTTGAATTGTGAACTATAATTTTGAGTTCAAATTCAATGGATAAAAGGGGTGAAATAGTATAACTTAGAAGTAGCCAAATCTTCTAAGCTAATCTACCCACAGATAGGTTAGTTTGATTCTTCAAATTTGAGAAGGAAAACCTCTAAGCTAAACACTAAACTAGGGATAATAGGGGATATCAAAGATTTAGATAAATTGTAAAGAGCCTGATCCTAATGTGTGAATGATTATATGGATGATGGTAAACTTGTCTTGAGCCCAAGTCTAGGTATGCTTGAAATATTATGAATTAAAGTGCAATGAGCTATAATCAAATCTCAATTTTACCTTTGTTATGCTAATCAGGTCTATGTCTATAGGCTTGTTTGGAAATACTAGAGAATTTGGCAGTAGTATGCACCCTAATGATAGATGAATTGCATTGAAGTATAAAAAAATTGTAGAAGGGATGACAATTGCATTAATTAGAGGTTCAATTGTGGGATTCTAAGCAACACTGGATGATAGTTTAGTTTTCAAGGTAGAATTTATGATATAATTATCTAAGGAAATTGTGCCTCTTTAAGCCACAATTGTGCTACTCTATGGCACAATTGTGCCAATCTATAACACAATTGCACCAATCTATGACATAATTATGTCACTCTATGGCACAATTGCACCCAAGCAAGGTATAGATGTGCACAAGCCTTGAAAATTACACCAATGTAAAACAAATGCAACATAGGGCTAGTAGATGCAAAATACTAACCTAGGACCAAGTTTTCTAACTTCTACTTGACAAATAGTTGCATAGATTGATAAAAAATTATGTATTAAGATAGATAACTACATGATTTTGAGTGGTTTTGGTCTAATATGAGTATTTTGAGAAAATTTAGCAAGAAAAATACATCACACAATATACATGATAATTGTTGACAAATTTCAAGGTGACAAACTGAATGGTTTCATTGGTATTATCACATAAAAGACATGTCAATCACATTAACAACGTAGATATTCAAGTAGGTTGTTGAATTAATGTAGGCCCACCCATTGAAGCACAATACCTTCAAATGAATGAGTGACTAAGGTATGCTAAGGTCATGTACCACCTTAACACCCCTTACCTTAGAAGATAAGGCCCTACCAAGGAATCAATGTCACCTTAATAAGAGAAGAGCACATGGTGAGTACCTTCGAGAATAATAATGTACTCTGCACCACACTAAGCCAACAATCAACAGTCTTAAAGGTTTCTAAATAACAAGGTTCATATTAGAATCAATGAACAATGATCCTGTATGAGGATGCTTGAGTCGAGGGGGGTCTCCCCTCTCCTCCTCATGTATACACGTCTCAATGGATTGAGGGTTGCGAGTCTTGGATTAAAGTACTCTAGCTGCACCTTGGGGTACAAATTTCATCCTCCCCCCTTTTTAAACCTCACCTAAACACATGGTTGGGGTCATCCTTGGGGTGATGAATTCCCCAAGCAGGCCTCCTACTGTAACGAAATGGAAAAGATGTTGTTTATGATCCCCAAGATCATTTTGTGGAGTTGCAAGGGAAGAGCATACACAAACAATATAATCCTAATGTAAACAAACAAAAATAAAAATCCTAAGGTATTTCTAATCTCCAAGATCAAACTAGGCACGAGGAGAGAGCATATGCACCAAAGGAATTACCAAACATAACAAAAAATGTTCATTCACCTTATGAAATTGAAGTGTTTCTAATTTATAAAAAAATCAAGTGTAAAATACATGCAACTGATAATGTCAGTAGTTTAGATTTGGTCAATGCCACAAGGTGCTCAATAAATAGATTAGTAACCCTAAAATCCAACAAACAATTATGATAATGTAACTTGAAAATGACAAAAAGTAGATTATACCTTTTGATAGATGCATAATTCTAAACAAATACACCCAATAGAAGCAAAATTGTACCTAGATTATGCACAAATGCACCACATAGAGCCTCAATTGCACCATATAGAGCTTCAATTGAGAAAATCTACATAGAATCCCCAAAAAATAGAAAACAAAGTAAGAAACCTAATCCTAGGGGTCAAATTATTAGTCTTAGTGTCAAAAAACTATAGAATTAGGGTTATCAATGAAGTATCAAACACACAAAAGTCTAAAAAGCAGAAAATATCAAGCACAATCAATTGCGCCCATCTAGCTTCAATTGTGCCACCCAAAGCTTCAATTGTGCAACTCTACATAGAAACACAAAATTGTAGTAATGAAGAGAAAACCTAATCTTAGGGGTCAAATTGTTAGTTTTAGTATAAAAAAACTATAGAATTAGGGCGATCAATCCAATATCTAACACACAAAATTTTGAAACGAAAAAATATCAAGCACAAGAAATTGCATCCATCTAAGTTACAAATGTGCCATTCTGTGCAACATATATTCCCAAGTGCTCAAAAATTGTGCCCAAGTTCCAAAGGGTTATGCCGTTATGGAAATGATTGTGCCAAACGACCCTGTAATTGCAAAAATCACTCAAAACTCATGAAAATGGGTTAAAAATAGGGACTAGAGTGTCACATCAGGCATGCCAGAATGTATGACTTAGAAACTCAATTGTGAAACTCAAAGATAAACAAAAAACAAAAATAATCACAATGAAAAGATCACACTAATGGAGCAATTTGAAAGAAGATCAAACAAACAATCAATACCTTAGACCTGCAAGACCTTCAAGTTGAGCTCCATTGTTCTTCTCTTTTCACCTTGGAAAAAAGTTTTATGATATGCTCTTAAATTCACACAAAGCACTTTGAATATGATTGCAAAAGGATTATGATTTTTAAATCTGATTGGAGAGGATTATTGATATGGATGAAGCTTGGTTTTATAGATTTGGAGATATCAATCAATGGTCAAGATCTAATGAGAGAATAAGTAAATCAATGGCTCATAATTGATGAAAGGAATTGATAAGGAGTTAATTGACTCCTTGATTGGAGATAATTGATTGCATGAGCTAGTTAAGAGAATTGATTGGAGTGAGAACTTAGATTGAGTGTTAGTGGATTGAATTGATGGATCAGTGAACTAATTAGAGTGATCAGAAGAATGATGTGATTGATGAGTGGAGTGAGAGTTAGTCTTAGTTAACTAGTGAGGTGGAAATGGATGGGAATTAATAATTAATTAATTATTAATGTCATGCATAAAAATGGATAAGTAAATAAAATAAATAATTTTGTTTATTTATTTGGAGAATGAAAAAATTAAATAATTGAATAATTATTTAATTTTGAGAATTGGGGAATTAATTACATAATAACAAATTATTTAATTAATGAAAGAATAATTAGTAAATTAATTAAATAATCAAAATAATTTAATTAATAGAGGAAATTGGTGAAATAAGGTAATTTAATTAAATATTTTAATTTTTAATTAAATACAAAGATGGATTGATGATACCAAGTGATGGAAAATGATTTGATATTTTGGAATAAATATGTTAGATTTAGGTGTCTAAACATACATATATAAAAGAAGAATAATAATTAAGTAGGACACATCACTTCTCATACATCTCAAAAATATTTTCATTCTAACATCTCCATGTCATTGTTTCATTTATTGAAGTAATCTAGGTTATCATTTTGGTGGGTCAAATTTCTATCCCCCATAAATTACATGAGACAATAAAAGTAAATTCAAGAAGTGTACTTGTTACTTGATTTTTAGCTTTCAGCTGAAATCAGGTAACTTAGTGTTTGTTCTGTTTAGGTTGTTTAAACATTTAAAAGATAAACCATTAAACTGCTAGTTTCAATATGCATGAAGGAGTGATTTTCAAATAAATTAGATTGAATTTTTTTCCATTTCAATGGTGCATTATAGCAAATATGAAAGAGAATCATGTATTCAAATGTAATTTCTTTTATTGATAATCATTAAGGTATATGTCCCTCACAAGCCAAGGGAATAGCTCTCTTATTCAAATGAAAATATGAAACAACTTATACATGAATAGGTAGAAGGAAACAAAAGATAATGTGCATGTAAGAATGGAACCAGTCATTGCTTGTGAATGACTGGTTACAAGTCGCCGTTGTCATGTTGCTATTGCCCCGAACAACTTGCGTCCCTCCCAGCTCCGTAGCGCTCCTCACCTTGCATTTGAAGAAAACATGGTGTTAGAGCGAGGCTCTAAGCAATGAATGATTCAATCCTTGCATACACACCTACTTATGCATGTATAAAATGATCCATAAGTGCATTAAACGAAAACATTCAACATATGCATTTATTTTCTAACTGTTTGCTTCATGTGTAGATTTAGGACAAGTCTGGTTACTTTCATTATCAGATTAAATGATAGCATGTGGGTTAAATGTGTCTCCCACAAGGGTAGAGCTCAACATGCTTTGAAAGAAAAGGAAATCGAGTAACTTGATCAAAGATTTATCTCTTACCAATTAAATCAATATGGAATCACACCAGTTGATCAAATTTCATTATCAAATTCATAGATGCATCAAGTTCAATTATGCATCTATTAAATTATGGGGAAGCATTTCAAGTTGTTGTCAAGCCCCTCTCACCACAACCCTATTGGGCAGTCACTCATCACCTAGGAAGGTGAGCTGTTAGGTCACCCACATATGCGACAGGTGGCTGTCCAATAAGGTTAAAATGAGGAGACTATGTGTATTTATCACACATAATAGAAGAAAGAGCAATGGTTGAATCAAGGTCATGATACAGGTATAAGGACAACACCTTTTTAGGATCTTACAAGGCAGCAAGCAATGGTTGGAGCAATCATGAAGCAATACAAGGTGACTCTCCTTTGAAGCCAAGACCATGTGCAAGTGACATGACACCAACCTCTTATGAGTCTACAAGGGGTAGTCCTTAGGGTGAATAGGAGGACAACAAAAATTGTTTCATGAAAGGGGAGGGAAACAATAAGGAAATAAACACAGTGGTGAAAGCAAGCTACTATCAAGAACAATGACAACATGCCACATTGAAGATGCCCATCTATGAAAAAGTCAGTCCCTAATCTCTAGGGTCAAGTCTCCAAAGTAATAGCAGTCCATTACATAAAAGAGTACGATGCATTCTCTTGCTATGATAAAGAAACCACCACTTACACAATCCTATGATCGGTGTCAATGATAATGACTCTCCCATGTGACAATCATGGATGTAACGCCCGTCGTGCAAACCCCAAAGAACACACACAATGCAAATAATTTTTTTTTTTAAAACAATTAAATTAAACATGCAAATACATTATACCATAATCACATAACTCATTACATAACATTAACACAATTAGTTCTCTGGGGCACGCGAGGTTACGTCGCAACAACTAAACATAAATAAAGATGAAGATTACAACATAACCATTTATTTTATAATAACCATGAATAATGATACATCCAATAACCATGATGTGAGGATAATAAACATCACATCATACAACTATGATAAATCTCTTAATAAAGATACAAATGATCCTAACTATTACATCATTGTTTTAATGTTACATTACAATCTCTTGATAAATGAATTACATTGAATTTCCCAACATGGGGATTGATACAAGGATAATGAAATATGAAATACAAATGAATACTGGTACAACTCCATCTGCGAAAATGCTGAGAAGACAAGATGCTGATGGGGAACCCAACGGGTGCGGAGCACGTTCCACCCAACCATGTGAATTACAAGTAACTCACCCCCCGTGCTCAGAGGTGACGAGGAAGAGAACCCGACCATGAATGTCAAACCGACTCAACAACAACATGGTACAAAACAAGTACAACTCAAGGCATACAATGAACAACCATCTACGTTCACAAATCACATAACAAAACAAAACTAAGAATCTCATCACAATAAAATAAAGTATCACCAATTATACAAGTAACTAAATAGCAGTCATAAACCAAATTCACAAGAATCAGAAACAACATAAAGATACAATATCCAGAGGCGACAAGAAACAAGCACAAGGGTGTCTAGCGGAGAGTGTCATCGCATAGCTCTCATGGGATCCCCTGGCACTTCCTCCAACTGAGGCGCCGACACCCATCTATGGATCCCCTAGCCCTTCCTCCTACTTGAGGCGCCGACACCATAGGGTAGCTCATGCGGAGTCGATAACCTCTCATGAAGATGAGATTTTGACCTTGCCAACCACGACCTACTCAGTCTATCATTAGTCTATGGTAGCCCTAATGCATAGACTAGGAATCCAATGTTTATTATCTTGTGTGTTTTACTACCCATCCCCCTAAATTCTATTTTTAGGTTATCACTTGTTTAATTACTCTTACGTGGGTTCCCCTGAGCATTTCCTCCTTCTGAGGCGCCGGCGCCCACGAAGAGCCACTCTCCCTATGACCCCTAACATAAATCAAAACTAGGCAAGGGTTGAACTAAATCATAATACCACAACAAGAACACGCGAGGCATTAACCCTCTCGCAATAATACATAATCCAAAAGTCTTAACAACCCGTTCAACCCTTCCAAACATAAACCATTAAGTTTCAATTTCAAAATAATAGATTCAAGACGAGAATAACATTCAACATAAACAAGCCTCTGAAACAAGGGTTCTCAATAAACAACAACTGAATCACAAATACACAAGGTTCCCACACTGCAACCAGAATAAAGGTAAACCATAAACAAAATGCACAAGAAAGACCGACAATCCATAGGGTTTCACAATTTAACAACATAATCCACATTTCATCAAGACAAACAATCCACTTTCATCTATTACTTGCACTCAGTTGCCACGATAAAGTTTAGGGTTTAGGGTTCAAAAAAGGAACAGTTCAATGAACTATACAGTGGAAAACATCAAGCCACCAAACATTGTACTATCAAATGATTTACTAATGGAAGGAACTTCAAGGGATATTGAACTCTGCAGGGAGAGATTTGAACACACAAGGATAATGAGTGTACATAGACTACTTAATTCTATTGTACACAATACTAATTCACAGAGTGCCCTTACCTGCAATACTTAGCTTATGAGATAGATGCAAAGCTATAGCAACAATTGTCGTGTCAATGTATAGTGATAATCTCATCTCACAATGAATTTGAGAAAAAGAAGGGAAAGCAAGGGAAGTCATTCAATTGGAGTCTGATTTGGAGTTTCAAAGAAATATACTCCAAAAAGACAGTTCAGATGCAAGGAATATTCACATATAGAAAGATGGAGATCCTACTGCTATTGACTCACAAACAAAGAACGTAAAGCCAAGCTTGGATATAGTTGAAATATTGCCTCCAAAATCCCATCTAGAAGGGTTAACTACGATGGAACTAAATTATAATGACAAAACCTTGCTTGGAACAACTTTAGAAAACCCAATTGACATTCTCGAGGTACATGTTGAAGGTAAGAGTGAAATGAAGCACATTAAAACAGAGGTTGAGGCACTATTTTTGCATGAAGAAGGAAACTAAGAGGCGTAGGTTTAGAAACCCTAAATTCTATAGAGGATACATTATTTTCTGCACTCTTAGAAGCCTGTATCTGGGATTTTATTCATGAGAATATAAGAGATATGCATAAAAGACTTCATATAACTCTATAATGAAAGCAAATTGTGAAGTAATCTTTTCCCTACAAAAATTGACAAAGCTCTGTACAAAACTGTGAGCCAAGGTATGTAACACAAAGCCATGGAGTCTATAGAAGCCGAGCTCAAAATGAGATTCAAAATTCAAAAAATGTAGAGGAATGCTCATATATTTGCTACAGTCAGACCTTAAGGCCGAGTTATGGATATGGGCCATTGAAAAATGAGCAACAAGCTTGCAAAAAATAAAGAAGGAAAGCAGGATGAAGTTGGCCAGAGGCTCACCTGAACTCAAACTTTTATTGAAATATGCTAGTTGATTTCACCCATGGAGCTTCAGAAAGTCACTCATGGCGACTGTGAGAGGCAAAGGAATCATCACAGGAAATAATGTAATAGGAGCTCAAAAACGGCTTTATTGTTCAAGCTAAGAGAGGCTTACCAGGCACAATCTCAATGTGTAGATGACCCACGTCATTCACTCTTTTAGACTACTCCATGAAATGTCCAAAGCTTTAGGAAATAACCACGACGGCTGAAAGAGAAAAAATACCCACAGAGGAGATATAAAGCAATACAAAATTATCAGGAATGTGTTAATGGCCACAACCTGAATGCATAAATGGCCTTCAAAAGGATGAAAATACTGATTTTTGTTCTAAAAAATGGAAATACCTGTTAATTTCTGTGTTTCCATCAGGTGAATCACCAAAAACCAGTTAGCCAAGCATTTTCCAGTGATGCCCTTGAAACCCCATGGCGGCAAAGCTTTGCTCCAGTTTTCCAACCGACAAAATGATGATGTTTTTTCCATCATTTTGGGCATTATCATTAGGGTTTGACCTCCTTTTCATATCGATGGGATTTTTTATCCCTTATTTAAAAAATCAACACATGAAATGTGATGGGGGCCAATGGCCACATACTATTGCCTTAGGCATTTTTTTTATGCCTTTTATTTCTTTTCCCCATTCCTTAAAGCTTTGCTAAGTCTTTAATATGTCATGTGAAATCACTAGGCATTTCATGCCTTATGTTATTTTGACTTATGCTAGGTGCATATTGACAATGTGTTGCCATGAGACCCTTAAGTGATGCCTTGTCTTGCCAACATCATGTGACTTGGTATTCTTTCCAAGAGTCTTGGAGGTTGGCCTTATTAGCCAAGTGCTATTGATACTATATTCCTTTGCAAACCAATGAAGTATGACATGTGTTGGAAGAATGAAAAATATGGTAAGTTGATGGTCAAAGTGCCTTAGAAGCTTTTGAGAGCTTTTTGCCTTAGCATTTCATGTTACATTTTGTTCCATATTTAAAGATATCATGTAAGTGATTTTAAAATCACTTTTATTTTACTTTTAAATACAAATGTAACATAGAAAAATGGTGGGGCCCTTTGATTTATGCTCAATTGTAAAGTGTTTTGCTAAGTGGTGTTTTATGAATCACTTAACAAATTCACTATCTTTAATGCTTTAAAATGCCATGTGTTTTCAAAAACACACATATTGCATGACTTGTGTGTGGGTCTAGATTTGGTGATGACTTGTCAACATGTGGAAAGTGTGAGAATAGTGTTTGACTATTTTGGAGGACGTTTTGGAGTGTTTTTGGAAGCTTCTATTTGGGCTGGTGTGTTTCATCCAACTTAGGGTTTCTAGAAACACTTGTGTGGGATTTTGGTTTCAGTTTTGCTTAAGTATCTTGATACTTGAGTTTTGTAGGGGTTCTTTTTCTTTCTTCTTGCAGGCATTATGGCTTTTGGAGCCCTTTTTCATGGTAGAGGACTGCATTCTAACTCAGATTGGTAGACTTGTGCAGCAGTGTAACACCTTTTGATGAATAATTTAATATACTTTACCTTCTTATTATGTTGTTTATTGTGAAAGTTTTATAAATGGTTGATGAAATCTATGGCATAATTGTTTTCACTTTGGTTTTGTCTTGTTTTTCTTTTCCTTTATGCAGTTAATATGAATTTGCAGGTCATAACATGTGTTGAGTTAGTTTAGGGTAGAGTCTAAGTTGTGAAGATGTATTTTCTTCCTTCTAGATGTTGTCCTTGACATGTTCAACCTTGTTATGAAATATTGATGCAAAGGCATATGGAGTTTTGAGTTGTGTAAACCACTATTGGGTTATTGATCATTCTTGTGTGTAGAAGCAGTTGTGCAAGTCTGAGAAATATCATTTGGTGCATCACCATAGGGGTTAGTTTTCATTTCATGCTTCTTTTTCCCCTTTTCCCAGCAAATAATAGTTTAGGTGACACCATCAAAAAGGGGAAGTCGGCCCATAATCCAGAGGTCTACTTTCAAATAGGTTACCCACAACCTGAAAGCAGTCCCATGTTGGCCCAAATATGCCGAGTTCTCATTGAAAGCTTAGCAAACAGGGTGCATATTTGGTGTCCTAACAGTACTCATGAGACACATGGCAAGATTTTGCATCTCTAAATTTTTGTAGGATTGACAATTTATTATTATTGTGCCATTGGCAGGAAAAGTGTATAAGATAAACTTATTAGTAGTTATCCACACCATATGATCTTCATATGAAATTTATATCTAATGACCATCACCTTCTAAAAGTGAAACCAATATTGTTAGGGAATAATGATGCACTATTGGTGGATATTACTTCCACTCACTATTTTAAGGTGGTCATGCACCCAAAGGTTCAAAATAAAAAATAATAGTAAGAGGGATGTAATGCTAAAATTATAGCATCATGGCCATCAAATCACAAGAAAATTTTGAGGATAATCATGTCAAAATTGATCAAGGAGTGGTTATGTGAGGGTTGTGCATAAAAAATAATAAAATTTCCTCTTTTCTAGTAGAACAGTCTAGTTTACCTTTTGATTTTTTGGGCACTTGTTTTGTATAAATAAGAGCTTCATGTCCATTTATTGGTAGAGCTTACTAGGAATTCTCTTTCCATAAGAGATCTGCATGCTTGTCATTTTCTTAGTGTATTTGTTGATTATTGTAGCCTCTATATGTTTTGACTTATTTCAAGTAATCCATAGATTTGTAATTGTGCAATGTTCAATGATAAATATATGAAGTTGTGATAATTTTTGGTAGCCTTTTATTTTTTCTATGAATTCTTAAAATATAGTTTCTCTCAAATATTGCTATGCAATATTCATGACTAATAAATGTTAAATCTTAGTCAATGGATAGTTCCCAAATGTTCACTTAGAATTACTTTAGTTTCAACATTTTGTTTTGTTTCTTTCTCTCATTTTCTTGTAAATTATTTTGGAAGAGTCCAATAAAATTTCATGAAAAGTCAAGTTTTAATATACTAGAGGTTGTCCTATAAAATGTATCTGATGTTTATAGGCTTCCCATTTTTGATACTTGTCTAATGACACAATGAGAAATGCTTGAAATTATGTGCACATTATTGATTAGAAGAAAATCAATGATTTTTCAGCATTATGTCTTCGACTTGTACTATTTTTCCTTTATCAGAATTGTGACTCGCTTCCTCCAACATGCCATATTTTTATTAATAATGATATTAGAAAACTGTATTATTTTGGGAATAGCTTCAAGGAGCATTATTGTGACATGTTTTCAAAAGATAAGATAACATATGGTTATGAAAAGTGTCATAATCATATGAAATGAGATGAAAAAAGGTAAATAACCTATATGTTCCCTAAGTAAACTTAACTAGCAAAGTGTGAATAGGACCTAGATGAGTACTAGTTAGGAAATATTCCGTATTCAAAACAATAGGTTTCATGACCAAATTAATCAAGGGATTTAAGTCTAGAGAGAAATTCATCTATTAGAGTTGATCGACCATAAAAGCAAAAAAGTGCATCGCAAGAGACATGCCAAACATGTACGTGGAAATATTTGAGCTACCCACAAAGTCTCTCCCACCTTGGGATAGATGATATGATCTTAATAAAATCATGAATTATAACCTTGAAATTTTTCTTAAAGGTCATGACTAGAACAAGGAGAAGATCAATGAGCTTATTGGAAATATAGGTAAGAGAGTGTGGAGCTAGAGTACACATTCAAATAGGTCATAATGGATGAGAAATTAGAGAATATTTTGGATGAGGAGCATGACTCATTAACCTCCAATCATGATTTTAGTAACATTCAACCTATGGGAATGTGAATACCACAATAAGAAGAAGAGGAAGAAGAAGATAACACCTTGTCCATTGAGGCTAGTAATGACTTAATTGAGGAGGTCCATGAATATTAGGAAATTTACAAAAAAATCCATGACCCATTATCTTCATAAATTACAACTATCATCATAACACCTCACCACTTAGCTCACCAAGAATTATAATCTAAGATGCTATTAGGGTGCAACTTTGACAAATGCATGAAGCTACACAATAAATTCTATAGAGAGAAATTGAGAGGCTTTAGAATTAACTAAAAATGACTCACCTATCTAAGTCACAACTAGTAGTAGAGGAGGCCTCCCTCCCTCCCTAACAGTTATAAAATTACAACATCTCAATCAAATTGCATAGAAACTTCCAAGCCAAGGCTTGAACACCTAAGTTTCATAGAGGAGAGATGAAAGATGAGATTTGTCATAGCTAATGAATCTAATTCTAAAGAATCATATGCCAAGATGATGTAGCCGACACAACATAGGATCCTAGAGTGGCTACTTTCATTCACTACATTAGAGGAGGTGAGAGTGTTTGTCGCTCCTTCCTCTCCTATTCTTTCTACTATAACACTCCTTGCACAGTTAATCACATTAGTGAGACCCCTACCCTATTGCCATAATTAGCCCAAAACATTTCTTTCAATAAGAAGAACTTAACCTCCTACTATAATATTTATTTCCCAACCCATGAAAGAGGTTTCCACCCCTTCCACCTCATTACAAATTTCTCAAGTTTTTTCTCCACTTCCCATTTCTTTTCCCACTTCCTTGATCTCCCATGTTAATTTTAATTTAACCATGTTGGGCTAATAGTACTAATCTTGGGGGTGCCTACAATCCTATTGTTTATGCAAAAAAAAATCTAATAATTGGTTATGGCTGATTTGAAATCATCTAGAATAACCCAATTTCTTCCCATGGATCAATTATTTAATACCCTTGCTTCCTCACAATTTCATTTTCCAATTTCATAGTAATATTTACTTCCCACACCTAGTTTACCAACCTTCTCACTATCCATATTGATGATCCACCACCCCTTCCCATCAAAGTATTCTTAGCCCAAATTAACAAAAATAGCCTTCCCATATGTGATGCCTCCTTGCTTCCCATTTGTAGGAGGTTTAATCATTTTATCATTTGAATTACAATAGAAAGTGATGATGGCTATACAAAAATATGAGCCACAAGATAGATAGCCATAGGTAAAGATATGGCATATGACTCCTACATAAAAGTGTATACACTCCTTGTATGATATTGCACAATAATATATTATGATTGCACACATGACTCCAATATTAGAAAAGAAACACATACAAATGATACCAAAATATTATTTGGTCTATATTGTCAAGATGAGCCTTGTTCATGCTAGGATAGAAGCCCACATAGAGCTTATGGAGGAGACCTATAAAATGGTCAACACTTTATTGATCAAGCTGAGATATGAATTGGAGAAGAGGGAGATATTACTTGCTAACACCATGATCATTCTCAAACAACTTCAAGCCCAAGAAATATCTCAAGATCAACAACTTCATAGCTTGAACATAGAGCTCAAAAATTGGGTAATGAAAAATCATGTTCAAGTTGAGAGGTTGAAATCCATGAGGCTACAAATAGAGGTAGATAAGATGAAGTTCAACTTGGAAGGCTATAGATAGATGATTGAGAAGACTGAAGAGATATAAGGACTATATCTATGAAGGTGAATGATATCCTTAGCAAGTATAAAGTTGCTCAAAAGTGCAAAGAATAGTTAATTTTCCCAAAGTAGTCTATGAAGGAGATGAGGAGGCACATTGTTTCTTTGATGTAGTAGGGGATTTTGTCCTTATTTAATGAGAATTGAAGGGTATTTTAAGAATAATAATTTAAATTATTTCTTAAGAACAATAGATTTAACCAAACATGCTTTCAGAGTTGGTCCTAGATGCCAAGCAATGTAGAAGTTGAGTTGGTCTACCACCCATTGATATAAATTCAATTATAATTCAAGCCTATGATCAAAGATTTGTAACCCATCTCCTAAAAGGACACCATACAACTGGGCAAGGCCTTCAAGGACTTGAAAGGAAAGGAGATCCCAACCAAGCTAGAGGGAAATCTACTCCAAGCTTCCCTAGAAAAGCTATAAGTTTTGTTAGTGCTTTACACCATTTTTTAAAATTTTAGTTTTGTTCTTTTTCCTGTGCCTAAGATTTTTGGTATCTATGTTCATCTTCACAAGCAAGGACCCCATGAGATATTGCTAGAATTGTAGAGCATTCAATCTTCATGCCTTTTCTAAGCCAACTGGGTTCTCCTTCACAAGTAAGGATTTTTTTTACACTTATCATGTGGCTTTGATATCTAATTTAGTGGAGTTTGCATTTGAATTTTGTATAAGTGAGGAAGGATCATTTATTTTGGCATGGTCTTATCAATCATTAGCATCTAATGCTCTCACTTTTGGGATTTTATTTTTGGCACAAATATTTTGAGATATTTAATGCTCAAGGAATAAAGGATGAGATGGAACACTTTGGAGCCATTTGGTCTTTCCTAAGATCAAATATTTGCACATTGTATTGATGTTGCTAGTCTGACAACACAATATTGGTGTATTGTTGGCTAAGCATCGACACATTAGCAAGGTGGACCCTTTTGTTTGCATAAATAAAATCCAAAGGAAAATGTCATCAATTCAATTGCATGGCAATATTTTGTGTCCCTAAAATATTTCCAATATGATTATTAAATGATTTATGTGCCGTTGGCCAATATATGCATGTCAAAACATATCATGTCCCTTCAAAACCTATTTTTCCAATATAATTAAAACATATACATGCCATCACTAATGGGCCCCTGCACTTTGCAACTACTAATTCTAAAAGGTACATGATAGGAAAAAATTCAAGATTGTTTGATCTTTCCCAAGATCAATGATCCATATATTGTATAAATGGTGTTATTTTGATAACTCAATATTGATACACTATTGGTTATGACATCCATATATGCAATGTTGGTGGGCCCCTCTGTCCTCCTAGTGTACACAAAAACACACACATAAGGGAAGAATAATAATTAAGGACACATGGCTTCCCACACATCTCAAAAAGGTTTTAGTCTTACATCTCCATATAATTGTTCCATTGGTTGAAGTAATCTAGGTTGTCATTTTGGTGGGTCAGATTTCCACCCCCATAAAGTCCATGAGACAATAAAAGGAAATTCAAGAAGTGTACTCATGAGACACATGACAAGATTGTGCATCTCTACATTTTTGTATGATTGACTTTTATTTTATTTTTGTGCTATTGGTGGGAAACGTGTATGAGATAGACTTATTAGTAGTTATTCACACCATTCGATCTTCCATAGGGGATTTGTATCTAATGACCATCACCTTATAAAAGTGAAACCAATATTGTTATGGAATAATGATGCACTAGATTGGTGGATAATACTTCCGATCACTATTTTAAGTAGGTTCTACATCCAAAGGTTCAAAATAAAAAATAATAGTGAGAGTGATGTATGCTAAAATTAAAAATTATAGCATCATGGTCATCAAATCACAAGAAAATTTTGAGGAGGATACTCATTTCATTGATGAAGGAGTAGTTATGTGAGGATTGTGCATGTAAAATAATATAATTTCCTCTTTTCTAGTAGAGCAGTCTTGCTTGCCTTTTGACCTTTTTGGGCGCTTGTTTTGTATAAATAAGAGTTTCATGTTCATATTTTGGTATAATTTACTAGGAATGCTCTTTCCATAAGAGATTTGCATGCTTATTATTTTCTCAATTTATTTGTTGATTATTGTAGCCTCCATATGTTTGGACTTATTTCAAGTAATCTATAAATTTGTAATTGTGTATTGTTGAATGATAAATATATGAAGTTGTGATAATTTTTGGCAGTCTTTTATTTGTTCTATGGATTCTTCAAATATAGTTCCTCTCAAATATTATTGTGCAATATTTGTGATTAATAAATGTTAAATATTATTCAATGGATAGTTCCCAATTGTTCATTTAGATTAACTTTATTTTCAAAATTTTCTTTAGTTTCTTTCTCCCATTTTTTTGTATTGTTTTTGAAGAGCCCATTAAAAATTTCATGAAAATTCAACTTCTAGAATCCTAGAGGTTGTCCTATAAAATATATCCCATGTTTATAGGCTTCTCATGTTTGATGTAGGTATTTAGGAAATAAATTTGAACATCAACATGCTAAAGCATGATTGTCAACATGTCATTAAAAAACTTTCAAACATAATATATGCAAGTATCTAATTTTGACACACATACAATCTTTGATTTCAATTTAGGAGCATGACATTCAACCCAATTGAATATTTGATTTCTAAATAAACTGCAAGTCTAGTCCATATCAATCTTTGTAGATAACTTTAATTAAATTAGTAATCCTAATAAGTAGATCAATATCAAGAGAAAAGTGTGTCTAAATATAACTTAGCTTGTGTAGTATACACAAGTCTAAATTGATTTAGTGCAAATAGACATAAAGAGCACCTTAGGGATCACAAAAAAGGTTGAGCCTTATAGATCACAAGACTTCAATGGTAAGATATTGCCCTTTGGGACTTTGAATGGGTTGGAATTGGGGCATTGATTGAACATGATATTGCACACATCTAATACATCTACCATTGAGGAAGTCCTCATTACCCAAGAACCGCGAACATAAATTGCACATTTGTATTATTGGAATGATAATTAGAATCCCTAAATATAATTCTGAACCCTAAAAATAATCATATCCAAAATTATTGACATTAATTTTTAAAAATAATATTATCCAAACATATTTTTATGGAAAAAGGTTCATAAAATGTGCAAGGGCGGTGATAAGATTGCTTGCATCATAAAATTAATATAAATATTGTAAGAGGTTATCAAGGCAATAAGAAGCGAATTGTATATTGACCAAATGTGAAATGACATGGGGACGTTATGAGGAAGGCAATTATGAAAGCCAATAACCCACAATATATTGCTTGATAAAATATTTATGCCAATCCACCCTATACTAGACATTGACGGTTGTGTTGGACTAATAAGTCTCGACAAAGCAAAATAATATTGATTTCATTCTTAGGTAAATTATGTCCCTCACAAGGCTTGTCACTTGTCACCGTGTGCAACAAGATATAATACCTTATAAAATACATGTAAAAAATAAATGAAAATAATTGAAAATGAAAAAAGAAATTGAAAAATGAGTGATAGGCAAACCTTAGCTCAGATGATAGAAAGTAGGTTGCTTTCCACGATTGGTTCTTTAGAACTACAATAATAAGTAATTTGAAATTTTTAGGAGCATCCAATTTTACTCTTATGAAATTTCTTGCATCATTAAGATTATAACACTTTTTCCACAATTCATCAAACAAATGGACAATGGCAAAGTCACAAACATTTTATGATATTTCTAGAATATTTTTTTGATAGATTGAAATCTTTGATTATATATACTCAAAAGTAATGTTTCAAAAATTGAAATCTTTAGTTCAAGGGGTTGAGCTTAATTGATTTAAGTGTTGAATTCTCAATGTGGAGACCCCAATTCAAATCCCAAAAGGGACATCTAAGATGAAATTCTAAGTTGAGACTCTTGGTCTTCCATTGGTTACTTCTAGTGTACTTGCTCAAAAGGACCTAGTATTAGTTTCATGGTTGTACTCACAATGAACTTGTGTTGATCTCATATTGATGTTCGAATGAACAAAAAATAATTGTAAACAATTATCAATATAAAAAAAATTTAAATCTTTAATTATATATATATAAATAAAATCAAAAATTTTAACCTATAAAAAAATACTTTTGAGATATCATAACATAAATGTCCTTCTTGACACATTCAATAACCAAGTAGTTCAGATCTAGCTCTACCATTTTTTTTTTCTCACCTCTAAAAACAATGATGCTTATACTTAATTTACCCCCATTAAACCGACAGATGGAATTTCAACTAATTTCTCTTAGTCCACACATCACCTCTCCAGTTGCACCAGTCATTTTCTTTGGCAAACACCTCAATCTGTAGAACATTCCCTGCTTTCAATCAGCACCAGAAGTCTCATGATAGCATGATAAAATTAAGGCATAATCCATAAAAGCTATGAAGCAGTTATTTCATGCTCATAATAACTTATGGAATCTGGGTGTACCATCTAGATCTCAAGTCTGTTAGAAAGAAATACATCCAACTTTATCACATGCAAACTCACCATTGCAGTCAACTAAATATCCATGCAATTAATTCCATCATCACCATCTATCTTAGTAACACTCCTCTTCTCCTTGCTTTGGAAATTTAGCCAAAACCTCATTAATTGTATGACAACCTATATTTGGTTAACAGCTTATATTTATTCAAAGATCTACCTTTAGATTTATCCATGATTCTCTTTTCCCCAGTTAGCTGAATAGTTCTTGATAACCACTACGTCCAAAATTTCACATGTTTTCAGATCACACATCGAGAATCAGATTCGGTCATAAATTCAGAAAACCCATCTTATGCTTAAGCCCGATTTTGATGTATGGAGTTACAGATGCAAGGATTTCATTCAATTATTAAGGAATGCTAATCTCATTTGATCCAATCCAACTTTATCACACGGTTCAGATTATTGTGAGCATTCCTCATGAAAATGGATTTACATGCGAGAAGTAAAGCCAATGGAGGGACACCATTCAATCTCAGGCCCGAATTCCTCATTAAATTTCTTATCAGAGCTTAAATATTGAAAAATCAGAGCATAAATGCATTATAACTATGATAGTTTGGAAATGTGAAAAAATGGTTAGATACCTTTACTTTAGATTAAGGTGATCTAGTATTTACCTTGGTTACTTTTAAATATTGTAAGGGTTATATTTAGTGCATTTTTTTTTAATACATATGATATATTAGACGATCCAATAAAAGTAAGGGTTGAAGTATAATAGTGTGTCTCATCAATGGGTTAACTTAATTTTTGTTTGAGGTCATTTTATGATTGAAAAATGTATGATATGTTTGATTTAAGCTTGGGGTAGATTTAACCCACTTTGATCAAAATCCTCTTTGTTGAGTCTTTGACGCAATCTCCTTTGGTCTTGTTATCAATTAGATTTGCACCCTGCTGAATACAAGATTCAACAATCTACTGAAACATGGAAACCTTCTCCAGATGTGGGTGATCTGAATGAAGAAGGAATCTCCAGAGTGAGCTAGTTTTCCGAATGATTGATCCTATTCTAAGTATTTTTCTGAAGGAAAGAGTTAGAAGGATGAACTGAAATTAAAACCTAAATCTAACTAGTGATTAACTGTTATTTCTAAAAAAAATCTAGACTTTACCACTCACAACAATTCCTCTATTACAATAGTTCTCACAATCTCATTGGTACATTATTTCATCAGTAATTTGTATGAAGGTTCGAAGGCATTGAATACATCACACAACCTGAAAACATGAAATTCTGTGCATAAACTCATAAAAGCAGGACATTTAAGGCTTCAAACTTGAAAACACAAAGACATCAAACTGCTGTTACTAGATTGAGACAAGAAAATGAAAAGAAGAACTCTGCTGCTTTATTGAAACTGAAAGAGTGTATCTGTTTGAACTGAGTACAACTGAGTTTACAAGCTCAAAATGCTAAGAGGAAGAAACTGTATTCTGAACTCCCGAGAGGAAGAAAACTAAGCCTCTTCAAAATATATCTCCTAGAAACCCTAATCCGAGCTCACCAAGAAGCTCAAGGAAAAAAACCTCAAAACTGTCCCAAAAGACTGCATAAAAGCAGAAAAACATCTCTTTTTTTATGATCATACTGAAAAGCCTCTAAAAATAGGCTAAATCTGCTTTAAAAGCAAATAAAGCACCTTATCTCTCCAAGATGAAACACAAATCCGACCAAGAGAAAAAGTCAATACCAATCTGCTAAAAATAGCAAGAAATCATTGTTGTCACCTAGAAATGCACCCTATGCAAAGTTGTAAAACTGAGCTTTCTAGTGAAACATTGGATCACTCCAAGGCTGTGGGTCACCTGAAATTGGAGTGAACCTCTGGAGAAGGCTGGCTTCCTTTGGGTATCACCCAAGCTACTGATCAGGGAAGGAAAAGGGAGAAGGAATGCATAAAATAAAGCTAAATTCTAAGGTGATACACCGAAATTACAGGAACCATGAGATACTCAATTTACACCCGAATACTGACGATGGACCTAAGATTACACATCAAATTTTGTAAGCCTTACACCAACGTTTCACAAACAGATTCGATTCACACACTTTTTTTGGAGAGGAAAGAAAGATTTTCACAAACTAGAATCCATGTGTGACTAAGTGAACACAATTTGTGATTTGTTGGTGTAAGGCTTACATAATTTGATGTGTAATCTTATGTCCATCGTCAGTATTCAGGTGTAAATTGAGTATCTCATGGTTCCTGTAATTTCGGTGTATCACCTTAGAATTTAGCTTTATTTTATGCATTCCTTCTCCCTTTTCCTTCCCTGATCAGTAGCTTGGGTGATACCCAAAGGAAGCCAGCCTTCTCCGAAGGTTCACTCCAATTTCAGGTGACCCACAGCCTTGGAGTGATCCAATGTTTCACTAGAAAGCTTAGTTTTACAACTTTGCATAGGGTGCATTTCTAGGTGACAACAGTTTTTGGCACGCCCGGTGGGACCGTGAACTGCTTCTCAGTTCATTTTTATACATTTTATTGTTGTTGTTTGGTGTGTGCAACAGTAGTTTTAGCCTTTTGGAGGCACTTTCTTTACATACCTGGCGACTCTGAGCTCAAATCTTCTGGTTTCATAGGCACAAGTCTTGGTATGTCTCAAAATAATCTGTTAATTCTGAGTTTCCAGCGCTTTGACTTAAAAGATGTCAAGTAATTATGAAGGTGCTTACTACTACCCTCCATATCATGAGTATGTTGCTCCTACACATCCATATCAGAGTGTATTGGACCTGCTCCAACAGATTGACCATACGTTGTGGGATCTTAGTCAAAGTTTTCACAATATGAAGATTAATGATATTAGTAAGGTGCTTGCATGCCTATCTAGGATGTTGGTTGATATCAAGGTGCAGAAAGGTCTCATTATGTAACAACAAGGAGTGGCTAAACAAATCTACTTTTATGATCAAGCAAGAGCGGCAGAAAGAATCCAGTTCGAGGAAGGCCTTGAACAGGAAATAGATGCTAGAGAAGAACAAATGAAGCTACTCTCTACTCAGGTGCGGAATACTCAAGCTTACTCAAATTATCAACGCCAACTAGTGGAGGACTTTCAAAAGAGATAGCTTGAGGGGAGTTTCAAAGAGCAGGGTGTTGCAGCTAAAGAGCAACCCAGTGATCAAGTTAGTTCATTCACCATGAAGGAGACTAGAGTTCCAAATCTGTTGCATTTAGCCATGGAGGAATATAGACTACAGCTGCAAAAGGATGAATAGGAGAGGAATTCTCAAAATGTTTTTGACAAGGTTATAGCTGATGATCCTCCCACTATTTTACAAAATGGTGAAAATTTTCTGACAAAACAAGAAGGTGAAATGATGGAAAAGGCTGACCAAGAAGAGCAATGTATAGTCTGGAACGAAGAAGGTATGATTTTTCCCACTCTAAATGCTATCTCAGAGCAGCAAGAAGACATCAAGCAGCTGCAGGTTCAAGAGTCAAGACAACAGCATGAATAGACTAAAAAAGGTCAGCAACATGAGGTTGAAGAGGGGCAGTGTGCAATTGGGTTTGATACTTTTGAGCATGTTGTGTTTGAGAAAGTTGATGCTGAGCTATACGAAGTAGTGTACACTGATATAATTGAACAATTTTGCTCAACATTGGATGGCAAAGAATCAAAAGAGTTTGAGGGTTATGATGATCTTGAGCAGCAGCTTGTAGAGGTGATGAAACAACAGGAAATACCTCATGAACCTGATTTGCAAAGTCATAACTGGTTGGAGGAGCTTCCATTCCATTGTACAGAGGAACTTGAGACTTTATCACCACTTGAGTTGTTGTCTTCTTTCGATGAAAAGGCCAAGCCTAAATCAGAATGTAACTCTTCCAGTGATGATGAGAATTATGAGCAGCCTCCATTCTGGTGCATAAAAGAGCCTGAGGCTGATGCGTTGATTGAAGATGTGATGGAGGAAGCTATCTCTTTGTTCTCTGTTGAAGAAATGGGTGTTTAGATGGTAGTTCATGAGCACGAGATCAAGGGAGGCTCAATCTTTGCCCTTACCAAAGGCTTTCCAATCAGATACCTAGCTCAGATGGAATCCAATACAACACCAAGGACGAATTTTGTACCCAAGCATGAGGGTACTACTCAGGAGGAGCACACTCAAGTTACCTTTCCACCTCAGAATGAGAATGTTTACATTCTGTATGAAAATTTTAGTAAGCTTGAATATGCTCTGCAAGGGATCCTGCAGCCATTCGTGGAGTTGTCATGCATGCTTCATTTCTCTTTGGTTGTTCTCCAGTGTAGCAAACATTGTGAATTTTTTAGAAAGGGCAGTTATTTCACCCAACCTGTCAATGGGTTTGTTTGATCAATTTCTTACTGGTTAGTGTAGGGTAGGTTTAGTTGCTATTCCTTTCCCTAAGTGTTGTTTCAACACATGTAAATAGTTTATTTTATTTTTCTTGTTTTCAATAAGTTTCCAAGTGATCTAGTGAGTCTCGAGATGAGTTACAGCCATGTACAGAGCTGCTCTTGATCTTTTCTGAGTTGTCCCAATGACTCCATGCCCAATGGATAGGTCTATGCTACTGGTCTTCATGTTTAGCAGACAAACATCTAGCAAAGGTCGCCATAAATGTTACCTAATTTTTCACCCTCAGGCTCAATTAGGCGAGACATCTATTTTGTAGATGTTCATAAGGGCTAGATGGATGTTTCCATTGAGGGTTACTTCATGCATCTAATGACATTTCATAGGGATTTCAGTCGGAGGCCTGCTCTGTTGAAAGCATGCCTCAATATTCTATGCTCAGCCTCCATTAGAGCCAGGTTGGCATGACATCTTCATTGTCTGGCCGACTGGCTACTTGATACTATCTGATTTGAACAGGTCGCTGTGACCCAGTTTCTGTCCTGCCGAACAGAGCTGTAGAACCTATCGCTATAACATTGAGGCCTCGGCATGACCTCTTATTGCATGGATTTCTCTGGCCGATAGGCCATTCAATCGTGAACTCAGGGAGACTCATGGCGACCAAGGGCTTCAGGGTAACTTCCGGCGCTCGGTAAAGGGTCCCAACGAATGACCGGTGTCTTGCTGACATGAAAGAGAACTTGCCATAAAACAAGTCTTTTGGCATAACAAACAACATTCAGAGAGACATCCCGACGATAAGGGAATGTCCCCCTGACTTAAAGATCCTTTGGCGTAACAAAGTGTTCGCCAAAATGTCCTAGCGATAAGGTGGGGTCTCACCGACAGTGCTTTATCAAGGAGTCTCGGCGACCCGGGAAGTCTCAGTGACACGAAAAGAGGCTTAGCAAGATAGAAGGGCTCGATGTAGAGTCTCGGCGAATAGAGATGGTCTTTCCGATCGAAAGGAGGCCCCAACAAAACATGAAAGGGCTCGCCAACAGTTGAAGATATCGCCCTGAGGTCCTGCCGACACTAGGAAGTCTTGGCGACATAGAAAGTGTCATCGGCAGAGGTCTCACCGACCAGTGGAGCCTCCAAAATGAAAGGAGATCTTGGCAAAGGATATCGCCTTCGACAAGATGTCTTGCCAAAGGATGGAGGTCACACCGATTGGGCACTTCGGGGTAAGTGAAGGAACTCGCTAAGAGGTCCTAGTGAGAATGAAATGTCTTGGCGAAAAGTATAGGTTTCGGCAAGGATATTGCCTTCGGCGTATGTCTTGCTGAAGGATGAAGGAACCACCAAAACATGAAAGGCCTTGCCAAGACTTGAAGCTTTTGCAGTGATGTCTCGACGATCGGCAAGGGTTACGCCGACAGTGTTTCACCAGGGAGTTCAGCGTGGGTCTTAGCGAAACAAAAAGAAGCTCGCCGAGAGAAAAGTGATCTCGCCAAGATGTTTCACCAACGAGGTGAACTCTTGCCGATGAAAAGGGTCTCGGCCAAGGAAAACAACTTTTCCATGATGTCTTGGCGAAGGCCAGATGTCTCCCCGACCGAAGGAAAGAGGCCCCTCGGTATGACTAGGGGGTCTCGCTAAGATGTCTTGGTGAATGAAAGGTGTCTCGGCGACTCAAGCAGATTTCGATATGACTGGAGGCGCTCGGTATGAAGTCTGGTTGATGGGCCAAGGTCCCAGTGAAAGGGGAAGTCTACAAGAGGTCTCGGCGACCTGGGGGTGCTATAGTGACAAGCGAGGCTCGGCAAAGGTTTTTGCCTTCGGTAAAGGTTTTTTCCTTCGGCAAGATGTCTTGCCGAAGGATGAGGGTCACATCGATTGGACACTTCAAGGTAGGTAAAGGAGCTCGCTAAGAGGTCTTAGCGAAGACATATGGTCTCGCCGACTGAATGGAGGGGGCCTCGATATGATTGTCTTTGGCAGGAGTCTTGCCGATACCAGGATGGGCTCACCAAAAGTTTCAAAGCTCGACATAAGGTCTTGCCGAATTAGTGCCAGTCTTGCCAAAAGATGAGAAGAGCTCAGAAAGAATGCAGGAGTTCGGTGTGGGTCTTAGCGAAGCAGAAAGAAACTCGCCAAGAGAAAAAGACCTTGGTGTGAGGTATGGGCGAAGTCAGAATGTCTTGCCGAAAGTATGAAGGGCTCGATAGACCAAAATGCATTGGGGTGACATCGAAAGACTCTTGCCGATATGGTTTGTAATATCAAGTTCGCAGAGACTTCGGGAGGAAGCTGTACACTCAGTGTGATGTCTTAGCGATGAGCGCTTGTCTTGGCAACCACAGAGGCAACATCGATATGAGATCTGAAGCTCAATAAAGGCTCTCAACGATAGTGCCATGTTATGCCAATAAGTTGCAAGGAACAGAATTGCATCAGTGAGACACTTTTAGTGTCTCGCCAAGATGCAATTCTTTTCAGAAAGGGATTTGACCACCTACCGAGCCTACGTGGAAAACGATCGACCAACCATGAGGAGCTGAGATGAACCGTGGCAGTCTGGTCAGAGCGTGGAATGCCAACATAGGATGAATGCAACCCGAATCACACTGAACTCAATAGCATTCAAGGCGTTCGGTCGAGGAGCTTCGTGAAGAAACGAGGACAGAGGAATGAATGCGGTGGTTGTAGAAAGATCAAAGGACTTCTTTGAGAATGTTTCTTCACCGACACCAACAACAGGGACACGTAGGGATGCAACATTAAATTCGATAAAATATCTAAGGGCAGATCTTTTTCTGAGACGGTATTTTTGTAAAGCCCTAAGGGGCTGACACTCTCTGTATATAAGGCATTTTTTGCCCCTTTGTACAAGGAGTTCTAGAGGATGCTCTTCTGAAGTCTGTGACCCTTTTGCAGTCCTCTCTCAGACTAGCAAGATTCTGTAATTCAACTTGGAGCATGTTATATAAAACTTACCTTGATCATTGTTGATATTCAGATTTCCATCTTGTTCTTGCAAAGTGTTGTGCATTTCAGGTTCATGATCAAGTTATTTTTGTGAATTTCTTTCATTCCTTCATAACTTTATCTTGTGTTTCATGCCTTCCTTTGCAAAAGTATCATTATACAAATCACAAATTGTGTTCACTTAGTCACACATGGATTCTAGTCTGTGAAAATCTTTCTTTCCTCTCCAAAAAAAGTGTGTGAATCGAACCTGTTTGTGAAACACTGGTGTAAGGCTTACAAAATTTGATGTGTAATCTTATGTCCATCATTATTATTTAGGTGTAAATTGAGTATCTCATGGTTCCTGTAATTTCGGTGTATCACCTTAGAATTTAGCTTTATTTTATGCATTCCTTCTCCCTTTTCCTTCCCTGATCAGTAGCTTGGGTGATACCCAAAGGAAGCTGGCCTTCTCTAGAGGTTCACTCCAATTTTAGGTGACCCACAGCCTTGGAGTGATCCAATTTTTCACTAGAAAGCTCAGTTTTACAACTTTGCATAGGGTGCATTTCTAGGTGACAACAATCATAAAACAATTTATAAGGTATTGCTTTATGCTTCTGCTTTACATGATTGCACAAATTTTACAATTTGTTTTATTTTTGCAATTAAAGATTTCTAAATCTTTTGCAAAATATTACAACCTTATATCTCCATTTCAAATTTGATTTGTCTTAGAAAAAAAATCATAAAAATAATAAACCTCTCTATTACATATTTAATTGGTTTTCTTCAAAAATCAATTTAAAAAAAAAGATAGATGATTGATTTCTTTTTAAATCAATTGAAAATATAAAATGCCTAAGTGATCTGAACTTTAATCTAAGGCATAGACAAGTTTTTGATTTTAAAACCAAATGCCTTATTAATAAGACCCCAAAATATTAAACCAAGACTTACAAAGTCTTAAGAACCTTCCACAAGGCTCGACCTAGGCATATGAGACCATGGTGACATTAAATATTAAACTTAAGACTCAATTTCAAAATGCAACAAAAGACCCTAAGTTCGAATTATCCACTCCATGGAAAAAATCATTAACCTAAATTCGAACTAGGTCAAGAAGACAAAACAAGAAGAAACCCTAAAAATAATTTCATTTGCATCTTTCAACTTGGAGACTTTGGCTTTTCCTGGGGAAGAAGCCCCACCATGTTTGAGTTCGAATTGCAGCTTGGGAGTGCCTTGGAAGCTTTTGATTTCTCCTCCAATCTGGTCGACCCTTCTCTACAACTCCTCATAAGTTGTCTCTCATGGTTTTTTCGTGACTCCATTTTTATTTTGGAAGGCAAGAAGCCAGCAAGGCCGCGGCCTTTACATGTATTTATTTTTATGATTTTGAATGTTCATTTATTTTTGTATTTGAATTGTCTCCTTGGCCGCCATGAGAGATAGCTCTAGCTTGAAGTTGAGAGCTCCAATGGGCTGGCCGCGCCACTTCTTTCCCTCCATTTCTTGACAAGGGTAAGTTTTTACTTCTCTATTGCTCATTTCTGTATTTCTCTATCGATGGAAAAGCTTTTAAAATTTTTAAAGAAGAAAGATATGACTGTTTCTTTTCACATACATAAGATGCAGACCCAGCTGGCTGCGCCATACTCATGCATAAAATGGATTTCTTTGTAAATTCTTGGGCTCGACCCAAGAGAAAATAGTGTGTATTCAACATTTTGAAATAAACCCTCATGTGGGTGTTCGCTACTTTGAAGAAAACACTGTGCATTTTGTTGTTCCTGTAGAAACATGATGTGGGTATATGAGAAATTTGCATTTTAGTTCAAACCCTCCCATGGGTATTCTGGAAATGGCATTAAATCTGTGTGTCCTGATATTCATGTAGAACTAGCTCGACCCATGATGATTTTTAATTCTTTTGTACTTTCAGTTGTAAAACTTAGACATGAGCATTTGTTATTGAAATTGTAAAAACTGTTTTTAAAACAAAACCCCAATATGGGTGTATAAAGAATAAACAAAAAATCTGTATATCTTGTCATTTATATGAAAACTGGGCTCGACCCATGAAGATTTACTACTGTTGTATTTCTGTATCTATTTAAACTCCACCATATGAGTTCACTTGTGATATGAAGAAGTCTGTATATTTCGATAACTGTGAAAATCTGGGTTCCTTTTGGCATTTGAATTTTCAATTTTCAGTATGTGGGTATTTTTTAATTTGTAAAGAAAATGTGCTTCTTAATGTATCTTCAACTTAATTCCAACTCATCTTCTTTTTATAGAAAATTCCCATGTGTTTCTTTTCCATTACTATCGAAAACCCTCATTTGAGCATAAGAGATTCTAGAAATGTATCCTTATTTTATTTTCATACACCATCTCCATGTTGTTTCTTCCTTACACACAAAATGCTTTTGATTGAGACTATAGACTAGTTGGCATCTTGATTCTGTTTTGAATTTATGCAAAGATTTTGATTTAAAATACTGTAGCTCTATGGACTGCATTTCCTCTTACAACCAACTAACACTTCAGAAGCACTTTCTCTTATGCTTTGTCATCTCTTGATTATTCTGAAATGACTTTTCACCTGCTGTATCACCATTTGAAATACATGACAAATGAAGAAACAAAACTCCAAAAAATGGTATACCTTGGATTATTTCATTTCATTGTTAGCCAAAAGATTACATCAAACTCACTTGAACACTGTACTTTGTACCGACAAGTAAGTTGATTGCTTCACCACTCAATGAATGACTGAATTGCTTATATCTGGCACTCTTCATGCATTTTAATGCTCCATTTAATAAACTATTCCATGAATCTGCTCTCTTCTGAGATGAAAATTGAAACAATTCTCTTCATTGAGGCATTATGTATTCCTGTTCACTATCCCTGATTGTGAAAGAGAACC
This sequence comes from Sequoia sempervirens, assembly GCA_007258455.2. Classification (NCBI taxonomy): domain Eukaryota; kingdom Viridiplantae; phylum Streptophyta; class Pinopsida; order Cupressales; family Cupressaceae; genus Sequoia; species Sequoia sempervirens. Next base: position 567,711,387 of record VDFB02000015.1, on the reverse strand, counting down.
CTGTTGATCCTTACATGATATTATGAACATGATGAATAAATAATATTGTGGCAAAAGAACCTAAACCATACAACAATGCTTGAGATGAATGTACTTAGTTAAATTATTAAGCGGATTAAACTCACTATTCACCTGTAGCTTTCAAAAAGCATTCACCTGATTGTTATTAATGCACAGTTGGTTTAATAGCTTGATGGATTACTCTGCTTTACTCTTTCAGTTGTATATCATTTCCTTCTTGATGAATATGATGATGCAATTCCTATCTCGGCCCACTTGTAATGAATAAGGGCAGCATGCCGAGCTCTACCCTTGTGGGAGCCTGTTTTTCTCCACATGCTTGGTCTTCAAATAATAATCAGCTTTGTGATTTTCCCTATTACTGGACAAAGAAGCAAACAATGTTAGCATAAAAAACAATATATCATTATCATGTTCATGTTTCTCCTTCAACTTATGTCTCTGCACTTCACTTGATTGTTTCAGTGTATGATTAGTAGCAGGTTGCATTATTGTTGATGGTTCATATAGGTATCTTCATAATCAGAGCCTGTAACATCCCTCTCTTCCTTTCTACAGGTCAACGGAGCTTGGAGAAGACAAAAGGTGCACCACTTCAGTGTCAACCATTGATCCATCAGGCAATGATGATTATGTTGTTACTTATGTGATTTCTTCCTTTAATGCATCTTCCATAATGTAGTGAGATACTAGTGATGCACTGTGACAGTCCCATCCACGGCTTGTGTGGATATTTGATTTCAATCTCATGCTTTTCACTTTGAAAAGAAAATGCATCTCAATGCAATGTTGTATTATCATTTGGATTCTCACAATCAAATGAAGCTCTGTAAATATGAATTATTTCATGAAATAAAAGAAAGTAATTGAAATGCTTTATTATTGTATGCTCAATTATGTCCTACATTTGATTCTGAAACATTAAATAACACTTATGAAATTCTGATTCCTCTTTTCAAAGCACAACTGTCACTTGATGAATAATGAACAAAGTGCAAACAACACTTAAGCATAATGAAGAAATAACTGTAATTTCACTTTAAGATATAACAATGTTTAATCCAGCTCCACCAATTGAGCTGTAGCGAAAAATTGGTAACAGGTCCTATCTATATGTTGACAAAAAAATCAATTCACGTCATGTTTTTGGGGGACAAGCAAAATCATCCAAAGATGAAAATTTACATGTACATAACCCTCAATGTTGATTTTCCAAAAAATATAATAGGTATTTTTTGATATTTTATTTTTATTTTATTAACATAGATTCATTACAAAAAAAATAATAACCTTAATTTGAGACACTAAAAAAAAAAAAAATGTATAGGAAAAATCTCAAAAAATTGCTCTACATTGTGCATCGATGTCCTTGTTTCAATGAGAAACAAATAATTTGAATATATGCAAAGAGAAAAAAATTATGGTAAAATATAATTCTGAAATTTTTATTGTGACAAGTTAAAATAATAATAATAAATAAAATATTCAATAGAAAAACTACCATAAAATATTTGCACACTATATTGGAGTTAATGATCTATCTACACACAATTATGCATTGTGATAAAATATCATTCATCAAAAAATAGTCCAAATATAATAATTTTTTAATTAAAAACTAATCAAACATGCTAGAATTCTTCAATTTAAAATTTTTAGACTAAATCTATATAATTTTTTTACAAGCTATTACTTTATATCATCTTTAAATTCTTTATAGTTTATTCATTATAATTGAAAAAATATGCTGAATGTTGAAAAGTGTTGATTTTGGTGGCCTAATAATGCTAAAATGTGAGATATATTGTTGTTCTTTCATCTGTAATAGATGCAAGAAAGCATCAAAAATAATATTTAAGTTTGAAAATGAGTCAATATTAAGAACATGTTTCACAAAACCTTGATCCTAGTCTAACCATGGTTTATTACAAGGTTAATATTAAATTTGACTAAAATTAGGTTCAAACTTTCCCTTGTCTTGATCTAACTGATTCTTTTGATTTTCCTTAAGGAATAGATCACCTACTTGGAAGTTTCAATTCTTGATCCTTTTTTTATAACTACAAGGAAGATAGTTTTGGTAGGCCTGCAAATGATTTAGTGCATTGAGATGTCATTTTTCTAGTAGCTTTAGCTCATGTAATCTAGATACTCAATATTCTTCATCGTTGACAAGATGTTGCAATGATACCCTCAAAAAAGGGAGTTCAACCTCTATAGGAAAGATTCCTTCGGTGCCATAGACTAGGGAATATGGTGTAGCACCTGTAGGTATTCAAATGCTAGTATGATAAACCCATAAGGCTGGCTTTAGTTGAAGGTATCAATCATGACCAACGTCATTGACAATCTTCTTTAGGGATCTTTAGGATGGTTTTGTTAAATACACCTCAACTTGACCTTTATCTTGGGGATAGTATGGTGTGGAAAAGCGGTGTTGGATATAAAATTGCAAGCAAAGACTTCAAACATCTTGATTTTTATAGGGTGTACCATTATCTGTAATGATGGCATGGGGAAAACCATATTGACAAATTAGGTAGTTGAGGATGAACTTTGTTATTTGTTTACTAGTGATGTAGGTTAGTGGGATGGATTCTATCCACTTTGTAAAGTACTTAGTGACAAAAACAATAAATTTAGGACTATTGGATGAGGTGGGAGAAATATTACATACGAGGTCAAGTCCCCATTTTGAAAAGGGTCATAGTGTATTAATGGGTTGCAACTCTTAGGTTGGTGCATGAATGAGATCACCATGCTATTGACATTGCAAAATATTCTTCACAAATTGGTGTGCCTCTTGATCCATGGCAGGCCAATAGTATCCCATCCTTAATAGATTTTTAGCAAGGGCAAGGCCACTAGGATGTGACCCACAAACACCTTTGTGTACCTCACATATGGAAGTTTTAGCTTCTTTTAAGTTTAGACATATAAGTAATGTACCATCAAGACTCTTTTGGTATAGGGTATCACCAAGAATGGTGAATCAATTGACTGATATAAGTTTTCTTTAGCTTCATGGTAAGGTTAGGTGGTATGGTACCATTTTCTAGGCAAGTGTAAATGTCGTCCAAGGGGAATCAAAGACAAAAATTTTGATTCAAGGATATCAAAGATAAGAACCAAAATTTGTTCAATGAGAAACTCACATTTTTTACTATTATGCGATATATCTAAGAGAGAACCAATAGTCATTGTAATATCTGCAACCTTGTTGTTCACTCTAGATATTTTCTCAAAGGAGATAGTAGTAAAATACTATTTGAAACTATCGACCATTGTCTTATATGGTATCAATTTATCATCCCTTATTTGATAATTATCATTAACTTGTCTAACTAGTAGTTGTGAATCATTATAGACTTGTAACTCTTGGATATGCCATTCGATAACCATTCTATGTCTTGTGATAAGTGCTTCATACCCAAAATTTTTATTAGTACATGGAAATGCCAACTAATATGATTTTATAATATAATCACCTTGAGGGATGATGAATAAGACTCCTGCTCCTAAACCATGGTGTGTATGTGACCCATAAAAGTACAATTTCCATTAAATTTTAGGAGTGATAGTGCAAACTACTTCATCTAGAAAGTTTGATGTGATAGGATTACTGCCATATAAAGGTGCTTCAAATAACTGATATGTAATGACCTATCCCTTTATTGATTTTTGGTCTATTTACTCTATGTCAAAATTTCTTAGTATCATAACCTGCTTAGCCATGCAACTGATGAGTATTGCTTTGGATAACAAATAATTCAACATGTCTACTTTGGAGATGAGCTTAATTTGGTAGTTGAGCATGTAGTTTCATAGCTTCTATGATGCAAAGACAGCCACTAAACATGCTCACTCAATGGGAGTGTAATTAAGCTTGTAGCCTACTAATATTCGACTTATGTAATATAACACTATCTTTCCCATAGTCATCATGTTGTTCCAAGAGAGCTCCTAGTGCTACTAATATAGCTGAAATATATAGTATCAATGGTTTATCTAGAATTGGAGGCATCAATATTGGTGGTGAAGCTAGATAATCCTTAAGATTTTGAAATTTTTGTTGAAATTTCTCATCCCATTTGAATGTGACATATTTGTGTAGGAGACGAGAGAATGAATGGAATTTTTCTACTAACTATGCTATGAGTTGATTGATAGATTCTAGCTTTCCCTGAAGCCAAAGAAGCTACTTGAGAGTCTTTGGTGGAGGAATCTCAATTATGGCTTTCACCTTTGTGGGGTTTACTTCAATACCTCTACAAGAAACAGTGTATCCCAATAGCTTTCTTGAAGTGACACCAAATACATATTTCTTTGGGTTTAGCCCCACTTGATATTTCTCTAGCTTGTCAAATATTTATGCAAGAACATCCAAATTTCCCTTCCTTGTGATTGATTTTCTAGTATATCATCTACATAGTCTTCCATTATGTTGTAGAACATGTCATGAAAAATCACTATCATAGCTCTTTGATAGGTTCCACTCACATTATTAAGATCAAATGACATTATGTTCCAACAATAGGTACCCCAAGGGCATGTGAAAGTTGTCTTGTGATGGTCCTCTTGTGTTATAAAAAATTGATTGTACCATGAAAAACCATCCATGAGAGAAAACATCTCACGTCCCGCTATCAAATCTAATATGATGTCTATGTTTGGTAATGAAAATTCATCCTTAGGAAAATCCTTATTTAGATATTTGAAGTCTATACATATATGGATGTCCCAACTTGGCTTTGAAATAGGTACACAGTTTGACACCCATTTTGGATAATCTATTGCCCTCATGAAGCCAACATATAAGAGCTTTTGTAGTTCCACCTTAACTAGTAGTGCAATTTGGGGATACATCTTATGTAGCTTTTATTTTATAGGTTCTTCTTCTGTGTAGACCATCAAATGATGGACCACTAATGTTGTATCTAATCTAGGTATTTTGGCATAGGACCAAGAAAAAAATACTATTTGTAGCTCAAGGAATGATTTGTAATCCTGTTTCTCTTTGGGTTTCAATGATGTTGCAAAGAATGTGATCTTGAGATTGTTAGTTTTTCCAACATTAACTTCCTTTGATGCCTCTACTAGAATTGATGACCTCTCTTGGTGTTTAGTTATACCAGGGAGGTCAAATCCTTCATTCGTAGGCACCTTATAGAGGTTTTCACCCTTGGATATGTCCTTTATTTTTACCTTTTCATGATCTAAAAGTGCCACATTCTGATTTTCAATAGGGAATATTTTTGTTATTTTTATGTTTTCTCTTTTATGAATGAAAGATTTAAATTTCCTCCCAAAGTATGCTTGTGTATCAAGGTCTATGTGAAATCTTGCTTTGTGGTCTCCAAGAGATATGCCATCTCTAAGTCCTATAAACTCAGTAATAGTTTCATGATTTTTAAATATTTCCAAAATCGATGCTTGTTGTTGATCCCAATCAATAAGTTGGGGGTAAAAGAGTTGAAGGTCATTGGCTTGTGAAGGAGATACAAATGATATATATGTTATGGTGTTGGCATGGATACATTTTCAAATAAATCAATGATGTACGTGGAAGATTCCTTGATGGTATCATCATTAGAAGTTTCAACCACATGAAATATTTTGACTACCTCACTAGGAGCACACTCAATGTTAGGAGTAAAGTTAATTAGCAAACCATATCTAATCCCTTGATATAACTATCTTTTCTCTAGAACAATGGGTTCTATTATTCCTTGTTTATTTAGTCCAAGGCCACCTTGACCTATGAATCCCATGTTCTTAATGACATTGAAACCCTTATTGTAATACTCAAATGGTAGGGTTGGTTTCTCTTTCTCTTCTTGGCATAATCGTGTAAAAATGTCTTCCTTTATAACCTCTTTATTTAGCTCTCCCCATTTAGAGAAAACCGTGGGTCCAAATTTGATAATGGAAGAGGTTTTATCTATATGCTATGGTTTACCATACGTCTTAGGAGAAGAAAAAAGTTGTCCTACATAGAAGGACCCTTTTAGATCATAGTCTCCATAACCATTGTCTCATATTTGGACCTTGATATATGGTGTTGGTGTAATTAATTATTTAATTACACTTACATAAGTTTACTTAGGAAATTAATTATATTCCTAATCCGTATCATTTACTAAGTGATAGGTTCACATGTTTTCTTAGGATATAAGATTCCTTCTAGAAGGATGATTTGTCTTTTCTAGAAGTCTTATCTTATCTAGCATCATTTCCTAGGTAGTTAGTTGTCACATGTCATAAGATTATGATTCATGTCAACATCATATTAACTACTACATCTCAACCTTGCCTATATAAGTAAGTATTCATATGTACTTTTCCATATTTAGTTTGGCATTCTTACATCTTAATGATAGCATGATATTTCTGCCATTTCTCTCTTGTGGAAGTTATTTTGTCTTGCAGGTGATTCTGGGGTGTTTGAGGAGTTCACCATAAACTCCTACATATGGAAGGGGTTCATTTGAAGTGGGTGATGAGGCTAAAGTGGATGTATCAATATAGGATGATGAAGATGAGGCAATGTTGTTGTTAGGACTACTTGATGGGTTTTTTGTATTTTTCACTATATTTTGGCAATAATGGAAAGGTTGAGGGTCCCCATAAATGGTTACCTTAGTTTCGTTTTAGAGAAATTTAATGTATTAGTATTAGGTGTTATGAGTCCAATTAATGGCTCAATTTTGATAGTGTTTGCTATATGTTTCTTGTTGCTATCATAGACTTTGACACTTGGTTGTTGAAATTTTCCATGTTATTTCCTTAGAACCATAGACCTTGGGCATAAGTTTATCCTTGTGACTTTTAATGACATTAACATGCTATGTGAATTATCATAGATGTTAATTTTACATGTGGATTGAATAGATGTTACTTTAAGGTAATTTTGGATATGCAATTGTTTGTGCATGCTAATATCATTATGCAGATGATGATGTCAACGAAGCTTGCAAAGTGGAGAAATTCCTGCCAGTTGGTTGGTTGCCAAGAGAATAAAAAAGGTGGTCATTAAAAGGTCAAAGGAGGGAAAACTCTGAATAGAGGGAAATTCCTAATTCGAGTAAAAGATTGTAACTACCTTTTTAATAGTCATATTTGTTTTTTGAGCAATTCTAGCGATTGTGTTGTGCTAGATTCTCGTTGGAGCAAGTCTGCTTTGACCAATTTGGTGCATGCATAACTTCCTCCATCTTTTTCTATGCTTTCAATAAGTGGCATCCTCTTATTTTGATGGAGTCGACTGCCTAGGTAGTTAGGGTTAATCAGTAGTTTTTCTCTCTATAAATAATGGTCAGATGCCCCTTTTGATAGGGTTGGACTTTCTGAGATTGTACTTGCATTTTCCAGTTTTAGTAATACAGTCATATTGCTGAGATGTTGTAATCATGTTTTCAAGAAATAATATGATATTCTAAGTTGTTGCATTTGAGTTAGCTTAAGGGAGACTCACTTAAGGGGGCCCACTTGGTGAGGATTCCACTCATTTAGTTTAAAATTTATTTTCTGTTCAACAGTTAGTTTTAGTTTCAACAACTATTTGTTCTTGCAATCACTGAAATTCTATTATGTGACTATTCCTATAGCCAAGGCAAACAAAGTAGTTTCTTGTTTGTTTGTTGTAATTTCCATTTCTATCATTCATTTTTAGTCCAGTTGTTAATGCTTAGTGCAAATGTTGATTTATGCTCAGTGTTCAAGTTGACTTATTTCCAACATTTCATTTCCAATATTGTGTCTTTCCTAGTTTATGGATGATTACATGGAGTCCTAGTGCACATACAATGCTGACCCATTTCAAGTTTACGTCCTTGGGTTGAAAATGAAATGCACCTTCATGATGAGTGAGATAGCTATTTAGTGTAGATGTCCAATCTCTAAGTCACAACTCTAAGGGCTTAGTTATTAAACCATTAGACGAGGCCAACATTTTTGGCGCTGTTGTCAGGGATGGTGTCAAACTAGGAAGTTCTTTGGAGTCATTGATAGTTTCTTTCTTGATGTTGTATATATGAAAGTTTTCTCTTAGTATATCCTTTGTTTAGGAAAGTAATGATATGCTATTCTTTCACTAATTCTTTGTGTGAGTTGGCTGACACTGAGTTGATACCACATGAATAGAGGAAGGAGTTGTGATGCTTATGGGAGATTCCTTCCTAATGACCCATTTTAGCTAGAAGAGCTTCAAAATATGCCAAGAGACAAAGAAGAAGAAGAGGCACACCCTTTTGTTGATGCATTTTCCAATCTGACCAGTTCTGACACTTCCCCTGAAGACCAAAATCTAATTGAGAATCCACTTGCATTGGAACTCCACCAAGTAGGCATGACTGATGCAAACAGAAACAAACCCAACTTGTCATCTTTTCCATTTCCCATCACTCATCAGAATGAAGTCAACAACCTCAAAAATATCCCTACTTTAGTCCTTCCTAAGTTCTATGGGCTTGTCATAGAAGACCCTGACACATTCCTATTTGAGTTTGATATCCTTTGCAGAAGCCATGACTATACCACTGATGCTCATAGGCTTAAGTTGTTTCCTACCACCTTGAAAGAAGCTGCATTAAGATGGTTTATGAGTTGAGGTAGGAATATTGTTGAGACCTAGGATGATATGAAAATAAAGTTTCTTGATAAATACAAAGAATATTGTAGGGGTAGTGATATGAGAGGAGATGACATCTTTAGGATGCAACAAAAGGAAGATGAGAGTTTGGAGGACTACATTTCAAGGTTTATGTTTTGTCTGCAGAAATATCCACATCATACACTCAATGAAGACTCTCAAAAACTTCTCTTAGAGGGATCAATGACAACTGCATTGATGCTTTGAACCTGATGGGACGAGGAGATATCATTCAAGTTCCTTGGGATGATATTAAGAAGATATGTTAGAACTATTCTAGGGCACCTTCAAAGAAAGGAAGAGGTTACCAATCCTTAATGGGTAAATCATCCACCAATGGAGTTTCAAGGATGGAGATTACTCACTTATTGGCAGATTTCAAACAAGACATCATAAGCAATATGGCTACTTAGCTGGATACACTTCAAGCAAAGAAGAAACACGAGGAGGCAGAGGAAATGTTGGAAAAATATTGCCCTCATTGCAAACAAAAGAAGAAGGACTGCATATACAAAATGGTAACTAAAATTGACAACAAGTAGATCCCACTTGAGTTCAAGCCAATCCAATGTGATGATGATCAAGTCTACTACATTGTAAAGAGGAGATCATGAGCTCCAAGAAAAGGTATGCCACCAGATCCATTATCTTTTGCTGGGCCTTATTTCAATTCTTATGCATCTGGTAATCAATGGAAACCCCCATACCCATCCAACTATGGAGGATATCCACCTCAGCCTTGGAATAACCCTCCAAATACTTGACCTAATCACCAAACCTCTCCACCCCAGTGGCAACAATCTCAAGGGAATTGGCAGCCACCTCTAGGAAACTGGCAACAAACATCCCAATGGAGGGGAGGACAACAATGGCCAAACCAGACAACTAGCTACATGCAACCACCTTCACAGCTTCAGTAGCTTTCTATAATGCCTCCTCCTACTAGCTCAAGTTCCAACACACCTAGACCTACTTAGTTTCCAACTTAGCTGACACCTAACCCAAATAACAAACCACAACAACAACCAGTCTATTCTACAAATCCTAATCAATTGCCTGCATATGTTGTGAGTGTGAGTGACATCCATTTGTGTTCAGGAACCAATTTTCTAGCTCCTTCCACTCCCATCATCATTGATCTCCTCGTGGAAGAAGAGGAGCCTCTGAATGTCCCCATTCAACCAAGTGTGCCTAAAAACCCTAAACCAGTTCAAAAAATTGATCAAGATCCACCATTTCCTCAAAGGTTAGAAGTTTTTAAACAAAAGGAAGAGAAGGAGGAAACAACCTTTGACATTTTAGATTAGTTGAAACATATTTGTGTCAAGATACCTTTGCTTCAGGCCATAAAAGTTGTCCCTATATATGAAAAAGAAATCAAGGAAGCATGCCTCAAAAAGCAAGGCAGGAAAAGGAAAAACCCCACTACTATTCATGTGGTGGGACAGTTAGTAGATATCATGCTTGGGAAAGTTATTGTTCCCAAATACACTGACCCAGGTAGTCCTGTGGTAGGATTTTTTATAAATGGGATCCAAATAAAGAATGCTCTAATTGACTTGAGAGAAGCAATAAATGTGATGACTATGGGTATCCTACAACAACTGAATGTTGTAAACATGAGACCTACTCATACTGTCTTGTAGCTTGCTGATAGTTCCACTGTCAAACCAGATGGTATAGTAGAAGACCTTGTGGTAACTCTAGACTCTTAGGAGTACCTGACAGATTTCATGATTCTTTCTCCTAAAGCTACACTAGGCAAGTATCCCATTATTCTAGGAAGGCCATGGCTAGCCACAACAGATGCTTACATTGGATGCTGGTTAGTGGACATGACTATTTCTGATGGGAAAAGCACCAAAAATCTTGTTCTCTACACTCCTGCTCAACCATCCCATGATATGGATAACCCCATATGGCCACATGTTGGAGAAGAGGTCAAGGAAGTCAATTCAGTGGCACAACTCATGATGTTAGGCATAAGTTCTTTCATGCAGCTTTAGGAAGAAGATGAAGTGTTGTCCCACATAATTCAGAACCATTGTGAGATACATGAAGAACCATCCTCTTAGGAGTCTGGTTTTGTAGGCCAATGAAGACACTTTTTCCCGCTCTTCCTGCAACTGAACTTCCTACAACAACTGATATGTTTCATACATTGCTGCCACATGAACTAAAAGTGCCAAGCATCAGTGAAACATCTATGATTGAGTTAACCATGCAAGTGCAAGTGTTAGAAGGGAAACATTTGAATATTAACAACAAGTTGAGTCAAGAGCAACAGTTATCCCTGACAAACCTGTTAAAGACCCACCAACATGCATTTTCATGGGAATACCATGACATGAAAGGATTGGACCCCAAACTCTATACTCATAGGATATATATCAGAGATGACTGTACTCCAGTAAGGTAGCCACAAAGGAGAATTAATCGTGCATTGAGGGAGATAGTAAAAGGGAAAATACAAAAATTATTGGATGCAAGATTTATCTACCCTATCTCAGATAGCCAGTGGGTGTCTCCATTGGTGATTGTTCCTAAAAAGGGAGGTAAATGGAGAGTTTTTGTTGACTACAGGGAACTAAACTCTACAACCAAAAAGGATCATTTTCCCCTTCTTTTCATAGACCAAGTACTGGATTCACTTGCAGGGAAGCAATGCTTTTCTTTTCTAGATGGATTTAGTAGTTATAATTAGATACAAATTGCACCTAAGGATCAAGAGAAGACAACTTTTACCCATCCTTGGGGAACCTATGCCTACTTAGTACTCCCATTTGGTTTATGCAATGCACCTACAAATTTTCAAAGAGTAGTCATCAGTATATTTTCAGATATCTCACATGATTGCATGAAGATCTATATGGATGATTTTACTACCTATGGTGCTGATTTTATAGAAGCATTAGAGAATCTAAGGAAGGTTTTACAGAGATGTGAAGACCATAATCTATCTTTGAACAGTGATAAATGCTTCATGATGATGCAGGAAGGAGTAGTCCTTGGCCACTACATCTCTCAAAGAGGAATTCAAGTAGACCCCGCCAAGATTGAGGTGAGTACCAATATTCCTATTCCTGTAAAACAAAAAGATGTTAGAAGTTTCTTGGGACATGCAAGTTACTATAAGAGTTTCATCAAAATTTTTAGTAAAATGGTAGCACCATTGTACAATCTCCTAACTAAAGATGTTGAGTTCCAGTGGACAGAGGACTGTGACAAAGCATTCTATGATTTGAAAGCAGCTTTAACCCATGCTCCTATACTCAAAGGCCCTAATTGGGAGCTTCCTTTTTATATTCATACAAATACATCAGACTATGCTATAGGAGCTTTCCTGAGACAAAAAGAAGGAGCAATTGAGAATGCAATCTACTTTTTTAGGAAAAACTTACAAGGAGTTGAATTCAATTACACAGTGACAGAGAAGGAGATGTTGGTAGCCATCTATGCCCTTAACAAGTTTAGGCATTACATAACAGGGTATCAGATCTTTATTCATATAGACCATGCAGCCATAAGATACCTCATGAATAAGCCCTTGATTTTAGGAAGGATAGCAAGATTGTTGTTGCCGATGCATGAGTTTGAAATCACCATTGTTGATAAACCAGGGAAGGAAAATGTTGTGGCAGACTTTCTCTCCGGATTGACTACATCAGAGGAAACTCAAATCATTGATGATTCTTTCCCTAATGAAAATTTGTTTTCCATCAGTGTGCATACACCCTAGTATGCTGATATAGCCAATTATCTAGTTACAGGGAGAGTTGCTCCTCATTTCTCTCCAAAAGAGACAAGAGTGCTAATTGAGAAGACTTTTCCTTTCTCATGGATTGCAGGATGTTTATTCTACACTGGACCAAATCATGTCATGAGGAGATGTGTAAGGGAAGATGAGACATATGACATACTACATGCATATCAGAATGAACCCTGTGGAGGGAATTTTGTAGCCAAGAGGACAACAATGAAGCTTCTTAACATAGGATATTACTGGCCCACACTTCACAAGGATGCAAAAAAGTATACTAGGAAGTGTGATAGATGTTAGAGGATGGGTCGACTAACTAAATTTGATGAGGTGCCTCTTTACCCCCAGGAAGTCATCACTCCATTTGATAAATGGGGGCTTGATTTTGTAGGCCTGATTGATCCTCCATCAAATGAAAAATCCTACATCTTGGTTTGCACTGACTATGTGACCAAGTGGGTTGAAGTTAAAGCCATGAAGCATGCCAAAGATAATAAGGTTGCATAATTCCTCTATGAGGAAATCTTCACTCGTTATGGTGTTCCAAGGGAGATAGTGACAGATCAAGGGGATTAGTTTACATCAACCCTTGTTACAACATTAGTTAATTAATATAATGTGAGGCACAAGAAATCTACCCCTTATCACCCTCAGGCCAATGGCCAGTCTGAGGTGACCAACAGGGAAATTGAGGCAGTTCTGACCAAAACAGTGGCTATTCACAAAAAGGATTGGGTAAATAGGTTGCCAGAAGCTGTTTGGGCCTATAGGACCACCTGGAAGACAACCATAGGTTTCACTCCTTTTGAATTGCTGTATGGGAAGACAACTATGATGCCTATTGAGTTTGAGCATAAAAATCTTAGGACTGCACTGGATCTTGGGATAGACATATCTGAGGCACAAAAGGACAGAATCATGCAGCTGAATGCTTTAGATGAGATGAGAAAGACAACCCTGCATCATATTGAGGTAGTGCAAAATTAGAGGGTCAAATGGCATGATAGATACAGAAAGGAAAAGAAGTTCCAACCAGGTGACTGGGCACTCCTTTATGACTCTAGGTATCAAGATAATGCAGGAAAACTATAGACACGATGGTTCAAACCGTATGGAGTTGCAAAATTTTTCCCCAACAGTGTTGTACAACTCACAACCATTGAACCTGTCAGATTCAAACTATTGGTGAATGGCCACTGTCTAAGATTATATCATAAACCAATGTCCAAGGAAGAATTAATGCAACAATTTCTTCAACATCCAGCCTCTGAACTTCCTGCAGCCGAAGGAAGTGGAACTAGTGTCCCTCCTTCTGACTAATCTAGGTACACATGCAATCAATTCATAATAAATATTTCCACTTTTGTGGGAATCCACTTCTTCACCAATAAATTCATCTGACCATCCATCTCCATCTTCTCTCTCTTCCATAACTCCACCATCACTTCACTTCGCCATCATTCCATTCCGTCACCACTGCATTAATTGTTGAATTGCACTTTTAAAAGGTAATCGGTACTTCCTCCACATTCCTTGCAAGAGATACTCCACGTTTTCAGGTACGTGCATGAAAATTTGTTATATCTTAATTATCTTTAGTACATTTATTTAATTACTATAAATTAATGTTGATATTTCACATGGCATAAAATTGTACTCCTCCCTGTCAAATCATAATTACCACCCAGCCTATGTAGACACATGCTTTAATTAAGTTGGGGGGGAGTGTCAACTCACAAGTCCATATGTCATCCATGTCAGCAAATTTGAAATAAGCCAATTTGAATGAAATGTTGATATGATGACTTGCATGTGTGATAGGACACTGAACCACTGCCATTTTTCTTGATGATACCCTTCATTAATGGTTCTTTATTTCCTTAGTCATAATCTTAAATGTCACCCAAAAAACGTAAATTGGTGAGCTGCATGACATTGGCGTCAACACTATAGAAGAATTGTAGGAAGACGAAATTGAGGTTTTTAGAGAGAGATTGCAGGAAAAAAGAAATTTAGTAGAAATTCTTGTTTGATTGCAGGCAACTAGAACAATGGGAGGTTCATGATGTGGTAATGCAAGATGCACTTTCTCTGGCTGAGTTTAGGAATTGTGGCTGGCTAGATTATTTCCTGAAACTTGACAGCTAGAATGAGGACATTGCGCTAGAATTTGCATAGACATTATCTAAGGGGAAGGCAATGATAAAAGGGTTAGAGGTGATCACTATAGAGGAAAGAATTACAGAGGTAACGAGTTTACCTACCGATGGAGAGCGATATCTTGCTACCAAAGATGCAAGGTCAACCAGGGCTGAATTTACTAAACCCAGTGACCCTCCACTGGTTGTAGATAAGCAAGGTACGAGCCATGGAAATAAGTAGTCATCCACATTGTCAAACTTATATTACTTGTGAGGGCCACTAGTCATGCCTCCATTCTGTGCACTTCAAGCTCCTAAACCATATGAGGCATGGAAGAAGAATGAACGTGACCAATGTGATGTATCACCTCCTAGCAATCATGGCAGTTGAAACACATAAAGGTAGGGATAATTCTATCTCTCACGATTGTTTAATAAAATTGTTAGTAGAGAAATCTTTGCAAAAGGTGTCTGATATGACATGGGAGGAATTTGTAAACATTGATTAGTTTAGACTAGAAAATGTGCAACCTAGAGGTCGGTCACAACCTTTTAGGGTTAGTAGGGGAGAGAGAGTTGTTGAAGCTACTCCTGGAGCTTCAACCTCCTATGCAAACCCTTGCATAAACCCTCTTGCAGCTGAACAAACTATAGAAATTGGTTCTTTTGAGTCAAAATATTCAGATGAGGATAGTTCATCCTCAGACCCTAATGTTGATGTTCTTCCAAAAACCCCAATTCAAACTAGGGCTACCATTAGGAAATAACAAGAGCAAATGAAAGAGGCATAAATGAGAAAAGGGAAGGCCAAGAAGCAAACGACAAAAAAAGAAACACCAAGCCCTAGGAAATGAAAGGTTGATAACATTGTTCTTCCTGTAGCTGAAGAGAAAGATAAAAACCCTCCTAAGAAATCAAAACTAGTTGGGCCAGCAGTTGGTGTCCCTCCAAAGAAAATCCCTAGGCTTAGAAAAACATCTAGGGAAGAGACAGACGCCCCAATGGGGCAGGTGAATGTTGAAGAAAAAGATATTTTTAAAGAACAAGCAAATATAAGATTAGCAGAGCTTGCTGCTATTGCAGAGTAGATTGGAAATCAAGAGAAAAATGAGGATTAAGAACCCCTGCAAGAAGAGCAAGATGAGAATCAAGAATTCCTGCAGCCAGAGTAGGATGAACAAACAAAATCACTGCAACTGGTGCCATTTTAACAACAAGAGTCGGTGCAAAGGAAGATTTTGGTAGGAACACATAAACCCCCTACTTTTTCATGGAATCTCGTAGCTCTGAATCTATGGAGTGAGATGCAAAGAAAAGAGGAGGAATGGAAAAAGGAAAAATGCAAGCTACAGGATGGGATTAAAAAGAATAATACAAAAATTGAAGAAAAGAATGTAGAAATTGTTGTCTTGAAAGAAAAGGTGGATAATGTGGTAGCTTTAGTACCTTGAATGTTGGCATGCATAACTCCTCCTAGAGTGTATGTCGTACATTTGAAGGAGAGAAATATTTCCTTTCAACTGTCAAGAATTATTTCAGGTTTGAATCCTTCTATTGAAACTCCTCATGAATTTTTCTAGGCCTATCAGTTTGCCCCTCCTGAAGTTAAAAATCTACTGTGTGAACTATACTTGCATATTTATGTTGTGTCTAATGATCAACATTCAGACCCATTACTATATATTGGAGATCTCCACTTAAGGGAATTTATGTCTTGGATCCAGAATGAAATTAGTTGGGGACAACAGTTTAGGACTTTCAGGGAAAGATAATTTCATACTCCTTTGGCCCTCAAAGCTGAATCTAGTAACCCTGCAGAAATTTTCCAAACATGGCACATAATTCTTTACCGTTGAAGCTACAATAGGAGGATCATGCCTGTTAGAGAAGAAGCCTACAAGGAATATGAGAAGGTATATGAAACTTCAAGGGAATTGGTAATGGGGTACTTATCATAGAGGTGGAACAGTTTTCTAGATGAGTTGAAACAAGCTGAACCTCACTCTTTGCAAAATTATGTTGCAACATGCAAACGAGTTGATAGATACATACAAATTAGAAGGATGAAACAATAGTTTTGGATTCCATTAACATTTTCGCCACCTACACTATTGTGTCTTGTGCCATATTACAAGTTTTATTGGTATGACATAGCTACAAAAAGGGCACGATGGAATAGATTGGAGAACAAGCAATGATTCTACTAGGATCCCAATTCAGACATTGCAGAGACTGAGGTGGGATAGTTGGAAGTTGGTGACTTCAAAGCATTGACTAGGCAAAAGAATAGTGCTCCCTTTGTTGGAGGACCAACAAAACATTAGGTTGGGGGGAATGATGAGTCCAATTAATGGCTCAATTTTGATAGCATTTATTATATGTTTGTTGTTGCTATCATATACTTTGGAACTTGGTTGTTGACATTTTCCATGTTATTTCCTTAGAACCATAGACCTTGGGCATAAGTTTATCCTTGTGACTTTTAATGACATTAACATGCTATGTGAATTATCTATGTTAATTTTACATGTGGATTGAATAGATGTTACTTTAAGGTAATTTTGGATATGTAATTTTTTGTGTGTGCTAATATCATTATGCAGATGTTGATGTCAACGAAACTTGCAAAGTGGAGAAATTTCTGCCAGCTGGTCGGTTGCCAAGAGAATAAAAAAGGTGGCCATTAAAAGGTCAAAGGAGGGAAAACTCTCAATTGAGGAAAATTCCTAATTAGAGTAAAAGATTGTAACTACCTTTTTAGTAGTCATATTTGTTTTTCGAGCAATTCTAGGGAGTGTTTTGTGCTAGATTCTTGTTGGAGCAAGTCTGCTTTGACCAATTTGGCACATGCATAACTTCCTCCATCTTTTTATATGCTTTCCATAAGTGGCATCCTCCTATTTTGATGGAGTTGACTTCCTAGGTAGTGAGGGTTAATCAATATTTTTTCTCTCTATAAATAATGGTGAGATTCCCTTTTTGATAGGGTTGGACATTTTGAGATTGTACTTGCATTTTCCAGTTTTAGTAATACAACCATATTGCTGAGATGTTGTAATCATGTTTTCAATAAATAATATGATATTCTAAGTTGCTGCATTTGAGTTAGCTTAAGGGAGACTCACTCAAGGGGGCCCACTTGGTGAGGATTCCACTCATTTAGTTTAAAATTTATTTTCTGTTCAACAGTTAGTTTCAATTTTAGCAACTGTCTATTCCTACAACCACTAAAATTTTGTTCTGTGACTATTCCTGCAGCCAAGGCAAATAGACTAGTTTCCTGTCTGTTTGTTGGAATTTCCATTTCTATTATTCATTTTCAGTCCAGTTGCTAATTCTTAGTGCAAATGTTGATTTATGCTCATTGTTTAATTAGTTGTCTTCTTTCCAACATTTCATTTCTAGTATTGTTTCTTTCTTAGTTTATGGATGATTACAATGGAGTCCTAGTGCACATAGGTTGCTGACCCATTTCAAGTTTACGTCCTTGGATTGACAATGAAATGAACCTTCATGATGACTGAGATAGCTACTTAGTGCAAATGTCCAATCTCTAAGTCACAACTCCATGGGCTTAGTTATTAAACCATTAAAGGAGGCCAACAAGGTGGATAGGATACTGTATGACATGTAACCATGGGAATCCTAGGATAATGTTATAGGGTAGATCAAGGTCTAATACTTGACATGTAGTTTTTTCAATTGTAGAACCAACCTAGATAGGAAGTTAGATTACCCCTTCTAATTCACACTCATTGTCATCATATGCTCTAATTGTGATGCTTTTATGTTTCTCTATAACACCATTGGAGTATCCCAATTGTTTTATCAATTTTAAATAACAAATTTTCAAGCTTGATCCACCATCTATCACGACTCTTTTTATTTTATGTTTATGGAAAAAGACTTCTAGGTATAAAGCCTGATTATGGTATGTGGCGGAAGGAAGATTATTTTTTGTGAATACTAGGTGGTGTGTGGATGCAATATTTCCTACCATGCCTTGGAATTTCTTGGTATCTATGATAATAGGTACATATTATTCTAAAAGTGAGTTTTCTAAGATTGCTTCATGTGTGGGAGATATCCTAAGGATTTCTAATATGGAGATTTGAGTTGGCGTTTTATTTAGATGATCTATAAGATTATACTCAACTAGTAATAACATAGTTAGGATTTTGGGTTGGATTGAGACTCCTTGAAGAATGAATTTAGCTCATTGTGTGGTGACTCCACACTTAGGATTCTCACTTGAGATGGTGACAATGACAATTTGGTTATTGGATTATTCAATGTGTCCTATTATTGAATCATAGGAATGGTTGAACTTGTTGCAATCCTTTCCTTTACTTGAGTCATTATTCTTTCCATGGTTAGAGATTGGATCCTTGTAGATACCTACATTATTATTGCTAGAAGTTCTCAAGCATTATTCAACATCGACATCCCCTTGATCAATGAGATCTTGGATGAGGTTTTTCATTTTCATATAGTTTGGAGTTTTATGACCTTTTATCCTATGGTACTCACAATAGTCATCATTATTGTACCATGATGGTTTGAATTGGGTTCATTGTATTGCCTTAACTTTGGAAGCTTGATAATTTTTTTTTGTACTAGAGTTTCTTCAATGCAGTCTCAATTGGCTCCCCTAGGGGAGTGTACCTTTGTTTAGTGTTGGTATTTGTTCTTGGTGGTCCCTTTGGGGATTCATGATTTGATTTTTTTGTTGATTCTTTTTTGGTGGTTGTATTTTTTTTACAATCTTTGCATCCACTACATCATTGGTAAAATTCTTTCTTTTAGTCCATAGGTGAGGTTTCTCATTAGATTTTTGATGTGTGATCTTTGTTGTCTTTGTAGATTTTAAGAAGTAATTTAGCGATAAGAGCCTTTTAAATGGTTGTCCCTTTCTCTATGATCTCATCAAAGGTGTTTGTGCATTACACTTATAGGTGAAAGCCAATTTCTAGATTAAGGTTTTGAACAAAAATTCTCACAAGTTATTTTTCAGGAACAAGTCATGGGAATTTACTAGCCATGTTTCTCCATCATTGCAGGAATTGAGAAAATGACTCTCCATTTCATTTTTGTGTATTACATAAATAAGTCATAGATATTTCGTGTTCAATTTTGTAAGAGAAATGACTAATGAATTTTTTAGCTAGTTCATGGATTGTCTTAATCCCATGTGGTAGATGAGAGAACAATTCTATTTCTTGTCCTCCTGAACTTCATGGAAAGAGGTGCATTAATTACATGCCATTATTGGACACCTCTAGGAATGCTATGTAAAATTACCATATGTGTTCTTGTGGATCTCCTCTTCCGTTGTATTGTTTGAGCTTTGGCATTTCAAAATTGTGAGGGAAAGGAACTGTAGGAAATGTTCTATCAAATGGATAAGGAAAAATGTCTTGAAGAGTGTAGCTTTTATTTGTTTGTCCTAATTGCATGTCATTAATATTTTTATGCAAGCCTTAGATTTGTGATGCCAATTCATTGGTTGTATCGATGGGTGGTTGGTTAGATGGAGTGTTTGTTTGATGCTGAGATATGAATGAAGAATTATATGAAGGGTTTTAATTTTGAGAGATGTTTTTTTGTTGTGGGATGTTATATGAGTTACATATGAGATGTTTTGGTTTTGGAGAATTTTTGTTGTTGAGGAATGTGGTATGAATTAAAGAAGGATTTTCATTTTGAGGGATGTATTGTTGTTGTGGAATAAATTGTTTTTAGATGTTATATGAATAGTTTTGAGTTTGAGGGACATGTGTTTGTGTAAGGATAGTGAATGAAATGGATTGGTATTGGAATTGGGATGAATTAGGGATGCTTGTGTTTGTAAGTACATGAGATGTAAATAATTGCGAAGGATGTGGGATGTTTGAAGTTTTGGGTATGTGTTACACCCCAAATGTGTATTTACTATTTACTATTACTATGTAGGGTAAATGTGAATGTAATTTGAATTCTGAATGAGAATAAATTATGCTTGCACTTTGTTATCAATGAATTATGAAAGAATGTTGTTTCATTTAATGTTATATAATGGGATGCATATATATGAAATGGATGGTTATTGATAAGATATTCTAACTATAGTGAAATACTATGTAATGCATATTTTATTGAACAACAAACTACCGTGGGAATGTGCTAGTTGGATGTAGGTATATGTTCAATCCTCCAGGTGCGAGGGGAAGTATCAATTAGGAGAAGATCTTGGTCGGGTAACCAATAACATAACCTAATTGATCTTACACACACATTCATAGTAGAATGGTTGAGTCAAGTTAATATGTTGGGATTTGGTAAGTCATCTTTAGTATGATGTGTTTGCATTAGTAAGGGTCTTGATTACTGTTTAATGCATGCTTGGATGATGTTTATCTATTTAGAGCTTATGAGTTTTTCCTTATATTACTATGCTTATATTGATAAGGTGAACAAATGTGAAATGTATGTATATCTATACATATGCATGTTGAAGATAGACCATACACGTGGAGGAACACATACATGAGAGTACATAGGTAGATGTGTATATACACATGGAGGAACACCTATGCAAGCTTATGAACAGGTTGCTTATGAGCAAGGGGTTATCAAATGGACAATACAACATGAATGTGCATATGTATAAATACATCACATGTGTGTTCCCTCTCAACACAATAGTAATTATGTATGTGCTTGTTTGTGCATTTGACATACATACATACATATATATGTATATACATACATACGTACATATATATATATGTATGTATGTATATACATACATACGTACATATATATATATATATGTATGTATGTATGTATGTATGTATATACATATATCCATATGTATACATGTACATAGAGGAATATACATACATACATACACACATACATATACACACACACACACACACACACATATATAGACAATCGATATAATTATTATTGCTATGTGAATGTTAACTTGTTCATAATCATTTGTATATTGAATGTATACATACTTTAATGACATGAGATCTATATATATTAACATATATATACATATACATATATATATATATGTGATATTATTGATATATATATATATATATATATGTATGTATTTATGTATGTATATGCATATGTACATATATGAATATATATAAATATATGTTTGGAGATTGATTAACATATGTAATGCTTAGAGGTCGATTTATATACATGTACCCAATATCCATACGTAACATGGGTGGGGGCGGTGGGTGGATGGGAGGAATGCACCGTAGGGAAACATAGGCTGATTTGTATATAATGTATGCAAAGCATTTTAAGGCTGACTATAACATATATTAGCATTGAAGAAAGGCCAAACTACATGCTAAATACTACACAACAATATATATATATATATCTGTGT
The DNA here is from genome assembly GCA_007258455.2 of Sequoia sempervirens. NCBI lineage: Eukaryota > Viridiplantae > Streptophyta > Pinopsida > Cupressales > Cupressaceae > Sequoia > Sequoia sempervirens. The sequence continues at coordinate 567,689,413 of VDFB02000015.1, read as the reverse complement.
GTGTGTGTGTGTGTGTGTGTGTGTGTGTGTGTGTGTGTGTGTGTACATATATGAATATATATAAATATATGTTTGGAGATTGATTAACATATGTAATGCTTAGAGGTCGATTTATATACATGAACATAGGCTGATTTGTATATAATGTATGCAAAGCATTTTAAGGCTAACTATAACATATATTGGAATTGAATAAAGGCCAAACTACATGCTAAATACTACGCAACAATAGGTCGATATGGAAAATACACCATAGACGATACTATGGGAATGTGCCTTTATTATTTTAACAATGAATTACTTAAGCTATGAATGCTTATATCTAGGATATAAAGCGAGAGAATATAAGCCACCTCATTAAGTATTAATGCCTACTTGAGAATAGGAAAGTAAAACAACAAGGTAAGAACTAGTCAAAGCACCATTTACGTGCTAAAGCAACTCATATTTCCTTTGTTTCTCAATAAGGTTATGACTAAGTCGACGTAGTAAGGTGTTGCTTGTTAATAGTAGACTAATTCAATGAGAATAACTGTGCCAAGGTAATTAGAAAGTTGGTTGCATACTTGGTGCCAAGTTATGAAGTTTTATTTTTTTGTAGAAGTCCATTTTGGAAAAATTTGATTGTCATCATTTGATTATGTGCAGATTGAACTAGTCTTTTGCTGCTATCAACCAGAGAGGTCAATTTGTGGCATTTTATGTTGATAATACTATTTGATTGTTGTCACCTTTTAGCTGAGTAGAGTGAGTTGATTTGCATGGTAAAATGTGTTGATTGGCATGCCTCTTCTGTAGGTTGCAAAGTTTCATTTTGTTGTATAAATAGAGAGGCAAGCTCTCTTATTTGGAACACATTCTTTTGCAAACTTGTACTGCTGCAATTATTTTGAGAGATTTTTATTCTATGAGCTGAGAGTTATAGTGTGAGAGTTACTTTAAGAGTGAATATTGCTATCTTGAGAGAGAAGTTATAGTGAAGTATTGTTTTGGGAGAATTAAGTGAAGCTAGTGAGTTGCTGTTGGAAGGCTGTGCAACATATCATTCAATTGGATTAAGCATATACAAGCATGAGGATCTAGTTTTCTCTTATTTTTATTTATGAAAGATTGAGCTTTGTATGTTTAATTGAGAATACTTGTGTTTGGTAATTTGTAGCATTTTTTTTGGAAAAGGAAAGAAGCTATTTTATGCCTTTCTATGAAGAGTTTGTATTTACTCCATAATAAGGAGAGATTGTTTGTCATAGGTATAAGTATACTAGATATGATTATGCAAGGATAGCTACGAGCTATATTCATAACTAAGTTATTTTATTAAATTATATAGCTTGTAGAGTTACACCTAGGGTTTGATTATCCTGGAAGGGAGGGTATCTTATTTATGCTTTATAAGTTGATATGTCATAAAGTAGTGGGAAAAGGGAATAGGTTGTCTCTAGGGTTAAATACTACCCATTGAAGGATAAACCTATGCATAGGATATAGTGGCCTAAAGTCAAATCGAGCTTGAGTAGTGTATGTGATATAGATGACTTTCACTCGAAGTACTGGGTGAGAACACTTTGGCCAAAGTAGTGTGATTGCCTTTGGCTCCATTGTCAATTCACCATGATCCATTTATTTGTATGCTAGTCTTAGATTGTGGGTTTACAAGTTCTAGTCATGTAGGACACATCACTAAGCTTAGAATGGTTGTCATTTCATGGTTACTCTACCAATCTCTTGGTTGAAGGGTAGGGCCATCTATCGAATGATAGATATGCAAGGGACTGCATATGAGTCTGTGGTTGGTGGAAAAGTGCTTGAGTGATGCTTCTCCTCCTCAGAAGGTGACAAGAAGACCAAGATTTGAAAGGAGGTTCCTGGACTATCTAAATCTATTGTTTGAAGCTCAATTGAGCTATGTATGTACTTTGTACACATTCTAAGTTGGAATATTGTAATTTGTGGAGTTATTATATTGGAATGGAATCATTGTTGATTATTGTTATGACATCTATGTTCATTTTTTCTCTATAAAATAAAGAATTTTTTTATGGCAATGGTTGAATTACATAGTTTATTTACTTGCATGGTGAAAAGTTAGGAAAAATTACTTTAGTGAACGGTTGACATGTTATAGTATGTTGGATGTTGAAGTTTGTTTTGAAATGTTGAATGAAGGAAATTGTGAAATAGAAGGTTGGTGTGAATGATTAGGGTTATACGTGCTCATTGTTATGTTTGATTCTTGTGAAGCATATGAAATGTTGGTAGGAACATGAGATGCAATGGTTTGTAAAGAAAAAGGATTGTTTGTATAGTTTGACAAGTTGGGTTGTGAAGCATGATGAATGCTGGTGTTATGAGTTATAGATGAAGAAATTGGTAGATTTTGGATATGTGTGGTTGTGTAATTAATTGTGTTTGGATTTTGATAAACTAGATTTATGTATTGTTTGGAAAATGGTACTAAATCTGTGTCATTTGAAAGTATGGATGGTTGAATTGATATGTTTGGTATTGAAGATTGTGGCATAACTACGTTGATAGATTGATCTATATGTAGACTTGCATTTGATGGAACATGGGATGACATGACATGTGTAAGGGCTTGTTCCCTAAGTGTGTCAATGTTATAATAAAAAGGTAGTTTAGCACTATTTTGTGCAAGTATAGGGAAGTATGTGTATGGGTTCATGGAAATGAGAGCATCCAATGCTCTTGCCACTACATTATCTTGTTGAATATCTAATAGTTTATTTTCTATCAATTCCTTAGATTCGTTTGTGATATCTTCTATGATAATCTATGGAGGATGATGTTATGTTGTTTGGTACTCACTAGGGTTGAATAAATGAGAAGACATTCTAAACTCATATTCTGTAACCCCCATAAGTGTGGTGATGTTTGATCCACTTGGATTTAACTCCATGAGTTTCTTGTGTTGTGACCTTGTATTAGGCATAAAAAATTAAGGACCTTATAAAATTATGATGTAAAAATGGGGGTTGGATGATGTGGGTGAATGTTGTGGAGTGGGTGAGAGTGAACTAAGGTTTCCTTTTCATTTCACTCACTAAATTTAGAGATAGTCACTAAACTTAGATTTGGAAGAATAAAGATAAAATTGATATTTTTTAGGAAATAAATAAAATAGTAATTTTATTTATTTTTTAGAGGAATGTGTAAAGTCAAACTAAATAAATTAAATAATTTATTTAATTAGAGAGGAATAATTAGCTAATTAAATAATTAAAAATTACTTAAATGATTAAAAATTCTTAATTAAAGTGGAAACACAAAAAATGAAAAATAATTAAATAATTAAAAATTATTTAATTAAAGTAATTGGAGGGAAATAATTAATTAATTAAATAATTTAAAAATATTTAATTAAAGTTGATGAGGGAAAATGGGTTAATATAATCAAATAATTAAAAATTATTTAATTAATAGTGATAAAGGGGTTGATGAGTGATGATGATGAGAAATGATGAATTTAGAAGAATGTATTAGATATTTTTAGGTGTCTACAGATACATACCATTGTGATTGCTCCAACTGGTTGTTGGTATTGACGAATGCATTCTGTGCATGGTGACTGCTCCACAGAACCCTTGCCATCTCAAAAAATCTTTCACTCTAATCACTCTAGAGGCTCTGACAATATAGAAGTATAAGAGTGCAAATTACTTGAAAATGATCCTCCCATGCCTATATAGGCATCTAAACCCTAATTTGTTTCCCCTAATCTCCTCCATACCATTTTTTTCATAAACCATATCCCTCGAACCCCTTTCATTAGCCAAGCTAACCTTGTTTTCTACCTTCTATTTCACTAAACCTACCTTGTTTACCTATCATGAGCTTAAACTGAAAAAATATTTTTTTCTCGCTAATCTCTCAAGGGGGAAACTAGCCTCCATCCCTCGGTCCACTAGGACATGTCATCAGCTGAAATTTTTATATCAACAACATGTCTTTGAAACAACACAACAAGCACATTGTCTCAAAGAGGGAAAAAATGTAGACACCTAAAAATAAATAATGTATTTTGTTTAAACCATCATCATATTCTCATCATCAATCTATTCATTACTATTAGCTAAATAATCTTGATTATTTAATTAAGCTAACACATTAAATCTTCTTTAATTAAATAATTTTTAATTATTTAATTATTTCATCATTTTCCCTCATCAACATTAATTAAATGATTTTTTAATTATTTAATTAATTTATCATTTTCTTCCAACCACTATAACTTTTTTTTAAATTATTTCTTCAATTCTCCTCATTCATACAAATTAAATAATTTTTAATTATTTAATTAAATTCTTAATTTCTTCTATCCACATTGATTAAATAATTTTTAATTATTTAATTAAATCTTACATTCTCCTCATCCACATTTTTATTATTTAATTAGGTAATATTTCATCTAAAATTAAATAAATTATTGAATTTATTTAATTTAACTTCTCTTTAAATTCTTCTAAAAAATAATTAAAATTAATATTTCATTTATTTTTTAATAATATCTTCACCTCAAGCACATGAATTAAATAAATTTATTTATTTAATTAGATATTCATATTCTTCCATCTCTAAATTTAGTAAGTTGATTAAAAATAAACCTTAGTTCACTTTCAATCACTCCCACTTCACTCACTCATTCATTCAATCATCACTTCCATGCAACCACCTAACTCCACATCTTAACACATGTCAAGTTTGTATGTTCATCATGATCTCTCAACCAATCTCATCCGTTGATCTCTCTAGTTATCCTACACCATTGATCATATATATGTGAAAGCTATAGAACACCCATCATTTAGCCATTCAATCTCTCCATGAAGCTTGCAACTTCACATCCATTTTGCTATCAAGGTTATGCTAAGCTAAGAGAAATCCACATACTATCATTTACATTTCATAACGTACAATGGAGTAATTTTAGGCATGTTTGTGCAGGTAATATAGTTCAATTTGATTTACTTTCATGTTTTATGCACACACTCACATTGATGTGGTCATTTTGTTATTGAATTGGGCTCTTTATTGATTATTCCTTAATTTCAAATTTGATAACATGATTTAGGCTTCACAATTTCATCCCTATATAATAATTTTTAAAATATGTTTGATCCCCATGCCACAAGAGCCTTGAGCTATATTTTACCCCTTTCTTTCTATCAATATAAAAACATAGGTAGACCCATAGTGTTAATAAAAATATGGAAAACACCATATACATTTGTAAATTTTAAAAGACCATAAAGTGACATCAAATAGTAATAAGCAAAACAATACATCCTTTCAAGCTCAAATTTAATACAATATCAATAGAATAGAATTTGTCAAGCTTTTCAATTAATAAAATCACCAAGATGCCCACTAAGGAAAATATGAATAATGAAACAAGTAAAATATCTTATCACAATATTTTTGAAAAGGAAAAGCCCACAACAATAGAATTTTCTTCCCAATAACAAGAAACTCTTTAAGCTTAGACACAATAACTTTAAAAGTTAGAAATGAAGGCCATAATTCAAAGCATCAACACCACAATTTTAGTCATAAAAAAATATTTTATAAATAGGAAACACAAGAAACACTTTAGTACAAAGGATAGTTATGAGTAAATGTTGTCTTGACGAGGACTTCTCTCCCCATAATTATATGTTACTTTAATTGAGCTAAATTTTCTTCTATATTCATAAACCAATTTATTATCTCTCATGTCAATGATTTGAATTCATTTGAGCTTTTACTATTCATGATCTTTCACTTGATTCCCTTTCACAAGAAAAAACATTTTATCAATAGGAAATATAAGAAACACTTTAGTATAGGGGATAGTTAAGGGTAAATATTGTCTTGAAAAAGACTTCTCTCCCCATAATTGCATATTGCTTTAATTGAGCCAAATGCTTCTATAATCATAGGTCAATATGAAAAAGACTTCTTTCCCCATAATTGCATATTACATTAATTGAGCCAAATGCTTCTATAATCATATGCCAAATGGTCAACTACTTAGCTTCATTTGAGTTTTTACTTTTTTATGATGTTTCACTTGGTTCCCTTTCCTAGAAAAAATATTTTATCAATTAAAAACATAACAAACACTTTAGAATAGTGCATAGTTAAGAGTGAACATTGTCTTGATGATAATTTGTCTCCCCATAAATATGTATTACTTTAATTGAGCTAAATGCTTCTATGCTCATAGGGCAACACGTTATCCCCTATGTTAGTGATGTGACTTTGTCTTAGTTTTTACCTTTTATGATGTTTCACTTGATTTCCTTTCCTAGGAAAATATGATTTTCATTCAAACCATGGTATAAGATTTGCCTCCCTTTTGAAAATTTTTCTTTCATGGATTTTGATGAGAGATATTCTTTCTCCCTTGGGGTTTGTAGAAATTAATTGCATCAACAAATTGAAAATGTCCCTTGTTAGTGCACATACTCTATCCCTTCTTCCATGAGTCTCCCTAACTATTTATTTGTCTTTCAATGCACCAAATTTAAAGATCTCAATTTACCTTCCTTCATTAATTTCTTGATGCCACCACCAACACTCATTTAGTCATGGTTCATTTTTATAAATTATCAGCTTACCTTTAACATTTAATGTTTGCCACACTGCAACACATCTTGTCTTTCCTTAGGAGCTCACTTTTCTCTAAAAGATAATCTCAATTTGTGTCATTAACTATTAATGGTCAACTTCTTTGAAAAATGATAGTGCAATAGTTTTCACTTCCACTATTTCATTTTGATTTAAATGATAATTTGAAAGCCTCCTCTAATTTATATATATTGTCTTTGTTGATGCTTAAACTATTTCTATTAAGTTGTCTCAATCACTCTTCATAAAACCAAACACACCCTTCTACTTTATTTTTAAAAATCCTTTAATACATATTATATACACATGCTTTTAAACAAGATCATTAAACACAATTAATATAGACAAGACATCAATACAAAAAAAAATATCAAACAATCAAAAAGACATAATATAATATCCTTAAACATACTCTTAATTATTTATAGACTATTAATTAGATTGATATCAAGAATATAGACTATTAATTGGATTGATATCAACAAAATATGAAGCTGACACTAGTAAAATCTTAGGTCTTCTTAAAACAAGACTTGGACATTATCCATCAAGGTTTTAGATAGGGTAGATCTAGGGTGTTACAAAGAATTCCATCTGAGCTTCTTCCACAACCTCTCCCATCTGCTATTTTCTTAAACTACATTTTATGTTATTTTCTTTCACTGCCTATCCTTATATTCTCCTTATTTTCCATTGGCAGATCTATTTTTTTCTCTTCTTCAGATATTGGGCTATCTGCAAAAATCCTTCGGTTTTTGCAAATGCTTATTTTTGTCCTCTTGTGTTATGTGTTTTCTGGGCACTGAGATTTCTTTAAGAAATTTGAGTAGCAAACACCTTATTATCATGCTCACAATCAATGCCCAACGATTCCCATATCCAATTATTGACTTCAATGTACACATGGATTTATACACAAGTAATTCCAGCTGGGATTCTTAGAACATGGATCTCTCATGACCTATTTTTTCATGCTGTATTTTTTTTTATTTTCAAATGATTTCCTTCCATTATAAACCATTCTATTCTCCCACGTTCACTTATCTTTGCTTTCATTTTCTTAGAATGTTAGGTTGAATTACTGCAACTATCGTTTATCTTTGGAATGCTTATCTTTCTCTTATCTTTTCTCTGTATTTGATATTTGTATATGAAAAATGGTCAACTTTTATTCCCAACCACTTTATTCACATTTAAATCCCAACCACTCCTCCTTGTCACTTCACAAATTTCTTGTGAAATGTTTGTTTACTCCTCAAAGTGTCATCTCATAGAGTGCAATGAAGGCGACATGCATACAAAATGGTTTTTCAAAAAGATGAGATAATAAGTAGGTGGAATGTCAAATGCAACTTAGAAACAAGGTATGACATCCATTGAAGCACATCAGAATGCTGATTTTAATCGCCCCTACAAATGTCCTCCCACATTTAAGCGTAGGACAATGGAACTTTGTCAAACGTTGTATTTGCAATTATCTCGTAAACTTGTAGGTTATGTTACTAAAAATGAAAAATATAAATCTTAACGATAAACAAGAAACGTTTTGTAGGTTATGTTACTAAAAATGAAAAATATAAATCTTAACGATAAACAAGAAACGTTTTGTAGGTTATGTTATTCTAATTTAATATAATATTTTGTCGTATATAAATATATATGCATATAAATTAAAAATTATAAAATAAAAATAAAATACTAAAAATATTTTACAACACTTTAAAAATAAAATGAAATATGGTTAAAAAATAAAAATAAAACATTATAAAAAACAAATTTGAATAATAAAAATAAATAAATATTTTTTCTATAGAAAGTTTTTCTATTATTGTGCATAATTTATGATCTTGTGTAGTGTACACATCTTGTTCTTAAGCATTTTATTGTTTCATGTATACCACTCAACTTGTTTTTGATAAGGAAAAGTAGGTTTTGAAGGGGCCTCGAAACCCTTTACAACGACATAAAGTTGCACAAAAGACTAAACAATAATAAGCAGTAGCCCAAAAAATCAAAATGCTGACAACAAATAAAACCGAAGAAACCCGTTAGCATACCAACAACAAAAAACATCAGAACCAGCTGAACAAGCAAAAGAGTCAGCACCAGCTACAACATCTTTTCCAGGACATTGATCGAGGCCATATTCTCCTTTATGAATCCATGCATTTCCATAACCTCTTTGAGCTTATCAAAAGACACAATTGCCTGCTTCTTCATCTTACTCCTAGTCCTCAAACAAGGTCCGACTTCCACATCCTTTTCCATAGCAGGAATAGGCTCCACATTTTTGTCCACCGGATTTGAGCAGTTCACATTAGTAACTGCTTTCTCAATTTTCCCTAGCTCTAGGGATTTTCCAGTCCAATTGAGGGCTTTCTCATTTAAAACCTCAAGGCCCTTAGTAGTTGACTTCAAAGAGTTGTTACTAATATTGACCACAGTTTTCAAATCCTTCTAGACAATTTACCAATTCTATCCTGAATTCTTACAAATCTCTCCTCTACAACTTTACTAACCATCAATTCCAAAGAGGAAATCCTCTCCTCATGAGTAACTCCTAGGCGATCAACATCAACAACTAACTTATCCAACATAATATTCATAGATTTTACCTTACCTTTTATAGCCCATTCCTTTTGATTGCACCAGATCATTGCCACACAAACCTCCAGTTCTTCACTTAGACATTGAGCTCCTTCACCTTAGAAAACAACCATTTTACTAGAGAAAGCAAATTCCTCGTCCCATCCTCAACCATTTTGCAAAATAAACCCATATTTACCTCATCCCAGTTAATAGGAGGCACTTCCTTCGGCTCCAAGTTGTGATCAGGGACATCTTTGCGCTCCTGTTTTGCTCCTCTTCCTCTTCAATAGGGGAATCCTCAACCTTGACCACCTCCACCTTTACCCTATGCTTGTTAGGCAAGCTTGCCAAGTCAGCCAACACTTCCAACCATTCCATCTTCACAGACTTCACTTTATCTTGCAACAAGCTAGCATGAGAGACATGGGGATTAAGGATAGGGTTAACACTCTAAATCCCCTGCACCTCCATAGGCACGGACCCAGGCGACTTTTCATCCACATCAGGGTTGAAATCACCAACCAGGGTATTAATTTCAACCCCCGCAATTTCAAGACCCTTAGCACCAGTCACAGGGGAAATATCCACCACGCCTACCTTCCCAGGACTCGGACTAGGCTTCACACCCAAACCAGGAGTCTCCACATCTTTCACCAATTCCACTTTACGCTTGGCAGACAATTTTTCTTTCTTGGGGTCCACTTGGATTTCCCTTTAGAGCTCTTCTTACCCTGTTGCACCATGGCATCCCTCAAATAAATGTCCATTTCGTAACCCTTGGACCACACTTCGCAAGCTTCAGAACCATCCTTGGACCCACCATCATCCATAGACATTTCATCAAAATCTGAGTCAGCTTCCTCAGAACTCCCTTCCCATTCACCAATCGAATCCCTTGTCTCATAACCAAAGTTCTTAATCCCCTTTTTGCCCAGGGTTTTAGGAGAAACATGAATTGATTTGAGCTCAATGTGTTCAAACAAAAGACTCATAATCCCCTCATGCAGAATGACCTTCTTAGGGTTTTTACGGTGGTCCTCTATATTGTTTTCCATCGATAGTAAAAGGCAGAAAGGAAAAGAGACCATTACCTTATGACGAAAGTGATTTAACAACATGAAGTGATAACTATAAACAATAGAGAACCTACCTTGTAGAGAAGAATAATGCATAATTTCCAGCACAACGACTTAAGAGACTTACGAGCATACCCACCACTCCCAACCTCTCGAAGCTTGTTCTTTTCATCAAACTTGAAAAAATTAGCAAAGGCTTTCTTCGCAACATCTCTATCATGATAGAATTTTCTCCCAGAAGCCGAAAGCCTAGTGACTACTGCATGAAATCCTCATCAATATTAAATTCCAGCCCTTTATACCACAAAGATCTACCATTCCAACCTTTAACAAAAAACTCTGTAGCATCAGGAATAGGGCCTTGAATTCTTTGCATATACCATGTTACCCCACCCTTTTCCAAATGTTCCCATACTATTTTATTGCTTTGGAATTCCTCACACGAGCTTGGTTCAACCCTGCAGCGAGCTCCACCCATGGCGGCATGAAAAGTGCAGGAGCCCAACATCACTAGTAAATTCTGCAAAAACAAAATATGCCTTGCTAACCACAAAACCACACAAGTAATAACCACAAAACGTGTGATCATATGATTCAAAGTACATCCCTACCTACACTGCTAGGCCATAATTTTACGGACCCCAAAATTGTAATTATGAAACGGGCAAGGCCAAGGTTCTTCGTGCCAAAGCCAACTCAAAAAAAAAAATGAAGAACCTTACCCCCATTTTGACCACCTTAAAAACATGCCACTTGGTCATCATTGGAAATAGATTTAAGATTGAGTGGTAATGATTCAAAAGCATCCCAATCATATTTAGCCACCACTCCCAAGTTTGCAAAACCGTTTGCTAACATGTTAGCTTCTCTAAACACATGAGATATTCTAATCTTCTCAAAAGTATTAATGATTGAGAGAGAATTATTAATAAGATGAGCAATAGACCACGATGGCGAGAACTTCCTCAAAAGGCAGTTAATTATATTAAGCGAGTCCCCTTCCAACCAAAGTTTGGAGACCCTTAGATTCTTTGCCAAAATGAGGTCATGATAGGTACCACTCAACTTGTTACATATGTGCTTAGCTTCTCTTTTTCTTAAACTCAACTTATCTCAATGTGTTTAGACAACAATATTTTAGAGAGGTTATTTATATGACTATTTATTTGTTATAGATTGACATAAGTTATAATTTCACATTAGATGTCCCTACAAAGATTTGAACTTGGATCTCTGGGATGAATATAATTTGTCAAGCTTCTCAATTAATAAAATCACCGAGATGCCCATTAAGGAAATTATGAATAATGAAACAAGTAAAATATCTTATCACAATATTTTTGAAAAGAAAAAGCCCACAACAATAGAATTTTCTTCACAATAACAAGAAAATCTTTAAGCTTAGACACAATATCTTTAAAAGTTTGAAATGAAGGCCATAATTCAACAATTTTAGTCATAATTTTTTTTTTATAAATACGACACACAAAAAACACTTTAATATAAAGGATAGTTATGGGTAAATGTTGTCTTGACAAGGACTTCTCTCCCATAATTATATGCTACTTTAATTGAGCTAAATTTTCTTCTATACTCATAAACCAATTTATTATTCTCTCATGTCAATGATTTGACTTTATTTGAGTTTTTACTATTCATGATATTTCACTTGATTCCCTTTCACAAGAAAAATATTCAATAGGAAACATAAGGAACACTTTATTATAGGGGATAGTTAAGAGTAAACATTGTCCTGAAAATGACTTCTCTCCCCATAATTGCATATTGCTTTAATTGAGTCAAATGCTTCTATAATCATAGAACAATATGAAAATGACTTCTCTCCCCATAATTGCATATTGCTTTAATTGAACCAAATGCTTCTATAATTATAGGCCAATTTGTCAACTATTTAACTTCATATGAGTTTTTAATTTTGTATGATGTTTCACTTGGTTCCCTTTCCTAGAAAAAATATTTTATCAATAAAAAACACAACAAACACTTTAGAATAGGGCATAGTTAAGAGTGAACATTGTCTTGATGAGAATTTCTATCCCCATAAATGTGTTACTTTAATTGAGCTAAATGCTTCTAAGCTCTTAGGGCAACATGTTATCCCCCATGTCAATGATGTGACTTTGTCTTAGTTTTTACCTTTTAAGATGTTTCACTTGATTTCCTTTCTTAGAAAAATATGATTTTCATTCAAACCTTGGCATGAGATTTGCCTCCTTTTGAAAATTGTTCTTTCATAGATTTTGATGAGAGATGTTCTTTCTCCCTTAGGGTTTGTAGAAATTAATTGCATCAAAAAAATTAAAACGTTCCTTGTTAGTGCACATACTATATCCCTTCTTCCAAGAGTCTTTCGCTAACTATTTATTTGTCTTTCAATACACCAAATTTGAGGATCCCAATTCACCTTCCTTCGTTAATTCCTTGATGCCACCGCAAACATTCATTTAGTAATGGTTAAATTTTCTAAATCACGAGGTTACCTTCCACATTTAATGTTTTCCACACTTCCACACATCTTGTCTTTCCTTAAGAGCTCACTTTTCTCTAAAAGATTTCTCAATTTGTGTAATTAATTATTAATAGTCAACTTCTTTGAAAAATGATAGTTCAATATTTTTCACTTCCACTATTCCATTTTGATTTAGATGATAATTTGGAAGCCTCCTCTAATTTATATCTACTATCTTTGTTGATGCTTAAACCATTTCTATTAAGTTGTCTCAATCACCTGTCATACCTTATACTTTATTTTTAAAAATCCTTTAATACATATTATATACACATGCTCTTAAACAAGATCATTAAACACAATTAATGTAGACAAAACATCAATACAAGAAAAATGATTAAACAATCAAAAAGACATAATATGCATAATATAATATCCTTAAACATACTCTTTTTTTTTAATCGGGTGCAGCATGGCCCCATAAACTTTTTACCGTGACCGACAGTGCTGGCGGGACACACCAATCGGTACCACGGGAGCGCCAAAGAGTCGAACCCATGGTGGGCGCCCTGCTACAGGGAACACCTTAACCAACTGGGCTCGGACCGGCGCCCCCTTAAACATACTCTTTAAAGTAAATAGTTTATCATAATTTATAGACTATTAATTGGATTGATATCAACAATATGCATAATATAAAATAACTAGCTATCATAATTCACAGGCTATTAATTGGGTTGATATCAGCTCACACTAATAAAATCTTAGGTCTTCTTAAAATAAGACTTGGACATTATCCATCAAGGTTTTAGATAGGCTACATCTGAGCTGTTACAAAGGACTCCATCCCTCTCCATTCCAGCTGAGCTTCTTCCACAACCTCTCCCATCTGCTATTTTTTTAAACTAGGTTATTTTCTTTCACTGCAAATCCTTACACTCTCCTTATTTTCCATTGGCAGATCTATTTTTTTCCTTGATCTTAACTTTTCTCTTCTTCAGATATTGGGCTATCTGCAAATATCCTTCAGTTTTTGCAAATGCTTATTTTTGTCCTCTTGTGTTATGTGTTTTCTTTAAGAAATATGACTAGCAAACACCTTATTATCATGCTCACAATTAATGCCCAACTATTCCCATATCCAATTCTTGCACACTTGAACTTATAGACAAGTAATTCTTATAACATGAATCTCCCATGACCTATCTTTTTCATGCTATATTTAAAAAAAAAATATTTCCTTCCATCGTAAGGCATTCTATTCCCCCACGTTCACTTATCTTTGCTTTCCTTTTCTTAGAATGTTAGGTTTAATTACTGTAACTATCGTTTACTTTTGGAAAGCTCATCTTTCTCTTATCCGTTTTCTGTGTCTTTGATATTTGTATATGAAAAATGGTCAACTTTTATTCCCAACCACTTTATTCACATTAAAATCCCAACCACTCTGAAGTTGATGCTTCTATTTAAATATTTCAATATGCTAGACATTTCCAAGTTCCCCTACAAATTTCTTGTAGAATATTTATTTACTCATCAGATTGTCATCTCATAGAGTGCAATGAAGGCGACATGCATACAAAATGTTTTTTCAAAAAGATAAGGCAATTGGTAGGTGGAATGTCAAATGCATTATAACAAATGGGAACTTAGAAACAAGGTATGACATCCATTGAAGCACCTCAGAATGCCGTTTTTTATCAGTTATTTTGATTTTAAACGCCCCTACAAATGTCCTTTCACACATGCACCATTGAATGAAAACTTTAGAAAAGGGTAGGGCAGTGGAACTTTGTCAAATGTTGTATTTTCAATTATTTGACAAATTTGTAGGTTATGCTATTATCTCATGTCTTTATGTGGCTGTTTAACTCTATTTTCTTCTTAAATCTAAGTGGGAGTGTTCCCATGCATAAATTTGATTGTTGGGAAAGGATAAATTTGATTGTTGGGAATTGAAAATAAGCTGTGGAAAAAAAGGGGGTGTGGGGGAAGAGGGTGGGGAGCTGGAAATAAGCAGCAACTGCATATTGTTAAAAATCCAGGTGGCTCCACAATACGAATTTAAGTTGGCTGCATAAAAATAAGCAAAAAAAAAATAAGCAAAAAAATAAATGGGGCCATCAGAATCCACAAATAAAAATGGGAGATTTAAAAGTTGTGTATAAGAAAAGAAACGGATATATACGTATATTTTTAAAATTCTAATTTAATATAATATTGTAGCATATAAATATATATATGTATATAAATTAAAAATCATAAAATAAAAATAAAATATTAAAAATATTCTACATCACTCTAAAAGCAAAACAAAATATGATTAAAAAATAAAAATAGAACATTAAAAAACAATTTTGAAAAATAAAAAATATAATATTTTTAAAAATAATTTTTTTTTTTTTTTTTATAGAAATATTTTCTATTCTTGTACATAATTTATGACCTTGTGAAGTGTACTCATCTTGTTCTTAAGTGTTTCATTACTTCATGTATACCACTTAACTTGTTACATATGCACTTAGCTTCTCTTTTTCTTAAACTCAACTTATCTCAATGTGTCTAGACAACAATATTTTAGAGAGGTTATTTATATGAGTATTTATTTGTTAGAGATTCTCAATGTGTTTAGACAACAATATTTTAGAGAGGTTATTTATATGAGTATTTATTTGTTAGAGATTTATATAAGTTAGAATTTCACATTAGATGTCCTTACAAAGATTTGAACTTGGATCTCCACGATGAAAATTCAATGCTTTAACCAATTAAACTCAACCTATTAGACATTATAATTAATTATTCAAAATAAACAAAATATAAAATTTGATATTTATTTATTGAAGTTAAAGAGGATAACTTTATGAAAAATGATAGATCATACAAACTTGACAAATTATGTGAAGGAGATGCATGCCTTCTAATATAATACAATCCCTTGAACTCTGTTAGAAAACCAAGATCTGATTGCAAACCAAAATAGTCCTTCCACAAAAGAGGAAAAACAAAAGAGCAGAAGCTTTGCATAAAAACATGCAAATTGATATATTCGAAAAGACCAATAATTACAAGAGATAATTTGCTTTATAAAAGCAAAGATACCTAAACCTAATCTTATCTTGAGCAACACGATAGCTCGATAAGATAAAGATGAAAGCCTAAAACTTAGGAATTAAATAAAGCCTAAGTAAACTTATGCAAGCGTAATTAAATATTAATTACACTAACACCCCCCCATAAGTGCAACTTAGGGAGAAGCAAATTATTATGCAAATATGAGTCCCGACAACAAGGCTTGATGAGGTACTCATGTACAAATGTAAAGAGAGAGAAACCCCCCTCAGTGAGATGAACTGCTGCGAAGAAACATTGGAAGAACTCTGATGAAGCAACACTGGAACCCCAAATCCTGCAAGCAAGGAAAGATAGTTCTGTTTGCAAAATACCAATCAGAATCACAAATGCAACAACAGACCCGATGCCAAGGAACACTGGAAACTCACATATTGGATCAACTCTAGAATCTGTGAACAACAGTAGATGAAAGATGAATGGACCCATAATGATGACAAATCTGGAAGTTGTGTCTCACGAAGCCAATGCCAAACTGAAACTAAAACTGCCCCATAGGACGAGTACCATCAAGATTCTGGAACATTAACCATAAAACCATGGCCTCCAAATGAGAAAGATCTGAACCAATGCGGATCAAGAACTATAAAATCCCAATGTGAAGTGTGAACTGAAACAAACCAACAATGTGTCTAGCTAAGCAAGAAAGAAGCTAGAAGGAGACAACAGGAAACCAGACAAACTCATGCGAGTTGTCACCAAAATAAAATATGGATGCAAGAACCCCCCCTTATTGGAACTTTATATCAGTTCATTATTACAATACCCAATGATTGCATAAGGAGATAATGCAAAAGTACAGAAACATAAGTGAAAATGCAAACCTAGCACAGAAAAAATGAATGCATGCAAAAATAAGTTACATTTCTAGAAATGACCTCAGATCCATAGAGGCCAAACCAGCTTTCTCGCTGTGAAAAAATAAGAGTGTGATACCCGGCGAAAAAGGAAACATTTGACTCAAGGCTGAAAAAGATCAAAAAGAAAAACAGAAAATCTCACCAGCACCAATGTGTAGAGCTCGGAAACAGCTTTTCGACGATATCTTGTTTGCAAAAAAATGACGCCGTATGAGAAAGTTATGATCATTTCCGTGAAACTGCTCTGAAAAAGTCCGATTTGGCCATGTAGAGCCCTCATGGGCTAAAAAAATAAGCCCCTGGTCGCCTGGGCAGACCGGGGCTGGCGGCAGGTTCAGGGCGTGGCCCCCACCATGTGACCGGCTAGGGCTAAAAGCCCGCGGGGGCTGGGCGTGGGCGCTGGTCGCCCATAGAACTTGGCTGCATATTGAAGCCCTCGGTGATTTCTCGACCGGCGGAGGAAGGGAGCCGCCGACTGGTGTTGAAAGTGGCTCAACCTATTTTGGCTGATTTTTTAAAAACTTTGATTTTTTTGAATTTTTCTCCAAAAAAGTGCCTCGGGGCCTGCTGGGGATGCGTCGGCCTCCAGCAATTTTTTTAGCCTCAACACTTTTGCCAAATCGGACAAATTTTATATGGAAATAGGGTTTTTGGGTGCTGCGAATCCAGCGAAGGTCCGTTTGGGCCCAAAGTGCTCCGAAAATTAGGCAACCCCCAGATCTATCAGAAAACTCACCGAGCTTGAAACCCTCGCAGATTTGGCAAACGATGATGAAAATCAATGAAATAAAAGTCATTTCTGACTTTTTCCAGTGCTCTGAATCTAACGGAAAACCCCGATCTGATCCAAGACGCTGTATAAATGTACTCAAGGATTGAAACCCTCGAGGGACCTCGAACGAGCTCTGCACCGTGTTCCTCCAAAAAAGCTGAGAAGGGGCTGCGAATCGAGGCTCTGATACCATGTTAGAAAACCAAGATTTGATTGCAAACCAAAATAGTCCTTCCACAGAAGAGGAAAAATGAAAAAGCAGAAGCTTTGCATAAAAACATGCAAATTGATATATTCGAAAAGACCAATAATTACAAGAGATAATTTGCTTTATAAAAGCAAAGATACCTAAACCTAATCTTATCTTGAGCAACAAGATAGCTCGATAAGATAAAGATGAAAGCCTATAACTTAGGAATTAAATAAAGCCTAAGTAAACTTATGCAAGCGTAATTAAATATTAGTTACACTAACAAACTCATCATATATATATATATAAAATGGAAAATTAAATTGACTAAAAATAGTAAACTAAGGTTTTGAGTGGAAATGAAATAGCTACCATGTTCGGTGAGGACTCATATCCTCCTTGGAAGCTGAAATGGAGAGGTGGATGAGGATAATATTATTATAAATAAATAATTATTGTGAGAATTAATTAATTTTGGGACCCAAACTTGGCGAGGCCATAATTGCTAGGTAGTTGGGTAAAATATAAACTAATTTAATGCATTGGAAAGGTCTCAAGGATAACGAGTTTGAGGTGTCTTGTTGAAATCCTTTTGAATCCCACTTAGGAAACCAAAGAAAGTAGGGATAATTCTGATTTGAATAACTTTTGGAAATATGATATACAAAAACTTAGAAAATACAAAAAAATAGATTTTAGTGTTTTTTAAATTCCACCCTTTAACTTCAACCTAGATGCTCTAGGATGCCACTTAGATTAAGCAACCTATGATTTTTATATCATATTATTGCACATTCTTCTATCCTCCTTTGATTTTTCTAATGATATCTAATATATCCATGGTAAATTTTCACAAGGCATAGGTTATTGTAGATAGCAAAATATCTAGCTAAGACCTTTGACAATCAAATTCATTGCTACAATTTTCTATACTTGGAAGTAGAAATTGACAATAGACATGAATATAGATAGAAATTCTCATCTCTTGAAAGGAATATATACATGCACACACACATATAGCCTCTTGGATGGATGACATAGTGACAATGTCCAAGAGGAGCAGAGTTGACTCAAGAGGTAACAAGCATATGTAATGGTAGCACTTGAAGAGATAAAGGTGGAACCTAATTTCCTTTAATCAAGGATGCACACATATGCTTATTAATACCTAGGAATAAATAAAATATACCAAAGTAAAAATAAAAAAAAGTGTAATAAATATTACACCATACCAATAGGTCCCTTTAAGTATCACATAGGGATAAAAAATGGGTCTTGACAAGTAGTGCTACGTCAGATACTTGTGTATAAGATAATCCCCCAAAGAAAAAAAGGGATCCCCTCAAAATAAGAAAAATGAGGTAAGTAGACCCATAAGGATTAGTCTCTAAATCCTTAACAAAGATTACATATGAATATGCTTTTTATGAAGGGATTGAGAAGATGTACAACTTACTTTGAAGGAGGACAATATTATAGATCAATAAACTACTCCTAGATGAACTCTTTTATGTAGTGCATAGAAACCTCAATTTTTGGCCCTCTAATATTGGACCAAGTTTCTTGAGATATGAAAGAAACCTTGATTATCAAAACAAATGACTAAAGGCCATTTGAAAGGGATATTGAAATCTAGAAGTATTTGGTGAGGCCATCTATAAGGATTTTTTTGAAGCTAGATGACCTTTTTGGTGGTATTTGTAACTTCTTAATGTTTCTATAGGTTTTTATTTTATTTTATATTTGAGATTATTTCTTTTTCCTACAAATATTTATGCTTTCTTAGTTTATTATAAAGTATTTATGAGGGCAGATGACATATTCTACAATAGACATGTGTATAACTCCTACCTATCCTTGGTAGTTGGAGTTACTTATTATCTTGGATGTGTATGCCACCTATCTTAACCATTTGCTTATCTTTTACCAAGTAGGTGTAACCATTTGTTTGACATCTTTGTTGTAGGTATAGCTCCTACCTATTTTTAGTAGTTGGAGTTACTCCTATTGGTTGTATTTTCCTCACATCTATTTGTGTCGAACATATTTCTCATGACGGATAGTAAGCTTCCTTTTATGTTCTTTGTGTATGTCTTGTATTGTTGATAGCTTAATTCTAGGATTATATGTTAAACAATTCTATTATATCTTATCTTACACTAGGTTTGATATTAATTTCTTATTTATATATAGTCTAGTATGGTATCAAAGTCATTGGTGTCAAGAAAGGTCAATTCATTTTTAGATTTTGATAGATAATGGGTTTAGTAATTTTTTGGGTGGGATAGTTTTTGGTAAAAGTGTATCATTTTTAGCTATATTATTGTGTCTAGAAGGCTCAATAAAGTCAAATTAGGCTTTCATTTCACTTAAATTAAACTCCACAAAGCTAATCTATAACTTAATTTTGCCTATGTTTTATTTGTACGGGTTTTATAGATAGCTAGTATTTTATGTCTCTTTGTTGCTAAATGAACCCTACCATTGCATCTAGAAGATGCCAAAACCTATCGATCCATATGAAGCTTTTCAAATTAGAGGTGGGAGCATCATTAACATTTTTTTGTAAGATTGCATAATTATGTAGAGCCATACTATAAGAGGTGTTATTTTAAATTTTTTTATTTTTATTTTGGGTTGATTGGTTGGATCGTGGCCTAAATATGCTACTTGCAGCCAAAAATGGGTATGTAGACCCTTTAGGGGCTTGACCTAGTTGTCCTCTAAAGATCCAAGATGGTCCAAGCCATCCTAGTTAGACTTCTCAATGGTTGTTATCAGCCCACCTCCTCCATTTTTATCATTTACTATGGCCTCTAGTGGTGTTATCCAACCACCCAAGCACCACTAATGCATCACCCATCTTCAAATAGAGTGCCACTAAGCCATAAGCCTAGTATTCATTGGAATTTTTACTTTTCAAGGTCATAACTTGCTGATATAAAGGTATATTTTCAAGTATTCTTTTTGAAATTGGGAAAATTTCATTCTCTTTACAATCTAATTAATTTTTTAGTTTTGACTCATTTATTATATAGAATTTGAGATATCTCAAGTATTTTGTTGAGTTATGCTTTTTGAAACTTAAAATGCTCATACTTTCACAAATGAGCTCCCTTTTTACAATTTTTTCTAAATGGAAGTGATATTTTATGAGATCTACACAATGATGCAATTTTTATCCCCATTCTATAAGCAAATATTACGTTCAAAATTTTGATCACTTTTGAGCCCAATAAAAGATTTTATAATTTGATATTTTTTATTGTAACCAAAAATAAAATAAAGTGCCAAAGATGGTAATATGTAGGAGTTCATTTCACATATAGTATTGAGGTTATATATATCTATTTCTTTTCTTGCTCCTTTACTATTACTTTTTTACATTATGGATCTTACAAATTCAATTCCATTTCCAATTCTCACATTGCACAACTACTTTGAATGGAAGTTTAAAATAATAATTTCACTAAAAAGTAAATCATACCATAAATATGTAATAGGAACAATTCTTAAACATATTGATACAATGGAAAAATATTAAGTGGGAGATAAAACCTGATGATGTTGTACAATTTTATATCTTTCTTTATTTCTATATTTAGTAAATTTCATATTGTAGTGTTGTAAATTGTCACAATATGTTTTGCTCCCCCCTAAGTTACTGGACCTAATTGAGCACTTAATTTCCTAAATTATGCATTTCAAAACTCATTTTAAACATTTACTGATAATTTTCAAGCACAAAAAAAATTCTCACTTAATACTTGGCCTCTAACTCCTTAAATTCCAAAAAATAGGTCTAGGATACTAATGCCTAGGGTGCCTATGTCCCCCTATTTTGGATCCAAATTCAAATATGTCATTGTCGATATTTTATTATTTGAAATTCAAATATCTAAAGTTGGCTGTTAGGATTTAATTTCAAGAAATTAGAATAAGAGCTTATAAATACATAGGCATTGCATCATTTAAAATCTATCTGGAAAATTATTGGATAACTTATGATCAAGATCATTATCAAGCAAGTCAAGAGCAACCATTAGAGGATTTATTGTAGCAATTCAAGATCCAAGAATCATGTCAAAGTGTATGTGAGTGTTTTCATGTTTATGTTTACATTTTGTTTGTGAAGACTAATCCTTGTAGGTCTCCAAGCAATTCAATAAATTCAAGCAAGCAAGATCCAAAGCCTTGAGGAGATGTGTATGACTTTATTCCTTTAAGGAAGCCATTGAAGGGTGGTGAGTTTCAAAACTTTGCGGATTCATCATTCCTTCCTATCATTTATCCATTTATCATTGACATTTCCATTGTGGAAGTGGAAACACTAACACGGGGTTTGACTAAGGCAAGCCCCTAAATGGCACAACCCTTCTTCCCTCTTTGAATGTGCAGGTTTTAGGTCTGAAGAGGATTGAAGGAAGTTTGAATATCAATTATTCATTATTGTAATAAAAATCCTACACCTTGACAACTCACGAAAACTTAATTACATAATTATTCTACTGTGATCCGATCGTGCGACAATCACAAAACGAAAGCTCTGATCTGGCACCAAAGGACTTTGAAATTAGATCTAAATTATCCTTAAAAGACAGTGGCACTTGGGGCTCCTTTTTCTAGCATTTTCAACTCCAAATTATTTATATCTCTGGTGCACAGTGTCCTACTCAGTATATTTTATAGTCTGTTTCTGTGGTTTCTCAGATTTGCTGTATTTGCATCATTAGGTCAATTAAATCATTGCATTTCATCCTTAGGTCACTTTTAGATTTGGTCAAGTTGGGTTGACTCACCTTTCAAGCTATAAGTCAATTATATACCTTGTCCAATAAAACCCACTTGCATTCTTCATTCAATGAAATTAGGAAAAGGTGGGAAACCCTAAAGTGCAATCTCTAAGGGTTCCCTTTTCCAACATTTCATTTTGGTGAATCCAACATGTTAACATTATATACCTTCTGAAATTTGAGGCAAACCATCCTAGATCTAGGTTTATCATTGCATTTTGTTGCATTATTCCTTTAGGCATTCATTTTTACATCATTAAAAGCATTAAAAACTCAAAAAATTGTATATTGTATTGCATCATAGTTTGCAATAGGGTTTATTTCAATCATTATAGCTTAGATATACATTTCATCTGCATTAAAAAATATGCATTAGGGCATTTAAAATATGAAAACAAAAAATTGAAAGTGTCATTGCATGCATTTATTAACCTTGCATATAGCTAAAAAGTGAAAAGTTGCCAAAAAGAATATCAATATCATCAATTTCAGAATTTTGCATTATTTGTTGCATTTTAGATATGGAAATTGCATTCGCCATTGTCATTTATTGTTCAAGAATTTTTAATATTGTTGCACACTTGCATTTTGAGTTACATTATAGTAAATTGAGAAATTTCTGCAAAAACATTCATTGTCAGACCTATTTGCACATAGACACATAAACCTTGAACTGTATCATAGACAACCAAACTTTGAATTTTACAAAACCCTATCTAGGACATAGGTGCTTTGGGCACCCTAGTCCCGCCTTTTTTGTGAGACCCTGTCTTTTCATAATCTTGTTGAGTCTATGGGTCTTCGATGGTTCTTGTCTTATGTTCTATGTGCTTCTAAGTTTGGATATTATACATGAGTTTATGAGTGAAGGTTTTTTTTTGTACATCAATGATATTTATATTATTGGTTGTTATTGGATATGATTAACTAATGAATTCTATCTAACCAGTGGTTGTTGTGATTTCTCTGTGATAACCAGACGAGTTCATTTCATTGATTATGTAAGTATGTGTTGATGAAGATGTTTAATTTTGATGGGTTGTTGGTTATTTATTGATAGAAGTGATATTATTGTGTATATTTTATGGATTACATTACATTGATAGGGGATTGTTGAGATGATTGATTTTTTTATTAGATGAAATTATTAGGTGATTTCATACTATGTATGTGCAATTAGGTGTTATTATGGATATGATATTTGATAGGTTAATGTTTACTTATGATGATATACATGAACCTTATGATTTATATATGAGCATGTTTTGGTTTCTATGTGTTAGATGTCATTGTGATCTATTAAACAATCTAGGTGAGATTATTTAATAAATGTCTCCATGATCTAATAAACAATAAGATCATATGTATTAAACAATTAGATCATGGAGACATTTATTAAATTAGATCATAATGACATCTATTTTAATTAATTGAGAGTCTCCAAATATATAAATGTGTTGAAAACCTAAGGACAAGGCCGCATGTAATCCTACGATAAGAGCCTCATACTCATCTATGTTGTTTGTACATAATAAATTTAAATGATAGGATGAGGGAATTGGCTTCCTTGAAGGAGGTATTAATATAACTCCATCACAAAAACCAATTCGGCACTTAGAGCCATCGAAGTATAATTCTCATGTTTCATTATCATCAATGTTCAACACACTTTCATTGGGAAAATAATCTTGATTTGGTGATGTTATTGGTGAAGGGGCCTCAACTAAATGGTCAGTCAACACTTGTCCTTTAATTGATTTTTGAGAGATGAAATTAAGGTCAAATTTAGTTAACAACACAACCCATTTAGCTAAGCGTCCTCACAAATTTGTTTTAGAAGAAAGGTGTTTTAAAGGATCAAACTTTGTAATAACTTGCACTTCAATGTTTAACAAATAATGCCTCAACTTATTAGTAGCAAAGACAAGAGCCAAAAATTATTGTTATATAGTTGTCTAATGAGTTTCATAATCAATTAATGTTCAACTAATGTAATACATAGGATGTTCTTTTCCATTCTTGTCTTGCTGTGCTAAAAGCACCACAAGGGCATGATTTGAAGCCTAGATATAAAGGATAAAAGGTTTTCCTTGAACTTCTAGTTGCAAAATAGGAGGATTGGCTAAGTATCGTTTCAAGTCTTGAAAATATTTGTGATAGTCCTCTTTCCACTTAAATTCTAAATATTTCTTAAGGAGTTGAGTGAAGGGAAGAGTCTGATCCACCAAAGGTACCACAAAATGGCGAATAGATCTTTCCTTATAAGTTGCACAATTGTGAGATGTTCTTAGGAGGTGGCATGTTTATTATTGCATCAATCTTCTTTGTTTCCACCTCAATGCCTCTATGTGGCACTATGAATCCTAACAAATTTCCACTATCCACATCAAAGAAACATTTCTCTAGATTCAATCTCATTTGTACTTACAAATTCTTTCAAAGATTTTATGAAGGATTTTAACATGGTCTTGATGTGTTATAGACTTAGCCAAAATATCATCAACATAATCTTCCAAGGTGTTGTGTATGAAATCATGAAATATTAATGTCATAGCCCTTTGATATGTGGTTCCAACATTCTTCAATCAGAAAGGGATGACCACCCAACAAAATGTTCCCCAAGGTGTAGTGAAAGTTGTTTTATATTGATCTTGAGGATTAATGAAAATTTGATTATATCCCAAAAAACCATCCATAAATGATAAAAAAGCATGTCCCCAAGTTGAATCCACTATCATGTCAATATTAGGAAGGGGAAAATAATCCTTTAAAGATGCTTTATTAAGATCACAAAAAATTGTACACATCCTAATGTGATTATTAGGTTTTTCCATTGCCACAATTTATTAGAGATCTAAGGTGAATAATCAATAGGGCAGATGAACCTAGCTTGTAAGAGATTTTCAATATCAACCTTAACCAATAAAGCTATCTTAGGTATCATCTTGTGTATATTTTGTCTTACAAGTTTAGCATCTTTTTCAAGAACAATGTTATGCGTGACTATCTTAGGGTCAATACCCAACATATCCAAATAAGTCCAAGGAAAGTTTTCAGGAAAATCATGTAGCAATGTTGCATGATTCTCTTGTTCATCATCATTGCGACACTTTCCAATTTGAATCACTTTATCTTTATTAGATGGGTCCATTGGAACATCTAAGTTATCTCCCACAAGTAATGCACTATAGTTTGGAACATCAAGGATTGTTTCGGATTCATCTTGTTCATCATCACATAGTTCCTTTTCATTCCCATAGTATGCCTTAGCCTTCAAACAATAAGAAACCCATTGGTTATGATGATTAGTAGGTAAAGTATCATGCATACCCAAAAATTACCCTAGGGACTCATATTTTTGAGACATATCCAATGACATATCTTCACCTGTAGTTTCTATCAATTCAAGATGCACCAGTGTTAAAGTTGTCTTAGGAGAATGTTGCATGATAACATTGACATTGAGTGAAGGTCTTCTTGATTCTTTCATTTCTTTTGAAGGGGAATAACCAAGACCTCTTGTTGTTTCTTTTGTATTAAGATCTATAGGAACACAAATGTCTTGTTCTTTCACACCACATCCTTTTCCACTATAGCTTAATTTTTTCAAGATTTGGTGCCCTCTTCCATAAATTTCTTCCATTTCTTTCAAGGCAGGTGTTTTTTCATAATCACTTTCATCATAAGTAGATGTGTAACTCATGTTTTCCTTGTTGGCAAGATTTGTGGATTCTTGCGTCTTGGACGTTTCAATATCAGATTACGTTGATACCACCACAACTTCTTTCTCTTTCTCTTTTTCTAGTTTTGATTGCATAGTCTTATACTCCTCCATGAATTTAGGTGTGAAATCTAAGGAACCCCAATCATCTTCCAAAAACCTTGTCATTATTGAAAGAATTTCCTCTTTATCTTCGGGTTGTAAAGGTTCCACTTTTGTAGTTGGTATCATGTAAACCTTATTGTTGTAAGTGTATTTCATTAAGCAATGTAGTGTTGAAGGAAATCCTTTCATTTCATGAATCCATGCCGACCCAAGAGAAGGTTACATGAAAGATCATGGGGCATCACATGGATGGGAGTTTGCAACACCACCTTACCAAATTCTACAGGTAATGTTATCACACCAAGCGGTTGTTTACCGACATTATCAAAACCACAGATGGGCAAATTATCTGGTTGAATTTTAGTCTTATCTTCTCCAATTTTTTCCAAAAGATTCACACTACAAACATTAATTCTTGAACCATTATCAATGAGGGTATGTCTAATCCCAACCTTGTCAATAATAGCCATTATCATCAAAGCATCATTTTTTTTTGCGTTTCCAAAGGAGGTAACTCACTTTCATAAAAAACAATGTCTACATTGACTGAATTCATACCCTCAACTAAGGTTGTCACATCAGTTGGTTGTACACTAGGAGGGACCACAACTTTTTGCAAAGCACTTTGAAGCATGCCATGGTAGGTAGATGATGTTTGAATTAGGTTCCACAAGGAAATATTAGCAGGAGTGTTTCAAATTTGTTCCACAAGATCATACTCCTTTCCACTATGTTGAGGTAAACAAGGGGCACTTGGTAAAATAGGTTGTGGAAGTGGTAGCGATGAGGGAATGGCTTGAGTTTGTCTTGGTTTTTTGTTATTCCTTGTGTTATATGCATGGAAAACTATGTGATAACTTGATTGATGCAACACATGATTACTAGTAAGTTGTTTTGCAAAGTTTAAGATATGACCTAGAGGTTTTGATTTGTTTTGAGGTGGTCCTATGATAAGCACGGGTTTGGTTTGGACTTGAGGTTTTTGTGAAGGTGGGTAAATGATAAGTTGATGTATGATTGCATTGATTGTTCTTTGTTGTGTAGGAATATTGTAAGCCTTGTTGGATGAGCTTAGTGATATGAAGTCCTTAAGGGCTTCATCTAACATATCAAAGTCATCACAACTAAAGGGCTTGATAGGTATGCAATCTACTTGTAGAAGGAGATTTGACATGATTAGATGACTATTCTTTCTCTAAGATCACTCATTAAATTTTAATTGCAACCTAGGTTTATATGTGTTAAGGCCAACTAGGACCAAAAATAGACCTACAGACATGTTACAAACACAAACCTAAAAATCAGACTCTAGATTTGTAAACTGACAATAGGTATGAATTTGCACCTAAAATTTGAGGAAAATTTAGTAGGATAGAGGTGCCCAAGGTGCCTATGTCCAACTAGGGTTCTGTCTAAAATTTCAATTTCAAAAGCATTAGTGACATAAGGTGATTATGTGACACTATTTAAACCCATATTTAGAATCAATTAAGTTGTTGCAAAGGATTTTAAGTTATCAATGTGTTGTAATAGCCCATGGTTTAAATAAACATTAACAAAAAAATATGGAGATCATTGGGGAGAAGATTGGTTCGGTGGTGGGCTTGAGTGATTTGAATTTGAACTCAATCCCTGGAAATCATGGCGATTTTCAGTTAAGTCAGTCTACGAATTTGGGGCTTGCTGATGATGCTGTTGGGAAGGATAGATCGTGTGGTGTGGATGCGCTGTTGCTCTCTAGTGGTGCGGCTGGGAAGGATGGGTTGTACAATGAGGATGTGGTAAAAGATGTGTTCTTTGAAGGAAAGTGTGCATTTGAGGCCTTCAAGGAGTCTTGTGATGTCTGTCCATCAAAGGAGGCATTCCCAAAGGACCATGGGGATCATGTGGTCACTGGTAATGATGAGCGGGCCCCATTTGAGGAATAATTTATGGCTAATCTGAGTATTCCTTGGATTGAGCTCGCTCCGGTGGGAGGTAGTTGGCCAGTAGGGTAGTCATCTTTGCTGGGGTAGATATGGGTTGACCTTTTTTCCTCTAAACTTAAAGGAAAAGGCGTAGCATCCGAGTTAGTCTCTTCTTCTAACATTGAAGGTGGCTTTTCCTTGTCCGTTTCAGACTCTCTTGTTGATAAAAATATAGCTAAAATGGATTTCTCTCTGGTTGGCAAGTTTTTAGGTCCATGACCTAATATTGAGGAGGTCCGCACTTGGGTCCATAAGAAGTGGGTGTTAAAAGGCTAGGTTGAAGTTGCGGGTATGTGCAGGATCATCATGGAAAAAACATGCCTTTAAGTGGCAAAAAATTCAGAAAAATCAGTGTTAGGCAACTTGACGTAAAAATTTGAATAGGTTATCTATATTATTTCAAAAATATGTAAGAATAGAATCTATATAAAATTGAATGTAGTTTCTAAACTACTAGGTTTATTTAAAAATAAATAAAATCTATTTGGTGAAAATTTGAAATTTCAATGCAGAGTACTTAAATTTCAGGGAAAAAATAAGAAGTAGGTGCAAACCACCCTAACCATATAAAAATGATAATATTTTTTTATAAGATTTTATATATAAGTAGAGGACTTGTGTCCGATGTGATGCATATTTTTTGTAATTTTTTCCAAGTAAATAATTAATTATGATTTTTTATTACAAATTTTAAAAATATAAAAACTCGTATGTCCCAAATTTAACTTAAAATTTTATTTTTTTTTTTCAATCCTATAGTATGTGAAGCATAGAATGTGACATGTTTCAGATTCAAAAATGTGATGTTTGAAAGTTATAGATGTTTTCAATCAGCCTATCGATCAAGACTTTAGTCATAATTCTAATAGAAAATGAATAATAATTATTTATTAAATTCAAATTAAAGCATAATTTATATTGGTGGAAAGCTGAGAATCTCCTCTAAAAACCCTTTTCGTTTCATCAATTTTGGGTTAAAAAAAAGTTGTCAGCCACATACCCTACAAATACCCATAATATTGCCACTTTTTGGCACATCATGATCCTGCATATACCCTTGCGGCTATGGCTAAAGGTTTATTCTCCTTTTCCTTTTCCTGTGATGAAGATCTAAGAGTGGTGTTGGAAAAAGGAATGTGGTCCTTTGGGCATCTTACCCTGGTTTTACACCCTTGGGAACCTAGGATGGACCTTTCCAAGTTCCTTTTTCATTCATCCCCTGTGTGGGTAAAGTTGCCGAACTTGCCTTTGGAATATTGGGATGAAGAAGTGTTTAAGGTGGTGGCTAACTCTTTTGGGAAGTTATATTTTGTGTCATTATTGACCAAGATGTTGTGATTCCTAAGTTCTTTCACCTTAACTCAAAGGTGGGAACCTGGAAGCAACAAATTGTATTTGAAAATCTTCCATTTGCTTGTTTCAAATGTAAAAATGTGGGTCACTGGGCTAAGGATTGCCCTGCTAAGGTGGCCCCACCTAAGGCTGTTCAACAAACTAAGGTTTGGAAGGTCAAGGAGGCCAAGTGGACTTTGGTTCCTCCAGATCAAGGTGAGTCAATTGCTTGAAATGGCGTGGAGGGGGAAGTTAATACTGAAGATCACTCTATCCCTCATTTTGAGGTTGACAAGGAGTCTGAGAAAACTGTGGATGTGGCTGCTGGCTAGTTTATGAATTAGGATGTGGACCATGTTTCAGATACTTTGTGTTCCCCTAAACATACCATTCTGGAGCCTTCTGTTGCCCCGTCACCCCCTCTGGATCATGGATCTAGGATGGTAGTTGGTGATGGCACTTTGGTGGTTGCAAATACAGGGAGTAAGGATGAAGATGGTTATATTCTGGTGAGAGGCACAAAGAACAAGTCCTCTGCTTTTCCTCCTCCTCAACCCCACAAAGGTGTTACCATGAGAAGGAAGAAAGAAAATTGTGGGTCTAAACTGAGGGGCCATGGGAGACCCTCTCTGCATAAAAGCGGGGAGAGGGATTGTAAGCGGGATATTGCAGAAGGGGTTCAAAAAACCCTTTTTGATTTGTGCTCAAAGAGCATTCCCTCATTGTGCAATTGAATATTATTTCTTGGAATATCAAGGGGAATATAATATGCATAAACAAGACCTCCTGAAGAACTTGGTCCGGGACCATAAGCCAAACATTTTGCTGATTGAAGAAACAAAAATGCAGATTGATAAGTTGGAAGCTTTGAAAAATCTATATTTTAAGGACTGTGGTTTTCATTGGGTTAGTTTTGAGGGAGCTTTAGGTGGCATTGCAACTTTTTGGAATGCCAGGATAATTAAAGCTTTCTCGATTATGGAAGGATTTAATCATGTGGAGACGAAGTTTGTTTGGATTAGGGATTCTTAATCTTGGGTTATTTCTAATGTGTATGCTCCTAATCTAAAGAGAGCCAGGAAGAAGTTATGGGATGATCTTGGGTGTCTTAGGCTTAATTTTTTGGATAGCCCCTGGCTTGTGATGGGAGATTTTAACACTCCTCTGTGAGATAATGAGAAAGTGGTTGGTTTGCAGGCCAATCCAGAGAGTCATCTAGATTTAAGATTGTTCATTGATGATAATGCTCTTATTGATGTTAAGATGACTGAAGCCAAATTTACTTGGTCCAACAGGCGTGTTGTTGTGGATAATATTCAAGTTAGACTGGATAGAGCTTTAACATCTGTGTCCTGGTTTGTGGATTTTGCTTCTTCCCTTTCCTCTATCATGAGATACGGGTCTGACCACTTCCCTATCTCTTTTGTTGTTGATAAGCTTGTGGGTAAGAAACATTTTCCTTTTTGGTTTGAAGCTATGTGGTTAAGGGATCCAAGGTTTATGGATTGTATTAAGAAATGGTGCTATGTGAACATTGATAGTCGTACGATGTTCAGAGTTGCCAAAAAGTTGACTTTTGTCAAAAGGAATCTCAAGAATTGGAGTAGAGAATCATTTGGTCATATTTTTGAATCCAAGAGCTTTGTTATTTAAAATCTTGATGGTATTCAGGATGCCATTCAGAAAAAGGGCTTATCGGAGGAACTTCAGTTGCAAGAGGATGGCCTTCTCACTTAGCTACATGATATTGTTGCTAAGGAGGAAGATTTTTGGAGGCAGAGATCTCGTGCAATTTGGTTGAAGTTTGGGGACCGCAACTCCAAGTTCTTTCATCTCACTTCCCTCAGGCATAAATCTTCTAATAGAATCTCCTCGGTTATGGTTGATGGCTTGCTATTGGAGGATGAGGAGGCTATTAGGAGAGAAACTGCTAGTTTCTTTGAGCACCTCCTTAAGGATGATCTGGTCTAGGACCAAAATAGTGTGGAGGCTTCATTGGATGTCATTCCTAAAGTTGTTTCAGAGGACTTGAATAAGGAGCTCACTGCTATCCCATCAGCCTTGGAAGTAAAGAATGTGGTTTTTTCTTTTGAGGGAAATAAGGCCCCTAGGCTTGACGATTTTCCTTTTCTATTCTTTCAGTCGTGCTGGGAGATTGTTTCGAAAGATGTGATTGATGCCACCAAGGATTTCTTTGGCTCCAGAAGATTACTCAAAGAGATAAATGCAACCTTCATTTTCCTGATTCCCAAATCTTCTAACGCTAATAGCTTTGGTGAGTATCACCCGATCAGTCTCTGTAATTCTATTTATAAATGTTTTTTGAAGGTGCTTGCCACTAGACTGCAAAAATTCCTTTTGGATCTGATCTCTAAACAACAAAGTTGATTTTTCAAGGGTTGTCAGATCCTAGACTTTATTATAACTGTGCATTAACTTGCTCATTCTATTAATGCTTCTAAGAAGTCAGGCTTCTTCCTGAAATTGGACCTCGTTAAAGCTTATAATAGTGTTAACTGGAGATTTTTGTTGGAGGTGTTGGATCGCTTTGGTTTTTGTCGAAAGTTTCTTCATCTTGTTGATCAACTCATCTCTACTTCGTCTTTTGCTGTGTTGGTGAATGGTTTTCCTTCCCCTTTTTTCTGGAGCTCGCTTGGGTTGAGATAGGGATATCTTATATCTCAATTTCTCTTCATTCTGATGGTGGAGGCTCTTGGAAGAATTATTCAGAAGGCTTTATCAGTCAGGTCATTGAAGGGCCTCTCTCCTTCTTCTAGATGTGATCTTGTTACCCATCAGCAATTTTTTGATGACACTATTATGATGGGAGAATCTTTTGTTCGTGAAGTCAGATCTGTTAAGGGGTTGATTGAGGCGTACAAGAAGGCATCTAGTCAAAGGATTAATCTTCCTAAGAGCCATTTTTTTTCCTTAACACCCCTAAAGCTCTATAGTTGAAGCTTGCCAAGATTCTATCGTGCAATAGGGGTGATCTCCCATCCACTTATTTGGGGCTACCTTTGTGTATCTCTAAGATCTCAGAGTCCTTCTAGTTGGGTCTATTGGGTAAATTTAGTAGAAATTTGGTGCGTTGGAAAGGAGCACTTCTCAGCCAGGCGGGAAAGATTCAGCTCATTTCTTCCACTCTTCAAAATCTACCACTGTATGCTATGAGTCTCTTTAGAATTCCTGTTAATTTTGAAGAGAAAATGGAACAAATAATGAGAAGATTCTTATGGTCGGGTGTTGAAACCAAAGCCAAAATTCCTCTTGTGGCTTGGGATTTGGTGTGTAGACTGAAGAAGTGGGGTGGGCTTGGCATAAAAAATTTAAAAGCTTTCAATAAGGCTCTCTTGTCGAAGAATGTTTGGAGGCTCCTTAATGGGGAAGTGGGGTGGGCCTCTCTGGCCAATAACAAATACCTTCATGGAATTGGGAGACCCTAGAATTTGTTGAACTTTGATGATGTTCCCTTTGGTTCTTGCTTTTCGAGGAATATTGTTCCTTGTAGGGACTTGATTGCTAATGGTGTTAAATGGTTGTTGGCTGATGGTACCAGAATTCTCTTTTGGGAGGATGCTTGGTATGACTTGAAACCTTTAATGAATCTTGCTTGGGCTCCCCCCATTTTTCTTATGTGCAAACACTTCTTTGGAACTAGGGTGGCAAACTATTTTCAAAACGGGGAGTGGAAAAAATTCCAGGACCGGGATCCATCATTGAAGGTTCTGAAGGACTTCTTGTGCAATGTCCATATCCCCATTTTTCTGAGGATAGATAGGGTTGTCTGGGCCCCCTGTGATAATGGTA
Organism: Sequoia sempervirens; assembly: GCA_007258455.2. NCBI lineage: Eukaryota > Viridiplantae > Streptophyta > Pinopsida > Cupressales > Cupressaceae > Sequoia > Sequoia sempervirens. Next base: position 567,655,969 of record VDFB02000015.1, on the reverse strand, counting down.
ATTTCTTGGTGGATTTTTCCCTTGTTAATTCGATGGATAAGCCTAATTCTCTTCCCTTCTAGGGGACGTTATGGAACAAGAAGCTGATTCCCAAAGTGAATGTCTTCTTCTGGCTACTTATGTAAGGTAAAGTCTTAACGTAGGACAACCTTTGTAAAAGGGGATTTTCTATTCCTAATAGATGTGCTCTTTGTGAAGTTGATGCTGAGAGTGCTTATCACATCTTTCTTGGGTGTGATTTTTCTTCTTTTCTTTGGAGTAAATTTCTTGGTCTTTGGAATCTGGATTGGGTCTTCCCAGACTCCCTTGATAAATTTGTTGACCAGTGGAAGTGCCCCTCCACCTCCCCTATTCTCCATTGGATTTGGGATCTTCTAGCCCCGCATATTGCATGGGGGTTATGGAAAGAACAAAACAACAATTTTTTTTCATGATTCTAAGCTAAAAGTTGGTAGTCTTTTCATCAAGATTCGATGGGCGATTATGGAAAATTTCTCTTATATATTCTGAATCATCTTGGTGTGCCCTTGTTGCTTGTCTAGCTGGTTATGATCTCTTGGTGATTGCTAACTAGAAGGTAACTTCTATTCCTACTATGAATCCTAAGTCCAATTTAAATGCTAGATTGAGCACTAAGTGGCAACCACCTTCTTTAGGGTGGGTTAAAGTTAATTTTGATGGGGCAGCAAAAGGGTAACCCTTGGCTTGCAGGATGTGGGGGGGTGTTGAGAAATGAAGATGGCATACTCCTAGGCATGGTGGCACTCCCATTGGGAAATCAGACAAATCACTGTGTTGAGGTGGAGGTTGTGTTTATAAGCATTAAATATGTTGTGGACAAAGGCTACTCCAAAATATGGGTCGAAGGTGATTCTTTAAATATCATCAATTATTTGTGTGGCATTCACTAGCCTAGCTAGAACGTGGATCAACTTATAAAAGATACTATAATCATGTTACGATCTTGTGAAGAGATCTGTGTATCTCACATTTACTGAGAAGGAAACTCGTTGGTAGATTTTTTTGCCAACGAGACTGCTAGTTTAAATAAGTTTCATGCACGGGAGGAGGGCTTGATCCTTCCTGAGAAAGATAGGAGCTTATTGAGAAATGATGGTGTGGGATAAGTTGATGTGGTGGTAGCATTTAATTTCTAGTACCATCCCCTGACTCACATGCTTTGTGGGTTTCATCTGGATTTTTGGTATTCAGTTGAGTAATTTTCGCAAGGGTTTTCTTCTTTTGGTGTTGGAAGAAATGGGTGGCGATAGAAGAAAAATCGTGCCACATTGCTGTGCAGGCCTTAGGAAGAAAAAGAAGCTATGGAATATCCTTCTCATGGGAATTTCACACCTTTTTTAGAAAGGCTGCATGGGCATGATCCTAATACCTCGACAAAAAAATTGTGTCATGCTGGCATAATCGCAAGCTTCAGGTAAAGGGTCTGGAAGTGGAGGTGAATGAGGAGTTGGTTGCTACTATAGCTAGGATGCTGATGGTTGGTCATAAGTCTTACAAGGACAAGAAGAGCAATGAGGAAGCGATGACCCAATTCTTCAAAGATGACGAGTGGAAGAAATTGGTTAAAATGGAAAGTTGGGGTTACGAGCGCAAATCCCTTAAGAAGATTTGGGAGAATGTTGCTGAGGTGTTAATGCGCTATGTGACTTTGGAAGGTAGGTTTACTACTATCCTCGGTCACCACTTCATGCTTCTAAACCATTTTAGGCATGGTTTGTTCATCTCTTTTCCGTTTTTTCTATTATTGTTGATGGAGGTTTATGTTTACGCTCATTTAAAGAATAGGAGGGCCCCCGTCCTCCATGAAGGTCTCATTATTTTAATCATGGAGCATGTTAAAGCTCTTCTCCCAAACCCTACTATTAATAGTAAGGAGAAGATTAGGAGTGATATTTCTAGTTCATCTAGCTCAGATACTAGCATTGCAGATGAAGAGGAATGGAATGAAGAGGAAGATGTTTCGCCGGCCCCCACAAATACTTCCTCGAAAAAGAGGAAGATGGGTAGCATTAAAAGCAACTGGGCAGCCAAGCACCTTATTATTTCTAACATTGAGGACATGGAGAGGGCTCAGATGAGTCCCCTCCCAGGAATGTGGAGTTGGCTGTTGGCCAGGGAGAAGCCGAAGGTGGAGGTAATGAGGAGGGTTTGTAAGATAATGCTCCAGGTATGGAGGACAAGGATAAGCTGAGGAGGTCGTCCAAGCACATTGCCAATTTGAAAAATGAGGCCTCAAAAGTTCCAACAAAGGTCCCCAAAATGATATGTGAGGGGAAGGCTTCTGGCGAGAAGGAAGTGGAAATTGATGACTCCCCGATTCAGGACTCGCCCAATGTGGAGTTGGGAGAAGAGAATAAGGGACAAGATGAGGAGGATATTGAGAAGAAGAGTGCTAAACCAGTGCCTCTAAAGGTAAATCCCCTTTTTGAGGACTTTCTTATCTCGATGATAATTCTACCTCAATGTTTGAGTTTCTAGAAATGGCTAGGGCTGGGGTCACTGGAAATTTTAAGTTAGCTAAATGGACTCTTCAGGAGTTTAATAAGGTTAACATTAAAATAAGGGGTTTGAAGGAGAACTTGAAGAATGCTTTGAAAGGTTCGGTGTCAGACGTTCTGATTGACATAATTGTGGACCTTGAGGGTTCTTTCCATGATTTCAAATCTTTGTGTGAAGAACAATTGGCTAATTTAGAAGCCAAGGTATTGGGAATGAATGCGGACACAAAGAAGCTTCTTCATGTGTGTCACATTTTAGTGAAGAATACTGTGGACTCTTTTGAAGTCTTATTCCAAAAGATAAGTGAGCTCAGGGAGGACCAAGTGTATTTTTTTAAGTTAATGGAGAAAGAGCATTCGACCAAAGGAAAAGGTAAAAAAGGTGCAAAAGATGATGGTAAAGGAGCCGCTCTTAGAGGGTCTGCTGAATGGAAAAAGTCATTTGAGGCTGAGAAGAAGGAGCCACTGGACATGATTGAAATGCATAGAATCCAAGAGCTTGAGTTGGCCAACACCTTGAGCAATATGAATTAGTGTTCGACTCTCTTTTTGTTTGATGTCTGTTTCCTACTAGGTCTCAGTTTATTTCCTGTTGTTTTGCTATTTTGATGCTGTTGGGTGTTGCTGTTAGTTTACCGTTTTATCTCTTGTACAACACCCCTTTTTTGTCTTGTTTTTTGGTTCTTGATATGCTGCTGGTATCTTACTGAAGTAGATTTTTAGTAGCATTTTGTTTCTCAAGTTGTAAAGGGTTTTGGGTCCCTTCAAAACCTCTTTTTCCTATATAATCAAAACAACCCAATTTGGTTTTGAAATTTTACCAAAATGAAAACCAATTTACCTAGATTATGCAGTGTTTTAGAAAATGTAAACGATTGTCCTACAAATATAATGATTATAATATTGAAATGCAACAATTTTTCACAAATTTGCAATGAGATAGGAAAAGTAACACTTTCTTTTCAAATGTAACACTAATTTTTACAATTGAACAAACCAAATTAGAAATTAGACAAGAAAAACAAATAGAGAGCACAAGAACAACAATTTGAGCCAAATTTGAGCAAAAAAGAACTAGACATAGGCGCCCAGGGTGTCTATGTCCCAGCTAGGGTTTTTGGATTTTCAAATTTTGACTATCTTTATTATTGTCTACGGTTCTCATATCTGTGTGCAAGAAGGTCTGACAGTGAATATTTTTCCAATTTTTGATAGTTTTATGATTGTGAACTTGAAAATGCAAGTGTGCAACAATGTTGAAAATGCTTGAATAGTAAATGCCAATTTTGAATGAATTTTTCAGATCTAGTATGAACTAATTGACTAATTTCAAGATGCAAAATTTCGAAAAAGATGATTTGATGCGATTTTTAAAGAAAACAATGCAATTTTCCCTTTTTTTGACCTAAATGAAATATGCAATTTGAATGCAATGAATAATTTCATAATTTTATAATCTAATGTATGCAATTTGAATGTATATATGATCTAATATGATTGAGACAACCCTATTGCAACTTACAATGCAATATGATATGCATTTTTTTGGGTTTTTATGACTTTTTATGATGCAAAAATGAAACCCTAAATGCAATGTAATGCAAAACCTAGATCTAGGGTGACTTATTGTAGATTTTAGAAGGTTTATTATGTTAAAATATTAGGTTCACCAAAATGAAATGTAGAAAAATGGAATCCGTAAGTTTAATGTCCAAAACCTAGGGTCAATTCCACATTTTCTAGGATTTCATTAGGATGCAAATCCAAAAGGCAATTAGATTGACTTTCAACCATAAAGGTGAATGAATTCAACTTGGATATGATCCTTTTGAGTCTTGCAAATGGATTGGAATTTAATTGCCCCAAATAAACCTATTCAACTATGTGCCCTATATTGAAATGCAAGATTCTGCTAACTGGAAAGCTATAATAGAAATTTAGACAACAAATGTGAGAAATGAAGAGTCCTATGTACTTGTCCTACAAATTTGAAGTTGATTTTGGAGGACATAGATGCCTAGAGTGTGAGTGTCCTTGTAAGCATTTTTTGAAGTTGAAAGTTTGAACCTGTAATACTTTTTTCCCCTCCATTTCTATCCCTACAATCTTCCATATTTAGATCTGAACCTATGTCAAATTTGCAAAAGAGATAGCAGGGGTAGCTATATAGGAGTTTTCCTCAATCAAACCCCTATTTTGATATTTCTACCTCCATAATAGCTAATGGAAATGATTGATAATAGTGTGTGTTGTTGGCCTCCTCCAATGGTTCAATAACTAAGCCCTTAAAGCTATAAATTAGAGATTGGATATATGCACTAAGTAGTTATCTCGCTCATCATAAAGGTTCATTTCATTATCAATCCAGGGACATGAACGTGAATCTAATGGATGTCATTTTTGCAACATGAGAGAATATCTCACCATAATCAACACCCTCTACTTGAGAGTAACCTTTCACAACCAACCTTGCTTTGTACTTCTCAATACCTCAATCTGAACCAATCTTCTTCTTGAACACCCACTTGCAACCAACAGGTTCTCGTCCTGCAAGCAATGGTACAAGATCCCATGTATCATTCTTTTTCAAAGATGCCATTTCTTCATCCATAACAATATTCTAGGATTTTGCATCATTCATACCTAAGGCCTCTTCTACAGATTTGGGTTCATCCATGTTAGTATTCAAATAAAAAAGACATCTCCAATCATTAGGTGTATACCTTTCAAGTGGTTGTCTATGCCTTGTAGACCAACAGACATGCTAAGTTGGAGGTTCTTTCTCCTCTTTTGAATATCCAAAGATAGATGAGCTCTCCTCAACTTCTTGTATATCCTTGGGCCTTGATTCAAATTTCTTAGGTGTAGAAGGAAATTGAATCACATATTCTTGTTTACTTTGTTTTGGTTGCAATGTAACAAAAGAAGGCTTAGTTTCTCTAAAAATAACACTTCTACTATATATTACCTTTTGTGCAATAGGTTTCCAAAGCTTGTATCCTTTCACACCATAACTATATCCGATGAAGATACATTTCACAACCTTGTTCTCCAACTTTGTTCACTTCTCCTTTGGCACATGTGCATATGCTTCACAACCAAAAACTCTAAGATGTCTTAATGAAGGCGTGTGACCTGACCATGCCTTTATAGGTGTCTTATCAACAAGAGCCGATTTAGGAGACCTATTAATCAGGTAATAGGAAATGGCAACAACTTCAACCCAAAACCTTTGTTCTAGGCCAACACCACTCAACATACTCCTATCCTTCTCCATCAGTGTCCTATTCATTCTGTTTGCAACTCCATTTTGTTGTGGAGAATACAAAGTTATCTTCTATTTATGAATGCCACAATCTTTATAGAATCTATCAAAATCATTAGAGCAAAATTCACCGCCATGATCAGTCCTCAAACATTTTATTTTCTTTCCAATATGCAACTCAACCATTGCTTTGAATTCTTTAAATCAATTGAAAACTTCAAATTTACTCTTTAGAAAATATACCCATGTCCTTCTACTATAGTCATCAATAAATGAAACATAATAAATGTATTTACCAATCAAAGGAACATCTACAAGACCAAACGGATCATAATGAATAAGATCCAATACACCACAAGATTTATGAGAACTCAAGTAAAACTAAACGCGGTTGTGTTTGAACCATAAATGCAATGCTCCCAAAAATAAAATTCAAGATTACAATTAGACAAACCTTCAACAAGGTTTTTATTTTTCAAGGTCCTTAGACCCTTTTCTCCAATGTGGCCAAGTCTCTGGTGCCATAACATAGTTTTCTCTACAAGTAACTTTGTTTTAAAAGAAATAGTACCCTTGGGTACCCAAAAACCATGACCATCTGCTGAAGGTGAAACCCGCACCTCTTCCACAGGTTTTCTTTTCATAGAAGTACTATTGCAGTCAACAGTGCATGCATCCAACTTATACAATGTGTCATATCTCACACCTCTTGCAATCACTGTAGCACCTCTAACCATCTTGCATCATGCATAAAAAAAAACTACCTACACACTCACATCTATTAGTTTGCTTACAGATAACAGATTTCGTGCTAATCCAAGGATATGTAACACACCATTTATCCTTTTTATTCTACCATCAAGAAACTTGATTTTAACTTTACCATGGCCAACAATGTCTAAATGAGAATCATCACCCAAGTACACCTTACCGCCATCAAATTCTTCATAGTTAGAAAACCAATCTTTATTAAAGGCCATATGGAAAGATGCACCTGAGTCAATTAACCATTCATCATTACCTACACGAGTTGCCAAAGCTGCAATCAATGCGTCATCATTTTCCTTCTTGGACTTAGAATCAGAATCAAATTTCTTCTTTTTCTTCTTGTTTTCTTCTTTGCATTCCTTACGAACATGTCCAGGCTTACCCCAGTTCTAGCAAATAACTTTGGACTTTCTAGGAGATTTAGATCTCCCCCTAGACTTGGATTTGTCACACTTCTCATTCTTCTTGCGTTTTCCTTAGGTCTTCCACGAGCATAAAAAGGCTTCCTTGGCAGTGATGGATACCTTCCTCCTCATCTCTTCAGAAAGAAAAGAACCCACCACATCTCTAGTCTTCAAAATTACAGAAGTACTCCCAATAGCCATAACAAGAGAATCCCACAAATCAGGAAAAGAACAAAGCAAGATCTGACATTTCTCCTTCTCATCCATTTTGACACCAACTAATGCCAACTGAGCCACTAGCATATTGAATTCTTCTAGGTGATCTATGATTCCTCCACCCTCTTCCATTCTCAAGGAATACAACTTCTTCCTCAAGAAAATCTTATTCACTAAAGATTTGGCTTGATACATATCAGCAAGCTTCTTCCATAGTTTTTGTACAAAGGTCTCCTCATGGAAATTAATTAAAACAGAGTCTGCCAAACACAATATGATTAGACCCTTGGATTTATGGTTCATAACATCATATTGAGTAGCTTGAGAAGGAGTTGCAGGCCTTGAAACATTCTCATCAACAACATCCCACAGATTTTGATCTATTAATAGATCCTCCATCTTTAGCTTCCACATTTCAAAATTATTTCTAGAAAATTTATCCACCTGGGTAAATGCAAGAAGATGAGTCAACGAAATGTGGAATTTTTTGCCTTAGGCAAAAAAATGAAATTGATTTGCAAAAAAGGGATCCCACTTTTTAACAAACAGGACCCCGTTTTTAAAAAACGGGATCCCATTTAGCTTCGGGATCCCGAGCCTAAATTCTAAATGAGATCTCGTCTTGAAAATTTTTCAAAAATGGAAATTTCTAAAAATCGCAAGTTTTCAAAATGGGATCCCTTTTTGAAAACTTTCAATTTTTGGAAAATTTTAAATTTTGAAAATTTTTTTTTGAAAGTTTCAAACGGGATCCTATTTTGAAAACTTTTCGCTTGGCAATTTTCAAAACTGGATCCCATTTGAGAACCATAAAAAATATTTTTTTATGAAATGGGATCTCGTTTTTTAAAATATGAATTTTTGGTTGGGTTTTTGGCTTTTTTTTGGTTCGGGAAATGGCTTGGGGACCCGAACCTAAGCTTTGGACCTAGTTTGACTTGCAACTTGAAGGTCATGTTAATGTCACAGGAAAATAGTGACTTTGGACATATGTCTGAAGACCTATTTTGCAAATTTTTTTTACGAAATTAAAACCCATTATAGATGAGACAATGCAGATTCCAAATATGTATTTTTTTTACAATTTGATTAGTTTTTCTATTTTTCAATTAATTTCTAATGAAACTGGTCCATAAACTTGAATTATCAGGGTTTTTTAGTATTTTAATAACTTTTTATTAAAATATTTTTTTGTAAAATGAATTGCACCAAAACGTACTTCAGACAATTCTTTTCAATTTGAAAAAAAAAATTCAAAAAATGATAAGTTTAGGTCTCTTATGCATGATGTACACAATTTTTTAAAACAACAAATATGGCCAATAAAAAATTAACAAAAATAATATTCAATAAAAATTACAAAATCGAAAACGTGCTTCAGTGAGTTACAAATATTTTCCCAAAAGGATTTAGAAAAATATGATTTTTTAGGTCAAAATATGGATGATGTACATGTGCGTGGTATGGTAAAAAAAAAGTGACTTTTAAATAGTGATTTTTAGAAATGCCTATTGAAAAGCAATTTTTATCATCTGGGTATTAAAATAAATTACATATTTGGAAACTAGACTTCAAATACTACATTTTATGATTTGACTCTTTTAAAGATTCCATCTCTAAGTGCTTCAAATTTTAAGGTCAAATGTGACAAATTCTGAAAATCAGGGAAAACACTTCCACTTTTCGGCCAAAAAGTGGACTCAACTTCTTGCACACACCCACCTCTATTCTCCCTGATGAGCTTTCCATATGAAAATTTCTGCAACAAGATCACAAAGTATCTTCTGCACAAGCTCCCACTCAAACCTGGATTAGTCCAAAAAACCCAACAACCCACAATTGAAACCAAAGGTGATCAAGCTTTGATACCACTTGTAAGGAAGCAAAGGTAGCAGGACAACTTCCTACACTAATTTTGAGAGGAGAATAATGCAAAAATTTATAGATCTTTAACAGTTACAAAAACTTAAACAAAAATAAACATAAATATCATGCATACCATGACATAGTGATTTAGGAAAACCCTTTGGAGAGAAAAACCCCACACTCCAAAAGTTGCCCAATAGATTATTCAGTAAATCACAAAGATTACAATATACTTGTAGAGTAAGCTTCTCATAGGAGTATCACCACTCAGAAATCCAGAGACAACACGACTGCTATCAGACTCTTAGAATACATCACCGTCTCTCTCTACCACAACTGTAATACAACTCCCTCATAAAATAGGATTACATTCTAGGGAAAGATAGGCCAACAAAATATCCATCATTAGATCTTAAACCTAATAATTGACGGTCTAGATTTACAATGTATCATTTATCTAATGTATGTCAACCATTTTAGAAGTTTCCTAAAAAAGTTAACAAAAAATTGTTCACACGCATCCCACTCTCCCCCTTGTTGCCATTGTATATTACACCTATCAGTGTAACTAGTATATATATATATATCAATAATAACCATTGTATAATTGCAAGGTTGAGACACATTTTCCCAACAGTTGGGTGGTTGAGTTAGTTTTGGTAGGAAGTTACTCCCTCTTTAAAAAATCTTCCTTCATGGAGTGGAGGGGGGTTGCTTGATCATTTTTGCTTCTTTGTGATTCTGTTGGAGTTTCTTTGAGGAGAGAGAGAGGGAGTGTGAAGAAGAAAAGGATGAAAGGAAGGCGAGGGCTTGAAGGAAGGAGTTCTCAACCAATGTTTCTTCCATTAGTGGATAGTGCATTTTTGCGGTAGGATGCCTTTATTTCTAATTGATTCAATGTAAGTGTTGAATGTGCTTGTTCTTGGGGATTTTTTTGGGTTTTTTTTTGTGAATATTTGAGTTATTTTGTTTGTGTTTATTCTCTTTATGTGGTTAGTAGGGGAGTTGACACCCTCTTGCGAAGAGGCTTATTTTGGTCCTCCAAGTGCAAGGGGTTGAGTGGGTGCGACTCCCTCTAAGGGGCATTCTTTCAGGGTATGAGTGGATGTGGTTGTGGTGTTGCAGTGTGACAAATGGAGGCATGTTGAGGAGATTTGGGACATTTTTATACATATATTCTTCCTTATTAGATAGAGGCCCTACTCCCCCTATGTGGACTTCTTTTAGGAAATCCAATGTGTTAGTAATGTAATTTTGGGAGTTTTGTAATTGTTTAATATGTGAGCCAAATATGTGCATGTGTGTATTATATGTGTAAAAGTGATCTTATTGTGTTGTGAAGAGTTACCCAAGTGGCTAAATGTTCCCCAAGCTCGGTGATGGGTTGTCTCACAACCCTATGATTGGGTGAAGAGCCCATTGGCTTGTTGTTGTTTTTCCTCCTTGTTTATTTTCAGGTTCTTGAATGGAGATTGAAGATGCTTTTTGGGGTGGATCAAGTTATTTTAAAATAAAAGAATATTATTTTCATATTTTAATTTTGTTAAGCAATTTGTACATAGATCACTTGCAAAGTTGTATATCGAACATATGTGCAAGGAGTAAACTTATTTGTTCCTTGGAAAAGAAAAGATTGTTTTGTTTGGACTATTTGGTTATCAAGAAAAGTTTTGAACTCATTGGGTACATTACTTATGCTAAATGATTGTGTGGATTATTGTTAGAAAGAAAAAAAATTAAGTTTTAATAGTTGATATTATATGTGTTTCCTTACAAATTGTTAGAAAATGTTGAGGAAGTTGAACTAATCTATAGAACATACATGAGTAAATGTTTCTTGTATTTTTATGGTTCAATGTAAAAAGTAAATTAGAACATTGTTAGAGAACTTAGGTATACATGTATAAATGGAAACTATGGTTTAGACTAGATAAATATATCACAATATGATTTGAAATACTCTTGCTTGAATGATAGGATATTAAAAGAAAAACTATAAACGTGAACTTTGATAACAATTTTGATTGGATAGTCAATATTAGCAAGTGAATTTAAACAAATAAATCAACCAAATTATTATTACATATAAGTCTATATATTACTATAACATAGGGCAAAAAGTATGTTTGAAAATATACCATTATATAAACATTAAAATTTGGTGACAAATACTTTTAGAATATGTGATAAAGATCATTAAAACTTGTGATAAATAATACTAGTAAAATTTGTGGAATAGAATACTAAATCTATGAAAAATAATTCATAAAGTCATAATATTTAATATTTAATGAAACCGTATTTAAAATGAATAAATCTAATTAAAATAAAACTATAAATTCTACTTTCTTTTGTTTGAGAAGGGAGGGGCGGCCTGGGTGGTCAGACCATGGCCACCACCATGAGCTCAGCACCCCAATGGGGAGGGGCTGCAACTCCCCCTTAACTTCAACATTTTCTTTAAAAAAAATCATTCAATACACTGGTTTTAAAAATAACAAAACTCCCAATTTAATATTAATTTTACAAGTGTCGCAGTGAGTTTGTGCAGGCAATCGAATAGATTTCTCTAGAAAACTTTAAACTATTTCAAAACAAAAAAAAAATCAAACTAAAACCAATTAATACTTCGCTCTTAAGTAAAAGTTATATCTCTGAAAAATTCGTGAATTAAATCTACAATAGAATTTATATAGATAGTTTTAAAAGAACACTGATTACATTGCAATGTAGTTAATAGCAACCAGAGAAGTGGGAATAAATCCTAAGCTATTTAACTCCATCTAAATTTTGCCATAATTTCTCTATGCAAGGTATTCAAACAGCCTCTAGAAACAATGTGATTTTAACCATCTCTCTTGAACCCTTCCCTACAACAACAATATTTAAAATACTTTAATTTTTAAAAATGAAGAAGAGAAATCTGAATTCAACTATTCTTGAAAGCACAAAAGAGAGTTAATTGAAAATTTAAAGAAATCAATTTAGTTACTAGTTAGTAGAAGTTAGTTTTTATTTAGGAATCTTTAAATTAAATCTAATTAAATTTGTTAGCATTTGAAGAAGAAAATTTTAGATATAAAATCTATTAAGAGTTTGTTTAATTAGAAATTTATCCATTAATTTAATTTCTTTAGAAAACATAATTAAACTCTTGCCAAATCTTATAAAGATAAAATATATATTTGAGCTTGAATTAAATGATCAAATTTAGATTGGATTTAACATTAAAACCTTGAACTCCTCTTAATGGTTGTGAAAAAACATTTAAACCCTTGCTAATTTTATGCTAGACAAATAAGTTTGGAGTTAAAATTGAATCTTAAATTCATCTCAATGGTTTTATCAAGTAGGTAGATTTAATTCCATAGAGAAATTTAGGAAACTTCTTAAACTTGGAATGGGTAAAGAGTCCTTTCAAATTCGATGGGAGTCGAAAGCCATCCTAGACAAAGAAATGATTAACTCATTAAACCATTGATAGAGAATATTTAGACAATCAAGTACTGGAAATTTTATTTATTTATCTTAAATAAACATTATGATTAAAGAACTTAGAAATAATGGATTTGAATTAAAAATAGAGTAAGTAATTTACTCTAAAATATAGATAAGAATCTACTACATAGACCAACAGGAAATGTCAACTATTAGTTTAGATTTTGAAAATCAAGTTTAGCATATTATTTAAACTTTGATAGAATCAAGTAAATTCTTATAGTATATTTATTTATTGGGGAATTGTGGAAACTACTTTCATGTACTTCTAATTGTATCGAAGCATGATTGTTTTATGTAAAATTGTTTAGTGTAACTTAGTTATTCCATTTCAAACTCATTTTATTTAAGTCATATTGTACAATACCATTTCTCTTCTAGTTAAATTAGGGAAATAAATGTAGATAGAGAAGGGAAATTTGTGTTTAATTGTAGCCTATCAAACTCATCAACTTAAAAGGGTGATTGATTACTATACCTTAGATTCCCAAGGAAAAGATTCAAAATATCCCCATTTGAAACACTGAGAGAAAAATGCAAACTAGGACCCTTCCTAAGATGGTTTAAATAATACAATGACATTGTAAACTTGATATCATTGATTGTAAGTTAATTATGAAACTTAAACTTAGTAGAAATAGAAAGTTAAAAAAATGGTAGTTGTGTATGGTTTAGGTTGAGTAAATTTTAGGGCATGACACATTGCTATATCAAAAAGGTTTCTCTCCACATCTAAACATAATTAAGAATTCAACATACCCATTTCATCATAACACAACTAATTTTCCTTATTTTTACTTCTTTTACTTCTATCTCTTCATGTTCTTCCATGATTTTTTGTCTTCTACCTAATTTTACTTTTATCATTCTTCTTTCACAATATCACTAATGTATATTTTACATGAATTACCTCTCAAGGGGGAATCAACTTCTCACCATCCAATCTTTCATTATTTCCTACACATGATTGGGATATATCATCAATTTCTTTATATCTTTTCAAAATCCACTTCATCAATATTTGGATTTTAATTAATTAAATGATCATTTACCATTATCTCAAAGAGGGGGAAATGTAGATACTAAAATAATATTAACTAGGTTTTCCATAATTATTTCATCACCTATCATCAATTCTTTACTATACATTTATCACCTAGTATATGACCATTTAATTAATAAAAATACACTTCACCTAGTTAACTACCTAGTTCATCTAGTCACTCAAGCATGCTCTTAGTTCTAATCATCAATAAATCCACTTGACTCACCTTGTACTCAATTAACTATCGCATAGAAATACTCAAATCCCTCTAACTCCCCCATGCATTAAGTTAGCTAATTTATGCAAAAATTTAACTCATCAATCAATTTGAGTGAGGAAATAATTATTATTTTAGTTAAAAATAAAAATAATATGAAAATATTCTATAATTTCCACCTCTCCTCATCAACTACCCTAATCTTTGATCAAAATTGAGATCCAAGATTGAATATCGAGTGTTCATTTGATTCTTCTAAATATCTATAAATCAAACCTCTGATTCATCATTTTGATATCACAATTTTATGCATCTATACTTTATCAATTTTATCATCCAAGGAATGCAATTGTTGAATGCTAAAAAATGAGCTCCCAGATTCATCATGAGAGTATCTCCAAATGGCTCTTTATCTAAGGTTTACATAAGTAGTTTAAATTATTTAAATTTTCTAATTTTAATATTTATTTTTTTATATATTTTCAATGCATTCAATCACATTGATCATACTAGCTAGGTTAATGAGTACTCCATTGATGGGTTTCCCATTTAAATCAATGATAATTTATAGCGGTCAATTATATATATCCTTAGGAATGTCAATAGATGAAAAGGAAATAGTGTGTTTGGGGATATATCACACTTGAGCTAGTCAGGGGTGGGAATCCACTATCCCCACCATACTCAAGAAGGGAGAAGATGACATTTTAATGTCAACCTCCTATACAAGTGAGGTAGGAGTAAGGTTTGTGAAATTAGAAGAGTGTTAAGAGACTGGCTTGGTACATATTTGAAGGTTTTGGTTGGGCTTTATGATAGACTTGTTACTTTTCTCCCACTACCATACTATTTGATTCTAGAATCAACATGGCATCACACTACTTTCTTAATATACAAACATCTCTTGTGTAATACTCAAAGCACTCTACCATAAACACAACTAAGGACATGACACACATTCCAAATTTTGACCACATACACTTGACTAACTCACAAAAGTTTATTTCCAATGGATGTATAATTCATGAAAAAACACAACATTTGACCAATAAATTATAATTTTAGTTTGATAAATACAATATTTTGACAATCATGGTTAGAGTTCAAAAATAGATGAAATCAAGACAAATTGAGATGGACTGATTAGCTCTACTAATATGTTTATAATCTAAAACATATTCAGGTCACATATTATGCAAATTAAATATATCAAACGAGATTGATAGAATCTAATGAAACCTTCATCTAACATACTAAAGAGTATCAACCTTTCATTACTCCAAGTATTTCGGAAAGTACTATTCTCATTGTTTATCTATAAGCTATCATTGAGGAATTCCTACTTAATCAATGGTATGGATGAACGTCTCTTACCCTCTTTTCCTTTGCTTCATCTCATAGCGTGATTAGCAACCCACCAGGTTCCCATAGCCCATACCCACTAGAAACCTACAAATCTAGATAGTCCATTAGTTTCACCATCAAGATAAAATATTATTAATAATTTCAAAGTAGTTATGGAAGGACACATGACCTAAGAGACAGGCCTATGCCTTAGGGGCTCATCCATGATGGCCTTGTCTACATAACGAAATCAGAGGCTTCGTAGTTCACCTTCTAGGACTTCAACACAAATTAGGTTGGTGAATAACCATATTTATCATCTAAATTTAATTCACAACTAATCGGACAATAGTTCGATCAATACATAAAATAGATAATAAAGGTTAATTTATGAGGGCTCCTCTTAGTATATAGTGAAATGATAGAAAATAGCTATAGAGGCATTTCTCCTATTATTAACACCTTCTATGTGTATCATATTATAATCAACCAAATTATATACTTATGATTCAATGCTAGACAATTTTATGTATGATGTCCATTAACTATAGGATAAGTGTAAAAATATATTTTATATCTCTTAGGTAGCCTTCAGTATGGATTTGTTATATAGTTTCTATGCAAGAGTTGTCATTTAACCTCTACCTAAAATAAATGTGGTAACTATTCTCAATGGTTTGAACCCAACCTTTATTCTCTTTGATTACCATCCCAAGACATAACTACCAAGTAGTCCTTAATAGAGAACATGTACACAACATTCAAATTTTAATGATAGGGTGTCTATAGAAAAGATGTCTACCTAGACAATTTAGGTCATGTCTAAATATAAGCATATCATTCTATTATAAAGGTTTATCACTTATAGTATTAATAAATCGGTATCTACATTCATAAGAAAATAAGAAAAATTACCTATACATATGCACTCCCTCAATTTCTTTCCACCATAGAACACCAATTGATTGAAAGAAGATCTATAAGATGTGACAATAATAAACATGAGCATATAATTAAATAGAATGGATCAATAGAATTTGGAAACCATAAGCATAGAATGGATCAATAGAAAGAAATATGCTTGAATGAATACACACACACACATCTAATTCTTAAGATATAAGAATCATAACTAGAATGAATATATATTTATATGTATAATGTTTTTAATACAAAGACAATAGATATTAATATTATAATCATTATGATCATTAATGATTAATGTTTGATATTAAAAACTTGATAAAATGTAACATTTTAACATATTTTTTTTTCCTTTTTCTATTTTTGAGGGAGCTGGCTAGAGCTATGCCTCTCTAGGTCCTGCATGTCACAGGCTTTGCCTGTGGCAGCTGCCCCTGGTCCCCCGTGGGCTATTTCCATGGCTGGCCTACTAACTCCGTTTTGTAGGAAATGATAGTGGCACGGTGTAGGATTGTGCATGACCTCACCTTCTTTCTCTAGAATTGCTGCCCTGCCAA
The DNA here is from genome assembly GCA_007258455.2 of Sequoia sempervirens. NCBI lineage: Eukaryota > Viridiplantae > Streptophyta > Pinopsida > Cupressales > Cupressaceae > Sequoia > Sequoia sempervirens. Next base: position 567,639,346 of record VDFB02000015.1, on the reverse strand, counting down.
TTTGCAGGAGGTTTGAATGTCTAAAGTCAGCCGGGAGGATGAATTCGGGTCCGTCTAGGGCTTTCTGGTGGTTTTATTCGTCCGAATTCAATTCAGCTGAAGCTTAAAGATGAAACTGTCAACGAAATTGAGGAGACTGCTGCTGACCTCTCTGCTCTTGGAGTGATTTGTCGTTTTAAAGGTTTTTGGCCCAGCCTCCCTCTTTTGCACTCTTGGATTACTTCTGAATGGATGCCTTTTATTTCGGGTAAAGTTCAAATCTTTCCTATGGCTAAAGGTTTTTTTGTGGCAAAATTTGATAATGCTCAAGACAGAAATGTTATTCTGTGTGACAAATTTTTTAGTTGGGAAGACAAGTTTTTGCTGATGGTGAAACCTTGGCATTCTGACTTCAACCCTGTTTCTGAAACATTTAACAAATTCCCAATTTGGGTGCGATTACCTAATCTCCCCCTTCATCTCTGGAATGTCTCTCTTTTGGAGGAAGTGGGTGATGCTCTTGGAGATTTTCTGATGGTGGATGAAGAATCTACTGACGTTCTTCATTCCACCTTTGCTCGCATATTAGTCGATTTAAATGTTTCAAAAGGGTTACCTGCGGAGATCTTTCTCAAATCTTCTAAAGGCTCTTGGATCCAATCTTTGGATTATGAAGGAATTCCTTTCCGGTGTAGGAGATGCTTCAAAACCGGACACGCTGCTGCACATTGTGGTTTTGGAAAAAATACTAAGACATCTACTTGGTGGAAAGGGGCTTCTCAACAACATTATACTGTTGAGAAGAATGCTGATCAAAATAAGAGTTTTTCTGAGGTGGTTGCATCGGAACCACCGGACCTTGGAACCCCCCCTCCGGTCGTCTCTTCTGGTGAGGTTGTTAAGACAACCCCTATTGCGCCTTTGGCTGCCTCTCCGGATGATAGTGCCTTGGCTGGTCATCCCGGCAGCTTCTCTGATAAAGTCTCAATCTTTACAAAGTAGTCATGAGGACAATCCTAAGTGTAAGGTTGCTGGCTTTCCTCCTCATGAAAATATTTGATGGGGTGGCATAATATGGCTTCGCAGGTGGAAGAAGGATGGATTACTGTCAAGGGTAAAAAAGATAAATCTTTACGGCCTTCTTTCGATATGACTCTTCGTTCCCACAAGAAAAGTGCTAATTGTAATTCTTGATGGTTCTTGTTTGGGTGCTGGTCTTTTGTTGGCTGCAGGCTGTCCTTTCTGCAGCCTGGCTTTTCTTGTTGTAAAGGGTTACGGATCCCTTCAAAATCTGTTTTTCCCTATTATCAAAAACATAATTGATAACTAGATATAATCTAAGGTTACAGGAAAATTCACCACCAACACCATCGCGAAAATTCACCACCATCACGTAAAAATTCATCCCATTACAATTAGAAAATTTGATTTATGATAGTAAAAATGAAAATTTTTTTCAATATATTTTATTTTATTCTAGTAAACCAATTATACAACAATATCAGCCATCTATAATCAATTATACATATGACAACTATACAATCTAATAGTTGGTATTGTTAGCTATACCCTACAAGTTGGTATTGTTAGAAACTTTGATTTATGATAATAAAAATGGTTTTTTTTTTCAATATATTTTATTTTATTCTAGTAAACCAATTATACAACAATATCAGCCATCTATAATCAATTATACATATGACAACTATACAATCTAATAGTTGGTATTGTTAGCTATACCCTACAAGTTAGTATTGTTAATGTGATGAATTTTTCACCATAGTGAAATTGTTGGTGGTGAGTTTTCCTTGAGGTGAATTTGTCATGGTGGTGAATTTTTCGATGGTAAATTGTTGATGGTGAATTTGCCTATTGAGCCATAATCTAAAATGATAATATTTAATATAAATGATAAATAAATAGAATGCAAATAATGATTAGATAAACAACAATTTTTAACTATGACAAGAGTTTATAACTTTTTCTCCCAGTGAATCCCAACAAGATGCCCTAGATTTTCTTTATAAAAAATAATTATACTTATGTTGCAAGCAAATACCATAAGATAAATATATATACTAAGCATCGTGTTGGTAGCCACAAGTTGCATCTAATAAAGAAAACTTCTTTATAAAAAATAATTATACTTATGTTGCAAGCAAATACCATAAGATAAATATATATACTAAGCATTGTGTTGGTAGCCACAAGCTGCATCTACTTGTTCCATTACCTACTCTAAAATAGATAAGCCTTCACAGTGCTCTATCATATGGCATACGACAAATTCACTACCAACAATTCACCCACGAAAAATTCACCACCAACAATTCACCCCATGAAAATTCACCGCCATGACAAATTCATCACAAGTAAAATTCACCACCAACAATTAACTGCAACGGAAAATTAATTGCATTAATATTTTGTTAATTTTCCATGGCGGTGAATTTCATTGTTGAGGGTGATGGCAGTGAATTTTCCTAGAGCCCTATCATATACAACCTCCATTAAAACTACCAAACATTTTATCATAAATAGTTCATTCAAAGAACATACATAGAAAAATAATAGATAATTATAAAATTTCATGAAGCATAACAAAATCTAAACCCTTTTTCCCTCAAAACTAAAAGACTTAAAAGCACAAAATTAGAACCTACAATTCACAACACTAAACTAATAACATCAAATTATTATTCCATTGATGATTGATCTTATAAGAAGCAAAATATTATCTTGTGGCACCAGTGAGATCTGAAGTTCAAATGGAAATATTCTCACATAGTATAGGTATAACATAACAAAATGCACAAATCTAGATACATGACATTGAAAATTCTCAGTGATAAGATATAACATACAACTTCTTGTATAAGCAATCAATATTTAAATTTAGGTGCTCACCAAATCTATCTATTACCCAGCAATTAAGTCTGTAGATATTAGTTAAAAACTTAAAAGATATAAATTATAGCTTGCATTTTTCTTGTAGTAACAACAACAGTACATTTGAAGCAGTAAAGTATTATGCCATTGCATTTATCAACAACAAAAAGTTTGACTTAAAATTTGTAAGATGGAAACAGCTGATGTCATTGAAGTTGCAAGGAACAATTAGTATGTTGCTGAAGCTTAGACTCAAAATGCAAATCTTCTGGCATAGATTTTCCAAGATTAGATTATGAATGAATGCACAAACAGTTGCTTAACTCCCAGTGATAAATGACAAATGAATGTTTTCTCACAATGACAGTTCTATTATAAAAAGGAACATACCAAAACTACCCTTTACTTCAATTTCCTTTTGCAGGGACAGAACACAAATAAAAAAAAGTAAAGTGATCATTGAAACAACACAGAAATAGATAATAACAATGCACGAGTTCTAACATAGTTCATATTATTTCATTAGATGTAAAATAAAATAGATCATAGAAGACACAAAGAAAATAGAAGACGCAAGGGAGAATTAATGTTTTTTTTTTCAAACAAGACATTTGGAGTCTCCAAATAAGAACTAATAAATGAGAAAACAAAATAATGTTGAATACTCTGAATGCCTGAGAATTCAGTGCTTTAAACTTTTAAACTATGGCCTGGGCCTCGATCAGACAGGAATTTCATCCTAGAAATAAAAATATTAGATAGCTATAAACCTCCTTGAAATGGAGCGTTGATGTTTGATCAAGGCATGGACATGTACTCTAAAAATAGCCTCAGTAACAAAGAAAATTAAATAAACAAAAAAAATCCAAAACCTTTAATGAACTAATTTTATTATTTCACAGTCCAAAATATCTCTATTTGAAGAAACAAATAAGGATCTGTCATAATGTCATATATGAATACAACCACACAAAAAACACAGAACAAATGCATTCATTTAACAGATAACAACAAAACTGTTTTAGAGTGAAATAAAACACAACAAAGAGTGATCCGGCCATGTACATGTTCCCTTTTTTTAAATGAAAATCATGGCAAGTGACTTACCTCAAGATTTTGCACAAATCGTATCATGGTAGAATAGATGGCAGAATTTGTGGGCATGCCTAAGCCACCCTTCTCTACAACACCAGTTGCCCTTGTCGTGTTTCAAGATGTGACTGAAGTTCCCACCAAGTAAAATGCGAGTACAATACAAATTAATATTATCCTCTCTTCTTGTTACCACACATGTGAAGGCCTGGCCTTAAGTGTCACACACTAAGCTCTGACATTTTAGGTGAGTCAAAAAAAACAAAAAATTCCGTTTCCATTTTCGTTCAGCACATTACTGTCACGGCTGGGCAGCTAGGCTTTGTACTGTTCATTGTTCCCTGGGCACGGGAAGTTTGAAGTTTTGTTGACGTGAAATGTGAATACTTTGAAATGCAAAGTACTTTTTTCTCGGCTGGTAAGTACTAATTATCTATATAGACAAAAGGCATGGATGAAACAAAATTGTAAGTGGATGAACAAGTGGAACATTCATTTCAGCGAGTGTTCTAATAATATCAAGGAATTAAAGTTATATGTGGTTGAAAATTTTCGCAAGGCTATGTGGACAAGAGCGGTTGGGAGAAACAAAAAATATTATGTAGAAGAATTTAATCCCAATTTGGACCATCAACAAAAAGCATATATAGAGGCAAATATTCCGTGGAAATCAAAGATTCTCATTGCACAATTGAGGACTAACTCACATCGTCTTCGGTGTGAAACGGGGAGATGGAAAAGGCCAAAAGAAGTTTGGGAAGAGAGGGTTTGTATCTTTTGTGAAGATGGGCAAGTGGAAACTAAAAAACATTTTATCCTAGATTGTAAAGCTTACAGTGACATCAGAGGAAGCTACACAAGTGGGTTAACAGCTACAAATTTTCAAGATTTATTTAGCATGGAATGGCTGGGCAGAATGGGAGAACTCATTATCAAACTTAATGGCAAGGAGAACAACACTTCACAATGCTATCCCATAGGCCTTCTTTTTGGTCTCGTGGACGTTAAAAGTCTTCTATTCTATTCTATACATTTTTTTTTTCTCGGCTGGTAAGTACTAATTACCTATACATTTATTTTAGATTTATGTCAAGGTTATTTATTTTATTTTAATTTAATTTTAATTTATATAAAAATGTTTAAGATGATTAAATAGTATAATGAATTAATAATTTTTTTTTAAGTAAATCTATTGTATTAAAATAATTGATATATATTTGAAATGTTTTTATATAAAATTTGTTCATAAAGATTAATAATAACTCAATTATTATATATTACTTATTTATATATTATATTATATTTTATTATTTACATATTATATTTTGTATATGTTTTATTATATATAATAAGACAATGACAATATTTTATATATATATATTTTGTATGTAACATTATTATATATTATTATATATTTATATAACATATCATTTATAATATTATATACATTATTCATATTATATATTATATTATATTATATAAATTATTTTTATATAGATCTCAGTATGATTCGATATGGTAGTCATGATAGGGTTTAGATGAGCAATCATTTGTAATGGAAGACTAGGATCTCAAGTAGCTTATGGAATAAAAGAGATTGAAAAAAATAAAGATTAAAAATTTAGATTTAGATTATAAATGCAAAAATGTTAGTACTAGTATATTATTAGATCTAAGATTAAACTTTAATATGATTCCTAAAGGTGGGTGAAAAAGATATAAAATAAAGTTTGAAACCATTGTAGAAGGGATAGTAACAATGTAATAGTTATGAAACAAAATGATTTTTTAAAGAGTTTTTCTTTAATCTAAAAGTAAGATGTATATGTCATAAATATGTTGATATGGAAAACCCTAATAGCTCTCAATAAAAATATTTCTTCAAAATGAAATAATCATACCAATAAAATAATTATGCCATACCAAATATTATTTAAGTATGCTTGTCTATGACTTCTTTATGTCCTTGATTTTTGAATTTTGTAATAAATCTCAAGTATTTCAACTCATAGATCTATAGAAAAAATAAATTTTAAGATATTTTTATAACCAATTATGATTGCAATAATTGATGGAAAATAGAACATAAAAAAATACTATTAATAATTTCATGAATTTATCTATATGCTCATCATCATATGATTTTTTTTTTTAAAAATCGATGATAAATCAAAATTATGAAAAAAAAAAGTCCCTTTAAGTTTAATCTAGATTAATCCAATAAGATGTGTATAAATAAGTACACATTAAATTAGATTAAATCAATAGTTAATTGTAGTAGATATGTGTGTTTTAAAATAATAAATGCTAAAATATAAAAAATAATGCAATAAAATAAAGTTACTTAGTTTTGTGTTTAAATGTGAACAATTAACTTTGTGTTTAAATGTGAATGCCTTGTGATCAACAAGAGAATATGGGAATATGAATATATAATAGAATTTGTTTTTCAATATGAACATCATAATAGATATTAGTGGTATATTAGATCTAAAATTAAATATTAATATGATTCTTAAGGGTGGGTGAGAAAGATATAAAATAAAGCTTAAAATCATTGTCAAGAGACGGTAACAATGTAATAGTAATGAAACAAAATGACTGTAATTTTTTTCCCTTTGAGATGTATATGTCATACATATGTTGAATAAATGTAATTAATTAAATACAAATCAACATAAAAATAATAGATTCTTAAGGGTGGGTGAGAAAGATATAAAATAAAGCTTAAAACCATTGTCAAGAGATAGTAACAATGTAATAGTAATGAAACAAAATGGTTGTAATTTTTTTCCCTTTTATTAAAAGTGAGATGTATATGTCATACATATGTCGAATAAATGTAATAATTAAATACAAATCAACATAAAAATAATAGATCATATAATTGTACTAACTACTTTAAAAAAAATTAAATGCAAAGGATAAAGACAATCATTCTTTTGATGATAGATTATATTATATTATTTATATAAAAATAATTTATATAATATAATATAATAGAATAAATAATATGATATATATATATATATATATAAAATAATATTATATAAATAATAAATAATATATAAAAATAATAAATAATATATAAAAATTGATTTATTATTAATATATATAAATAAATAAATTTTATATAAATATATTTCAAATATATATCAATTATATCCTTTAATTAAATTAAATTTATATAATTCATTATATTATCTAGTTACTAGACATTTTTATATAAATAATTTATTTTAAAATACAACAAATAATCTTTTAACATAAATCTAAAATAAATCTATAGAGAATTCGTGCTAAGCAACCGAGAAAAGAAACTACTTTGATTTCATGCGAACAAATTTTGAAATTTCCCACGTCATCATCCATAAAATGTGAATAAGGGAGCTGCGTTGAGAAAATATGGGAGAAGAAATTAATCTGTGTTTGATGCTGGCACCGTACGAAGCCCAGCCATGAGAGTGATGTATGGAAAATGAAAACGGAAATTTTTTTTTTTTTGACTCCTCTGAAAAAAGTCAGAGCGTAGTGTGTGACCCTTAAATAATTCGTGCTTAGCAACGGTAAACTACTTTGATTTCATGCGAACAAATCTTGGGAAATAAAGTGTCTGTGTTTGATGCGGGCACCGTACGAAGCCCAGCCGTTAGAGTGATGTGCTGAATGGAAAACGGGGAAACGGAATTTTTTTTTTTGACTCCCCTAAAAAGTCAGGAAGCTTAGGTGTGACCCTTAAGCCCAGACGTATGGAAGCTTATAATGGCAGAAGCAAAAGGATGAAGTTCGCGTTTGGCGATTTTCTCAAAATAATGCTACCGCCGGTTGCTGGTCTGGTCACTCCACCGGAACTTGCCCAACACTCTCCTTCCCCTTTTCCCCACACATCTTCTAGTTGGAAGATGATAAACCCCTGTTGGTCACCTCAAATACCACGCCTAGTCTCCAAAACACCTTCCTCACATGCCACAATCTAGTTTGTCTCTTCTCACACCCTTCCTCTACAATTTTCTGTCATAAAAAGATGTTGTAATGGGTTTCATAGGTCTGCGCGTCGCCTCCAGAATGGTACAATCAAGTGGGCACAAATAGAGAGAATTCAAAAGCGTTTGATCACAAGCAAATTCAAATTAAAAGCTTCAATTCCTTATGAGATACTTCTTGCTGAAATGGGGGCAATTCCTATTGAGGCCATCGCTATGGTGAGTCTTTTGAGATATTTGAAAAAGGTTGAGCAGATGGAAGCTCATCGGTGGCCAAATGTTGTTTTTAGAGGTGTCTTAGGGCCGACAAAAAAGACATGGATGAAACAAAATTGTAAATGGATAAACAAGTGGAACATTCATTTCAGCGAGTGCTCTAATAATAGCAAGGAATTAAAGTTATATGTGGTTGAAAAATTTCGCAAGGCTATGTGGACAAGAGCGGTTGGGAGAAAGAAAAAATATTATGTTGAAGAATTTAATCCCAATTTGGACCATCAACAAAAAGCATATATAGAGGCAAATATTCCGTGGAAATCAAAGATTCTCATTGCACAATTGAGGACTAATTCACATCGTCTTCGGTGTGAAACAGGGAGATGGAAAAGGCCAAAAGAAGTTTGGGAAGAGAGGGTTTGTATCTTTTGTGCTGATGGGCAAGTGGAAACTAAAAAACATTTTATCCTAGATTGTAATGCTTATAGTGACATCGAGGAAGCTACACAAGTGGGTTAACAGCTGCAAATTTTCAAGATTTATTTAGCATGGAATGGCTGGGCAGAATGGGAGAGCTCATTATCAAACTTAATGGTAGGAGAATAATGCTTCACAATGCTAAAATAGCAGGGGTCACTGTCCCATAGGCCTTCTTTTGGTCTCGTAGACGTTAAAAGTCTTCTATTCTATTTATCACCCAATCTTCATCTTTGTCCTATGCCATGCACATTTAATATGGGTTGTCTCCTTGGTTGGGTTGTTGGTGTACGTCACCTGGAACTAGCGTGTTCGAAGTGCTTCCCAGTTGTAGAAAACCAACGTCCGCTTCACACAAGATTCAAAGCTCATGTGCTTTATTAAGAAAACCCCTCCGTTTCTTGTAGAAGCTCACATATCTGTCTGTTGTCTTCTTTATTCTTAATTCTCCCACCAACCACTACTACTTCGGACATATTTGTAAACAATACCAAAAGTTTCATTTTAAGTCATCCTTCTAAGATATTATGTTTATCCATTGTCTAATCTGAATGGATTCCTCTTTATAATCCAACACTACATAACTAGCAATCGCTTAGGGTGCAATGCAGAAGACAATATAGTGAATTTTGTGTTAATTTTATTTATTTAAAAATGGGAAAAATGATTTACAGCTATAAAGTAGAAATATTTTTTTTAATTAATTTCTAGAAAAGATGAAGTCTAAAAATTAGAGCAGGGTGCAGAGTCTGGCTATACACCTGCCAATTGCATTTTTTGAAAGTTTCTAAAGCCTTTTTAAAAAATCCCTTGTGTACACCCGACAATGATGGCATTCCATGAGATCAAATTATTTTGAGGCATTTTGTCAAACAGTTCACATGCCTTGTCTATGTTGTTTCCATTATGCTTTGGTGGATGTCCATACCCGTTCAAAAGCTCCCATTTTGAAACAATCAAGGAGGATGCTGGCGAAGGTTACAAAGTCTGGTTGTAGACCTGCCAATTGTTGTGATCATTACCAATATAATTGAGGAAAAATGTAATAACTACTCATCATCTTCAGATGACTAAAAACCACACAAATAAAAAACCAATGAAGAAATTAAAAATATAAAAGCTATCAAATTCATTCATAAATGGTAAAGAGTCCAGTTACCAGAATTTTTAGAATCTGTATCTTTGAATTTTTCATTCCATGTATATTTATTGCCATTTTTCAATTCAAATGATCAATAATAATGGAAAAAAATGACTTAGCCATGCACTACATTACAAAATGATCAATTCAGAAAATAAAATATTACTTGCTCCAAATCCTTAGCACAAGGGAAAAGTATATGAAAATATATATGACATAAACTCAACTGCAGAAGTAATAAGACAAATACAGTTGGGCTCCTACTCTTTACATTTCAATAATAATCATACATATTGACAAATAATTACAACAATCCATAATGTAAGTTAACAACATAATTATAATACAATGTACCTACCAAAGTCTTGATGCTCTTAGCGGATTTTAAGCCTTTGTTTTGCATAGTAAATGAAAGAATTCAAAGGACAATTCATTGCATGGTGGGTCTTCTTGTCAATGATGTAACTCCTTTGTATATTGTTTAAAACAATCAGGTTGGAAAATGCGTGGAAATTGGTGTGCCAATGCTTATTATATTTTTATTGGATTTCTCAAAATGTTTAACTTTCTTCTTTGTTGATTTCCACTCACTCCTATCTCATGCAGTACTTGAAACATATTCACATTCAGAGTAATTCTCAGGATAGAGGTCTCTTCCAACAAAACTCAATTTTAAGTTTTAACAAAGAGCCTTAATAATTCTTATGCAGTTCCCAATAGTTGCAATATTTTACCATCATCCATAAATAAGAACTATCAAAACATTACCATGGCCATTTATGTTAATCAACACTATTCCATCTAAAATTCATAAGCTTTCCCTGCAAATTATGTCACCCTTACGATAGACCACATCTTAGCAAGGATTTGTAAATTTAGAACCATTCAAAATAAGCACTTTGTCACATGTAATACTGATAACTACCAAAGGATTTGAAAATTATACAAATAGGCTAGTAGTAGATCCATGTGTGCACAATAAGATAAAATAATGACAGTCAATTAAGAGTCCTATCAGTGGAGATGTCCATGAGTGAGCCTCACTTAATCAAATCTTATTCTATATAGATGCTATGTAAATCTCTACTGTCCAATCTCCTTAAACAGGTTAGCATTACTGGGTGTAGCTCAGTTTCTCATAGTAACCTCCACTTGACACACTACGTTCCACCGATAGCAGCAAAAAAAGAGATTTTTAAAAATCAATTGGCATTTGAATGCACTTTTTTAATCTTTTTCAGTAAGCATCACATGAAATAAGGTCATCCTTGAGTGCAGGCGAATAAAAATGTGTTCCAAACACTGTGAATTTAAACAAAAAGAACGGTGTAGTAGAGGTTAAACTGGGTTGCACTCCATCGTCATACCATAAGAAATATCAAAGGTACAAAAAAGTGAATTGTATTTTTGGAAGATATATCTTATTTTCCAAAATATTTCTTTACAAGAGACAGCAGTAAAAAAATTATATAGGGGAAATTCAATTTTTTACAATTTTAGCTATACATTACATGGAAATTCAAGTTTAGAAATTGAAATAATGCATCAAATTCAAGGTTCAGTTTTCATTGACTCAATTATAGCAAACAATAAAAAAATAAAAAAATTACATTTTCAGCAATTGACATTTTACCTTTTTTAATTACTTTTACATCCCCAGCATGGTTGCAGGGCATCATAAAGTTTCCCACCCATCCCTAGGATGGTTGAAAGACATTGTCTTCATTCTTGTCCATCTCCAGCATGGTCGAAGCACATTACATGCATTCCCAAACATCAATTATTATCTTGATTATGAAATTTAGGTATTGAAACATTAATTTATCAACAAGAGTGCAGCCCAACAAACTACACATACAAAGAATTCAATTATAGGAACCTTTGGATCTATCACAGCCTTGCAGTTTTTATAATTTTCTTGCCATTTGGATAAATATCACACTGAAACTTAATATTTTAGAAATGAAGTAGGTGATTGCAACGCATGAAGCATGGAAGTACAAAATGGAAACTGATCAAGATACTCCACTACTTGGTTGTTTTCCACATGCAAGGTAATTTTGAATATTGGCTAGAATATCTATTATTCATAGACTAATGTTAATCTATACTAACTTTTCAGCTAAATTCAGTTAAACTAACCAATTTTATTTTTCTTTATTGTTGTGGTTAAAATTTGGGCTTAAATGTGCTCCATATCAATGATAGGTGTTCAACAACAGAGTGCAAAATATAATTTTTTCCCCATAATTTTTAATTACCTTTTCTTAATAGCATGTACAAAAGGCCTTCCACCCAGCCCATTGTATTGATCACCATACTTGTTGCTCAAGGATGAAATTTAAGATTTCTATTACTATTTTTTTATGCATCTGTAGGTGATAAATATGTGTGCAGATCCAAGAAGAGGGATTTGACTCATGAAGAAACTACTCTTGTAAATGACCACCAACAACATAACCTTTCACCAATTGCAAGGTGTCTTATTCAAGTTCACAAGTCCGTGTCAAGTCAATGTCTTGGGGCCTCTCAGTAGAACTCACCATTTGTCACAGATATTGGTAATTTGTACAGATATTTGTACTGTGGGATTTCAACAACATTTTTAAGGGGTTATTTCATATGGTTGAATTGATTACAAAAGAAGATTGCAAATTTCTATTTGCAAGCAATGTCAGGTGGTTATTTAAACATGCTTTTTAATGACTTTGGTCTAACCATTTGTTTGTGGACACTAGATGGTAAGTTGTAGATGTTATCAGCTTTGTAATGGAGGGATATTACCAATTCAACTAGAAATATGAGTTTACAAATAAATCCAATCATACATTCAAGTTAAATAAGCCATGGAACATAAAAAGATACTAAACCTGTGATGTTGAATTCTTGTCATTTTATTTAACCTCCAACAATTTCTGTTAGACTTGATGGCTGAATGTTGAAATTGCTAGATTATTATTGTGTAGTCTTCCAGTCATGTTGAATTCCTATCATTATTATAGTGATGTTCAATTCACTACTTCTACTATTATCACCTAATTTCAAAATTCAACTATTCATTTAAATGTAACCATCCAGATTTTTGACCTGCTATGCCATTGAGAAAGTAAGTAGCAAACATGAAAAATTGCTTGCCTTGGATGTGAGCAGATGTTTTTCCATAATAGTGCAGTGCACCAGAGTGCCCACCTACTTAAGGTTTCCTGCCATGAAGTCTACAATGTATGAAACACCTCCAACAACATAAAAGCACTTGAAATAGCTCTTACAAACACCTCGAACAACATAAAACCATTGAATCAACTGACAACATAGACAGAGAAGCAAGCAAGCTTATGGAAGTTTGAATGCACATTATTAATTAATTAATAATTAATAATGGAAGTGTGAATGCACATTTACAAATGACACTACTTTTGACCCTAAACAGATAGTTGAATATGTATGAAATAACGATAAATGTTGACCACTGTGTCAGGTCGAGCATAGTTTATTCAACCATGGATAGTTTTATCATTTTTTCCTTTTTCTTTCCTGTCTCATACATCCACTTGTTTCCATAGAACTCTCAACACCAAGTGCTTCATGTGGTGAATTCCCAAAACAGGATCTTGTATGTCGAACACGAACATTTCGGCACAATAGTTTGAATTTTTTTTGATTAGCCCATAAATAGTTGTTTGCAAATTTCTACAGAGGAATTTTAATGGGCCTAGACGAGTGATTAGCCTTCTATTAAAAAAATATACAAAGCACAAAAGCAATAATGAGCACCATAAAAGACATTAACTAATATCTTTGCAATACTTTTCTACCACTATCTGTAGCATAAACTGGTGTTATGTTATTTGCAATCAGAGATTTGAAATTAATAACACAAACCTTGACAGGCACCATACTAAAATTGGTCACATTCAAATCCATTAGTTTCTAAGAGATCTCTTGCTTTATGCCTGATGCCATTTCCTGCAATGAAAAGACAACAAATATGACAACTCTTCTTACATTTGACATTACAGAAATTGTTATTTAGTTACAGAAAATGGCAAGAAAAATCCCAAATATCAGCAGTAATGCAAAAAAATTTGTTTAGCTATGAAAATTGGAACCTTACTCAAGCTCAACAAGAAACTTATCTGGAAAGACTGAAGGACCAGGCAACAACTAACATATGTGTGTTTGACCTTTACCTGAAAGAGGTCGGCTAGCAATTTCTTATATGATTTCTAAACTTCATTTGTGCCTATGCGAAAAAGAATATAATTACTCTGTTTGATCATTTTTATAAATCAATATAACAATTTTTTGGCACATTAGTTAACCCTATAAATGTATGAATATGATTTTTTCATATTTTATCCAGTCTTGTATGATAATGTAGATTTGCAAAATAATCAAAACCAGAAATTAACAAACCCCAAAATCAACAAATATAAAAGATATAACATTGAAACATTGATTGCTCATAAACCATAACACACTTGCAGACAATTAAACATGCCACAAAAACAATAGTGCTCTTTATCTTGGATTTGAAACTAAATGTTTGTCTTGATAGAAACAAATAAATGTTTTCTTCTCTCTGCTTGCTTTTTGGTTGTTGGTATCCATATTTCTGAAATCTAGCAATTTGAATTGGCAAAAATGTACAAGTTATACTAATGAACAAATTTGATCAACTAATTTGTTGTAGAGTGGAGTACTGAAACAATTATCAACCATGTATCATCTAGTTGTTGCTACTGGAGGTGGTGTTGTAGTTCGTCCTCAAACTGGTAAGTTCTATGTAGTGTATTATACTGACAATCTTCATATTTAGCACCATATTCAACACCATTCTATGGCAGAAAAAAGGAAAGGGAAAGCAACCCAATGTGACCAACCACCATGAAAATCTTGTAAACAACACTGGTCACGTAGGGATGTTGAAAAAAGTATATAGAGCGCATTCCTAATTTTGAAAACAATCTTCAGGTCTTGATATGAATAATGAAGAAGGGCCCTACCAAAAAGTACATTGATGGAAAACACCATCATTCCCTGGCTCATTCTACTTTGACAAAATTGTAATTTGTTACCTTTCTTTATATCTTTTGAGGTATATCATATCAGAAAAAAACCCACAAAACTAGGTGGGCTCATTAAAATTGAGTAGGGGCAGAACATGCTTAGTTTTGAAATAGGGAAGCTTAACTTACTTTTGACCATGGTTGTTAAGACTCATCTCTCTATTAATGATGACAAAGACGTCTCATCTGTAAATGTCTGGATGAGTCAATAAAGTGCCGCATAGAAATCACTAGATGCAACAAACACTTACAAGAGGGATTTCCCACTGTCAAAGAAGAGGAAACTGAGCAGAGCATTGAGAAAAATGCATTTACCAAAAAAATAATAACTAAATAAACCATAATACGTAAGAAAACTCCTTACAAAATCCTAAAACTCTACAGAAAGCAATAACACAACCATACACTATAACAGTAAAAGGGTCGATGCTTAAATTAGCTACAAGGAAAATCAAATACTACTAGAAAAAACCAACATAGTTAGACAAGAATTTGAAAATCAAACCCTAACAAAAGATAATCTCTTGTTCAACCCCTTAAAAAAAACAACTAACCTGAGCATAAATCCCCTCACCTGTAAATTGCTTCCCAATAGATGGGCAATCCAATTTCACATTGCCATTCTCATCACGAACAACCCTGTAAGACACCTGCTTCGATTCTTCGTCCACCTCGTTCATCTTCCCCCAATAAACTTCTTAACTGAAAATAATGTATTCTGGGGATTCACAATAGCCTGGCGTGTGGCAATCTGCCCAACAAGCCTATCCCCATTTCTTATATTAGCAACATTTCTTATATTAGCAACTACAGAGGACGTCGTCATCTGCCCCTCCGCATTTGAGACAATTGTAGGCTTCCCTCCTTCCATGGCTGCTACTACCGAATTCGTGGTCCCGATGGCCACCACCTTCTCATTCACAACCCTAACAGGCCCCACGGTCAGCCTTTACTGCTGTTGTTGCTTCCTTCAGAAGCCAATAAAACCCCCATTGAAAGCACCCATTTGTAGACCAAAACAAACACTGTTCTGCATGCATTGGGAATTTTTTTTCTTTTGACATGGAGCCTGAGGCAGCTGCACTCATGGGTATTGCAGCTCCAAATACGTCAACCTGAGCAGCACTCGCCATTAATTAAAATTTTAATAAAAAATCCAAACCCTCGTTGTAGACAACTGTTACTTCAATTGTTCTCTATGACTGACCTTTGATTGTTCTCTGACTGACGTATGCTATCGAATCTGCATTGAAGCGTCAATTACTCTTTTGCATTCAATTTCACCTACCTACAAATATAGACTTCGTGGCTGGAAAAAAGATCAATGCTTCACAATCATTCAACCTTCTTGCAAGCCCTATCGGTGCTTTTGGACCGTCGGCGGACAAAATGAGCTCCTCAAGCTCATTTAGTAACTACTTCTGCAATAACCGCTATGCCACCCTAACGCAAGTGGAGAAGAAAAAGGTCAAATACCAGGAGGCAAATTTTGGAGGAAAACAGCTGGGAAATATGATGAATCGCTCAGATGCATTTCATGGTAGTCCATTTCCTCTCGACCATTTTGCACCGTCGGACATAGAAAGGGCTCTAAAAAACTAAGCGTGGGGGCCTTCGGTAATAATAAGTATTAAACTTAACTAATACCAAATCATTGTAGAGAACAATCTATCCATTTGTATGATGTTAAAACATAAGTTTTTATTTTATAATTATTAAATGAAATTTGATAATTATACATGAAATTAATTTAGTTAAGATAATGATAATTTATATTATTAGTTTTTGAAGGAACTATAGGCACGCCTCTTCCTTAACAAGTTATTAATAACTTTGATCTAAATAAATGAGAACTCATATTTATTTATTTTTTAACTCTTCAAAATTAGTTTATTTGTTATATTTTTCATTTTATTCATTTATTTACTTGTCATATCTTAAATAAAATATAATTAAAATAATAAATTCAAACATATAAAATAATCTAGTAACAAATTCAAATAAATAATGTATTTTTAATATATTATATTATTAATTTAACAAAATATTATAATATTATAATACATATACTATATGTAACATATATAATGTATAATATATAATTTTAACATCGTATTATAATATATATACAATATAATATGCAACATATGTAACATCTAATATATAATATAATATATTAAATAATATTATTATAATTTTATATTTTAATTTTAAATTATGTAATATATTATTTTTTAAATAATTTAATGTATTATATTATTAAATATTTTTATAATATATTATATTAAAAATTTACATCTAATATATTAAATTAATTTTGTTAAGAAATACTTCTAGGCTATTATTATTTATTTAAGAAATAAATGACTCATTCTAAAAAAGACATTTAAATCAACACTAATTTGATTGTTAAAATAAAAAACAAATTATTGATTGTTTAGAATTACTCTCTCATTTCTTTAAAATAATGATATGTAACAATTAAGACTACTACCAATCAAAATTAACTCTCCCTTCTAAAATAATTTTTATTTTATAATTTAATCCATAATAATAATTATTGATTATAAAAAATAATTCAAAATAAATACTAATTAAAATAATAATTCTTAAACATAAATGTTTGCCGTTAAAAATAAATATCTAAATTTTCAATTTAAATAATTGTTTAATAGAATTATAATATTTATTAATTTAATCATTTTATGAAATAATACTTCACTATAATAAAACAGATTAAATTTTAAAATTTCATTTACTATTTAAATAATAAGATTTATCATATTTTAAATTTCAATATTAAAATATATTTTATTTAAAAACATTTAATACATATTATAATTCTATAAAACAAATTATATTTATTATTTATATATATTTAAATTTTTTATTAAATATAAATCTAAAATAAAATAAAAATAAATTATAAAAAATAATTCTTAAGTCTTTCTTTTTAAAGGCAAGTTTCTAATATTTTTGTTTCAAAATGTATTTGAATAAGAATAAATTTTATTTATTTTTATAAAAAAAAGTTGTATATTATTTATTTTCCCCTCAAGGATTTTATGATAAAAATGATTTGAAAGAAAGAGTAAAAGAATTAAAGAAAGATTAATTAAAGTAGTTTTCAAAAGAAAATACAGAATAAACAATGCAAACAATCACTTACCATTTTAAATCTTCTTTGAAATCTTGCAATAAAGCTTGTTGGAGAAACCCCTTTCTCAATATCTTTTTGTTGTCATCTTCTTCTTTCCTCCATACTTCTTCTTCTTCCAGTAATTTTTTTTAAGAAAAAAAAACTCCAAAAACTACTCGTATCATTTCTCATCCTTTATTTTATAGAAGTTAGGGGGGAATAAAATAAAATAAAATTGATATCCATCATTAATAGATTCTTTTCCAAAATATCATCCACCTAAAAACATGTCATAAAATATTCAATGCAATATGTAACTCCCACTATTTTTGGTTTTATTCTCTCCATTTATTTTATAAATTTAATATATTCTCCCTCAAAATCCTCCACTCAAGAATAAATTAGAAAAACATGCAACTCCTCATTTGTTGCTATTCTTCTCATAAAATAAGTTAATTATATTCTTCTCTAACTCCCCTTTTGCATATAACTCCCCACAAAATAAAATTCCAAGTGTCATTTCCTCCATAAAATAAAATGAATATAATATTTTTCCACCACAAAGTTAAACTATTATTCAATGGAAGTATTTTTCATTTGACAATTAATTACTTTTTATACATTCTAAATATTTATTTACTTGTTATATCTTAAAATATAATTAATAAATTATTATATAGTATATGAAAAATAATCTAATCACAAATTAAAAATGTATACTATATAATATACAACATCTTGTTAAGAGATGAAGCCCAACAGACACATTGCTTTTCCCTCCAATTATTTGTCTATTCACATTCTTCTTTGGTGTGAAATGTAACATTATATATGCTACAGATTTCATTGTAAATGTTGTTGTTGAGAATAATAAAATTCCTTTGATTAGTGTGGATGTAGCCATATTTTGGTGAACCATGATAAATACTGGTGTCTTGTCTTTATTGTTTTTCTTATATGTTTTATACTTTATTTGTTGCACTTCTATTTCACTCTTCTTTTATTCACAATTTGTATCAGAGCTGTACGATGACGGTATAGGTGATTGGGAAATCGGTACTAAATTTCCTGAGTTATGGAGGAAGCGAAGATAGAAAAATTATTAGGTTAGAATTTCGGTTTGTGGAAGGTGCAAATGGAGTCATTGCTCATAAAACAGGACCTCTCAATCGTGCTTGATGGGAAAGAAAAGAATCCAAGTTTGATGCTAGATGAAGAGTGGGAGAAGTTGAATAAGAAGGAAAAAGCTATGATTTTCCTCTCGCTGTCCAGTAACGTATTGTTTAATGTTTCAATATAAAAGACTTCAAAATAATTGTGGGAAAAACTTTCCTCGATGTATGAGATGAATTTAGCATCTAATAAGGTATTTATTATGAAGAGGTTATATAACCTGAAAATGAAAGAAGGTGGAATTGTGTCCAACCACCTTAATGAGTTTAACACATTGGTTAATCAATTCGTTTTAGTGGGCATTAGCTTGGATGATGAGATTAAATAAATTTTATTGTTGTGTTTTCTACCTAATAGTTGGGAGGGAGTTGTTATGGCTGTGAGTACTTCAGTGGCTGCTAAAAATAAATTGAAGTTTGACGATGTCGTAGCTACACTCCTTAGCAAAGATATGAGTAGGAAGAACCAAGAAACCTCTTTTGGCAAAGCCCTAACTGTTGTTAGTAGAGGAAGGCCTCGACATAGAGGCAAAGAAAATAACAGGAGAAGATCAAAATTTGCGAAAAGGTCAAAATCTAGAGGTAGAATTGGCGACTGTTGGTTTTGTGGTAAGGCTGGTCACACTAAAAAAGACTGTTATTCCTATAAGAAGGCACAAGAGAAGGTTAGAGACAGTGAGGCTAATGCTATCTATGACAACTCTGATAGTGTTTTGGTTTTATCCGTAAGTGAAATCACTTCAGATTTGTGGGTTTTAGATTTGTGCGCATCTTTCCATGCTACCTCTTGTATGAATGCCTTCTCAAATTATCAAGAAGGACAGTTCGGGAATGTTTACTTGGTGTCATGTCCTCGATTTGGAGATAGATTAATTTAATTAATTATGTTGTCCAAATATTGTTATTTCATAAGGATGACCAATTGATTAATTTAATTTAATTAAATATTAAATTAATTATTTATAAAGTTATCCTAAAAAAAAAACAATATCATAAGGTGACTTTATATTTAATTAATTTAATAATAAAGTGACTAAAAATAAAATATATCATAAAGTCACTTAAGTTAAAAAATATCTTTTATCCCACATTGACAAGAAAAGTGTGTGGGCTCTCCTATGAAAAGTATAAGAAGAAGCTTGGGTTAGGCATTTGGACATCTTGAGTTGAATACATCTTTTCTACTACATTGTTGAAGCTGAATGCTTAGCTTGTTGATTTCCAGTCGTCGTTTGTGAAAGACCAAACTTAGCTGGTTACTTCCAATTTCGGTTGTGAAATATCAATCCTAGTTTGGAATATTGAGAAAGTTACTTTAGACTTTCTATTTGTGCTTCACTGAAGAAATTTCCAATTTCGTTTGTGAACCCTAGTTTGGAATATTGAGAAAGTTACTTCAGACTTTCTATTTGTGCTTCATTGAAGAAATTTCCAGTTTCATTTGTGAAATATTAGACCTAGCTGGGTGAGTTTGGAGGAGATATTTCAGTCTTCTCAAATATGCAAATTTAATGGCCATAGGCCAAATTTGGAGGGAATCAATTAGGGATTATCATTGAAGACATTTTCAGTTTGTCACTCAGTTATTTTCAGTCTTGTGGTCGATTTATTACTCAGATTTCAATCATATACTTGAAGGGAAAATCATGGAATTTATCAAGGAAGAATCATAGCATTATTGCTAGAAAGTTCGCGGTTGTTTGAGGAACAATCGTGGGTTCATTGGCCATTGTCTTGGAGGAGAATATTCTGGAACTCACTCAGTTTGATTGCAACTTAAATATGATCAGATTAGCTCAAGGGAAAGTTGTGAAATAATGACTTCATGAGGCGCTGGGTATTGGATGCTTATTGATTAGCATGTTGGTGAAGTGGTGACGATTTGTTGAAGACCTTGTTCGCTATTGTATGCCATGTTCTTTAATGTTTCAGTTTGTAATCATTGCTGCCAATATAGTAGCTTTTGAGTCATTCATAATATCATTGTAATCTAGGTGACCAGCTGCATATTCGTAATTTGGTTGAGATTCAACATTGGCAATTAAATAACAAGAAGGTTGGAAGTTGCATCACAAGTGTTTGATAAAATGTGTGATGGATGTAGCTCTCTACTTGCATGAATGGATTGCATACTAAGTGTTTGTGAGAATGTATGATTTTTGAAGGTTCATATTTTCTCTTGAAGTTTACATGATAACTGTTTGTCACAATGCCTAATAGTTGTATGTTGTTAAGTGACACCATTTTCAGTCAATAAGGTTGCTAGCTAAGTGTTTTCTAGAATACCTATTAGCTATAGCTATACATTGACACAGTTGCACTTCACTTTCAGTCATTATAAGGCATTGTATCTCATCTCAGCCATTAGCTTCAACTTTTAAAGGAGTTCAGGCAATGCACGACAATTGTTTGTCATAATGTCTCTTGCTGCTATTATGCATTTGCATTATACTTTCAGTCTTCATTGAGCATTGGGAAGTCATTAAAAGTCCATTGCATTGCATTACCATTTAGTTTCAGTCCTTGCACACTTTCATTTGAGTCATTTAATTTATCAAAACATCATATGCATTTAAAATTACAAAAAAGAAACAACAATCAACAAGTACATATTTCACTTGGCAAGTGTTTGACAAAATTCTCAAGGTTCTAATCAACAAGATGAAGGTCATATCTAGCAAGGTACATTACAGTGGTATCAGAGCCATTGTTCCTGCCAGCCTGTTGGGGTAGAGTTGTGTTGGTTTTAGCTACTTAATTGCAGATAAGAAAATTTCAGTTGGACACCATGTTTTCAAAAGAAGATATTAAACAATTGAATGCCATGATGGAAGAGTTAAGGAAGAGTCGTGAAAGGATGGAAAAATTGGCTTCATAACTAGGGTTCATGAAGTCTATGGCATCCATTTTTAAAAGGTCTTCATCGCATGACAAAAAGGAGAAACACGAGGTAACTACAGGTGATATATCTAGAAACCTCTATGATGAATTTTCAACAGCGAATGAGAGGGAAAATCAGACTTACATAGAGGGAGATGATGAGCACAAAACACTTCATGATGACTTCAAGAGTAAAGAAGAGCAAGTGATGGTTGAAGACAAACAAATTACTTTGGAGTAGCTACATGAAGATAAGGTTTCTTGTGATGATTCCTTAGGTGAGTCTAGCAATGCTTCATCCTACCATGGAAAAGATTCAGATTGTGGTTCAATGAATGTTACATATGAACGTTCGTTGAAGGCCCAAGATATAGAAGTGTATGTGAAAATTGATCCTTCACTTAGTGGAGCAGCCACTAGTGTTTTGAATACACATGATGAAGGTGACACTCTACAATGGCATGATATGATTACTGACTTGTTTGAGGACAATAGCATTAAGATCCATCATTCTCATGAGGTTAAAGCTTTTGATCATAAGAAAAT
Source organism: Sequoia sempervirens (assembly GCA_007258455.2). NCBI lineage: Eukaryota > Viridiplantae > Streptophyta > Pinopsida > Cupressales > Cupressaceae > Sequoia > Sequoia sempervirens. Next base: position 567,616,763 of record VDFB02000015.1, on the reverse strand, counting down.
CAATGATATGTTTCATGGCAGCCCTACACCAATTGATAAACATGAAAATAAGAGGACTGATTTTGTATATTTTGGCATGGGAGAAGTAAAGAGGTCTAAAAAAATGAATGAAGAATGGATGAGGAAAGCCAAAGAGGCTAAGCTGGTGGCTACCAATGCAAGAAAAAATCTTCAAGAAGTCAAAGAAAAGGTCAATCTTCTTAACATAGCAAGGAAAAAAAGGATTGATGACATTAGAAGACTCCTTGAATCTAAAAATACATATTGTTCTAATGAGGATGATGAGGTGTGCTTGATTCCAAGCAAGAAGAAACAAGAACAGGTTGAGAATTCTTCATATGAGGCTGAAGTTGTTCGTAGCTTGGAGACTCAGTTGAAGGTGAAGGAGGATGAGATTATTTCAGCCCTATCTCATCAAGATAGGATGCACAAAAGAATCAAGGATCATCTTTGGGCAGTTCAGTTTGAGAGAAGACAAAAGGGGATTGGAGATGAGTCTTCTCTTGATGATTTGTAGGTTGTCAAAGAAGGTATGGAGACAATGAAGTCAAATTATTTGAACCTTCTTTTAGATCGTGACCACCTTCTTAACCTCGTTAAGGAGTTGATTCCTTCTAGGACTTGCACATTGGGTGTTAGTAATGTTCCAGTTTCTCTCCAGGGAGTAGATGACATTCATGATGGTGATGATATTGATTTTCTTGCATAGAGTAGTGAGTCTTCTTCTTATGATGGATGGAGTACACCTAACTATGATGGTATTCCTTTGGCACCATCAGGGGAGTTTCATCTCGATTGTATCTTGAGGTGTGCTCATTAGTTTGTTTTCAGTCCACATGTACATGATTTGATGATGACATCGACGACATAAGGAGGTGGGTTGAACATGTGGTGTTTAGGATCACTCTGGTGCGATACATTTCTGATTTTAGGTGATGAGTCCTAGTCTCTTGCTTGGCCCTTCCCAGTTGGTGGCTTCCAGAAGCAAGGTTTTGAGATTTGGTCAGATGGGATTTTAGGGGGAGGTATCAGAGTTGCACAACGGATTTCAGATGGAGTTGATTCACAGAGTTGGGATCTAGGATTTCCATTGCTAGTTGGATGGCTTTATTGGTTGATAAAGATTGACTGCTTCTTGGGTTCCAGTTACACACATATGTTATGGGATTGCACATGCTGCAGGATCACTTGGGATTCGGGTGGTTGGTGGATAGGTGCAGGTGATTCTCCATTTTGGGCTTCAGGTACTGCGGCAGTTGGATGGTCTGGCAGTGTGGATTTCTTGAGGACAAGCAATCTTTGGGAAGGGAGGACTGCCATGTCCCTGATTTGGAGATAGATTAATTTAATTAATTATGTTGTCCAAATATTGTTATTTCATAAGGATGACTAATTGATTAATTAAATTAAATTAAATATTAAATTAATTATTTATTAAGTTATCCTAAAAAAATTACAATATCATAAGATGACTTTATATTTAATTAATTTAATAATAAAGTGACTAAAAATAAAATATATCATAAAGTCACTTAAGTTAAAAAATATCTTTTATCCCACATTGACAAGAAAATTGTGTGGGCTCTCCTATGAAAAGTATAAGAAGAATCTTGGGTTAGGCATTTGGACATCTTGAGTTGAATACATCTTTTCTACTACATTGTTGAAGCTGAATGCTTAGCTTGTTGATTTCCAATCATCGTTTGTGAAAGACCAAACCTAGCTGGTTACTTCCAATTTCGGTTGTGAAATATCAACCCTAGTATGGAATATTGAGAAAGTTAATTCAAACTTTCTATTTGTGCTTCATTGAAGAAATTTCCAGTTTCGTTTGTGAAATATCAGACCTAGCTGGGTGAGTTTGGAGGAGATATTTCAGTCTTCTCAAATATGCAAATTTAATGGCCATAGGCCAAATTTGGAGGGAATCATTTGGGGAATATCATTGAAGACATTTTTAGTTTGGCACTCAGTTATTTTCAGTCTTGTGGTCGATTTATTGCTCAGATTTTAGTCATATACTTGAAGGAAAAGTCATGGAATTTATCAAGGAAGAATCAAAGCATTATTGCTAGGAAGTTCGCAGTTGTTTGAGGAACAATTGTGGGTTCATTGGCCATTGTCTTGGAGGAGAATATTCTGGAACTCACTCAGTTTGATTGTAGCTTAAATATGATCAATTAGCTCAAGGGAAAGTTGTGAAATAATGACTTCATGAGGCACCGGGTATTGGATGCTTATTGATTAGCATGCTGGTGAAGTGGTGATGATTTGTTGAAGACCTTGTTCGTTGTTATATGCTAGGTTCTTTAATGTTTTAGTTTGTAATCATTGCTTCTAGTATAGTAGCTTTTGAGTCATTCATAATATCATTGTAATCTAGGTGACCAACTGCATATTCATAATTTGGTTGAGATTCAACATTGGCAATTGAATAACAAGAAGGTTGGAAGTTGCATCACAAGTGTTTGCTAAAATGTGTGATGGTTGTAGCTCTCTACTTGCATGAATGGATTGCATACTAAGTGTTTGTGAGAATGTATACTTGTTGTAGGTTCATATTTTCTCTTGAAGTTTACATGATAACTGTTTGTCACAATGCCTAATAGTTGTATGTTGTTAAGTGACATCATTTTCAGTCAATAAGGTTGCTAGCTAAGTGTTTGCTAGAATACCTATTAGTTGTAGCTATACATTGACATAGTTGCACTTCACTTTCAGTCATTATAAGGCATTGTATCTCATCTCAGCCATTAGCTTTAGCTTTTAAAGGAGTTCGGGCAATGCATGACAATTATTTGTCATAATGTCTCTTGCTGCTATTATGCATTTGCATTATACTTCCAGTCTTCATTGAGCATTAGGAAGTCATTAAAAGTCCATTGCATTGCATTACCATTTAGTTTTAGTCCTTGCACACTTTCATTTGAGTCATTTAATTTATCAAAACATCAAATGCATTTGAAATTACCAAAAAGAAACAACAATCAACAAGTACAGATTTCGCTTGGCAAGTGTTTGACAAAATTCCCCAGGTTCTAATCAGCAAGATTAAGGTCATATCTAGCAAGGGACATTACAGTTGGGGGATAAAAAATCTTTGGAAATCATTGGTAAAGGTGATTTTCTCTTACAATCCAAGAATGGAAGCACATGGATTTTGCAAGATGTTAAACATGTTCCAAAACTCAAGAAGAATCTAATTTCTATAAGCCAACTTTTTTCACAAGGCTGCAATACCTCTTTCTTTCTAGATTCATGGAAAGTTACTAAGGGTGTCCTGCAGATTGCCAAAGGAGATAGAGTGGGCAGCTTATATATTTTTGAGAATGACTCTCAAGTGGGAGCTGCTATGGCACTAACGGACAATGAGACCATACTTTGGCACCAACGTCTTGGACATATGAGTAGGAAAGGCCTTGAAGTGATGATCAAAAGAGATCAATTACTGGGTTTGAAATAAGTGGATTTGGAATTTTTCCAACATTGTCTTTATGGCAAACAAAAGAGGGTTAGCTTCTTGAAGTCGGGTCATGCAAAGAATACCTCACCTTTGGAGCTTGTTTACTCGTATGTCTTTGAATTGATTGAGGTAACCTCTCTTGGATGGGCTAACTATTTTGTAACTTTCCTTGATGATTGCACTAGGAAGGTCTAGATTTTTAGGCTTAATAGGAAATCTGAAGTCTTTAGTAAATTCAAAAACTTTAAAGCCTTAGTTGAAAATTAGAGTGGGCATAACATCAAATGTTTGCAAACAGATAATGGTGGCGAATTTTTCTCCCTATAGTTTGATAATTTTTGTGCCTAAAATGGTATTTGAAGAATCAAAGTTGTTCCTTTTACACCTCAAGAAAATGGGGTTGCAGAGATGTTAAATAAAACAATTTTGGAGAAATCATGTTGTATGCTTTCCAATGCTAGATTGGGAAAAGAGTTTTTGGTTGAATCTTGCAACACAATAGTTTATCTCATTAACCGGAGCCCATCATCCTGGTTGGATTTTGGTATTCCAGAGGAGTGGCTTGGAAAGCGAATCTCCTATTTACATCTTCGGGTATTCAGATGTGAAGCGCTTGCTCTTGTTCCCAAGGAGAAATGATCCAAACTGGATCCCAAATCACAGAAGTGCATTTTTGTTGGGTATGGTGAAGATCAGTACAAATTCAGGCTGTGGGATCCTATCGTTAATAAGATTACTCACAGCACGGATGTGGTTTTCAATGAACACGTTTTTCTAGCTTTGCAAACATAGGTAGTAGACACTAAGGAATATGTTCCCTTCTCTGCATTTGAAAAGATTCACTCACATGGGTCACCTAGAGGTAATTTGTAGTCAGGTAGAGTAGGTGGAATAAATCATTCACCCACCTCTGTTTTATCCCTAGCGCCTTCTACATCATCATCTTTGTTTTCTCTGAATGATGAAGGAGGTATTACTCTGGCGCCTCCTCACCCAGAGCTTTCACCACCCAACACAGCCTATACTTGGTCTGCACAAAATGGCGATGCAAAATATTTTTTTGAGCAGCCCTCATATGTTTTTTCATAGCCTTCTGGGAGTGAAATCCTACCTCCAAAAGTCTTTGTGCAACCTTCACATGAATCGCTGCCTCCTCTACCCACTGCACAACCTCCAATTCTCCATGCGCAGGCTCCAATTCATGCTGCACAACCTTCAAAACTTATTATGCAAACTTTATTACATTAAACACAACCTTTCTTACCTCTTACGAAGCCTTCTCAGGCTTTTTTGCAACCATCTTCAGGTCCTATGGAAGTTTCCTCACATGTTACACAACCCATAAACTCTTCAATTGGTGACTTTATACAAACACAAGGAAATGTGTAGGAACAGGGGACTCTGCCACTTGGAGACATACAAAGGAAGAGTTTGAAAGAAAATGTTCAGAACAAAGGTAATTTGCAAACTGAAATAGAAAATGTTCAAAGTCAATTACAAAGAATGTGTTTGGAAGATTCAAATGTGCCACAACAGGGTCCTCATTTAAGGAGGTCTACCTGGGAGAGGAGACATCCTTCGAAGTTTTCAAATTATGAATTGTTATATTCAGAGCAGGCCTAAGCCTGAACTTTTGATTTCTAATCAAATTGAACCAACTACTTTCAAAGAGGATTGCATGGAAATTGATTCTGCGAAATGGAAAGAGGAAATTCAAGATGAAATGAGTTTTTTGCAGGCTAATAATACTTGGGATTTAGTGCCGCTTTCACCTAATCAAAGACCCTTGAAGAATCGTTGGGTATACAAGTTGAAAGAAGAGGATGCATGAAAGAAACGTTATCGTGCCAAACTAGTTGTAAAGGGGTATGATCAACAAAAAGGCATATATTTTAATAAGATTTTCTCTCCAGTTGTGAGAATGAACACAATCCGGGCAGTTTTGGGATTGGCTACAGTTTGGGATCTTGAACTTGACTAGTTGGATGTCAAGACAACCTTTCTACATGGTGATGTTGATGAAAAGCTGTACATGGAGCAGCTAGAAGGTTTTAAGAAATAGGGACAGGAACATCTATATTGCAGGTTCAAGTGCAGCTTGTATGGGCTCAAGTAAGCCCCGCGACAATGGTATCTCAAGTTTTATCGATTCATGATTGAGAAAAAGTTCTTAAGGTGTGAATCGGATCCATGTGTCTATTATAAGTAGCTTCCTAATGGTGAGTTTTTTATTCTCTTGCTTTACGTTGATGACATGTTGGTAGTCGGTACTAGTACAAGGATTGTTTCTGAGTTGAAGGCACAATTAGCTAAGAGATTTTCTATGAAAGACTTAGGCACAACCAAGAATATTCTTGGAATGACAATCACTAGGGATAGATGAAAGATGAAGATCATGTTGTCACAAAAGGCATACATTGACAAGGTTGTAGAAAGATTTGGTATGGCTGATGCGAAGGTTGTTTCTACTCCTCTTGCTACCCATTTTTTTTTATCTTCTAATTTGTGTCTAAAAACACAAGAGGATAAAGAGTTTATGGAAGGTATTCCTTAGAAATCTGCAGTTGGTAGTATTATGTATGCTATGGTCTCCACTCATCCCGATGTTTCTCATGCAGTGGGAGTTGTGAGTAGGTTCATGAGCAATCCTAGAAAGCCTCATTGGGAAGCGGTCAAATGGATATTAAGGTATCTTAAAGGCACTTCTGATTATGCTTTATGTTTTGGTGGCAATAATGTACAACTGCAAGGTTTCAATATTGATTCTGATCTTGTCGGAGATATAGTTAAACATAGATCTACTACTGGTTATGTTTTCATGTTTGCTGGAGCTGCCATTAGTTGGGTCTTGAGGCTACAACATTTTGTTGCTCTTTCTTCTGCCAAAGTTGAGTATTTGGCTCTTTCTAAAGATGTTAGGGAGATGCTTTGGTTACAATTATTGTTTAGTGATTTGATATGTCAGCAAAGTGATTATGTTTTATTTTGTGATAGTTGCAGTGCCATTTTTATGGCTCACAATCATTCATCTCAGTGTTGTTCAAAACATATTGACATACATGCTCATTTCATTTGTCATGTGGTTGAAGAGGGAAAGTTACAAGTTTCAAAAATTGACACAAAGGTCAATTCAGCAAATATCTTGACCAAGGTTGTTCCCAAAGAGAAGTTCAAATGCGCTAGGACTTCTCTTGGTCTGGTTAAGAAGAAGTAACACTAAATTTAGAGTAGGGGAATGCTTGGTGAGTTGCAGCATCCATTGGACTTCAAGTGGGAGATTGTTAAGAGATGAAGCCCAACAGACACATTGCTTTTCCCTCCAATTATTTGTCTATTCACATTCTTCTTTGGTGTGAAAAGTAATATTATATATGTTGCAAATTTCATTGTAAATGTTGTTGTTGAGAATAATAAAATTCCTTTGCTCAGTGTGGATGTAGCCATATTTTGGTGAACCACGATAAATACTGGTGTCTTGTCTTTATTGTTTTTCTTATCTGTTTTATACTTTATTTGCTACACTTCTATTTCGCTCTTCTTTTATTCACACAACTAATACATAATTTAATATATTATTAGTATATTATATTATAAAATTATTTTTAATATATTATATGTTATATTAATATATTATATTAATATATTCAATTATCATGTAATATATTAATTTAACATTATATTATAATATAACTCACTAACTCATAAAAAAACATGAATGGTGCTGCTAGGCGGGAATCGCTGCGGGGGAGATGGTTTGAATGCTGAGGATGGGGGTGACGATGCAGATGGAGATGACACAGATGAGGATGGTAATGTTGGTGGGTGGTTTCCTTGGTGTTGCTGGCTCTGTGCCGTCGATGTTGATGGAGGCCATCCTAGTAGGTTTTGTGGCTGTGGGGGACAACTTCTTATTGTTGTCTCTCTTTCTTTCTGGCGGGTTGTTGAGGCTTTGTGCCTCTCTACTAGTGGTTTTGTTGTGGTTCCTTTGGGGGAACTTGGGGTCGCATTTTCATGGGTTGTGGACTTTGCCGATTTTTGGTTGGGTCTTTCTTTCAGAGGTGCTTTGTTCATTTTGGTTGCTGTTTGTTGTGGATGCAAATGGAGGTCGTTGGGCAGGTTGGCGATTGTTTCTACCTCGGTTGTTGCTGGTAAGGCCGTTTATGGATGGCTTAAGGATGGGATTGAGGATGGCGTTGGTTTTGAGGCCATTGGAGGTAGTTGGGTGGTTGAGAGGCCTCTCTTTCCCTCCCTCCCTGCCTTGATTGGGGTTGCTGGTGTGGATGGCTACAGTGCCTTGATTTCTTCTATCCCTTCTAGGAATGTCCTTGGTTGGTTGGGTGCTATGGGTCAAGTTGGTTCTTGGCTTTTGGCATCCCCTTCTTTTCTTTGGTTGCCCTCTTGGCTGTGAGTGGGCTTTGGTTTTTCTAAGGTTTTCTAGTTGCAGAATGGGTTGTCTTTGTTCTTATTCGGTGTAATAGGAAGGCTTGGTGGCTTTTCTTGTTGGTTTGTTCTGCTTCTAGTTTTTCCTTGGTTACTTTTAGCTTCTACCTGTTGTTTGTTGGGTGGCTCTGTTGTGGGTGTTTTGGTTTTGAAGTGTTTTGGGTTCATTTTTTCCTCTTAGTTGAATGGTGGTCTTTCCCTCTGGTTGTTTGTTGGGAGTTTGGGCTTATCTCTAGCTCCTACCGGTGTGTAGGGGTTGCTTGGTGTTCTTTGCTGTTGGTCCTTCTCCTAATTCTCTTCTTGTTTGGGTTCCCTTGTTCCTCTAGGGGGTTGGGTGTTCTTGTTCATTCTGAGATTGGGACTACTCCTTTGGTGGTCTTTTGGCCTGTGGGTCTTTTTGCTGATGTGCTCTCTATGGCCCTATTCTCCTTGGATTTTTTGCTATTGAGGCCTTGTTCTCTCTGGCTGCGTACATTTGGTCCCTCTTTGCTGAAGATGTTCTTCCTATCGCTCCCCAGGTGTTTGATGTTGGGGTGTGTGGTTTTCTCGTGGTTAGAGTTGCTTATTTTGCTGGTTCAACTTTGGTTTGTTGCTGGGTTTTTGTCTATGGAAACTTAGAAAGGTTCTTTTGGGAATATTGTTAAGGTAGACTACTGGTTTGTTTCTAAGATTCTTTTCCCTGTCCACAGTTTATTTCTGGTGCAGTGTATACTGAAGGATGCTATGGTTGTGTGCTTGGCTACTGTGTTAGATTTCCCCCCTAGTCCTATGGAGGTGGACCTCCCTCAGCTGTTCTTATTGAGGTGGGAAGGTCTCCTATGGAGGTGGAGGTGGAGGGTGCAGGCGATTTCTGGATGTGGTGGTCTTGTTGCTTGTAGCATCCTCTCTAATAGAGGGGAGCTCAGTCCTATTGAGGTGGCTTTGGAGTTGGTATCCTGTTCCCAGAATGCTTCGAAGGAGATGTTGCTGCTGGAGCTTCCCATGGATGAGCTAGGTTCTTTGTTGGTGTCCTACACCATTAAATTAGTTTTCTTTCTTGGCTCTTTGGTGCCTTCCAAGAGTGGCTAGTGTGTTGTTGCCTAGCTGATGTAGGAAGTTTCCTTGTATCTCTATTGTGGGTTTCTGATCCTGAGTAAAATCAGGTGGCTTACATTGTTTGTGATTAGGGGGTTGAAGGTGTCTTACACCATTATGCTGATTCTCTTTCTTGGCTCTGGGATGTTTAATATGAGCGGCGGGTTTGCTGATGCCTGGCGGATGTAGGCAGGGTCTGTGAATATCTAAAAGGGTTTCTAGTCCTGGTTAAAACCAGTTTGTTTAAGGGTCTCAGGCCCTTAACTATTTATTTTTTGTAGCGTGTGTAGTCATGAGTTATCTTTAGTGGATGTTGTGGGGCTGCTGTTGGTTTATGATGTATTTTAATGTAACTTGTTTACCTTTGTTATGGGTTCCAGGCCCCATCAAAAACCATTTTTTACCCTTAATCAAAACATTATATTATAATATATATTCTATATAATATGAAACATATAACATATATAATTTAATATATTAGATAATAATTTTATAATATTATATTATAATTTTATATAATGTGATATATTATTTTTTTAATAGTTTAATATATATTGGATTATATATTATATTAAATTAACATCTAATATATTAAATTAATTTTGTGATGAGAGACATTGTTATCTTGATTTTTTATTTATATTTATAATAAATTTATTTACTTTTTATTAAAAAAATTATTGGTTCAAATAATTCATATGTTTAGTTTAAACATAAAAATGTAATAATGAAGTAGAAATTTTTTACTTTTGTTTATTTTTAAATTTTTAAATTATATTTTAAAACTTTAATATGTAAAATATCAAATTTTTTTAATAAATATTATAAAATCAACCTCATACCAAACTTGACATTATAAAATTATTTATTTATACAAAAATATATTATAAGAGTATTGGTAAATTTTTACATGTAATTTTATGAAATTCACAAACTACATGTAAATATTATAAAATATTTAAATAATGTAAAGGATGTTGATACATCCTTTGAAAAAATATATATTTTAAAATACTTGGAGTAAGTTTATTATTTTAAAAAGTAATTAGCATCATATTTTTTAGAGTAAATGATGTTTCAATTCTAATAATGTGATTTTATTTTTAAATTAAAAATTAAAAATTAGATAAATAATTTTATGTTGTATAAAATATAAATATTATATAATATTCACAACTAGATGTAAATATTATTAAATATGTAAATCATGAATATTATAAAAAATTGAAAAATTTAGATAAAAAATCATTTAACATTTGTAAAGAAAAAGTAATATGTTCAATAAAATTTCAAGATCAATCAATTATTTTATTTTTCTAAAAAATAGAAAATCATACAATATTACAAATAAAAATTAACAAACACACACAAATATAAATACTAAAAAATAAAAAAATATTAATTATTTAAAATTATTGAAAAAATTATTGGTTCAAATAATTCATATGTTTAGTTTAAACATAAAAAATATAATAATGAAGTAGAATTTTACTTTTATTTAATTATTTAATTATTTAATTATATTCTTATATTTTAATATGTAAAATATTGTTAAATTTATTTTCAATTTTTTTAATATATTACATTAGATTATTTTTAAAATTCCTAAGTGCATGAACACGATCCTAAATCTATGTAATCAACGCCTCTCCAAGCACAAATATTACTTCTAAACCATGTCAGTTCTATAAATCATGATCATTTCTAACCAGTGATGGGTTGAAAAACCATGCCTTCCCACTTCCACTAAGATTTGAGCTCCAAAGCCTTACTTGCACTTTTTAGTCAAACTATGATTTGGGTTCTCTTATCTCATCTTTTAAGTTTTGGTTCACATATACTCTAGGGTATTACCAACTGCAAACTAGTAATCTAAATTTCTTATAATGTTGTGTCACCAAGAATCTTGCAATTCTCTATTAGTGCAGTATCTCAAAAATTTAAAACAAAGAAATGACATAAACATACTAATACAACTAAATGTTCACACCATGAAGACAAAGAGTAATTGAAATTATAAAAGAAAATCCTCGAAACAAGGCTATGTATGGTTCAGATGAACATTTTTTACCATTTGTAGTTCACTAAGATATGCTACTCTAAAATATATGGAAGTTCAAACATGGACAAAAAGGTGCATTTATACTTGGACACATTAGGCTTTTAGTTATTTTAGTGTATTTCTCATTTGGAGAGGACTGGGACTGCCCTTCACCCATTCAATTGTCATGTGTTTCATAATTCTTGAATCAAGGGTCTTAACTAGCATATGTAAGATCATGTCCACATGCCCTAAACCTGTATGCAATGTCATTATCCTCAACTGACCATTATGTATACCAATATCCAAAGTTTAAAAGCACTGTCATTGAAAATAAACAATATTGCTATTCTTCATAGACCATCCTTTTAATGCATTGTTGGAATTTGTTCTCACTAAAATGGTGCACAATCTTCAGGTGTCATCACAATTTATGTCTTTTATTCTCAGTTAACTAGGAAATTGTTAATGAATAATTAATTGAAATCCAAAACCTTATTATATTATTATATTTACCTTATTCAGGATGCATTTATGTATTGCATAACCCTTACATGCACCGTTAAGGAAATTATGAAGTGTGCACAATCAAAAGAAAACGCATGAAATATTGTTATCTATTCCTAAATTTTTTGTATAAGATGTTCACAAACAACAAAAAAGAGCATGACTCTTGACTTCTAAATTATTCATAACTTGTAGATTAAGGAGTCGGTAGAAGGAAATGGATATAACATAGCTTACAAGGAAAGTGAGATACAAGGGACCAAGATCTTACAATGACTTGGTTGACATCTCATCAAAAGTAAAATATACACTGTGACAAATGTTGTAAAGCCTTGCAGTAGGGCAGCTTGCTCCAATTCAAAAAATGAAACTTTATGTTTAATTTTAGTATCCACCATAGTCTCTTGTTGTATTTAAATGCATTGCTCTGTCTTCTTCCACTATACAGTCATAAAAAGTGTCTTTCTTTCATGTCTCTGTCAACCTTTAATCTGCCATAAGGTCTATCCAGTTGTTCCCTAGATCTTTTCTTCTAAATAACATCACATCTCCCTAATATTTGTAGTTTCTCTTTGTTGATATGACACTCTCTTCCTCTCCTATTCCATGTCATTTCCCACTTTCCTGTTAAAGATCTTAGGTAGGTTTCTTATAGAAATACACATGCATTGTTGAGTTAAATCAAATAATTTTTTTTGTTCTAGGAATAAAAAGAATTATGTTTTGTGTAATTGGTAGATTGTCAAAATGCTTGAAAAAACTATGGAACCTTCAAGGATTATTTTAAAATATTATTACTTGACTTTGTTAAGTTATAAGAACAAGATTCAAATAAAACAGAATAACATGAACATTGGTTGCATTTTTATCCAACATTGACCATAATTGGTTTCCATCTGAAAGTAGTTTTCTTGTTTTGTGTTAGGATGGGCATGACAACTTACTAGTGCAATAGACTTTTATAGGAGAAATAACTGATTGTTTTTTCTTGGCCTTCATTAATAAGACAATAGTGCATACCATGTATTTAACTATTTTTTTCAAAACCATGCATGTGAACTTCTTTTGATTGAAGTTTCTATCCTTACTTCTGATAACATGACAACAACCCATAAGCTAATTACTTCGTTTGGTATGGGGGTTTGAACTTTGAAGTTTTCATCTGTTGTGAAAATTTATTCTTCGCTGAAAGTAGGACCCAGTTGGATAGTTTTGGAAAGTATATGTTGACTTAGGAATGCAATATTGACACAAAAAATTCATAATACCTTGATCATGAAGTGTCAACATTCAATTAATGTGTCGACTACCCCTAGCTGGTTCTAGGAATTCATTTTATTCTTGGATTTCATAGGTATGGTTTGCAAGAATCAATCAGATTTTTAAAATTCCTAAGTGCATGAACACGATCCTAAATCTATGTAATTAATGCCTCTCCAAGCACAAATATTACTTCTAAACCATGTTGGCTCTATAAATCATGATCATTTCTAACCAGTGATGGGTCGAAAAACCATGCCTTCCCACTTCCACTAAGATTTGAGCTCCAAAGCCTTATTTGCACTTTTCAGTCAAACTATGTTTTGGGTTCTCTTATCTTATGTTTTAAGTTTTGGTCCACATATACTCTAGGGTATTTCTAACTGCAAAATAGTAATATGAATTTCTTATAATGTTGTGTCACCAAGAATCTTGCAATTCTCTATCAGTGTAATATCTCAAAAAAATAAATTAAAGAAACAACATAAAAATACTAATACAACTAAATGTTCACACCATGAAGACAAATGGTAACTTAAATTATAAAAGAAAAGCCTCGAAACAAGGCTATGTATGGTTCAGATGAGCAATGCTTACCATTTGCAGTTCAATAAGATATGCTACTCTAAAATATATGGAAGTTTAGACATGGAAAAAAAGGTTCATTTATACTTGGACACATCATGCTTTTAGTTTTTTTTAGTGTATTTCTCATTTGCAGAGGACTGGGACTGCCCTTCACCTATTCAATTGTCATGTGTTTCATAATTCTTGAAGCAAGGGTCTTAACTAGCATATGTAAGATCATGTCCACACGCCCTAAACTTGTATGCAATGTCATTATCCTCAACAGACCATTATGTATACCAATATCCAAAGTTTAAAAGCACTATCATTGAAAACAAACAATATTGCTATTCTTCATAGACTATCCTTTTAATGCATTGTTGGCATTTGTGCACAATCTTTAGGTGTCATCACAATTTGTGTCTTTTATTCTCAATTAAATGTGATCCTCAATCTTCAACATTTAGTACAAATATTACAACAGTGCCAACTGTAGCATAAACCAAAAAATTGACAAATTTCAAGATTATTATAAAGTTATTTTATTATCAACATTGTTTCTATAACTTTGTAGACACAACAAATTAAAGCATAACTATTCTTGAACATTTTGGTAGGAACTTTGCTGCTTTGCAGCTCTTGTTATTATTAGCTTCTCTAAATGATCAGAAATATAAATCATATCCACAAAAAAATAAACTAAGGTTTTCTCTAAGTGATAATCACTTTATAATAAGGTCAATGATAACTATAATTAGCAAAATGATACCACCAACTAATTATGCAACTTGCTAACTAGAACCCTCAAAGTGGTAATAACATGTTAATTCAACAAATTAATAATGATAATCCTAGATTATAATAACATTGTCTATAAAATATAATGCTAACAATTAATAACTTGATAGCTATTAAGATGATAACTAAAATTAACTCAATAACTATTCAAAAAGATATCTAAAATTGTCAAACATTAATAACTTGAGAACCTTTCAAATGATAAATAAGATTATCAAAATTATAATAACTTGAAAAACTGCTCAATACCTTTGAAATACATATAAGGAAATATCAAATCATTATCCTAATAAATATCGCATAAATAATAATTGTATGTAAATAATATTTAATCACGTAGTAAAATGAATTATTCATAACTAATGGATATTGAGTCAATGATTTATATAATTCCAATGAATATCAAATAAAATAATAAATATTAAAGAATAATAATTTGTTAACTTTTATGTGTTTAACATTAATCAATTCAACAAGAATAACAATCCATTAACTTTTATATGCAATATCAATAACCAGGTATATCAAATTGTTAACCAAGTGAAACATTAATTGTCACCATGTAAGTGCATGGATTATAATTCCACATGAATGCCATGATTTTAAAATAATTGTAATGTATACTAGATTCAACACATACAACTAGCACATATAATTTTATAATATGATTATTATTATTTTGACAAATTCTAAAGAAACACTTTAACTCAACTTTCAATATACTCAAGATGACTTACACTAAGGCCATTTGATTATAAGATAGTTGTAGAGACCAATGTCTATTGAGTCACTATTCTATTTCTAATTATTTCATTGTAAAATTAATTCGCTATGTACATGATAAAAATATTGAATAGTATAAATGATTATTACAAGCTTGACTAATTAGTCGATTAACACTAAGAACTTTATCATTACTAACAACATGCATAGACATTATAATTACACTTAACTTGATCATTATCATCTTAATGACATACACTCAATCTAAATAATAGAATAGCATAAGTTTAGAATTAAAGGGGTTGTGACTATTATATGAAGGGAGGGGCCTTACATCTTGGTGTCTTGAATAGTTACTTTGTGGTATTGAAAAAAGGCCTTAAGGTCATTGAAAGGAGAAAATGGTAGGTTTGTATATAGAGATCTAATAAGAATTATTTGCACTAAATTATCTTTTAGTAGTTGTTGGAGAATAGAGTGGAGAGATTCAAACAATTTGGTAAATTGTATACTTCTCTTAGGTTGAGCACTTAGGTTGAGCAATAAAACATCCAAGATAGGATAATATGTTTTGGTAGAAGAATTATTGAAAATAGTTGAATTATTATTAATTTTTTAAATTATTTTTATAATTAAAGAAAGAAGAATAGATCCTAGATAATGCAATAGGATCTTGTGATGTTGGTACCTCAAAATAGCTAACCTTCTATTGATAGCCATGGAGGGATATACAAATATTCTCAATTGTGGTTTATCTCATCAATAATATTTTATCATTGATTAAGGGTTGAATATTTCTAATAAAAACCTTCACACGTTATAATTAGGGAGTGCATGCATGATTTGTGAAAAGAGAGATTGGTAATTGAAGATAAAGTTAGTTAATTTCTTGTGCACTCCTTGCTTTTAATGTACCAAGTTAGTGAAGGTGAATTGGGCCCTTATATTTACTTGTAAGTGTTGTAATAACTAATTTAAAAATTGATCAAAACAATTTATTGAATGGTTAGGAAATGAGAAAAACCAATTGAGAAAAATGTCTTTCCATGTTCATTGGAATATCTTTTCTAATAGTTGATCCATATTGCATAGTGAAATTAGACACATGTGTCTACATATCACACTTTTGATTATATTTCTCAAAGCATGAATAATCAAAATAAGTGGGAAGATAAGTGATGAGAATGTGCAAATAAATTAGATTGGGATGGTAATAGGGTAGATTAAGGGATTGCATAGAAGAAGTATATAATGAGGCTAGTTGATTTTGTAGGTTACATAATTTTTTCATGATTTGGTTTATAACAAGTTCTATAATGTGTAAATATGGTTGGATACCAATGGATATAACGGAAAAAAAAGGTTAAAGAATGTGAGGGGAATAATTTTTAACAAAAAGGGATAGAAATTTTGATGTGTTTTCCTGGAAATCTAAATTTCATGACCTTTGAAGGAAATAAAATATAGAAGATAAAGAATGTGTCACCCTCAATTGTGCAATGCTAGTGGCAATATGCATATTTAATGTTATATACATTGTTGGAAGTATAATAGAAATATAATTAGTAATTTTCTAGCCACATTGGATTTGGATTCATGATCACCTTTGAGACATGATATTACAAAAGGGATATCGCTATGCATGATGTGACAAACCTTGAAGGAAATCAATACCTTTATAATCATTATTCAAAACATTATGAAGGGCCTCAACAAAAGGCACAACAATGTTAGAGATGTTGTCACCTTCTCAATATTTAAAAAAAAATGTATGTGTTTATCAAGATCCTTCACCTTAGAGTGAGAAACATACAACATGGCCTCATGGTCAGAGTTAGCATTCATATTGTGGAAATTACTTTAAGGGAACTGAGTTGAAGAATACTTGTAGAAATATAAGGCAAAGACTTAGTTAAATAATCAAAAGGAAAGATGTTGAAGTTTGGACTAGATCTAATAAAGGTACATATGTTGTACCATGAGAATGAGACATTTTAAACTTGTGGTATCTCCTTCAAACAAAATTATCAAAGTGTGAAGATTAGGTTATGAAACTTATTAAATATCTCACAAGACATGTGTAATGTCGTAAATTGTCACCCTTGACAATTTCACACTATGTTTTCTCCCCCTAAATTATTGAGCCTAATTTCCTAAATTATGTATTTTATAACCCATTTGTACCACTTTATAAGAAATTGTAAGCATTGAAAAAATGCATCCAATTAATATTCTGCCCCTGGCACTTAATGTCCTCGAGAATAGGGCCAGGATCTATTCACCCTAGGGAATATGGGTCCCCCTATTCTTCCAAGGACCAATTTTTGATATGTCAGGTGGCCATTTTAACATTTAAAATTCAAATTTCAAATGTTCCTTATTGGGATTTAATTATTGGGAAATTAGAGAAATGCCTATAAATACCTAGTTATTGCATCATTTAAAATCTAACAAGCATTCACGAAGAAAAAACTGTTGTCAAGATCATTCAAGAGAAAGTCAAGATCTCAGCATTTCAGAGCTTTATTGTAGCAATTCAAGATCCTAACATCATGTAAAATCTTATGTGAGTTTATGTGTGTTTTTGTTATCATTGTTTTGTGAAGGCTAAAACTTTTGTAGGTCTCCAAAGAACTCAAGCGAATCAAGAAAGAAAGATCCAAGACCTTGAAGTGATGTGCATGACTTCAGTCCTTCAAGGAATCCATTAAAGGGTGGTGAGTTGGAGTAATTTTTGATTTCATCATTCATTACTTTCCATTATCATTTTATCATTGACATTGCCATTGTGGAAGTGTAGACACTTACATGGGTTTTGACTAAGGCAATCCTCTAAATGGCCCAACATTTTCTCTCTCTTTGAATGTGTAGGTTTTAGGTTTGAAGAGGATTGAAGGGATATTGAAGACAAATTGTTCATTGTTGCATTTGATGCCCTACATCTTGTTAACTCATGGAAACTCATTTACACAATTATCCGATAGTGTTTTGACAACTCCATAACTGAAAATCAAAAGCTCAGATCTATCATCAAAGGATCCATAAAGTAGAGAAGAAGTGTCCTACAAGGGACCATACACCCTAGGATGACTTTTTCCTTCTAAAACACTTAGAACAAACTTTCTGTGATAGGTACACAATCTTCTGCACCTCCCAGATCTACTTACAAGTTATTGTTTTAGTATGTGCATTGATGGGATCTTGCATTTTACATATTGGGTCATATAGCTTAATTAGGTTAATCATTGCAAATCAATTCCAAATCATTCTAATCCTTACTAGGATGGAGATTTAGGTCTAATTGGCTCACCTTCATGGTCGAAAGTTAATCCATTCACCTTGTTAATCTCCATCTTTATGAAACATAGGAAAATACCCCACACATTCAATCCTAACCATTTGAATCCTAGGTTTACATAGTACACCTAAGGTTCATATTTTTATTTGTTTCATTTTGGTGAATCTAACCTATTAACACTACATACCTTATAAAAAATCATCCTAGATCTAAGCTTTGCATTGTATTCTTTTACACATTTCATTTAGGGTTTCACTTTTGTATTATAAAAAATCACAAAAATTCAAAAAAGTTCATATCATTTTGCATTAGGATTCATTTTCAATTATTTAGATCAGATTTACATTAAAAATTGCATTCATAATTGTCATTTATATTCTTGCACATTTGCATTTGCATCATATTGTCTTCATTTGAGAAAATTTTAGAAAGATACTTAGTTACAACTTGTTTGCACACAGAAGAAAAACCTTTAGATAGTATGATAAAAAACAACTTTTAAATTTTCAAAACCCCTATCAAGGACTCAAACTCCCTTGGGTGCCTTTTTCCTTGTACACTTGCATTGACAAGATTTTTCATACTTCTCTATCTCTGTGTCTTCATTTTGTGTTTGCTTGTAGAACTCTATTTTGACATTCTTACTTGCATTCATTTAGGAATCTTTCACTTAGCTCAAAAAGTGATAAAAGTAAAAAAAAAATTGATTCATTTTTTTTTCAAAATAGAATCAAATCATTTGTTTTAGATTTATGAATCTTAAAATTAGTCAATTTGTGCACTTTAGATAAAAAAATTGCATTCAAATTGTTATTTATTGTTCACATATTGTTACACAGTAGCAGTAGCATAAATTAGACAAATTCTGAAAAAAGTATTTATTGTTCAAACTATTTTCAACCAGACCCAAAATCCTTAAGCACAGTCACACAAAGTCAGCTTTTGAATTTTTGAAAAATTGGCCTTAGACACAGATGCCCTTGGGTTCCTTTGTCCTCTTATAGTTGACTAGGACAATTTTTTGTACAAACCTGTATTGTGATATCTTTGTCTACTTTTGTTGTCTAAATCCTATTTCTGGCTATTGTATTATGTTTGTTAGTTTAGTGTTCATAGTGGGTGCACTTAAGTATTTTGAAACTCGTATGAGCTTCACAACTTGGTGTCATATTTCCAATACTTCAATGATATGTAGTTCTAGACTTATGGCATCCCATCTTGTTACATCCGTTGTGGATCCCGAGCCTTCCAAATATTTCATGCAAAGTGTTATCAATACTTAACCCATTTTGGACTCTAGCTATGACGTTAATATAATAATGAAAACCTTACAAATACCCATTTATATAGATGTTGAGACTATGGTTTCCCATGTTATCAAAGAAAAAACTAAAAAGATTAGACAAATATTTAGAAGGAATTTAAGATTAATTGAGTACTAAATCTCTAGCTGGTCTTGCAGTCCCTATGATAGATAACATGAGGAAATTGATTAGTGATGCTCATGGATTAGAGTTTTTGTGTGGCCTAGCCCATATAGTTGATGCTAATGTACCTACAATGGCTAGTTTTTCTCAAGCATTGGGATATACTCAAAGTCAAGGATGAAGTCAAGTCTTCCTCCCTACAACTATAGCCTCTATTCCCACATACACCAACCCAACTATCACCTTAATGATATAACAAAACATTGGTATACCTCCAATAGTAGGTCTTTCCACTAGAAATCCTTATGGTTTTGGGTCCTCACATGTGACATCTCAAGTTTCATCCCATCCCATAATTTTGCAACATAGTAGTCCACCAAGCACATACACACTTCCACCATATTCACCACATTCCCAAAACATTTCAACCAATGATTATGTCATTAACCAACTTTTGCAAAATGTAACCTCAATTCAACAAGAAATTTCAACCTTGAACCAAAACCAAAATGGACAACCATCACAATATGTCAAAAGGAGCTCATTGTCGCTTGAAATATTAAAAACACCAATGCCACAGAACATAGAGATACCTCAGTTTGACAAGTATAATGGTAAAGGAGACCCTAGCAATCATATATCGACATATACTGCCTTGTGTAGTGACTTCATTTTTTAGGATAAACTCCTGGCTAAACTCTTTCCTAGGTCATTGAAGGACATGGCTTTGGAATGGTTGTGTTCATTTCCAATAAATCAATCCACTCATTTAATGAGCTTTTTGATGCATTCCTCTATCATTTCCATGTAAAAATTGGTTCTAAGATTACCTTAACTAATTTAATGAGATGCAAACAAAAGAAAAATGAAAAGGTCACGAATTTCATAAGCTAATATCAATTACTTTATTCACAAATCAATATGACTCTTCCTGATGTAGATGTCCAAAGATTCTTTATTTAAAATTTGAAACCTGACATAAGGAATATAATTTTATTGATGAAATATCCATCCTTTATACATTTGTACATGACCCTTCATGATTATCAAAATTTAGTTAGTTAGTATGAAGATATATCTTCATCGACTCCTACTGACAAATCTGAATCCGTACCTCAAAACAACTATCAACCATTCAAGAAGATTTTTTTTTTATCAAGTTAGATACACCGTAAATAACCAACCACATTGAACCTCAAGTTGCTACCATAAGTTCAACTCTTTACCAATTTAGATTGAAAGATAGACAATTTTACCAGTTAGCTGACACTCTTCATTCAATCATGTTACAACTTTTGAGTAAGAATTTAATTTGATTGTCTCCTATTAGACCTATGAACACAACCAAACCTTTATCTTCAAGTTACAATCCAAATGCCTTTTGTAAATATCCTCACACAAGTGGACATGATATAGAACTATAAATACGTATTAAACATCAAGTTCAGGACTTCATCGATTATAATCACATCCAACTAGGTGGTGTTAATGATCAAGGGAATACGTTTGTTTCCCCACCTAACCAAAACTTCCAGATTTTGACCAATCCATTGCTAACCCATTCATCCAACTTTGTGCAAGCTTTTGATGCTAAGAATGATGAGATGAATATTGATAATATTGAAGATATGAGTGATGAAATGAATGATGATGACAATAAAAATGAGAAGGAAGTAGATAGAATGGTTTCTTTAAAGATGTTCAACAGGTCATAAGGGCCAAGCCATTGTGTTACCTGGCATTTCTTTCACCCATAGTGATGCACCTAGACGTGCACCCAATGATCCTCTCTATATCACCGAACGTATTAATGACAATACAAGGAATACTCAATGATCTTGTGTGTGTAGAGAATGTGATTGTTGAGGATTTATTGTTGGTGCATGAGCTTTATCAAGATTCTTATGAACAATCAAAAGCATGGTTGAAAAATCACGATGGTTTTTGTCGCCCTACAATAGGTTCAATCACTCTTCCTCTTAAATTAGGATTAAAAAAATAGATGTATCATTCTCTATCATCTTGACATTAGACCAATTTCTTGTGAAGCTAGGCTACCCATGGCTATGCTCCATGAATTTCATCCCGTTGGTTATTCACAAGTGCATAAATTTCCCCTTTGAAAATGAGATATTTGCAATGTATCATAATGGGTTTAACCCTTTATCCTCTCATGGAAACTTTTCATTATATTTTTTTTGGCCTCAATCTATGGAACCTATTAAACCTTGTGAGGAATTATTTTTCCAATCATACCAAAATTTAAAGGAAAAGTGCATAATAGAGTTATCTCTTACCAATATTCCTAAAAATGACAATACCATGGTTATTCCTCCTCCTCCACCAGTTATGGATGAATCTGTGCCTGAAACAAAGACCCTTCCAAGTAGCCAAGGTAAGTATATCGCAGTTCCTCCACCCATATCATATAAAATACTAAGAGGTAATCAAATGATTCCTTTTGTGCCTCTAAAGATAAAACAAGTGTATAGACCTAAAGAGACAATGGTTTCCCAACCCCTAATGGTTCCTTCAGTTCCTCCCTTAAGGGAAGAAAAGATACCAATAGTCGAGAAACATGCTCCTACCTCATCACAACATGAAAATTATGCGAGAAGAAACTGAAATGCTAAAGAATGTAGGCGTAAACATCGTGCTATTGCTCACCAATTGGAGGAAAAGAATAAAATAATGCATGATAATCCAACATCTATGGAAACAAATCAAGAAGAATTACAAATTTCATCAAAAAAATACATGGAACCAAAACACTTGAAGTGAAACAAGAATATACAATAGACATTGTCATAAAACCTCCAATTATGATTAACTTAGATGATAAGGTTGAAATTGTTAAATTAATGAACAATTCCATAATGAGCTTAATGTATTATTTTCAAAGTAAATGAATTTAGATGGGGGAAACCATGATGATCCTCTTGATGAGAGTGACCCACCATATGTTGAAGCTAGAGATTCTCCTAGCACGACACTTTTTGGAGTCCCTTTAGCTACTTGTCCACCTTCCCTATATGATGAACAAGATTGGGATGTGAACAAACTACTTTAGGTTGGCTCACATGTGTGGCACTCCTTTATGTTTGTTTCATGTATTCTTTTTGTTTGCTTGCACATGATGTGATCTCCCATGTTGTGTTGCTTGGAATGTCTTTGTTTTTGTGAGTTTTCTTTGGATGAGCCTTGTTTCTCCATTAGCCCAAGGATGTAAAGGAAATGAACCTATCGTAACATTCTTTTATTTGTATCTTTATTCTTTTATATGTCACAAAATTTTTCTTATTTTTTGTCTTGTGTTTTCCTTTTGGGGATGATGCAGGGTGTTGAGACATTTAGGTCTCTTCCACATTGACCCAAAAGTGTGTTTTTCTTCTCTTTCTATGTGTCATTCCTCCATTGTGTTCATTTTTCCATGAGTATTTGGGGAATGATGTTAGTTTTGAGCTATTATATCACTATAGCAAATACATATACTAACCCCAGATCTATGAATCACTTATGTGTTCATATTCTCTGTTGTTTGTTACATTACATTTGGGAGCAACCCATTATCATGATGTAGCTTCATTTGGAAACATATCATTGGCATAGAGCTTTCCAAATAAGCTCTTGTGATCTTTAATCGCATGACATCATTTTTCTACTTTAAAGTAATTTCTCACAGTGTGGTGTTTTGAAATTTCTTTAAAGTGGGGGAATACATTGGCATTATTGTGATTCAATTTGTTCACAAGTTTTTGACTTAGTGGTGCATCAAAATTGACATTTTTTTCTTCACTTCATTCATAGGCATTGAACTTAGTGTTGCATTGGCATATAATTTTGTGTTGGAAGTTGAAAGACAGTCATTGATGATGTAGTTTGGGAACATGAGCATGAAGTGTATATATATTACATGATCCAGTGTTGTCATTGATGTCAACATTGTTATGATCATCCTAGCATAGTTCAGAAGTATTTTTGGTGACATATGTACAATGCAGGTTGGTTTGGAAAGTATGGCTTATCAGGAAATTGGCTAAGTATTTCCTTTCATAATTTTGTGGTTCAGTACGTCAGTTTTTGGGTCCGCACTTCATCGCAAGTTGGTATAACCTTCAACAATTCTAACTACATTTTTTTAGTTCTTCAAATGCAACTATATTCAACATTTTGTGGCATTCTATGAAATTTCCTGAAATATATGAATGATAGTGCTCAACCTTGTTTATCACAGTTAATTTTTATATAGTGTATTAGTGTGGGAGATTCCACATTTATTCACAAAAAATATTTTGTTTTGGAATGATGAAGATAAGTTAATAGATGTCGGTTGAATGTGATTTTGCAAGAAGATCAAGCTTTGAGGTTGCATGTTTGGCGAATTGCATGCAAACTTGAAGATTTTGTGTTTAGGTCTATTTTTGGGCCGACTTGACACAATTGATGTTTTGTGGAGGATAAGTGTAGACACAAAAAATATAACGATTGATCCTATACACCTGATCCTGATTTTACTAACACCAGTTCGTCCCAAATCATCTCCTTTACTAATCAATTTAACTGAATAATATTTATTTGATTAAATTCGTCATATTTCATCTCTTAATTAAATAAATCATATTTATCTGATTAAGTCATTCTCTCCTATTGATTAAATAAATCATTTTGTTTAATTGATCCTATAGTCTATCTTTTAATTAAATAATTCATTTTATTTAATTAAGCTCTAAAGTCACCTCCCTTAAATTAAATAAATTAATCTTTATTTGATTTAATCTAACATCACCCTCTTTAATTAAATAAATCAAATTTTATTTAATTAAGTCTAAAATCATTGTTCCTCTCATTTTGATTTAAATTAATCCAAAAATCTAAATCAAATTGTCACATAAGCTAATTTCCTCTTAAGTTAATCAAATCTTGATTAATCCTAATCTTAAACCATCAAATCCTCTAGCTTTTACAACTTGCACAAGTAAATCAATTTTATTGATTTATAAATTCTTCTATTTCATTCAAAAAGGGTATCAAGTTAGAATATTCTTCGAATTTGAAAAATCCCTCCCAAAAAGACTTGTCCATCCAACAAGGCATTAAAGGCCTCTTACATGTCCTTTTTCTTGAGCCAAGTGGCATTTAATTCATTTATTCTCTCCCTCCAACTTGTCACTTCTCCAAATTTGAAATTCCACCTAATTGCATTAATGTGCACATTCATCCAAATGTGCTCCACCTTTGTCCACTCACATGTTGACAAGTGGCATTGTGCTATTGGTTGGTGTTTGATCCCACATTCATCCATTTCGCTTAGTCTTCCATCATTCTCTTCTATAAATAGAAGGTTCTCTTATTGATTTTGGATCCACAAGTTCATCCACAATCTTATGCATTTTCATCCACAACTTGTGCAAAGTTATCATCTTCATGTTTTGGATCAAGTTCATCCACTTTCATCCATTTTCATAATTTCATAGCTAGGTTATGGAGAAATTTCATCAAGGAGCATCAAATCTTCACCATTGATCATCAAGATTGCAAGGAATTGGGAAAGGGCCATTTTCCACATCAAAATAGCACCAATTCCCCCATGGGATTGAGAGTTTGGACATTAAAATAGGATTTAATAGCTTTTTTTACTTGTGTTCTTCACTTATTTCTTGTTTTCATGTTTCAAATGAATTTCATGGGGAATGTTGTTTCTAACTTGCATAATTGACTAATAATGTGTTTGTTCTTTGTGTTTGTGCAGGTATAGGATCACCATTCACAATAAGAAAGTAACTTTATCTTATGTGGGATTTATTTTAGGTCCATTTTGACCTATCTTGATGTAAATTGAATTATGGATTAAGGCGCAAAGTGTGGATAAAGTGTTTTGAGGATGACATACTTAATTTTGTGTGTTACTTCTAATTAGGCCGACATAATTGAAGTTACACTTGATATGGATATATATATGAGATGGATCTCGAGATTTTGAGAAAAGAGAGTGTGGGTATATGATGTGGAGATAGCATAGCAGATTGTATGCGAGTATTGAAGAGATATATGACATGTATGGTGGTACACCTACATGTGTGTGATGTAGAATTGAGCAGATTGTGAATAGAGTAGAGTATTGATTTAGATTAGTGTGGAGAGATCATTTTGTGCTTCATTGGAACTATAATCCAACATATGATAGATGTTATTATATAAGTTCAAATAGGTAGTATTTCCAACCCTTCTTTGTTCTTTCTTTGTGGGTTGTGAGCCTTTTTCTGGACAATGTATCCTATTCTGGCAGTGAGCCTTTCTATAATATCTTATATCCAGATATAATATATTGTGAGCTAACCCTCACCGTGGTTTTTCCCTTTTTGGGTTTTCCACGTAAAAATACTAGTGTTCATGTGTTATGTGATTTTGTGGATGTCTTCATAATTTATTTCATCTTTGTAGTTATATTTATTCTGATAATTGAATGGCTTATATTTAATTGGTTTAAAGGAATACTGATTCACCGCCCTCTTAGTATTTTAGGTGTTCAACAATCGGTATCAGATCTTGGTTCCCTAGAAGGATCTTGACCACTTTGGGAAGATCTTGGATTTTGAACACGTAGTTGATAGAAAGTATTCTATTCCTTTGAAATAAATTCCTACTATTGAATACACATAAGAAGATTGCATGTTAGACAAAGAAAGAGAACTCAAAGTTGCTCTTGAAGATCGTAATAGAGTTGAAGATGAGAATATAGATCTGAAGGAAAAGCTAAAAGAGGCAAATGAGTGCATCATAAAACTAAGAGAGAAGATCAAGAAATTTAGAGAAAGGCATAAGGAAGTCAATGAAAAATTGAGGCAAGCAAATGAAGACATCAATGGATTAAGAGTACAAGTGGAAGAAAAGAAAATAATTGAGGAATTTTTGAATACAATGGTAAAAAGAAAGACTCATGAGTGCACTAGACTTGAAAAATAAGTGGTAAATCTAAGATTAGATTTGGAGAAGGCAAGAATTCATGAAGAAAAAATTAAGACAAGTTCTACAATGCTTGATGAGTTGATTGTAGGACACAAAGCATCTAAAGATAAAGGAGATTTGGGACTTGAAAAAGGAGAGAGCTCTAAAGTAGATCAAACATCTAATGCAAAGAGGATCAGTGAACTAAAGAAAGTTGAAGGAAAGAGGAATTATGGAAAGTTTTAGAATCAAAGAAGAAATGCTAGAAGACCCCCTATCAAACAACCAAATGCTCAAAGGTACCAATATTTCAATGGTTTTTGTTATTTTTACAGTAAATATGGACATAAAATTGTGGAATGTAGAAGCAGAATGAATCAGAATGCTTCATCCTTTATTGGAAAATGTTTTACGTGCAAAATATTTGGGCATAAAGCAAGTGAATGCAGAAGTAAAATGATGAATGCATATAATAGTGGTAGAATGATTCAATCTTTTAATGGTTATTGCTATACATGCTATGAATTTTGACACAAGGCTAATCAATGCAGACTTAGAATAAATGGAAGAAATAATTCTCAAAGAAATATCATGCACAACAACTATAGAAGGACAAGACATATTGCTAAATTTTGCAGAAATAAAATATCAAAGAAGATTGATCTGAATGAAGTGAAGAAGGAAATGGAAAAGATATGGAGAAAGACAGAAGAGATTGAGGATACAAGAGAATCTGTACCAATCTTTGGTGTAGATGTTTCCTCTAGTAACTAAGCCCAGAGCTATGGCTTAGGAAGAGCTTTATTGAAAATCATATATATAACCCCCTACTGATATGATGTGCCATGTCTTGACACGAAGATGTAAGATGGAGATGATTAGTATGATTCTTTTGGAGAAAAATGTGGAAGGAAATACTCTAATGTAGCAATTTGTGAAGCTTTTGAAATTTGACTATGCATACAAGGCTATGAAGTTTACCAACTTTTTTTCTAAGGAATTTATTGCTGAAATGGGTCAAATTAAAGAGTTAAAAGTGTGCTTGGGAAGAAAAAATAATTTCACAATATGCATTCAAAGGGGAAGAGAAGTGAAAAAGATGAAATTGAAGGGTTCAACGTGTCTCCCAATGCCTGAACATCAAAACCCTAAGTTCGTCGAGCTGAATAAGAGGTATTTTGCAATTCCTACATATTCTATTTTTCAAAAATTCTCTTTGAAAGTAATTTGAATGTAATGGAGGCACCAAAGGTTGTAGACGTCTCAAAGCGGTTGTTGGCCTCCTACAATGATTTAATAACTAAGCCCTCACAACTATGATTTAGATATTGGACATCTAACCTAAATAGCTATTTCAATAATCATGAATGTGCATTTAACTTGTCAACCTAGGGACGTGAACTTGAAATGGGTTAGCACAATATGTGCACTAGGAACCCAAAGGAGCCACTTTCATTCTACAGCTAAGGAACACACAATGCTAAAAGTAAATTTCTTAGAAGGGAATACCATAAATGCCAATCATCAATCAACAACATCAAACTGAAATATATAACATGAATTAAAATATGAGCAACAAACAGGGCACTACTTTATCTGCTTTGGTTGCAGGAATAGTCACATAATGGAATTCTAGTGGCTGCAGGAACAGTCGGTGCCAGATTTCTAACTAATTACTAAACAACAAGTAATATACTAAACTAATACTAAACTAAGAGGATGAATTACTCACCAAGTGGGCCCCCTTGGATAAAAATCCTCTAAAACTAATAAGGACTTAGATGCTCAGAATCAAAACTTTATTTTATTCACTATAAATCATAAATACAAAAGAGTAATGTATATGTATTATTGAAAACTTGAGAGTGCAAGTACAATATCAAGTCGTGCAACCTCCAAAGAAGGAACACCAAATCCTTATTTATACTATCAACTAAACAAGGCGGTCAACTCCATGACTAGGAGGACTCCATTTAGGGAAAACAGAGAAAGTGGAGTGGCGGTGGTTACATGTGCATGGAATATGGTCAGACATGCAGGTCCAAACGTAGATTTAGCATAGCAGTAATGCTTGCATTTTCTCAATCATTAAAGTCCACTACAAGGAAGTTACATTTTTTTTGCATGAGGAATCTTTTTCCATCGACCTCCTTTGACCTTGAGCGATTCCTTTGTTGGATGTTATGGTGCATTGCCCAGCTGGCATCGCCTTCCTCAACTTAGCATCCTCGAATTAAATCTGCATGGCAATGTCAGTACGCACAATAACTACATATCTATAACCACCTTAAGGAACATTCATTAACCACATGCAAAATCAATATAGATAATCCACATAATATGCCAATGTCATTAAAACTTGCAGAGATAAGATTAAGCCCAATGTCTATGGTTTGAGGGAAACATTATGAAAATATAAACATTTAGCATCAAAGTTCATGGCAACTGCCATTAAATAAACTATAGATTCTACCCAAAATTGGACCAAAAACTAGGCTCATCATTCCCCCCAACCTAATGTTTTGCTGGTCCTCTAGCAGGGGAAGGGTTGTTCTTGAGCTTGGTAAAAGCTCAAAAATTTTCAACTGATAGTTGTCCAACATCAGTGGCTGCTGAGCGTGAATTAGGATCCCAATAGAATCCTCCCAATCTGTCCAATCTGCTCCATCTCTGTCTCTCTGCAGGAATGTCATACTGGTAGAATTTGAAGTTTGGCACAGGCCACATGAGAATGGGTGGCTGGAAAGTCAGGGGAAGCCAAGATTTCTCCTTCGTTCTCCCAATCTGAATATACCTATCAATCCTTTTTAGTGTTGTAGCATAATTGTGGATGGAATGGGGTTCAGCCTATTTCAGCTCATCAGTTAGGCTATTCCATCTTTGTGATAGGCATCTTCTCATAGTTTCCTCCTTTACTGCTGCCTCTACCTCATACTCACTGTAAACTGCCTCAATCTAAGGAATAATCATGTTGCCATAACTAGGTCTGAGAAGCATTCTGATTCATTCTCTGTAAATGTCCTTTGGATTGCTTGATTCAACCATAATGGGCAGAGGTATGTTAGACTCCAATTGCTTATAAGCCCCATGTTGTTGTCCCCAATGAATCTCATTTTGCATCCAAGACATAAATGCCCTTAATTGGACATCCCCAACATACAACAACAGATTCCAATCATGGTCTTGAGTTACAACATAATTATGCAAATAAAACTCACACAACAAATTCTTCATTTTAGGTGAGGCAATCTTATAAGCATTGAAAAATTCAACAGGGGTGTCAATAGAAGGATTCAAACCTGAAGCAATCCTTGATAGCTTAAAAGAGAGATATTTATCTTTTAGGTGTAGAGAATAGACCCTTGGAAGGGTCCTACATTCCAAAATCTGTGGTACCAAAGTTGCCATATCATCCACCCTCTGCTTCAGGGTGGAAATTTTTGCATCCTTATCTTCAATCTCCTCATCCCTCTTTTGAATTTCCTTCTCCAATTTTTATTTTTCCTTTTTCCATTCTTCCTCCCTCCTTTGTATTTCTTTCCATAAATTGAAAATTGTCGTATGTACTGTAAAATCAGGAGGATTATGAATTCCTACTAGTCTTTTTATCGATGGCGGCTCCTCATATAGCACTATCTGCATGGACTCAGGTTGTCTAGTTGTTTCTGGTTGCGGGGGTACTATTTCTTCTCCCACTTCTTGTTGCAGGGGCTCTCATTCTTGTTTTTGTTGTTGTTGTAGGACCTCTTGCTCATGCTGTAGGAAATCCTAATTTTCCTCAAACTCTTCTGCAATGTTAGCAAGATTGACCAGTGTTATATTTGTTGCTCTCCCAAATATTTCTTCTTCTTCGACATTCTCTAGCCCCATTGGAGCTTTAGGTTCCTCATGTGATGTCTCGCCAGGCTTAGGGCTTTCTTGTGGAGGTGTACCAATCACTGGCCCAGCTGGTCTTGATTTCTTGGGAGGTCTCTCACATTTTTCTTTGGCTGTAGGATGAACAGTGTCAACCTTCCTCTTCTTAGAACTTGGCACCTTTCTTTCAGTCGGCTGCCTTTTGGCCTTTCCTTTTATCATTTCTACTTCTCTCTTTTGTGCCCTAGTTTTCATTAGGGTTCCAAGTGGAATGTCATCATCAGAATTTGAGAAGGAGCTTTCCTTTTCTGAGTGCTCTGTTTCAGAAGAATTAATTTCTATGGTTTCTTCTACTGCAGGAGGGTTTACACCAAGGAATGTGCTAGAGGTTGAAGCACCAAGAGTGGATTCAGTCGTGCTCAATCTCCTGCTATACCTACGAGGTTGAGGAAAAACCCTAGGTTGCAATTGCTCAGGTCTAATTTGATCAACATTTATAAATTCTTCCCAAGTCATTCTAGACACATCATGCAGAGACTTTTCAACTAGCAATTTAATCAGACAATGGTGGGAAACATAATTGTCCCTACCTTTCTGGGTCTTGGCTGCCATGATTGAGAGAATATTGTATAGCACGTTAGGAATATTCATCCTCCTTCCATGCCTCATGTGACTCAGGAGTTTGAAATGTACTGAATGCAGGTTTGACAGACAACCTTCACAGGTGAGATACCTTGTAACGTAGACAACTGCCTGCTTCCATGGTTTAGGCAAAAAGGTTCTTTTTGCACCCTATTTATCCACACTGATTGGAGGGTCACCATGTATTGTAAACTCGGCCCTAGTTGACCTGGCGTTTCTTGAGGTAGGGTAATGTTCACTCAGTAGGTAACCCTGTAACCTTTGCAATTCTTTCCTTAATTGCCACAACTTCCAACCCTTTTATTGTGGCTTTTCCTTTAGAAAATGTCTAGGTGAATTCAAGGGCAATGCTTTCATCAAAGCCATCCAGCTTTAGAAAGTAATCTAACCATCCAAAGTTTCTAAATTCGGCCAGGCATTGTGCATTCTGCAATAAAACATCATGAACTGAGGGCTCATTTCCAATTATCCCTCCTCCCATTGTCTGCAATCAACTATCATTCTGCAAAAATTTCTTCCTGCAATACCTATTAAATTTCTAGTGCCAATATCGACTGAATTTTCCCTTTCTTTTGTTTTACCATTTTGCTTGCAACTCAATATTACGACAGAGTCAATAATGGAAAAAAAATGAGTGATAAAGGAGAATTATGATGAAAAGAAATGGCAGTTGCAGTTAGTGTCACTTCACACATGCGAGCCATCCTCTCACTTAGATTTCAAATTGACTCATTTTAAATTTTCTGATGTAGCCTAGCATAAATTGACACATGGGCAATATATTTGCATCTTTTTCTTTCCCCCCAACCTAAATTTGGACATGTGCCCGCACATGCGAGATGGGAGTGGTGATTTGACAGGGAGTAATGACAAGTTATGTGAACATCTATACTAACATACAATGATTAAATGAATGCACTTAAAATATGATTAAAAGATAGAAATTAATGCGCACATACCTGAATGTGGAGAATTTGTTGCAAAGATCATGGAGAAAGTACCGTTCACCTTTTTAGGGAATAAATTAAGCAATTAAATGAAATGGAATGAGGTGAGGTGGAATGAAGTGATGGATGGGTGAAGAAATGGACTTCCACAAGAGTGGAAGTCTTTATTATGACAAGTACGTACCTTAATTAGCTAGAAGGAGGGACACTAGGTCCACTTCCTTCGGCTGTAGGAAGCTCGAGTGTTGAATGCTGGGTGAATTGCTGCAGAAACTCTTCTTTGGAAGTTGGCTTGTGATATAATATGAGGCAATGACCATTGAAAAGTAATTTGAATCTGACAGGGTCAATGGTAGTAAGCTGAACAACTCCATTAGGAAAGACCTCAATGAATTCATATGGTCCTAGCCACCTTGTCTGCAATTTTCCTACATTGTCCTGATATCTTGAGTCATAGAGCAAGGCCCAATCTCCTAGTTGGAATTTCTTATCCTTGATAAATTTTTCATGCCAATTGATTATTTAATTCTGCACTACCTCTGTATGATGTAGGGATGCTCTCCTTATCTCATCCAAAGCATTTAGCTGCATGGTTCTTTCTCTCTGTGCCTTAGAAATATCCATCCCCAAATCTACTGCAGTCCGCAGAGTCTTATATTCAAATTCAATGGGCATCATAGTTGTCTTTCCATACAACAACTCAAATAGAGTGAAGCCTGTAGTTGTTTTCTAGGTTGTCCTGTAGGCCCAAACAACTTCTAGTAATCTGTTTTCTCAATCCTTTCTATGAATAGCTACTGTTTTGGTCAGAATGGCTTCAATTTCTCTGTTGGTCACCTCAACTTGGCCATTAGCTTGGGGGTGATAAGGAGTAGACTTCCTGTGCCTTATGTTGTACTCATTAACTAGTGTTGCAACAAGGGTTGATGTGAATTGAGCCCATTGATCAATCACTATTTCTCTTGGGACTCCATATCTTGTGAAAATATCCCCATAAAGAAATTATGCAACCTTGTTATCTCTTGCATGCTTCATGGACTTAACTTCTACCCACTTTGTCACATAATTAGTGCATACCAATATATAAGACTTACCATTTGATGGAGGGTCAATGGGTCCCACAAGATCCAATCCCCACTTGTCAAAGGGAGTGATTACTACTTAAGGGAAAAGTGGCATCTCATCAGATTTGGTTGGTCTACCCATTCTTTGACATCTATCACATTTTCTAGTATACCTTCTTGCATCCTTGTGGAGTGTTGGCCAGTAATATCCTATGTTCAAAATATTCATTGCTTTCCTCTTGGATGCAAAGTGTCCTCCACATGGTTCGTTGTGACATGCATGAAAAATTTCATATGTCTCATCTTCTCTCACACATCTCCTCATGACATGGTCTGGTCCAGTATAAAACAAACATCCAACAATCCAAGAGAAATGAAAAGATTTTTCAATGAGTCCCCTTTTCTCTTTTGGAGAGAAGTGAGAAGGAACTCTACCTGTGACCAAATAATTGGCTATGTCAGCATACCGAGGTGTTTGTATATTGAGGTAGAATAGATGCTCATGAGGAAAAGAGTCATCTATGGGTTGATTGTCTTCTGATGTAGTCAGCCTTGAAAGAAAATCTGCAACAACATTGGCCTTCCCTGGCTTATCCATAATGGTTATATCAAACTCCTACATCAATAATAACCATCTTGCCAACCTACCTGTGATCAAAGGTTTATTCATGAGATATCTAATGGCTGCATGATCAGTGTGCACAAATATTTGGTAGCCTATTATGTAATGTCTAAATTTGTTTAGTGCATAGATTACTGCCAACATTTCTTTCTCTATCACTGTATAGTTGAATTCAGCTCCTTGTAAATTTTTGTTGACAAAGTAAATGGAATTTTCAACAGCTCCTTCTTTCTGTCCCAAGACTAATC
Organism: Sequoia sempervirens; assembly: GCA_007258455.2. NCBI lineage: Eukaryota > Viridiplantae > Streptophyta > Pinopsida > Cupressales > Cupressaceae > Sequoia > Sequoia sempervirens. Next base: position 567,582,842 of record VDFB02000015.1, on the reverse strand, counting down.
CTATGGCATAATATTATGCATTAGTATGGATGTGGAAAGGAAGTTCCCAATTAGGCCCTTTGAGTATAGGAGCATGAGTCAAAGCTGTCTTCAAGTTAGAAAATGCCTTGTCACAAGCTTCAGTGCATTGGAATTCAACATCTTTAGTAAGAAGAGTACACAATGGTGCTGCTACCTTTCTGAAGTCCTTGATGAAATGCCTATAATATCCTGCATGACCCAAGAAAATCCTAACATCCTTCTATTTTGCAGGTGTGGGCAGATTTGTAATTCCCTCAATCTTTGCAGGATCTACTTGAATTCCCTTGTGGGAGATGTAGTGGCCAAGAACTACACCTTCCTGCATTATCGTGAAGCACTTTTCAGTGTTTAAGGACAATTTTTGGTCTTCACATCTCTGTAGGACTCTCCTGAGATTTTCCAATGCTTGATTAAAATCAACACCATAAGTGGTAAAGTCATCCATATAAATTTTCATGCAATCATGAGAAATGTCTTAGAATATGCTAATGGTTGCCCTCTGAAAATTTGCAGGTGCATTGCATAAGTCAAATGGGAGTATCGAATAGGCATAGGTCCCCCATAGATAGGTAAATGTGGTCTTCTCCTAGTCCTCTGGTGCAATTTGGATTTGGTTGTAGCCATTGAACCCATCTAGAAAAGAAAAGTAGTGCTTTCCTGCAAGTGTGTCCAAAATTTGATCAATGAAGGGTAAGGGAAAGTGGTCCTTCTTGGTGGCAGCATTAAGTTCCCTGTAATCAAGAAAAACTCACCATTTATTCCTTTCTTAGGCACAATCACTAATGGAGACACCCATTGACTATTTGAAATGGGGTAGATAAATCCTAGATCTAGTAATTTCTGCAGTTCCCCTTTTATTTCTTTTAGTGCAAGGTTAATTCTTCTTTTGGCTCTCTTATTGGGGTGCAATAATCTCTGATGTAAATTCTGTGTGTGCAAAGTTTAGGGTCCAGTCCCTTCATATCATAATAATCCCACACAAATGCATGCTGATGGGTCCTTAATAAATTTACCAACAACAATTGTTGTTCTTCACTTAATTTACTGTTAACACTTAGATATTTTCCCTCTGACACCTATACTTGTGTATTTAATTCTATCATGGCTTCTTCATTAAAATATGGTAACTTTAATTCATATGGAAGCAATGTATGGGACATACTTGTTGTTGCAGGAAGTTTGTTTGTAGGAACAATGGTTGTAGGAAGAGTGACTGTAGGAAGAATGTCTACAGGAACAGTGGCTGCAGGAAGAGCAGGAAAAAGTGTCTTGACTGGAGTAGCAGAATAAGAAGATGATGCTTCCTCCACTTCACAATGGTTTTGAATGATGTTAGTTAATACTTCATCCTCATCCTAGAGCTGCATGAAAGAGCTTCTTCCTAGCATCATAAGTTGCGCCACAGAATTAACTTCCTTAGCCTCTTCACCAACATGTGGCCATACAGGATTATCTTCATCATGAGATGGCTAAGCAGGAGGATAAAGAACAAATTTGTTTGTGCTCTTCCCATCTGAAATGGTCATGTCACCTGGTCGACATCCAATGTAGGCATCTATAGTTGCTAACCAAGGTCTTCCAAGAATAATGGGATACCCACCTTGTGTAGCTATAGGAGAAAGAATCATAAAGTTTGTTGGGTACTCTTAGGAGTCTAAAACTACCACAAGATCCTCCACTACACCATCAGGCTTAACAATAGAGCTATTAGCAAGCTACAGGACAATAGGAGTTGATCTCATGTTTGCAACGTTTAGTTGCTGCAGGATGTCCTTGGTCATTACATTTATATCTACCCCTAAATCAATTAGAGCATTCTTAATTTGTATCCCGTTTATAACAAATGCTACCACAAGACTACTTGGGTCATTATATTTGGAGATAGTCACTTTTCCCAACATGATGTTAGCTAGCTATCCCACCACATGAACTATAGTTGGGTCCTTCTTTTTCCTACCTGGCTTCTTGAGGCATGCTTCCTTGATTGGCTTGCCATAGATTGGAACATCCTTTATGGCCATAAATAGAGGTATCTAGACACATATATGCTTCAAATGATTCAAGATGTCAAAAGTTGTATCCTCCTTTTCTTCCTTCTTACTTCCAATCTATGAGGAAATGGTGGTTCTTGTTCAGTCTGCTTGACTTGGACTAGTTCAAGATTTTTAGGTACACTTGGTTGAATGTGATCATTCAAAGGCACCTCTTCCTCTTCCACAAGAAGTTCAGTGATAATGGGCTTGGAAGGGGTTGATAGAGTAGTTCCTGAACACAATTGGATGTCACTTACACTCATAGCATATGCAGGGAATTGATTTGAATAAAAAATTTATGCAGGCTACTGCTGTGGTTTGTTATTTGGATTGGGTGTGGGTTGAGTTGGTAGTTGAGTAGGTTTAGGTGCATTTTAGCTTGAATTAGCAGGTGGAGGTATTATAGCAGGCTGATGGAGCTGAGAGGGTGGCTGCATGTAACTGGTTTTCTGGGCAAGCCATTGTTGTCCTCCCCTCCATTGATTTTTTTTCTGCCAATTTCCTGGAGGTGGCTGCCAATGCCCTTGAAATTGCTGCCAATTCCCCTGAGATTGCTTCCACTGGGGTGGAGAGTTTTAATGATTGGTCCAAGCATTTGGAGGGTTACTCCAAGGTTGTGGTGGATATCCTCCATACCTAGATGGATATGGAGGCTGCCATTGGTTACCAGATGAATAGGAATTAAAATATGGCCCAGCATAAGATAGTGGATCCGGTGGCATACCTTGTCTTGGATCCCAAGGCTTCCTTTATGCAACATAGTAGACTTGGTATTCTTCAATCTAGATTGGTTTGAACTTAGGTGGAATCTGCTTGCTTTCAAGGTTAGCTACCATCTTGCATCTACAGTCCCTCTTCTTTTTTTTGCAGTGGGGCCAATACTTTGTCAACATTTCCTTTGCCTCCTCTTGCTTCTTCTTGGCCTAAAGTGTATCTAGCTGAGTAGCAAGATTATTTATAATGTCTTGCTTGAAGTCTGCCAACAAATGAGTAATCTCCATTCTTGAAACTCCAACGGTAGTTGACTTACCTATGGAAGATTGGTAAGCTCTCCCTTTCTTTGAAGCTTCCCTAGAGTAGTTCTGGCATATTTTCTTGATATCCTCCCAAGGAACTTGGGAGATATCTCCTCCTCCCATGAGGTCCAAGGCATCAGTGCAGCTAGCATTGATTCCTCTTAGGAAATTTTTTTTTTGTGAGTCTTCATTAAGTGTATGGTGTGGAGTTTTTTGTTGGAAAAACATAAACCTTGCAATATAATCTTCCAGGCTGTCATCTTCCTTTTGCTGCATCCTAAAAATGTCACCTCCTCTCATGTCGCTGCCCCTACAATATTCCTTGTATTTCTCAAGGAATTTTGTCTTCATGTCTTCCCAAGTTTCCACAGTATCTCTGCCTAGGCTCATGAACCATCTTAATGCAACCTCTTTCAGAGTTGTAGGGAATAGCTTAAGCCTATGGGCATCAATATACTAACTCATTTGACTGCAAAATATGACAAATTTTTTTGATGAAAGATGTATAATTAGATGTATCATTGGGTACCTGTGTATTTAATGTGAAATTTTCAATTTTTTAAAAAATTTATGCCTGTTGTTCGTCGAAATTGTGACGCTTCATGATTTTCATCGCTATTTCGACATACACTTAAAGACGAAATTGCGACGCTCCATGATTTTCATCGCTATCTCATCCTTCCTAATAATACAAGTTGCCTTATTCATCTCTTTCATATATTTTTCTTAGCATTTCTTTGGTTAATGGTTTCAAAATTCAAGGCTCTCTGAGCCTCACCTTGGATCTACTACACATCAGTTTTTGCATTTTCATTAGCAATGAATATTTAGATGATATTTAAAAAGCTCATTGAATATAAAGATGATAATAGGAAGCTAAAAAAATGAGTATATTTTGTTTATGGAACCTAAACCACAAGGTTTGTCACTCTAATTCTAAAACTAAGTCAAATTAACCCCTAACACCTATTGAAAATTCAAAACATGCATTTCTTTCAAATTCACAAGAATGTATAAACCTTTTGAAACCACACATGCATGTTATGAAAGTGTATGGTAATCCTACTTATAGCGGAAGTTCACATGATAAACTAACCAATGGCACTATTTTGGAGGATAAACCCACCTATGGAATTAATTTAAGAGGTAAGGGATGCCTCTTAGTGGAATTTTGAGTCTTGGATTAATCCATAGTGCTAAAATTAGTTCTAGTGTTCTTCCCTTGGTGTTATATTTATCTCTACAATTTCCCATACTAAACCATTTCATCATCCCTTTTCCCAAGCTATTTGTATCATAATATAAACTTGGTCCAATCTCACATTAGCCCCTTAGGTAATTATCCATTTCCTCCAAGTTGAATGGAACCTTTTGTACCAATTCATCTATGTTTTCCTACCCTAATGGATCAATACTTGACATCACCTTAACAATCTTCTTTATGTCATAGCATATCTCTACATGCTTTAGATGTGTCAATATTAGCTAGATTGAATATATTAATTTTAAAGTCTCTTAACACATTACATGACAAGAAAATGACTCATTTGGATTAAGGAGTACTTTCCTAAACCATTCCTTCATATTCAACAATCCCTTCTCACACCCACATCATAATTCATATCCATGTTAGTTGTAATGAGTGTTTTAAATCAACAATCAATGAATCATAGGATAGAATAAAACTCGTTATGCACAAGGATAAGAATCAAAGAGACTAAAAGAATCGATTCACTAGATATGCTCCCCATTACTATAATAGACCAATGTAAAAAAATAAGTCATAACAAGAATAGGACCAAAAAAAACTAGGAAGAGAAACCTTGTAGGCTACATTAATAAGACATTGATTGCAAGCATTTCTTCCATGATGTTTAAATGACAAAATATCAGATAGCTCAATCTTTAGTCAAGTAGTATTTCAAGCACCGATTCTTAGACATCCATCATGATTAAACATCACATATCATAAGCATTTTTAACAATCACTAGGACTATAGATAATATTCAATCATGTCATAGGAAATAAATCATCAAAAATTATAAAGAAAGAAAAAACCAACTATATAAGCTCAACAAGCCACCATACAAAAATTATATTTTGTAGAAAATAAAATAAACTATATGTTGAAATAGCATATATATTTTGTATATAAACTATATGTTGAAATAGCATATATATAAACTATATATTTTGAAATTTGGCCCTCGCACGTAGGAGCACAACATAGCATACTGCACTGAGACCACTAACTGGAGAGTTGCATTGAGAACCACTGCATCCAACCCCTGAGTGGAGAGTTGTGAGACTTCACTGGATGAGTGTTGCAAGGCCATTGAGTTGAGGAGGAAGACTAGGAACCATTTGGCAAAAGGAAAGCCAGAGCGAGAGGTGAGGGCACTCAGAAAGGGAAAATCGATCAAGGGACAATGACTGTAAGTGATTTTTCCTCCACATTTAGAAATCTTGTTGCAAGTACAGTGATTTAGACTCTGTTTGTTCCCATCGAGGTGTTGCATGCTATATTTTGGTCAATTCAAGCCAATGTCCCATTGACAAACCCAAGTACTACCTAGTACTCATTTCTGGTTAGTTTGAACAACCAAGCTTTGAGATGTTCAATCAGTTGGGCGGCCATTTTTGGCCTTTGAATTGCAATTTTTGTATCTGTCTTAGCATATTTTTTCTACTATAAGATTGAAAGGAATTCTCATCACATAACAACACACGAAGTTCACTAGGGTTCAAATTTCTAAACTTTGATGAAATAAATTTACATATTGAGGTCCACAAATGACCAAAGGGACTGAAAACAATACATGGTTCGTGAGTGCAATGAAAAATGCCTAGTTCCTGTCCATAAGAGAACATATATAAGTACATGATGTAGAGTCAGAGGAAGGAAACAAACTCACACAATCTCATTTGACAAGTCACAAACAATCTTGAACTTTCCTTCTTTTGACACACTTAATTCAACTATATTTCCCTTCACAAAAATCAACACAAACACTCAACTTTTTCTTTAGAGTTCCAAACCATTACTAGACCTTCAAACACCTTAGTCAACTTCATCTTGATCAAAAAAAAAATTACCCAGTCTGCCCTTTCATTTTACCATTAACTCTCTTTATGATTGTCCTAAACTTCACAATTTCAACTCAACATAAAGTAATCTGAACCAAAATAGTATTTAGGATAATATAGAACACACAATTTCCATTCCATTTCACTTCAAACAAATGTAAACCATCTCCCATCCTTTATTCTTGACAATTTAACAAAATCATATACTGTACTTTCATTTTAGTCTAAAAAACAGGGCTATTATTAGACAGATCAGTCAAAGCAATGGACTTTTTAACTTCATGCTTACACCAAACCTTATATCAAATGAGATCAAATTATACCTTGGTAATATCTTAACCAAAAAAACCAAGAACTCACACTTAATCATCAAAATACCTTAAAGTTCTTACTGTCACTGGTTCCTTCATACCCTGTTTGCAATGCTTGTAGGTCTGCCAACCTATTTGTCAGGGATTCATTCACAATATAAGCACTATTACACAAGTATATCCACACTTTTCAATTCCCTCCTTGAATATCTAAAACATATTCAAAATGGGTATCAAAACTTTTACAACACAAGCTTCAAATATTGTTGTCTTAGACAGATTTAGGCCTAATTAGGCCTGATTTGCATAAGGGTTTGTTGCTTTACTAACTCCTGACCAAAGTACACTTGTCTAGTGCTTGGTACATGTTTATTTTGATTGGTATATTCTCTTCAAAGCATCAAAGTCCTTTTACAAAGTATTTTCAAAAAACCCTAAGGGCTTAATGCTCATAATTACTCTGTTCACAGACTGTACACATAGTTTTTCAATCAAGAAACTTCATTCCCTCGCATCTTATCTTAATGATTTTTCCCTAAATCCACTAAAACATGAAATAAAATTCATAGTAGGATAATCTCACAAGAAACTAGAAGATTCCACCAATTAATAAAGGAGAAACATAATTATTTCTGTCTCTACTTACCCTAACTGAGGGTTTTAGCAGTCTGAAGTAAATCCACAATAACTCACACAAATCTTAACTAAAATGCATGAACTTTGATGTAACAGGAAGGTGATTGAGATTATTACCATATCCAACCATTCTACCATGCCCTCAAGTCCGTACAATTCCGTACAATTCCTGGAAATGCAAGATTTATGAAGAAAAATGATTAAAAATAAGAGATTTTCCTTGTACTTATTCTTTATTCAACCACCCTCAAAGTTCTAAAAGATACAAGATATTTTTTAAAGGAAAAAAAATGAATTTTAGCCTTCAACTGCCTCTAACCAACCCTAATGACTCTTCATCTCTTAATATTTCCTTTTTGATTAAGTTGACAATTTTTTACATTGTTTTCATTTTTGCACTTTTAGACTTAATAAACACCAAATGACCTCAACATGACCTCAAATATATGAAACATGACTCTACTAAAATTATTTACAAATTAGGGACAATAACATTGAATCAAATTTCAAAACATTGCTTCACAGAGGCCTAATTATGCCAAGGTCCTCCTGCACTAGTACAAGAGATGAAAAAGAGACAAGGAGCCATTAAAAACTTTCGAATATTTCACTGACTCAACTAAACCTCCAAAAGAACAGTACAAATTCCAACACTAGGGAAAGCCCTAAAGAGAACACTAATGAAAGTGGGATTTTTTTTTCAAGTTCCAGAATAGTATAAATGGTTTGAAGATGTTGTGGGTGTCTAGAAAATGGTGAAGGAATGTTGGATAGGCAGGGACCCAATTAGCCTTTTTAACTAGATTATTAAGAAAGAAACAAACTCTAATACATTTTGGGGTTCTTCTAAGTAGGGACCATCTTTTATTATTTTATTTGGGGGACCCAAAAAACCATAGGGGTAGAAACCTATGGAGCTTAATCATTAAAGGCAAGAGGTCTATCCATTTAGAAATAGATTGAAAGGATGGTTGCAGGAGGGGCTATTTCACATCAAAGGTGGTCCAAAAAATTTCATAGACTAACTAACCAGACACCAGTACTACCTTAGAGGGACTATTTCCTTTCAGGAAGGTGGTCCAAAAAATTTCATAGACAGGTACAAAAAGTAAGAGCAACCTTCCACCAATTAACCCAATCAACCTCCAAGAAACAAGACAATGACTCCTCTAGATGTGTAAGGAAAGAAATAGGATGCAGAACACTTTCCTAATGTCAAAACTTAGAGAAGAATGCATATATGACTTTAAATTTTACAATTACAAAATATTAAGATGCACATGAAAGAAATACAGAATAGAGAAATTAACACAAACACAATTGACACCGGATTTACGTGGGAAAACCCTTACAGGAGAAAAACCCACCACACCAAAGAAGATCACTTGTATTACAGTAAATAGAATTACAAACAAGTTACAAATTACAGATGTCAATTATTACAACAACAATTTACTTGACCAATTTCAAACAAAACATCACTGTTACAACGCTTACTTCCAACATACAATGAAATTCTCTAACTGATCAAATCAATCCAACCATCGAACTACTAAACCACCTAAACACCAACCGAGCCTTTTCACAGTTCTATACATTGCAATGTTTAGCAACAACCAAAGGTGTTTCACTCAACTTCCTTCACCAGGAAACTGTCGAACTTCTCAGGAAAACCGAACATCCTCCTCCAAGTCAGCAACACCTCCATGTAACAGCTCACATTCAAACCCGTTCTTTTCTCCTTTATATTTCACTACCGCTGCATAGACAATAAGCTCTCGTGGGGTGGTAGTTTACCTTGCTACCACCAGACAGGTCGAGACCACCCAAGGTATAGTGGTAACTGCACTACCGCTAGATAGTTAGCATACCTCTATGGTAAGGAGGTAACAAACTGCACTACCGTGGCACATTCGACGGCCTCCTGCGGTATGGAGGTAACACACCGCACTACCGCACAATAGGCAAGAGACTCCCATGGTATTGTGGTAACTGCTCTACCACTAGACATCTAGCGAGCTCCTGCGGTATGGCGGTAACTACACCACTACAACCTAGATGAAGGATACCCGCAGTATGGTGGTATCCACCATGCCACTGCTACACAGCTGAGAGGTGCCCGTAGTATGGTGGTAACTGCGCCACCACGACCTAGATGAAGGACACCCATGATAAGGAGTTAAAGGCATAATCAGAGCACTTGTGAACTCTTTGCTGCTTGGTGATAGAACTAGGGTCTCTACCAGTGAGTTTGAGGCACATAATCTCAACAAGATGTTCTCAAAACCCAAGACTTCAAAACACAAGGTTGGTGACCCTACAAACCATTCCCATGCTTACCAAGTGATCTCTGATCATCAGACCCTTACAAGGTTTATTGATACATTCACAACTATTGTTACCTCCACATGCATTTGACTAGTAGTGACAACCTTGGTTTTTAATCCTCCAACCCCATACCTTGGGATCACATCACCATGAAAGAACATCCAACATCCTTATGAGTGTAGGTACCACCAAATAGGTATTTTTCAGATCTGTCTTCCTTGAGCGAAGGAAATTCAGGAAGAGAAGAGGAAAGCGAGACATGTAATAGGTCTAAAAGAGGGAGATCAAATAGAGGTCAAAAGATTAGAAAAAAATTCCGTAAACGCATGAATTTTTTTCTTGCTAAAGGGGGGTCATGTTCTCATGATGATGAGAGCATAGGTGACATCGAGGTGCCCTTGAGGTACAAACATCTATGGAAATAATGGGTACCCAAGGAACTTCCTCCAATAAACAATAATTTTTGTGTCAACGAGAGGATATATCGCATAACACTATCATCATTACATGGTTTGGGCCTATTTTGCATGGATGACATAAAGGTCTATTACAAAAAAGTTACTGAATTGATGGAGTATGGACTCTGTTACAATTACAAAGATTGGATGTAGTTGGTTTGATATACACAAAGTATGCGTAGGTATGCACTGTCAAGAAATTATATACAACTAAAAGATAAGGATCAAAATAAAGGAGTGGCTATGTACATTAACGGAAGGAAAAAAGAATTAGGGAATATTGTAGGGTTTATAAACAGTACATGACCTAGGTCAACAAATAAGCAACCCAATTGCATATCCAAGGCGCGCGAGGGAAACCATGTATTCGTATGTGTGATAAAATCAATAATTGCAGGGGAAGAGTTGCCAATCGATTAAAATTTGAATCGCATAGATACAAACACAGTTACTCTAATGTTATTTTAATTAATGAAATACTTGTAACAATAATAATAGAACATATCAATTTAACATTTCTTTGTTATTGCAATAGACCCCCCCTTGCAACGGCCTTCACGTCATGAGTACACGACTAGGCATACATTAAGATCATGAGCAGAGGGTAGAACAAATGAAGGGGGGATAGATGATTTAGAAAAAGATACTCCACTTCTTTTTTTAGCTACAAAAAAGAAATAAAAAAAAAGTTATTGTAATCATATTATGACAACCATATTTTTGATAATATGTTAATGAATGTTAAAAACTGATATTTTTGACAACCATATTTTTGATAATATGTAAAACTGAAAGAATGAATGTTATATGTTAATGAATGAATGTTATATGTTATTAATGGATGAATGAATGATTAATGTTATATGATTGGGTATGGGGAATTGAGAGTGATGTGAGGGGGGGGAGGGGCCAAATGAGCTTCCACCGTCACGTGGTTGGCCCTGTTAAGTAGAGAATATTAAACTATTCTCAAAACAAAGAGAATGTCAATAAGGTAATGCACTTTTCAATATTTCATTATGCTGCACTTTTAAGCTTATGCGATTTTCATTAGTTCTCTTTACTTCAATATGTTACCCTTTGTACTTATTTTAGTTTTTAACACATCTCATATGTTACCCTGGATGACAGCTTTTGCAGGGGAAGCTATCCACGGATGGATCCCGCATCTGGGGATATACGAGTTTGGATTAGACAAACTTGGGATGTACTCATGTAGCACATAAACAAAAGAGAAGAGCCCAACCATTTCAGCACAAGAATTGGCTTGAGACTGGTACGTCGTTCGAACTAAGTCTGGGTATGAGGGGTCTAGGAGAGAGCCCTATAACACAGCTGGTATTAAATCATTAGACATACATATATTGTAACTATGTGGTTAATGCTAAAATCATCCACAATTCACTAAGTGATGAGTAGTTAGTGATGATGTCATGCCATTGTTTGGTAGGTTATTGATTCTATAGTTGCTCCCAATAATCATCTCTAGTTGCTTACATGCCATTTGATCCATATGAGGGGCACCTTTCAATCTGGGTAGCAAATTTATAGATGATTCTCTTATTTAGTGACCAATGGAATAAGTGAGTGGATGGATAACTCCTAGTAATCACCTGTCACGTGCTTCATGCACTGATGATAAAATAATTTCATTGGATAGAATTAATATAGTTATGTATTATATGTTGCTGGTTTGGTTTTTGGTTTGGGTTTAACTGTTATTTTTATTCACCTAGGTATCATATGAGAAAGCACACACATATTTTGCTAGAGATCCATCACAAAAGTGACATTCTCTCTCTCTTCTCTCTCACACACACACACTCACTTTCTTGCTCTCTCACACACACAACTGACCAAAAATATAATATACTGTTTGGAAATCATTAGTTGTGGATTTAATTTCTATTTGAACTCAATTTTAATAAGGTGGGCTTCATACGTTGCGGGAAAAATACTTGTTTTGATTCGTGAGCTTGGTGTGCAGTTCAATGATGGCATCAACATACTTGTATGTTGTCTTTACACTAACTTTTTCTTGTAAAATGTTAAGAACATATTTTACTTTATTCCACTATGAGAGAAGAAGATGACTATTAGATTTTTTCCCAAGGAGATCTTCACATATTTGAAATTTTACCATAAGTCTTCCATTTTTTCATTCACACCTGTCTCAACTATTAAAACTGATTTTGTGATTAATCCTTTCAAATTAGTAGACAATTGTTTACTTTTTGATTGGTTAATGAGGGTTTTTGTAGGGATTCCACAACCTTAAGACACAAATTTGGGTCCCTAGTTTCCATGTGTGGGTTTTCAACACTATGCCCATATGCTTTGGGACTTGCATTATTGCAGGTCATGTGAGACGTATCCAACAATTTCTATGGAAGTTTTTGCCCAAGTCTTCTTTGCTGGGTCTTCTACCATTGTTCTTATAAGCTATTTACTCACTATATGTATCCAAGACCCATTGTTCCCACATTTCAAATTGAAGAGATATAACATATTGACCAAGTACTATCTATGTCACCCCGATCATGTTTTATGTTTATATTGGCACGATACAATATATCGGCACAACAAGTTCTAGAAAGCTTCACCGATAAAAACATTGCAGGAATGGCCTACGTGAACGAGGAAGCACATTGTACAATATCGGGATAGGCACATTGCATTCATATTGATCAATAGAAGAAATTGGGTTGTATATTTTGAATAAAAAGGAACAAATAGAGAATGTAGCACCACAGGAAATGCATATCGGCATAACTCATGAAAGTTTCCTCGAAAAAATACTCATCGACCATCAGAAGCCTAACAAGTGACAATTCTGATCTCATATACTACTCCGATGTAGATAAAAGGATCATATCGGGGACACATTCTTTTTGTTCTACCGATGGGTTATTCAAGAAAGTAAAAGATAGACTCACTCAGGATTTCGGCATGAGGTACACCAATATATTTCATTGGAGGAACACATTGATATCGAAACAACAGAAAATGGACTTCCCAATGATACATCTTACATCGATAACATTTAGTTGGGAGAACATGTCTCAAGTTATGATGACATAGTGGATAAAATAAGGCACCATCGGTGAAAGTTGTGCCAATGGAATTCATCGATGGGAGTATCACCATCAGAAGTAATGAATAACTTTGGGCCTGATAGAATGAAGTCTCTTCGATAGGATTACATCGGATAAGCTACACCAATAAAGGATGCAAGGAAAGAAAAATACTTGTCGGAGTGACTTATACTGAAAGATACATCGGCCAAATTATTCATGCAAACAATAAAACCCATAAATATAACCGTGTTAGGGAGGGAGGATGTTTGAATTTTTTTTTTTTTTAAAAACTACAGGGTTTCGTTGCAATTTCAAAAAACATAGCCCGGCGAACCACAAAAAATTGTGAAGAGATTGTTGTACACGCGACATAGTTTTCATCATAATGGAAACAATGGTTTGCTCCACCTCATCGGAAAATGGACGAATGTTGGGTGTTTTTTCGATGATTTCAAATGGGCATTCTGCAACATTTTGTGATTTTTGTGTCGATAGATGGATGAAGTTACGTTGATGTTGTGACGGAAAATGCCAACATTTTCCATGGCGTTGACTGATGATGCTGGGTCGTGGTTTCAATGTATAAAAGTTGGTCATTAAAGCGACGAAAATACAACGACAAAATTTAAATTAGTGTTGTGTTGATAAGTCGACAATATTTTGTCGATATGTCACCAAACATTCGTCAGAATTTTTAGTCAAATGGAGTAGTGGTAGTATAATCATAACTCCTACAGAGTATGTCAAACTCAAATAAAAAGGTATCAAGATCTTTTGTGACAAGTCCATAAAACTTGGGGAGTGTTGAAGCAGGGATGTTCTTGATGTTGTCAACTTCATTCTGATGGGCAATGGGGAAAGGAAAATCTAGTTGGTTAGGTATGTTCCTATTTGCATCACCCATGCCTGCTTGATGTAGTTCCAAAGCAAAGGGGTTCTCAAGCAAATTTTGGTCTTCAGAGGAGACTTCAGAGCTAGCCAGATTAGGAAATGCGTCAACAAAGGGGTGTGGATCTTCTTCTTCTTCTTCTCTTGGTAGGTTTTGATGTTCAACTAGCTAGAATGGATTAGGATTGTTAGGAAAGAATCTCCCATTAGTATCCCTTCTCCTTCCTCTATGCATGCGGTATCACTTACTATCAACAAGATCACACAAAGAATTGGTAAATAATAAGGGGGGTCATTACTTCCTAAAGGAGGAGTATACTAAGAACAAATTCTAGAAACACTACAACAAGAAAAACTACCAATGACTCCAAAAGACTTCCTAGTTTGACACCATCCGCGGCAACAATGCCAAAAATGTTGGCCTCCTACAATGATTTAATAACTAAGCCCTCACAACTATGATTCAAAGATTGGAAATCTAACCTGAATAGCTATTTCAATCATCATGAAGGTGCATTTAACTTGTCAACCCATGGATGTGAACTTGAAATGGGTCAACACAGTATGTGCACTAGGAACCCAAAGTAGCCACTTTCATTCTACAGCTAAGGAACACACAATGCTGAAAGTAAATTGCTTAGAAGGGAATACCATAAATGCCAATCATCAATCAACAACTACATCAAACTGAAATGCATAATAGGAATGAAAATCTGAGCAACAAACAAGGCACTACTCTGTTTGCTTTGGTTGCAAGAACAGTCACAGAATGGAATTCTAGTGGCTGCAAGAACAGTCGGTGCCAGATTTATAACTAATTACTAAACAACAAGTAATACTAAAATAATACTAAACTAAGAGGATGGATTACTCACCAAGTGGCCCCCCTTGGATAAGTATCCTCTAAAACTAATAAGGACTCAGATGCTCAGACCCAGAACTTTATTTTATTCACTATAAATCATAAGTACAAAAGAGTAATGCATCTATATTACTGAAAACTTGAGAGTGCAAGTACAATATCAAATCATGCAACCTCTAAAGAAGGAGAATCATATCCTTATTTATACTATCAACTAAACAAGGCGGTCAACTCCATGACTGGGAGGATGCCATTTAGGGAAAATAGAGAAAATGGAGTGCGGCGGTTACACGTGCATGGAATCTGGTTAAACATGCAGGTCCAAATGCAAATTTAGCACAACAGTAACACCCACGTCTACTCAATCATTAAATTCCACTACAAGGTGGTTACATTTGGTTGCATGAGGAATCGTTTACCATCGACCTCCTTTGACCTTGAGTGATTCCTTTGCTGGATGTTATGGTGCATGCCCAGTTGGTGGCGCCTTCCTCAACTTAGCATCCTCAAATTAAATCTGCATGGCAATGTCAATACACACAATAATTGCATATCTATAACCACCTTAAGGAACATTCATTAACCACATGCAAAATCAATATAGATAATCCGCATAATATGCTAATGTCATTAAAACTTGTAGAGATAGGATTAAGCTCAATGTCTATGGTTTGAGGGAAACATTATGAAAATATCAACATTTAGCATCAAAGTTCATGACAACTACCATTAAATAAACTATAGATTCTACCCAAAATTGGACCAAAAACTAGGCTCATTAGAGACTGCAACCTGAGCTTAAAAGACATACCGCCAATTTTTTTCTAGATGATTTGTCGAGTGCATTATCTCACACTCCCTATCAAGTTTTACCCACATAAGACATTAAAGCATATATTCATGGGAAAATGGAAGGAGTTTCCTCTGTCATATTATTTATTCTATGGATAGAAGAAGTGGAAGAGGATGAGAAAACCTTAAAATTAGAATACAAATCCCTAAGTGAGAAGAGGTTGGATGTGTAGCAAAAGTTTTTGATATTTGAAGACAAAGAGAAGTACACTAGAATGGTGCTAAGAAGAATTCATGATGAATCCATTGTTGGAAAGAGACACCACACAAGTCATCTGGTGTTGTCATTGATGGAAACCCTAGTCAGTAATCCTATCCGCACCTCAGTATTTTCTTATACTGGAAGTCAGATTGAAGATATGTGTTAACTGTCAAAGCTAAAATAGGGCATCCAACAAAGTTGTGTACATTGACTCATATGTAATTTCTTGTTATAATTTTTTGTTGTAGATCTCTTGGAAGGTCTTTTGATGTATGGACTATCGTATCTTTGAATCATAGGGCCTCACATTGATTGGTGTGCAAGTTAGAAGATCCAATTTATTGATTTTCAGTCTAACAGTGTAGAAAGGTCGACTAGATGAGTGTAGTGTGTTGCGGATATTCAAGGCATAATTGTTTAAGGTGTTTCATGTTTGAGACATGGTTTTTTGGGTCCTTACTATGTTTTGGCTGACATTGTTTGGTTTGCATTAATAATTTTCTATGGATTGGGCCAATAGTTTGTACACGTTTCATATTTTGTTAAAGCTGACATGTAGTTGATGTAATCTGTAGTTGCGGATATATATAATCAATTATTCATATTATTTTGATATATGATTCATATGATGCGAGATTCAGAAGGAATATAGATTGATTGTATGTAGTTTCACTTGAGTAGAACAAAGATTGGCGATTTGAATTAAAGAAGGCAGAGTTTCAAGAGAAAAATCAGACAAAATGTGAAGAATTCAATCAATGTGCTTAACAAAACTATAATCAGGAATTAGCAGATGTTATCTCATAGTTCATCCTATTGGAATATGGCTTCTAGTGTTGTCATTGATGGCAACCTAAGTCATTGATCCAGTCTGCACTTCAATATCTAACCATACCGAAAGACAGAGTAGAGAATAGGGTATCTGGTTGAAGTTGAATCTGTCAAGTGGTTTGCATTATCAGGTTATCAATTTTGGTTGTGGATCTCAGGGAAGGTCTTTGGGAATATTAAATGTCTTAATCTTGAGTTTTGTGTTGTCACATCAATCGGTGTATGAGTTAGGAGATCCGATCGTTCGATTTTTGTTCATCAGTGTATGAAGGCCGACTAAGTAAATGTGGGGTGTTGTGGATGTTTAAGGTGAAATTGTTTGGAGTATTTTTATGTTGAAGATTTTGTTTTGGGTCCTCACTATGCTATGTCCAACTCTTGTAGATGCGCATTAAATGTTATTCATGTTTTGAGCCGACAGTTGGAAAATATTTTCTATTTTATTGAAGCTGACATATAGCGATTGAATCCTTGATGGTGGATATATATATGAGATTGGTTAATTCATTTTGATGTTTATGTGTGAGTGTTCGATATGTGTTGATGTGTGTGTGAATATCATAAGAGCAGTTGAGCGATTTTCACTTGTGCAAAAGAGGATTTTGTGAAGCGAATTAAGGTAGAGTAGAGCAAAGTGCAGAATTAGACAGAAGGTCCAGAATCTGATCTATGAGCCTAACCAGAACTATAATTAGGCATTTGTAGATGCTATCTTCTCAGTTCAACCTTTTGATATAATTCAAATCTTTTGTAATGAAATGAGCCTTCCTGATTTTGAGTAGTGAGCTCTAGGCAGTGTGGCTGAATGCAAGTGCATTCCCATTTTGTAAAACACTTATATTTTGAGTACTCAAATTGTGGATTGACCTCCACCGTGGTTTTTCCCCTAACAGGGTTTCCATGTAAAAATCCTTGTGTTATGGTGTTGTGGCTTATTGTTTCATGTTCATGCATCTTTCTTTTGATTGAATTTTATGTACACTTGAGAGATCAGTTTAATAAAGTCAAAAATTGCACAACATTGATTCACCCCCCCTCTTAGTGTTGCTTGAGTCCAACAATTGGTATCAGATCTAAGTTCCTCAGAAGAAGTTTAACAACTTGAGGTGGATCTTGGAATGTAATGGACTCTGGTAGTCTTCAACAACAACTTTTGGTGGCACTTGATGACCTTGATCAGTCTAAAGCAGAAGTCTAGGAATTGAAAGCAAATCTTAAGGATGCTGAGAAGTTAATTTAGAAGTTGAAGGATCATATTATTAAGTCTAGGGAGAAGAGAAAGGATCTCTATGATCAGATTAAGAAAAAGGAGAGAAAAAGCATGGATGATGTTCACCTGAATCAAAATTTGAAGGAAATAACTAAAGAATGTGAAAATCTTTCTAGAGACAATGCTACCCTAAAGCATGAGATGGAATCTATGGTGATGAAGATGACTAAGGAGATTGAAGAAAGTAAGAAGAATGAGGAAAAACTTGTCTAGTACCTAAAAGAGAGATCTGATGAATGTAACATAATTAATGGAAAATTCATTCAGTTAGAGATTGAACTGCAAAAATCCAGAGACAATGAAGAAGAGCTTGAAAAATAGATTGTTATTCTCAGGGATGAACTTGCTACTGCAAATGAATACAAGGAGAAGTTCAAGATTAGCTCAATTAAGCTTGATGAGTTGACTCAAGGACAAAAGAATGGAAATGACAAGTGAGGGCTTGGATGTGAAAAAGGAGAAAGTTTCGGATCTAGACAAAGGAATTGTACGCAAGGAAATCTGATGTACAAAGCAAAAAGGCATCCGGTAAGACAACCTAACGCTCAAAAGTTTAATGGATATTGTTTTGATTGCAATAAATTTGGTCATATGGCTGCTCAATGTAGAAGTAAAATGAAATCAAGTGATCCATCATTCTTCGGTTAGTGTTTCAACTGCAATAAGTTTGGTCACAAGTCAATTGAATGCAAAAATATATCAAATAACTTGGTTAATAGAAGGAATGTAAAATGTTATACTTGTGAAATATTTGGGCATATTGCTAACCAGTGTAGATCGAGAAGAAATCAATGGAATGACTGGTTTGGACAAGGAAATGTTGTGTGTTTCAATTGCAACAAATATGGTCACATTGCAAGATTTTGCAGAAATAAAAATATGGATAGAAGAGGTCCGACATACAAAGGAAAAAATACACAAAAAGATGATAAAGGAAAAGGGAAAGTGACTGTGGATGAAATAAGAGATCAAATGAAGAAGACATGGGTGAAGAAGAGTTCCTTTGTTGTAGGAAATGAATTAGCACCAGAACCTACTTTTGGTAATTCCTTTGGGAACTAGTTTTAGGCCTCTGGCCTAGGGGGAGCTATCAAGAAAATATTTCAAACCCCCTGTTGGTAATTGACACCAAGATGTGGATCATTGCAGTGGTTGCACTAGTGATCTACAAATGTTGGAATAGTTGGAAAGAGTATTATGCTGAGTTGAAGGTCCGCATAAGTCTTTGTTTGATGACTAAGAAAACAAGGTATTCGAATAAGTTAGGGAAAAAACATTTTATTACAACAAAAGTTAGGTGTGCGAGTTATAAAAAGCAAGTTGAAACCCTCATTTGCCACTTTGCATCGAAGAGATGAAGAAGGAGAGCACTCTGCACTAGAATTCTAGAATTTTGAAAGTGTATTTGATGACAAAACCCTAATCCATCAGGTACTTCTGTTATATTGAGAAATTTTAGTTTAATTTGGTGTGTGGTTGAAGAACTTATTTTCAAGACATGTGTACGGAAGGGAAAATGGAACAAATCAAAGGAATGATAAAACTAGATGAGTATAGCAGTGAGAAGATTAGAGCTGAAAGAAACATGTTGTGGCACGATGAATTGAAATGGTTGAAAGAAGCAAAGCACAAAAGCTTGGATATTTGGAGTGAATTCCCCTATTTCGGAAATGCAGAAATTGTTGAGTTTATTCTGTACAAATTGAATGATGATATTCTAACTCTAGAAATACCCTACCATATCTCGAAAGAAGTGATTGTAGCTGTAACTAGGTTATGCAAGGTTGGGGATGTGCCGAGGAAGAAATCAATCCAAAATAAAGAAGCCAAAACCCTAACTGGAGTAATTGGAGATCAAAGGGCATTGATAATATCCATAATTAAAGATTCAGTGACAAGGTACATTGCGCATGGAATATCCTACAAAATATTTTTCAGAAATAGAGAAGGTTCAACTTCGGTAGGTGTTGTTTACATTTCTCACAAGATGATAATGGGAGATCAAGATTTTGATCTTTGCGGATTATTGAAAGATCAACTGATGGAGAATGTACAATTGACAAAGAAGATAGACTACCCTTTCAGGTTTGGTACTTTTGTTATATGCCTTGTGATGTATTTTCTGAATTGCTTACCCCTGAACAACAACATAATATGGCAAGAGAGTGAACCAGTTTGCAAGTAGATTTACATATACTCTAACAATTTGGGAAACTGCGATCAAGTATATGAAAGTTTCTTTAAGGGTTTGCTAATAAAGTTTAGGTCAATTGGTATTCCCATTCAGGTAAGGGCACTTGAAGTTGGTTCCTCCTCCAATGAGATGGAAAGAAATAAGAAAAGGGCAAAAGAAATTGTTGTCTGTACTCCATTAGCATGCAAGACTCCAAGAATTGAAGGGAAATGAAAAGAATAGGTGATTGTGGACATACCAGATGAGGAATCTGATAAGGAAACTAGAGACACCCTAGGAAAAGAACTAGAAATAGCTGAACCAAAAAAAGAAAAAGCAATGACAGAAGGAAGTGAATGAGAAGGTGATTTAACCAAAGAAGAGCTAATGCAACTTATTCATGAGGAAGATGGAATGCAGAAAATTGGGAACATATGGTCTATCAGACCTTCATATGAGCAAGACATGATCTTAAGCATACTAAGTGCTCATCTTGTGCACAATCATATCAAATTGGAGAGTTTGTAGAATACGTTTCCAAAAGAGATGATTGAATGCATCAAGGAAATCATGGACTCTGAGTCTCAGAACAAGGAAGAAGAAGAAGTCATCCTGCACCTGAAGAAGCAGTACAAATTGTCACTTACCAAGCTGAAAAGGCACATGAATCAACTAAGGCAATGCATAAGCACAACAAACAACATTTATAACTACTGTCTTTGATGACCTCATGTGATCAACAAGTACAAAGAAAGGTTGGAACAAATTGAAACAAAGTTGAACACTATTGGACAAAATTCTAACATGTCTTAGGATCATGATGGTGCAATCAAGAAAAGGATTCAGGAATTAAAGACAAAGCATACAAATGTTCAGAACACTAGGAACAGGATTGTTGACACCTTTTGGAAAGTGAAGGACATAACTGAATGCAGGATGGAACAATTGATTGAGATACTAAGGAAAGGAGAGATATTAGAAGAAGCCTTCACCATCCCTTATGAATATTATCAACCAGACATCTGAAAACAACAACATGATCATAATTGTCGGGATTGCATTAGAAGCATGGAAGAAGTTTCTTCCGAAGATGAAAGAAAAGTACAAAATAATCTTGAAATAGCGGTTGTATTTCTTCAAATTTTTGAATCAATTTTTGAATAAGTTTTTAATTACACTTCATAGGGGGAGAAAGAAAAATCTTATATTATCTTTTTGTCATTGATGTCAAAGGGGGAGAGAGAGTAGTGAAAAATTCCTTATCAAACTCAGGGGGAGTTTTGTTAGGAGTTTTTGTCAGCTATGGATTTTTGAAGTCTTGAAGGTTCCGACACTTAGTCATTTTTCACTAAGTGTTTCCATCAATGCAAAAGGGGGATATTGTTGGCATATGGATTCTAGTGTTTTCATTGATGGAAATCTAAGTCATTAATCCGGTCTACACTTTAGTATCTAACCATACCAGAAGACAGAGCAGAGAATAGGGTATCCGACTAAAGTTGAATATGTCAAGTGGTTTGCATTATCAGGTTATCAGTTTTGGTTGTGGATCTCAGGGAAGGTCTTTGGGAATATTAAATTTCTTAATCTTGAGTTTTGTGCTATCGCATCAATCGGTGTATGAGTTAGGAGATCCGTTCGTTCGATTTTCTGTTCATCAGTGTATGAAGGCCGACTAAGTAAATGTGGGGTGTTGTGGATGTTCAAGGCGAAATTGTTTAGAGTATTTTTGTGTTGAAGATTTTGTTTTGGGTCCTCACTATGCTATGTCCAACTCTTGTAGATGCGCATTAAATGTTATTCATGTTTTGAGCCGATAGTTGGAAAATGTTTTCTATTTTATTGAAGCTGACATATAGCGATTGAATCCTTGATGGCGGATATATATATGAGATCGATTAATTCATTTTGATATGTATGTGTGAGTGTTTGATATGTGTTGATGTATGTACAAATATCAAAAGAGAATTTGAGTTATTTTCACTTGTGCAGAAGAGGATTTTGTGAAGCGAATTAAGGCAGAGCAGAGCGAAGTGCAGAGTTAGATAGAAGGTCCAGAATCTGATCTATGAGCCTAACTAGAACTATAATCAAGAATTTGTAGATGCTATCTTCTCAGTTCAACCTTTTGATATAATTCAAATCTTTTGTAAGGTAGTGAGCCTTCCTGATTTTGAGCAGTGAGCTTTAGGCAGTGTGCCTGAATGGAAGTGTATTCCCATTTTTTAAAACACTTATATTTTGAGTACTCAAATTGTGCATTGACCTCCACCGTGGTTTTTCCCCAAATAGGGTTTCCACGTAAAAATACTTGTGTTATGATTTTGTGGCTTATTGTTTCATGTTCATGCATCTTTCTTTTGATTGAATGTTATGTACACCTGAGAGATCAGTTTAATAAAGTCAAAAATTGCACAACACTAATTCACCCCCCCTCTCAGTGTTGCTTGAGTCCAACACATCCACTCCAGTTGTCTATATGTGACTGTAAGATAGTGAGTCTTCTTTTGGGTAGTAAGCCTTTTTGTATTTGAGCAATGAGTTCTAGGCAGTGTGCTTGAATGCATGTGCATTCCCCATTTGTAAACAATTATTTTAAGTGTACTCATATTGTGGATTAACCTCCACCGTGGTTTTTCCCCTAACAGGGTTTCCACGTAAAAATCCTTGTGTTATGGTGTTGAGCTTGATTGCCTTGTGTTCTTGCATATTTATTTTGGTTCAATACTATAAGTGGTTTAAAGATCAAGTTAATAAAGTTAAATTTTGCAGAACATTGATTCACCCCCCCCTCTCAGTGTTCCTTGATTCCAACAATTGGTATCAAAGCTTAGTTCCTCAGAAGAAGTTTAATAGCTCAGGGCTGATCCAGGAAGGTGATTCAATGGATTCCAACAGTCTTCATAAAAAAAAATTGGTGGCACTAGATGATCTTGATCAGTCCAAATCTGAAGTCTAGAAATTGCAAGCAAGCCTCATGAATGTTGAGAAATTCATTCAATCATTGAAAGATCAAATCAATAAGTCCGGGGAAAAGAGAAAGGATCTTTGTGATCAACTCAAGCAGAAAGAAAGTAAAAGCATGGAAGATGAACACCTAAGTCAAGCCTTGAAGGAAAAGACAGAAGAATGTGAAAAGCTCACCAGAGATAATGTTGTCCTAAAGCATGAGATGGAATATATTGTGATGAGGATGACCAAGGAGATGGAAGAGAGAAGGAAGAATGAAGAGAATCTTACTCAGTCCTTGAAAGAAAGATCTGATGAATGCAGTAGAATTAATGGTGGATTCAATCAGTTGGAGCTTGAATTTCAACAATCTAGAATCAATGAAGAAGGGCTTGAAAGACATATTGTTATTCTTAGGGATGAACTTACTACTGCAAATGAATACAAGGAGAAGTTCAAGATTAGCTCAACTAAGCTTAATGAACTGATTCAAAGTCAGAAGATTGGAAGTAACAAGCAAGGTCTCGGATATGAGAAAGTAGAAAGCTTCGGATCTGGTCAAAGGAAATTTGGGCTAGGAAATCAAATGAGCAAAGCAAGAAGGTATCCGGTAAGACAACCCAATGCTCAAAAGTTCAATGGATACTATTTTGTTTGCAATAAATTTGGTCATATGGCTGCTCAATGTAGAAGTAGAATGAATCCAAGTGGTCCATCATTCTCTGGTCAGTGTTTCAATTGCAATAAGTATGGTCATAAGTAAATTGAATGCAAAAGTATGAAAAAAAACTTTTTCAATAGAAATGTCAGATGTTATGCCTGCAATAGATTTGGCCATATTGCTAGCCAGTGCAAATCAAGAGAAAAACAATGGAATAAATAGTTCAAAAAAAGAAATATCGTGTGCTATAATTGTAACAAATCCGGTCACATTACAAGATTTTGTAGAAGTAGGAAGGGTCTGGTAAACAAAGGGAAAAATATGCAAAAGGATGATAAGGGAAAATGAGAAGTTACTGCAGATGAGATCAGGAATCAAATGAAGAAGAGATGGGTGAAGAAGAGTGTTTTTGATGCACGAAATGAATCCACACCAGAATCTGGTGCTGGAAATTCCTCCGAGAATTAGTTTAAGGCCTCTGGCCTAGGGGGAGCTCTCAAGAAATTATTTTACCCCCTACTAGTAGTTGGTACCGAAATGTGGAAAATTGCAACGATTGCATTAATGATCTACATATGTTTTGGGAACACTTGTGGAGGAAATTTATGCAAAATTGAAGGTCTGCAGAAGAATTTTCTTTCACAGA
The DNA here is from genome assembly GCA_007258455.2 of Sequoia sempervirens. Classification (NCBI taxonomy): domain Eukaryota; kingdom Viridiplantae; phylum Streptophyta; class Pinopsida; order Cupressales; family Cupressaceae; genus Sequoia; species Sequoia sempervirens. Next base: position 567,558,540 of record VDFB02000015.1, on the reverse strand, counting down.
CTATGAAAATAGGGTGTCCAAAAGACCTAGGGAAAAAGCATTTATTGCTATAAAAAGTTAGGTGTGCGAACGATAAAAGGTTACTTCTATTCCTCATTCATCACATTACATTTTGAGAAGAAGTTTGGAGAGCTTTGCAAGTGAATTTTGGCGAGATACAAGTCTGAAGGTGATTCGAAAAACAAACCCTAATTTGGTGAAAGGTATTTATCTGCAAAACTTGTGAACTTGAAATTTCTGAAAAATGGCCGCTCCATTAGTTGTTGATATTAAGGATAGACCCCGCCCAAAATTCAAATGGAACCTATTCAAATCCATTGAGACAGAACCATTAGGTGCATTTTCTTTCATTTTGTATGGTGTTTTGCACATTGAAGATATTAGGGAATATATTCATGTGAATGTTGAGGAACTAGGAAGCTCCCAGTTGTTAAATCTGTACGCAAATCACATTGTGGGAGAAGATCTCTGTGTAAGGCCTGAATTTAAAAATTTGGAGGAGAAGAAGTTCACACAAATTGTGAAGTTTCCCATGCTCGAAAAAAATGAATGGGTCTAATACATACTAAGTTGAGTGCATGCCAAATTCATGTGGTTAAATCAGCCCTTCAAGATCACAAAAGAAGCTATAAGTATTGTTACGGGTCTGAATTCATCTGGTGGGTTTCCCACATTGAAATCTATGAAGAACCAAATAGTCACTGAGGCAACCAGTTCCATTTTCAAAAAAAGAGCCATGACAATTAATGACATCATTGAATTGGATGTAAGATTTTATTCTATGGCTATTGGATATAAAATCTATCACTCCAACCGGGATAACTCTGTATCTGGTACTGCAATCTATGCAACTTATCAAATGATCAAGGAAAATACAGACTATGACTTATGTGAGTTACTCTGGAGCCAGCTAATTGAAAATCTTGGTAAAATCAAGGACAAGAAGAACTCTTTCAAGTATGGAAATTTGTTGTTATGTCTATTCTTCTACTTCATGAATGAAGTTCTGAGAGTTGGTGAAGTGCAATGGGAAGGCGACAGACCAGTAGTTGTTCAAATCAAAGACATCTTATATAGAATTGGTGATAGCAAAGGAAGGAAAACTAATATTTGGGGTTACTTCAAAAGATTTTAGAGTGAAATGCAAGCCAAGGAAAGGATTCCTAAATCTATTGTGGAAAAATATAAGGAAACTATTTGCTTCATGGTTGAAATTGATTAGTGTTTGATGGAAGCAATAGAACCTAAAATAGTTTGAATAATGACTATGGGATATGAGGTTGAAGAACACATTTTGGAGTTGTATGCCGAACACTTGTTGAGTAAACCTCAGGATCTGACAGAAGAAAATTTTGGTACCTTTGAAGAGAAAAATATGCAAGTGCATGCACAATTGAAGAAGCCTATGATAGTCCGAAAGGTGAGAAAGGAAGTTGAAGCTTTTGTAGAAAGCATCAACATATCAGTTGAATCACTGAGGGAAGCTAGGAAGAAAAGAGAACAAGTTGAAGAAGGGGAACCTGCTTGAACTAAGTTAGCTAGTCTGGCAACATCCTCTACTAGATCTAGATCTACAAGGAGCTCTGCACCCTCATCCGGTCCTACAAAGAAATCAAGCCCAGTAAAATCTCAAGTCAAGACATCTGGAAGATGAGGAAAGAGGAAAAAGGATAAAAGCACAAGGGTCTATGTTGTTGTTTAAGATGATGAAGAAATTGAATTAGATGAAGAAGTAAGAGAAATCAAGCATAAGGGCACAAAGGCATCAAAAGTCTCTAAGGAAAAGCCCTCTAGTGAAGAAAAAGCCAAGAAAAAGGTGAAAACTGATAGATCAGGTATGCATGTAAAGGAAGTTGAAAAAGGTTTAATTGAGGATGGTAATCTCAAATCACTTTCTGAATGGTATGACACTTTTGATAGTGTCAGTCAGAGAACTCTTGAAGAAGCCACAATAAAATATTTGAATATTTTCAATATGACTCTCATAGAAATAATGTCAGAGTTACCTAAAGGGTTATATGAAGTATTAGAAATGAGGAAAGTAAATGCAAGAGCTGAAGATGAATGAATGAGAGAACACATACTTGCTAATCTATGTCTGGTAATATCAAAAGAAGAAATGATGAAAATCCTCAATGATGTTAAAAAGGATTTTAAGAGAAAATCAAGGGTGAATAAGCTTATGATTAGGCATACTGAGGAAGTAGGAAAAGACATTGAGAAAATTCTTAAGGCAGTTCTGTTGAAGAACATATATAACATTGTCTTTGAAGAAAATCATGATGAAGATGTTCCATCTAGTGTAGAAGTTCAAGATGTTCAGGCTAATATTGAAGAAGTGAAAGAAGACACGATTGAGGACACTCAGAATCCTCTAGATATGCAAGATACTGAAATTCCCATGGAGACTGAAGCTCCTAAATAAATTTCAGTTGAAGAAATAGAGATTCTCAAAGCCAAGCAAGAATCTATGATTGAAGAAAAGAAGGCTGAGGCAAAGGAGGTTGCTATGGAAGCAAGAGACATTGCAAAGGCAGTAAATAATTTTTTAGAAGAACAACAAGAGGAGTTTGACCCTAAATTGGTTGAAGGTCTTATCAACTTGGCCACTCTATCTCCTATTCAGAAGCTGAAGGTAGCATAATTTTCTCAGGCCAAGGTAAGGGAGGAGATATTGAAATCTCACATTCAGGATAGTGAGCTGCTAAGTCTTGCATTCGATATCTTGGAGAAGATCATGCCCACAAATGTCAAGGACTCATCCGATTCTCCCTCCGGTCAGTTGAAGAAACTTATCAACTCTGTAAGTACTCACTTTGAGTCTCTTGAAAAGTCAGTTGTGGATAAGGTCCAGAAAGAATTTGATGCAAACAGGTTCAGTAGATTGAAGTGTATGATTGTTAATGATAAATATTTATTAGCTACTTGTGAAAAGAACATTCAAGGTGCATTATCTGAGGGTGGAAATATCTACAAGTCATGCTTATCTTTGTCAAATTTCACTGAGGTCACTGAGAAGAAAATTAAGGAATATGAGAAACAATTAGCAAATATTTCTCAAAACTTTGATCCTCTAACCATTTCTGTTGGTAAGCAAGAAGGTCAAGTCATATCCCTACTTGAAAAAATTAAAATTTTGAAGCATGAAAAAGACAGAATTGTTGAAAGGGTATGTGATATCAGAGGACTAATTGGTCCTAAAATGGAGACAATGCTTAGTGCATTGAAGGAAGCACATGATGCTATGGCTGTCAGTGATCCGACAAATCTTGAGTCAACAGAGATGTAATCCTACTTGGTCTATGGTCACATGACTATTTTGGAAAGTCTCAAAAAGGGTTGGGACACTATTTTAAGCCTGTTGAAGAATAATTTTGTAGACATATTCAAGTCCATGTAAGTTAGAAAAGCATGTATGTACATATACAATTTGTTCATAGAAATTTTGTATGATTTTTGGTATACGGATTCCCGTCTTTGCCATTGATGTCAAAGGGGGAGTGTGGGATAGTGAAAAATGTCATATTCATCTCAAGGGGAGTTTTGATTAAATTTTTTTAAAGTTTTGAGGATTGCAATGTATTCATGTTGGTACTGATTCCGACACTTAGTCATTTTTCACTAAGTGTTGTCATCAATGCCAAAGGGGGAGATTGTTGGAAAGAGACACTACACAAGTCATTTGGTGTTGTCATTGATGGAAACCCTAGTCAATAATCCTATCTGTACCTCAGTATTTGCTTATAGCGGAAGTCAGATTGAATATATGTGTTAACTGTCAAAGCTAAAACAGGGCATCCAAAAAAGTTGTGTACATTGACTCATATGTAATTTCATGTTATCATTTTGTGTTGTGGATCTCAGGGAAGGTATTTTGATGTATGGACTATCATATCTTTGAATCATAGGGCCTTGCATTGATTGGTGTGCAAGTTAGAAGATCCAATTTATTGATCTTTAGTCTAACAATGTAGAATGGCCAACTAGATGAGTGTAGCATGTTGCATATATTCGCGGCATAATTTTTTAAGGTGTTTCATGTTTGAGACATGTTTTGGCTGAAATTTTTTGGTTTGCGTTGATAATTGTCTATGGATTGGGCCGACAGTTTGTACATGTTTCATATTTTGTTAAAGCCGACATGTAGTTGATGTAATCTCTAGTTGCAGATATATATAATCGATTGTTCATAGCATTTCAATATATGATGCATATGATGTGAGAGTTAGAAGGAATATAGATCGATTATGCACAATTTCACTTGAGTAGAACAAAGATTGGTGATTCGAATTAAAGAAGACAGAGTTTCAAGAGAAAAATCAGACAAAATGTGAAGAATGTGATCAATGTGCTTAACCGGAACTATAATCAAGCATTAGCAGATGCTATCTCATAGTTCATCCACTCCAGTTGTCTATATGTGACTGTAAGACAATGAGTCTTCTTTTGGGCAGTAAGCCTTTTTGTATTTGAGTAGTGAGCTCTAGGTAGTGTTCCTGAATGCATGTGCATTCCCCATTTGTAAACACTTATTTTGAGTATACTCATATTTTGGATTAACCTCCACCGTGGTTTTTCACCTAACAGGGTTTCCACGTAAAAATCCTTGTGTTATGGTGTTGTGGTTGATTGCCTTATATTCCTACATCTTTTTTTTGGTTCAATGCTATAAGTGGTTTAAAGATCAAGTTAATAAAGTTAAATTTTGTAGAACACTGATTCACCCCCCCTCTCAGTGTTCCTTTATTCCAACATCCATATGGATTGATGACTCGTACATGATAGCTAAGGAAGCAATCAAAGAAATATCTGGTTTGTGGTCCTCCAGACTAGTTTCAGACCAGAAATTTGTCAAAGTCAAGGATGCAATGGTAAGGATAGGTGCTACCCTTCATAAAAAAGAACTTGCATTGGAATCTACTAGAAACCTAGAAGTCTAGTATGTTGCAATGCTCATAGGTCACAAGATTTATCACTTGAATAGAGACAATTTAGTCTCTGCCATCACCATTCATGTGGCACAAGATATGATTGAAAATGATGCCGACTATGACCTTTTTTGAATTACTTGGCAACAATTGTTGAAAAACCTAAAGGATATCACGAAGAAGAAGCATACATTCATGTATGGAACATTGGAAGTCTATCTACTTTTCTACTTCTTGAAAGAGATTCCAGTGGTTGGGAAAGTAAATTGGACAAATGTAGAACCTATTGCACATCAAATAGAAAAAAACATATGAAAAACCTTGGAGGTTCAGATGCTCAAGATGATTCCCTTACATTATTCTTTCGACTATTTCAAAGGAGAATGAATGAAAGGATAAGAATTCGTAAGATTGTGGTGGAAAGATACTTAAAAGACATTAACTTTCTTGTCTCCACTGACTTTTTCTTAATGGAAGCAATTGAACCTAGGATTGTTTGGATCTCAGAATTGGACTATGAAATGTTAGAAGCAAAAGTTGTTAACTATGTAGAATTACTTCTAAGTAGCCCCAAAGACCTCAGAAAATCAAGGTTAGAGGATAGGTCTAGAGTTGAGATGAGTGGAGAAGCCTTCGATAGATCTAGGAGGACAAGTAAGAAGAGAAAAAGCATAGATAGCCCTCCGATTATAGGGAAATTCAAACAAGAAGTTACTGGGAAAAAGGATACTGATGTCAACATTGAAATAAAAAGAATCCACATGGATGGTGCTCAACATGAGCATGAGACTAGAGTCAGAAATAACAATGCAAAAGATATGGATGAAGCTATAAAGGCCTAACAAGAGATAACTCCTAGCACAAGTATTGATGCATCATTAATTTGATATAGAAAATTTCAAACTCTTGGTTGATTCTTTCAAGGAATATGTCTCCAGACTAAAAGGACAATCTGAAATTGAATCAGAGATAAGGCCTACAGTAAAGAAACTAGTGGATACCACAATAAAGTGTGCAAGTACACATCACAAAATTACAAAATGTTTGAAGGATGTTCAAACTTGTAGGGAAGAAGCACAAAACTTACTTTCATATTGCTTGAAATGGCCAAATATCACATAGAGCATAAACAATGCCATGAGTTCAATTGAACACAAATAAGTTGTAAAGCATATACTTATGATCCAGTGAAAGAAAAAGATGATCATACTTGGATTAGCATAATGTAGTTACATGACAACTTCTTTGAATTGAAAATTTAGAGAGAAGAGACAATGATACAACATATGAAGCTAAGGGATTTAGTAAAGATAAAATATATACCTAGCTCAAGTGCCCTTTATAGTACTAATAAACTCTCAAAGATAAATCTCAACCGCAATACTCTGAAAGAAGGAGAAAAAAATCTAATGGAGCTTGAATTATAGTACAAGAAACTTACAGAAGAAAAAAGGATTTGGGAAGAAGGTAAACCTACTTGGCAAGACATTTTGCAGAAGCTCAAAGGGTCAACATCCTTTGGTTGACATTTTTTTTAATTCAATTCATTTTTCTAAGTTTTCAGAATCTCTTTTGCATGAATAAAGGCATAAAAGTTCCTTTTTGGTTAATTCCTTGAGGGGGAGTCGACACATATATCTAAGGGGGAGTATACTAAGTTTTTCGCACCCTTTTCCATTAATGTCAAAGGGGGAGAGATAGTTGAATTTTTTTTTGGTTAAATTTTTTTGAGAGAGATACTTGGGAATACTTGGAGAGATATTGAGAAAGACCTTTTGGGAGAGATATGTGCAAGGGGCAGACAACCTTTCGAAAATGTTTTTGATATGCATGTTGCCATAAATGACAAAGGGGGAGATTGTTGGAAGTTGGAAGACTATCATTGATGATGCAGTTTGGCAACATGAGCATGAAGTGTATATATATTACATGATCCAGTGGTGTCATTGATGTCAACATTGTTATGATCATCCTAGCATAGTTTGGAAGTATTTTTGGTGATATATGTAGAGTGCAAGTTGGTACAAAAAGTATGGCTTATCAGGAAATTAGCTAAGTATTTCCTTTGATAGTTTTGTGGTTCAGTGTGTCAGTTTTTGGGTCCGCACTTCATCGCAAGTTGGTTTAACCTTCTGTGATTATAAGAATAGTTTTTTAATTCTTTATATGCAACTATATTCAATATTTTATGGCATTCTGTGAAGTTTCCTGAAAGATATGAATGACATTTCCCAACCTTGTTTATTGTAGTTTCTTTTATACAGTGTATCAGTGTGGGAGATTCCACATTTCTTTGCGATTAATTATTTTGTTTTTGATGATGAAAATAATTTAATAGATGTCATTTGAATGGGATTTCATAGGAAGATCGAGCTTTGAGGTCGCATGTTTGGTGAATTTCATGTACACTTGAAGATTTTGTGTTTAGGTCTATTTTTGGGCCAACCTAACACATTTGATGTTTTGTGGAGGACAAGCAAGTAACTTTATCTTATGTGGGATTTATTTTAGGTCCATTTTGACCTATCTTGATGTAAATTGAATTCTAGATTAAGGTGCAAAGTGTGGAAAAAATGGTTTGAGGATGACATACTTAATTTTGTGTGTTACTTCTAATTAGGCCAACCTAATTGAATTTATACTTGATATGGATTTATATATGAGATGGATCTCAAGCTTTTGAGAAAAGAGAATGTGGGTATATGATGTGGAGATAGCAAAGTAGATTGTATTCAAGTATTGAATAGATATATGACATGTATGGTGGTTCACCTACATGTGTGTGATGCAAAATTGAGTAGATTGTGAACATAGAAGAGTATTGATTTAGATTAGTGTGATCATTTTGTGCTTCATTGGAACTATAATCTAGCATATGATAGATGCTATTATATCAGTTCAAATAGGAAGTATTTCCAACCCTTCTCTATTCTTTCTCTATGGGCTATGAGCCTTTTTCTAGACAGCGTGTCCTATTTTGGCAGTGAGCCTTTCTGTAAAATCTTATATCCAGATATAATATATTATGAGATAACCCTCACAATGGTTTTTCCATTTTTGGGTTTTCCACGTAAAAATATTGGTGTTCATGTTTTATGTGATTTTGTGGATGTCTCCATGATTTCTTTCATCTTTGTAGTTATATTTATTTTGATAATTAGATGGCTTATATTAATTGGTTTAAAGGAATACAGATTCACACCCCTCTCAGTATTCTGGGTGTTCAACATTTTGATCATTTTGTAGCACCTTAACAGAGTTATTAGGGAGTATTACTCTTGTTATAGTTTTCATGGGTACACACCTAGTGAAAAGTGTTCCTCACTAGACCTATTGTTTTTCTCATTTTTCTACCTTGTCCCGGGGGCTCACCTAGTGAATATCGAACTTCACTAGCTCGTGTTGCCTTCCTGTTTATGATTCACCTAGAAAATATCAAAATTTTCTATGGTGTGAGTCATGAATTCCTTTGATGTGGATCCTATCATAACATAACTTGTTAGTACATACCCTCTTCTTGCATTTCATGTTGACATCATATGTTTGTGTATGTTATCTTGTTGTATATCACATGTGCATGTTGCTTTTCTACTTATTTTGGTTTTCCATGGGATCTTGGATCTTAGGGGTTTGATCACCTCCCTAGATCCTTAGCCATCATATCTCTTTGAAATTTGGACAATCAGACCCCTTTTGACATATATTTCTACTTTAATGTGATTTTGAGTATAAATTCACACTCTCACTAAAGTGGGGGCTAAATGTAGCATTGTAAATTGCCACCCTTGAAAATTTCATACTATGTTTTTTTCCACATAAATTATTAAGCCTAATTGGGTCCCTAATTTCCTAAATTATGCATTTTATAACCCATTTGTACCACTTTCTAAGAAATTGCAAACATTGAAAAAATGCATCCAATTGATATTCTACCCCTGACACTTAATGTCCTAGAGAATAGGGTCAGGATCTATTCACCCTAGGGCATATGGCCCCCCTACTCTTCCAAGGACTAATTTTGGACATGTCAAAGTGCCATTTTAACATTCAAAATTAAAATTTCAAATGTCAGCTATTGAGATTTAATTCTCGGGAAATTAGAGAAATTCTTATAAATACCTAGTTATTGCATCATTGATCCGGTGGATATTTTCAGTGAAAATTGAAGTGTCTCATTTCTCTCAGAATCTGTACCATTAGAAAGAGCTCAACATCCTGATTCTAACGCAACTCGAACGGAGCGAAAAGGAATCTGTTTGTGCAAGTTATGGCCAGTCAAACCTTGGGTCAAACTAGGATCAGGGGCGTCCAGGAAGCGAAAAAAATGATGTCGTCAAAAGTTGTCGAAGTTGGCATCATCGCAAAGAGCTCGTCGTAAGCTTTCCAACGCAACTCATTTCGTCAAAATCCGACATCGTAGGCGCAAGATATCGTCAGTCAAAGTTCGTGCAAAGAATGTTGACTTTTGACCGTACGGAATGCTGGCGTCAACATTCCGTACTGTACGGATGATAAAGTGGACGAACCAAAATTTGGTACATGCATTCATGTTAGCATTGTACGGAACCAATCAGAGGCGGACACGTGGCATCCGTACGCCATGTCATCATACAGTCAGCAGTCCCGTCAGCATGCCACGTCAGCTCTTAGTCAGCACCGTCATCGAATCAGGTTTTGCCACGTGGCACCTCCTCGGCATGCCACGTGGCCTGTATCTTCGTCCGGTGGATGGATTAGTCTTTGTTTTGTTAAAAGGGTTTGTTAAGGACTCAAACCCCCAACCTCTCGTCACGAGAATCTCGCGAACTGTTGCACCACACAGCCAACGCTTACCCATGTATGGAAGCGGGTTTGTTTTGTTATATTAAGCAATTGAAATTTGTTAAAAAAAAAAACAAAAACCCAACACAGGCGATTTGAACCCGCGACCATCGGCCCAATAAAATCTCTAACCACCGATAAGCCATTCGATGGCTTTGGTACGTATTTAGCATCGGTTGATTTTGTTAACTGTTGAAAACCGATTGCCTTTATTTAAAAACAAACTCCCTAATTCAAAAAATAAAACAAACAATAATTCTTTTAAAGGATTAAATGAAAACCTTCTCAACCAAAATAGCCCAAATAATGCTAAGTTGAAGGGCTTAATTTATATTATGGGATTTTTAAATGATTTTTAAGGGGGTTATGTCAAAGATTTTTATGTAATTTGGAGAGATAAGGTAGATTTGTAAAATCAATTGGTTAGTAACCAATTTGAGCCATTTTTTTATATTTAAAGGGGTGAAAGGGAGAGAGTTAGGCTAAGTGTGATTTGAAGTGTTTTTGGAGGAGAATTTTGGCTAGGTGTTTTGTCTAAGCATTTTGGAAGGAATTTCTGGTGAAGTGAGAGGAGGTTATTCTGGAGTTTTTATTTTTCATTCCTGCACTTCGAAAAGTGGCGTTGTGTGGATAGGGGTGATTTTTGTAACTCATTGTACACTCTTTTTCCTGGAGATTAATCAGATCGTTCGTACTCTATTGGAGCCGACCCGGAGACGTAGTCACGTTTGTGGCGAACTCCGTAATCAAACACTGTTTGCATCTCTCTCCTTCTTTCACTTTCTTTCATACTGTTGTTATCACCTTGTCATTTTAATTATTTTAATTATTTCCATGAGTTAATTTTGTTCTAATTAACTTGGATAAATCATTGTAATAATTAAGCATTCAATTCTGCAATTTAGTCTAGATCCTATACAGATCAAGTTGGTATCAAAGCTTAGTTGACTATTATTGTAGTTGTTTTCTTGAATGCTAACGAGATCCAGGATTCAGAAGGGTGAAGGCAAGCTTGAAGACTTTAATCCTGAGATCGGGAAGCGAAGAACTTTTCCAAAGATGTCCTTGTTTGGAATGGAGGTTCCTGAAGAAATCAGTGAGCAGGAATTTCAAAGAGCATTCCTTGAGATGAAGGCTAAGGTGGACATTCTTTTTCAAGAGAGACAAGAGCGGAAAGAACATGAAGAAGGTTCGTCGAAGCAAGAAGATCGCAAAGACAAGAAAGAGAAACATCTTGGAGATGGTGACAAGCAACTAGATCACCCCTTTTCTCCTTCTCCTCCCTCTTCTCCTCTTTCTTCTCCATCTTCTCCTCATTCTACTTCTTTTAATCCTTTCAAGAGTGGGTATAAGCCTAAAATCAAGTTGGATGTAAAATTTGATTTACCAAAGTATTGTGGTGAACTTAATGCTGAAAAATTGGATGATTGGATTCAGCAAGTAGAAGTCTACTGTAGAGTCCAGAACCTATTATATGATGTTGATAGGATCCAATTAGCTACTCTTCGGTTAGGAGGTACAACTTTAACCTGGTGGGAGAGTAAGTCTAAGGCAGAAATTTCACAACATGGTAGAGTCAGTTTAACTTGGGTAGAGTTTGTTAATGCTCTTAAGAAGCAGTTTTATCCCCTAGGACATATGCAACAGTTAATGATGGACTGGAAAATGTTTAGGCAAGGGAAAGGTCAATCTGTTCAAGAGTACACCCATGAATTCAGGAAGAGGGCTATTGCTTTGAATGTTCCTTTGTACACCCAGGACACTTTTTTGAAGTACATAGGAGGTTTGCATTCCTATCTTAGGCATTCCATTTTGGTATTGAACCCTTGTAATTTGGATGAAGTGTCTGTTCAAGCTACACACTTGGAGTCAAGGGGTAAAGGATCTTTTATTGATAAGTTTGATACATGCCAAAAGATCCAAAGCATTAAATAAAATCAAGTAAGAAAGATCCAAGACCTTGAAGTGATGTGCATGACTTTAGTCCTTCAAAGAATCCATTGAAGGGTGGTGAGTTGTAGTACTTTGTGATTTTATCATTCCTTTCTATCCATTATCATTTTATCATTAACATTTCCATTGTGGAAGTGGAAACACTTAGATGGGGTTTGAAAGAGGAAAGCCCTTAAATGGCCCAACATTTTCCCTCTCTTTGAATGTGTAGGTTTTAGGTTTGAAGAGGGTTGAAGGGAGCTTGAAGATAAAATTTTCATTGTTGCATTTGATGCCATATGATGAGCCTAGTTTTTGGTACAATTTTGGGTAGAATCTATAGTTTATTTAATGGCAGTTGTCATGAACTTTTATGGTAAATGTTGATATTTTCATAATGTTTCCCTCAAACCATAAACAATGGGCTTAATCCTATCTCTGCAAGTTTTAATGACATTGGAATATTATGTGGATTATCTATATTGATTTTGCATGTAGTTAATGAATGTTCCTTAAGGTGGTTATAGATATGCAGTTATTGTGTGTATTGACATTGCCATGCAAATTTAATTCGAGGATGCTAAGTTGAGGAAGGCGCTGCCAGCTGGGCATGCACCATAATGTCCAACAAAGGAATCACTCAAGGTCAAAGGAGGTTGACGACAAAAGATTCCTCATGCAACCGAATGTAACCACCTTGTAGTGGACTTTAATGATTGAGCCGATGCGGGCATTACTACTGTGCTAAATTTGTGTTTGGACATGCATGTCTGACTAGATTCCATGCACGCATAACTGTCGCCACTCCACTTTCTCTATTTTCCCTAACTGGCATCCTCCCAGTCATGGAGTTGATCCCCTTGTTTAGTTGATATTATAAATAAGGATCTAATGCTCCTTCTTTGGAGGTTGCATGATTTGATATTGTACTTGCACTCTCAAGTTTTTAGTAATACAGATACATTACTCTTTTGTACTCATGATTTACAGTGAATAAAATAAGGTTTTGAGTCTGAGCATCTGAGTCCTTAATAGTTTTAGAGGATACATATCCAAGGGGGCCCACTTTGTGAGTAATCCATGCTCTTAGTTTAGTATTACTTGTTGTTTAGTAATTAGTTAGAAATCTAGCATCGACTGTTCCTGTAGCCACTAGAACTCCATTCTATGACTGTTCCTGCAGCCAAAGCAGACAAAGTAGTGCCCTGTTTGTTGCTCAGATTGTCATTCCTATTATGCATTTTAATTTTATGTAATTTTTGATTGATGATTGGCATTTATGGTATTCCCTTCTAAGCAATTTACTTTCAACATTGTGTGTTCCTTAGCTGTAGAAGGAAAATGGCTACTTTGGGTTCCTAGTGCACATACTGTGCTAACCCATTTCAAGTTCACATCCCTAGGTTGACAAGTTAAATGCACCTTCATGATGATTGAAAAAGCTATTTAGGTTAGATGTCCAATCTCCAAATCATAGTTGTGAGGGCTTAGTTATTAAATCATTGTAGGAGGCCAACATTTTTGGTGCCGTTGTCGGGGATGGTGTAGGAAGTCTTTTGGAGTCATTGGTAGTTTTTCTTGTTGTAGTGTTTCCAGAAGTTGTTCTTAGTATACTCCTCCTTTAGGAAGTAATGACCCCCCTTATTATTTACCAATTCTTTGTGTGAGCTCGCTGATAGTGAGTGATACCGCATACATAGAGGAAGGAGAAGGGATGCTTATGGGAGATTCCTTCCTAACAATCATAATCCATTCTAGCTAGTTGAATATCATAACCTACCAAGATAAGAATAAGAAGAAGATCCACACCCCTTTGCTGATGCATTTCCTGATCTGACTAGCTCTGAAGTCTCCTCTGAAGACCAAAATAAGCTTCAGAACCCCTTTACTTTGGAACTACATCAAGTAGGCATGGGTGATGCAAATAGGAACAGACCTAACTAGCCATCTTTTCCTTTCCCCATTTCCCATCAGAATGAAGTTGACAACATCAAGAACATCCCTACTTCAACACTCCCCAAGTTTTATGGACTTGTCATAGAAGATCTTGATACCTTTTTATTTGAGTTTGACATACTTTGCAAGAGTTATGATTATACTACTTGTATCAATGGGTTATTTTCAGGTAAGGTTAGATGATTAGATTAATAAACAAAACACAAATAAACTATGGAATACAAAGAAAGCTTAAAACATAAACGATTATACCAGATATTCGTTGCTTCCATGATTCACCTCCATAGCACCTTCTAGATTGCAACAATTGTGATTGTTGCCCTTAGATTTGTGTGTATGAGCAAATGATTGTGACCAAGCCCTATGCAAGTTTTGAAGGATTTGAAAATGACCAAATAAAGACTGTGCATATGACTATGACAAATGACTATAATTCCTATGACAAGTAATCTGATTAAATAAGCTAAATGCAAATTAAATTCTAAGCATGAATGCCTATATTAATGAAGTGGTCCCAAAATATGAGCACAATTGGCAAGTTTTATAGAAAATGCAATTTTGGACGGACGAAGTCAAGAATAAATGTGATAATTAGCTAAAAAGATAAAGATTTTCGAAAATCAAGAGGATAAAGACTGCTTGATTTGTAAGATTCAAAAAATTAATAAGATAAAGGTGGAACTAAAAAACAGATTTGAAAAATCAAGAATTTTCTCAATTACTTGATTTTTGGAAGAAGATTACCATTTTGAATTAAATAAATTCAAAATATGGATTTTGTGTGACAATGAATAATCGATTTTCAGATTATTTACCAAGATGAAGTGGCAGTTAATAAAATGAAATCATTTTAAATAATTTCATTTATTTAAAATGAGAGAAATGTTAAATTAGGTAATTAAATAACTAAAGATAATTATTTAATTTAGAGGATTATGACCGATAATTAAATAAATTAATAAATTCATTTAATTATGAAAATTAGTGACATACTAAATAAATAAATAAAGTTAATTTATTTAATAATCAGGAAGACATAAATGAACAAAGGTAATTAAATAAATTAATAAATTTATTTAATTGCGGGAAGATTTAGACAATTAAAGCTGTATTGAATAAATAAATAAAATTATTTGTTTAATAATCATGAAGAATAAAAGGACATGAATTAATTAAATAATTATGATTTTAAGGACATAATTAAATGTCACAATTATGCCAGGACGGAAGTGGTAAAATAGAGCTTGTAGGCCTAGGTCATTTTTATGTGATTTTTCCCCTCTTTGTCATAATGTAGCATGTCGCATTGTGACAAAGAAAATAAGTCAAAAATATGCCCCAGTGCAAAATAAGATGAGGAAGAACGACGAGGAGGGTAGCGGTATGCCCTCTCGAGAGGACAGATGGGTTCCAAAAACATGGGTGTGCTCTTGAAATTGCTGAGAAGTCTAGAATATGAAGAGACAAAGAAATGCAAAAGATATGGATGATGATATGGATGCAATGCCTATATGAGATGGGCGAGAGAAGATGACAAGACATAAGGAGATGCATGTTAGTTCCTACACCAAATCCTTCAACATATTACCATAGGACTTTAATATTTATTGATCTTAATCATCATTGAATTATTGTAATGGCAAACAAACACCATGATATGACATAGATCAAGGTGTGCAAGGTCGTACCATCACGTTAGAAAAATGATAAAAGGATGATCATGACTCATACTAAGGGTGCAATTTCCCTAGTCTTTTTGTTCAAAATATGTTGACATCCTTTGTGTGACAAAATAAAACCATGATCATGATACGTCTGTTTTTCTAAATCTCATTTATTGCTGAGAAACTAGTAACATGAGTGTCAAAAGACAATACAAACGTCATAACATGTCGCTGCTTCTCTAAAGATCTCGCTAAAAAACTAGTAACATGATGAAAAATAGACAAGTGCCAAGTGTTTTCCAAGTGTGTCTAGATGCCAAGTGTCTAGATGTCAGGTTTGATGATGTCGAGATGCTAGGGTGTCAAGGTTTTGACGATGCCAAGATGGCGAATGCCGAATATTTCCAAATTCAGGAAGGACACATCCTGAATAATCTTGATGTGAGAGAAATGGATCCCTCAAAGTGATGATGCCTAGGAAGGACACATCATAAGGCATGAATGACAGAGTTTGTTCTTCAGAAGGACACATATGAAAGATACTGATGTCGAGAGGAATGATCCTTAAATTTCAAGAGGATCCCTCAAAAAATGTCGGATGACAATGACGATGCCTAGGAAGGACACATCCTAAGGCATAAATGAGAGAGGCTATTCTTTAGAAGCACACATCTGAAAGATACCGATGTCGAGAGGAGTGATCCTTAAATGTCAAAAAGATCCCTCAAAATGTCGGATGACAGTGATGATGCCTAGGAAGGACACATCCTAAGGCATAAATGATAGAGGCTATTCTTCAGAAGGACACATCTGAAGGATAACCAAGAATTGACAGTTTGATTGGCTATGATAATGTAACTTGTTTTGACCAAATTTGACTTGTGTCAACTACATGTCAATGTTGTCATGATGGTGTAATTGTCACGTTGAATAAATGGTTGCCAAAATTTGGTTGTAGTAATTGGCTAATTTTGAGATGACTTGAAGACTTTTTTGACGTGTGTGCAAGTGAAATGTCATGAACCCTAATGGATTGACCTAGTGCGGCCTTGGGGGCTCATCAACAGATGGCCTTGCCTACGTCATACACTCAGAGACCTCGTAGTTCGACACGACCAATGACTTTGTCATGTTGACCAAATATTTTATCATGATTTTATTTTGACAAACCTAAAAGGATTGACCTAATGTCTCAGGGAATCAAAATTGAGTCTTGCCTACATATCGAATGCATAGAGACAACATAGTTCAGAAAAATGAAAAAGACTGATTGATTGACATGACAGACTTTTAACGGGAAATGAATTTGTTTTGCATTCTTGAGATAATTTGATGTTTGTTGGGGTTTCTTCAGGACACTTTTCAATTTTTAAGTCTTTTTTCAAGACATTTTACAATGTTTTTGGTCTTTTTTTCAGGACTTTTATGATTTTTTTATCTTTTTTGAGGACTTTTTGTGATGTTTTTGTCTTTTTTGAGGACTTTTTATGATGTTTTTGTCTTTTTTGAGGACTTTTTATGATGTTTTTGTCTTTTTTGAGGACATTTTATTATGTTTTTTTCTTTTTTGAATGGTTTAAGAGGATCATGACAAATCCATGTGACTGATTCCTACACATGAGAATCCAAGGACAAACATGATTGTGCCCCTAGTCAAGCTGATTACCAATTGACAGGTGATGACAATGTTGTTTGACGTGGGAAGGATGCATACCGAAACAACGTGAGGACGATGATAATGTGATGAAAGTATCAAGGTCTACAGCCGGGCCAGGAACAAATTCAAGTAATGTTTTGGATAATGTGCTTGTATGGATTAGACTCATTGCATTTGGAATGACTTGGTTAGGACTAGATGGGATGATGATTATCCTTAGACCGTTTGACAAGGGAAAGCCAAGATAGGTGACAGACATGAAAGGACAAAAGGTGGGCTTGGTAAGGACCGGGGACATGAGGCTAAGGGAATTGTCATATGATATTCAAGGACTATGTCGTATAAGGACAATAAGACTATGACGGTCAATGACATGATGTTTCACGAATAATGTACGACTAAAGGATAGGCATGTCAATGGTTTTCCAAAAGCATGATTTATGTTTGCATGTTGTTATGTCAAGATGAAGGTAGGTGGGAAAGTGAATGAAAATGATAGGGTTGAGATGGACGGATGTAAATGTCATGAGGAAGGTATGGGAAATGAGACAAATTTCCCCCAAGTGTAAAAGTCCACATAGATAATTTATTTTACACATGACACCTATTTGCCAAGTTTTTATCATGGTACTTATCTAGGATGCTTGTTTTCCGGGTTTTCACCATTGGATGAAAATTTTCTCTTTACTATTTTCTTGACTTTTTTTATTTTTATTTTTTTAGTGTCACCAAGATGCATGTTTTCCAAGTTTTCATCAAGGTGACAATTTTTTATCATTTTTCAATTTTTTATTTTTATTTTTTTGGATAGCCTTGATGCTTTAGATGACCATTGACTGTTTTGAATCCACTAATTGTGCTGATGTAGAGACTGGGGTCATGATATTCCAATAATGACCTTTCTGAAGTAATTGTCGTGTCAGGATCATAACACTTGCATACAACTGATTGATGTCATTGTGATCCTTATCAACACTAGAGTTGGCCTTATCAAAATACACATATCGCGATAGAGTTCCATGAGGGTCCTTGTGATAAAGAGTTGCTGCCATGATGTGATGGATTTGTGACATGGGATTTTTGGACTTTAGGCGAGATGTAGGGTTATGACTTTTGATGGTAGACATGAAAGGATTATTTGGACATTTGGATGAATTACTTTTTATTTTCCAAACTTGGGATGTTGGATGATGGATTTTGGAGGGATGGTGGGTGGAACCAACACTTTTAGATGCCTTGTTTGATGGCCATTTTTAAGGAGGTGGAAATTTATGATATGTGGGAGTCCTCTTGTCTTGTGGCTCCACATATTGATTGACTTTTGTATTTGGAATATTGTTTTTACTTGATCCATTTTTCTTTGGGATCCATTTTAACTTCATTTTCCCACTTGAATTTTTGTTTGATTCAATGGCCATTGACATTTGATTTTGATTTTTTGATTTGTATGTCTTTTGTCTTTGTTGATTCCAAAGGAAAGGTTTATTTATGATGGAATGATAGTTTATGGTGTGGACATAAGAGGTGTTGGCAACAATATTATGACAAGGATCACTCATGGACTCCATTTTGACATTTGTGTCTTATAAAGTTGCCCCCAATATCGAGGAGGTACCACTAACCTCATTATATTTTTTGTCTGAGGAATAGCCAAGACCTTGATGTCTGTAATTTTCCTGAAGCTGTATTAGTTCTTGAATTCCTTGATCATGTATGCCTAGTCCTTTTCCTTGATAATACATGCTTTGACATATTCTATTTGCAATGGGGTATTTATTGTTTTGAAAGGAAGATGATAACCCATCATTGTATATGTGGACATTGTTACTTGAGATATTTTTCTCTGCAAGGAAGCCTGCTCTGACAAAGATAGATGACCCTAGTTGATAAAGTGTCTTAGCTTCATTGTCATGTTGGATATATTTCTGACTGATATCTTTGGTCTGATCTTATGACATGTCAGGTTTAGTTGATTCTATTGGTGATTCCAAGTCAATGTCAAAACTGTCTTGATGGTAATTATCATATAATCCCATGAAGTTAGCTATAGCTTGATCATTTTCAAATACTTCCATAGTGGAAGACTCATTTTTTGGAGGAAGATCATCTATGGGTCCAATGGAGGCAAGTGTCTCATCTTGGAAAGTGTCAATAGTGGGGGCTTGAATAGGGTCATCAAATGTTTGATCATAAATGGCATAAAGGTCAAGGAGTGGATCATTTTGGATTTCTTGGTCAATGGTAGGGTCTTGTTCAAAGATGGGGTTGTCATGGATTTGAACTTCTTGGTCAATAGTAGGGTCTTGGTCAAAGATGGGGTTGTCATGGATGATATAATTGGGATTGAAATCTTTTTCAAGGGTAGGAGTATTTTGGATGTCATGATTGTCTTGAAGGACTTGTTGAATGGACTGAAAGAGATGGTTATGGGATGGACTACCTTGTTCTTGACATGAGGGTGACATTATAAGGTCATTTTGACATGTATCCTCAAGTTTAGACAATGGGATGTGCCTTTGAGTAATGAAAAAAATTTCATGACTAGATGTGGCTTGTGAGGGGGTGACTTGAAAAAGATTAATGAATGAAGGACTAGGATAGGATGTGGGGACTTGGAATGGACTAGTATGTGAAGGACTAGGATATGACATGGAGACTTGGACTGGACTAGTATGTGAAGGACAAGGATATGACATGGGGACTTGGATTGGACTGGTTGGCGACGACATAGGATATGACATGGAGACTTGGACTAGAGTGGTGCAAGGTTGACTAAAATGGGACGTGGAGATTTGGACCGGATCAATATGGTATGATGTGGGGACTTGACATGAGTTGGTAGATGGTTGATAAGGCATACATACATGGATGAGATTGATAGGTGAAGGACTAGCACATGATGTGGGGAATTGGAATGGACTAGTGGACATTTGGTTTCCCTTGTCAAGGTTAGGATAAGGGTAATAACTGGACGTGTGCTGGAGATTAATGGTAGGATTTTCGTTAAGTGATTCTTGATAGTGAGGGTTGATGGATGGAGGACTTGGACTGATGGGTTGTTGGTACAAAGGGCATTGATTTTTGGTTTAGAGGAATTGTCTCTTAAATTTAAGGCTTGTTGGTATTGACCTCTATAGTGTAATTGGTATTCAACTTGACTAGCAAGCCTATCAATAGTCTGTTGAAGGAAAGACAAGGTGGTGGATGGCATGATGTTGTTTAAAAAGGATGTTTAAATTCAAAGTGATAATGAGGACCAAAATGAATGATGGACGACTAAAGTGAAAAATGCTAGGTCTAAGGGAACTCTAAGGTGCAATCAATTTTGGCAGAATTATGGAAAGGTATACTCAACCATTCAAAGTTTGGTCAATGTCTCAATTTTGGATTGTCAAGGGACTTGTCTGAAGGACTAAATGACAAGATGCCAAGATGACAAAGTGAGGTTTCGACACTAGAATTTTGAGTTGGAAGTGGCTCACAAAAGGACCAAGACTAAAAGAGGTGATTTTGTTTAAGTCCAATGACAATTTAATTTTGAAGGAAATTTTTTGACAAAGAATGGAAAGGATTCCTATCCAAAAATCTGCAAAATGAGGACGTAAAATGATGGTAAATCCCAAGGATGCAATTAAGGAAATACAATGATAGACCTCTAGAAAAGTAAAACTGCAACCTAACATGAAAGGATGGAGGAATTTGAGCAATTATTGTTCTGATTGTTGACAAAGACTGCAAAAAAAGATGTCTGGAATATGTTTGCAATTGTTTAGCCTCGGCTTTTGGATAGTGATAATGTTTTTTGAGGTCACAAGAAAGTGCGTCATTTTAGGTGTCAATTGCATTACAATTTGTCAGATGTATCATTTAAAGTATCAATTGCATTTTAGGAATGCAAATGCATTACAATAGTTTGACTGTATGGGCTTAGGTTTTGATAGGGATTTTATTATGAAGAACAGATGCATTGCAAGAGGTGGAAAATGTGTTGCAAAAGGTCGAGTGCATCGCAGGTTTACATATAGACAGATGAGTGTTCTATTTGGTGGCGCTTGAGATAGAAAATGCGGTGCAATAGGTCAGATGCGACATTTAAGATGGAAAATGCAGTGCAATAGGTCAGATGCAATGTTTAAGATGGAAAATGTGATGCAACAAGTCAAATGCAATGTTTAAGAGGGAAAATGTGGTGCAACAGGTCAGATGCGGCGTTTGAGATAGAAAATGTGTTGCAGAATGCAAAAAGTCTAACAATTTATTTGACATTTTGGCCAAAAATCTGAATTGTTTGAAGTTTGACTGTTTGTTTCCAAATGTTTGAATGTTGTTTGTTTCATTTTAGTATCCATTAAACACTTGGAAAGTGCAATATTTTCAATGTAACCAAACAAAAATAAGAAAAACACAATCCTATGGTTAGGCCAGGACAATATTCACTAGATTCCATGTGGGTTTCCCCAGCCGCATATCAGTAGCATGTGAATTCAGAAGCTTGGCTGCACGGGCTCCCCCTTATAGTGCACTCTCTTCTCAGGTCAACCAAGCTTCCAACCCCCATGAAACTCCCATGGAAAATTGATCACCTCTACTACAGACTGCGAAGATGTGGATGCCTTCACACCGACTAGCAAATAGAATGGAACAATGTTGATTATTCAAGTGGCCATACATGGGGCACGAGATTAAGCTCCATTTAGGAGGCGTTAAGCTCAACATGTGGGTATGACACATTTCATAATCTTAGGGATTCACCTATAGCTTGGATTTACAGTTTGAGTCACCAAATAGAGAGGTAGGATCGCATGATTAGGGCATCTAAACTGATCAAGTTTTGTTTAATTAGACAGAATTGAAAACATGATGCACCACAAGAAATGTCAGTGGAATCTTGGACACTTAAGCAAAGTTTTTTTTAACAATGAAGATGAAATGCAACCAGTCTAACAAAGATTAGTCCGAAAAACCCCACTCAGTATCCATCTTGTGATAAGAAAGGACTTCAAGATTCCCCAGCCAATATCAGTAGCATGTGAATTCAGAAAATAGTGGGTCAACCAAGTATGAAACTCCCATGGAAAATTGATCAACTACAGACTCGAAGATGTGGATGACCGATAGCAAATAGAAGCTACTAAACAAAATTCGAGACCCCCATTCAAGTGGCCATACATGGGGCACAAGATTAAGCTCCATTTAGGAGGCACTCCAACCTGAAGAGGTTAAGCTCAACGTACTACTTGGTCCGTATGTAGGTAAGCAATTTAGCTCTGTTGTCTCACCTAGAGGTGATGAAATCTGGCAGTAGAGGCAATAATCATTTCTCTTACACCGCATGATTGCGCAAGGGGAGAGGATACTACAATTATTGCATCAGGGTTACAAAGGCACAAAGTGGGTTTGGCTTGCTGATCACGTAGTTTGCACAGGGTGAGAGCATATTTTCCTACCACTTTCAAACACAATTAGACAGAATTGAAAACATGTTCATTTTAAATGCACCACAAGAAATGTTTTCTATTCTAAAAAGAACAAGCACAATGTTTTGAAATGAATCTTGGACACTCGAACCTACAAAAGCATAAGTTAGTAGTTTTATCAACTAATCTTGGACCCATGAAATGTATTCGCCACACGCTGCAAACAAAGATTAGTAACACGAAAAACCCCTATGCTAGGCATAATGTAGAAAGAAAACCAGAATACAAACAAGAAAATCAGAATGCCAAAAGAAAAATCAGAAAATCCGAATGCAAAAAGAAAAAGAAAATGTCACTAGGAAAATGCGTCTCTGTGCAGCAAATGCATCTCGTGCCCACGTTCTGGTTTAACAGGAAGATGCGTCGATTGATTGTGGTGCAGCAGAGCTATTGTGGCATTTCAGTTGTCGAATGCGCTACGACGTAGCAAATGTGGCTCTGAAAAAGGAAAATTTGTCGTTCCATACCTGTACCTAAAAAAAAATAGAAGACTGAAAACTGTACGGAAACAAAAAATAACAAGTTGGGTTCACCAATGTATCAATGGGTTATTTTCAAGTAAGGTTAGATGATTAGATTAATAAAGAAAACCCAAAGAAACTATGGAATACAAAGAAAGCTTAAAACATAAACGATTATACCAGATATTTGTTGCTTCCATGATTCACCTACATAGCACCTTCTAGCTTGCAACAATTGTGATTGTTGCCCTCATATTTGTGTGTATGAGCAAATGATTGTGACCAAGACCTAAGCAAGTTTTGAAGGATTTGATAATGACCAAATAAAGACTATGCCTATGACTATGACAAATGACTATAATTCCTATGACAAGTAATCCAATTTAATAAGCTAAATGAAAATTAAATTCTAAGCATGAATATCTATATTAATTAAGTGGTCCCAAAATATGAGGACAATTGGCATTTTATAGAAAATGCAATTTTGGACGGACAAACGAGATTGAAAGTTGACAAAGCCTAAAATCAGTGGACGATATTTCATGTGACAATCGCTAATTAGGGTTAGGGAAAAATTATTAAATGAGTGGTCAAGATGCCATTTGAGAAAATCGAATCGGTGGTGAAAATAAATGTGATAATTAGCTAAAAAGATAAAGATTTCGAAAATCAAGAAGATAAAGACTGCTTGATTTGTAAGATTTGAAAAATCAATAAGATAAAGGTTGAACTGAATTTTTTTTTTGAAAAATCAAGAATTTGCTCAATTACTTGATTTTTGGAAGAAGATTACCATTTTGAATTAAATAAATTCAAAATATGGATTTTGTGTGACAATGAATAATCGATTTTCAAATTATTTACCAAGATGAAGTGGTAGTTAAGAAAATGAAATCGTTTTAAATAATTTCATTCATTTAAAATGAGAGAAATGTTAAATTAGGTAATTAAATAATTGAAGATAATTATTTAATTTAGAGGATTATGACCGATAATTAAATAAATTAATAAATTCATTTAATTATGAAAATTAGTGACATACTAAATAAATAAATAAAATTCATTTATTTAATAATCAAGAAGACATAAATGAACAAAGGTAATTAAATAAATTAATAAATTTATTTAATTGCGGGAAGATTTAGACAATTAAAGACATATTGAATAAATAAATAAAATTTATTTGTTTAATAATCATGAAGAATAAAAGGACATGAATTAATTAAATAATTATGAATTATTTAATTAATAGTCAAATGTGGACCAAGGACATAATTAAATGTCACAACTATGCCAGGACGAAATGCAGGACTAGGTCATTTTTATGTGTCTACACTACTAATGCCCATAGGTTTAAGCTATTCCCTACCACTCTAAAAGAGGATGCATTAAGATGGTTCATGAGCCTAGGCAGAGATACTGTGGAAACTTGGGAAGAAATGAAGACAAAATTCCTTGAGAAATACAAGGAATATTGTAGGGGCAGTGACATGAGAGGAGGTGACATTTTTAGGATGCAACAAAAGGAAGATGAGATCCCAGAAGATTATATTGCAAAGTTTATATTTTGTCTACAAAAATCTCCACACCATACACTTAATGAAGACTCACAAAAGTTGCTTTTCCTAAGAGGAATCAATGATAGCTGCACTGATGCCTTGGACCTCATGGGAGGAGGAGATATCTCCCAAGTTCCTTTGGAGGATATCAAAAAAATATGCCAGAACTACTCTAGGGAAGCTTCAAAGAAAGGGAGAGCTTACCAATCTTCCATGGGTAAGTCAACTACCTATGGATTTTCAAGAATGGAGATTACTCATTTGCTAGCAGACCTCAAGCAAGACATTATAAATAATCTAGCTACTCAACTAGATACACTTCAGGCCAAGACGAAGCAAGAGGAGGCAAAGGCAATGCTGACAGAGTATTTCCCCCACTACAGAAAAAAGAAGAGGGACTATAGATGCAAGATGGTAGCTATCCTTGAAAGTAAGCAAATTGTACTTGAGTTCAAACCATTCCAGATTGAAGAAGACCAAGTCTACTATGTTGCACAAAGGAAGCCTTAGGCTCCAAGCCAAGGTATGCCACCGGATCCACTATCTTATGTTGGGTCATATTTTAATTCCTATTCATCTGGTAACCAATGGCAACCTCCATATCCATCTAGCTATGGAGGATATCCACCACAGCCTTGGAGTAACCCTCCAAATGCTTGGCCCAATCATCAAAACTCTCCACCCTAGTGGTAGCAACCTCAAGTGAATTGACAACAATTTCAAGGGCATTGGCAACCACCTCCAGGAAATTGATAAAAAACAAATCAATGGAGGGGAGGACAACAATGGCATGCCCAAACAACCAGTTACATGCAGCCAACTTCTCATCCCCAACAGCCTGCTATAATTCCTCCACTTGCTAATCCAAGCTCAAATGCACCTAAACCTACTCAGCTACCAGCTCAACCCACACCCAATCCAAATAACAAACCACAGTAGCAACTTGCATACTCTGTTGATTTAAACCAATTCCCTGCATATGCTATGAGTGTAAGTGACATCCACTTGCATTCAGGAACTACTCTACCAGCCCCTTCCAATCCCATTATCATTGAGCTTCTTATGGAAGAGGAAGAGGAACCTCTGAATGATCCCATTCAGCCACGTGTACCTAAAAATCCTAAACCAGTCCAAGTCAAGCAGACTGAACAAGAATGACTGTTTCCTCAGAGATTGGAAGTTGCCAAGAAGAAGGAAGAAAATGAGGATTCAACTTTTGACATCTTGGATCAGCTGAATCATATATGTGTCCAAATACCTCTATTTCAGGCCATAAAGGATGTTCCAATCTATGGCAAGGCAATCAAGGAAGCATGCCTCAAGAAGCCAGGTAGGAAAAAGAAGGACCCAACTATAGTTCATGTGGTGGGACAGCTAGCTGACATCATGCTGGGAAAAGTGACCATCCCCAAGTATAATGACCCAAGTAGTCATGTGGTAGTAGTTGTTATAAATGAGATACAAATTAAGAATGCTCTGATTGATTTAGGGGCAACAATAAATGTAATGATCAAGGACATCCTGCAACAACTAAACATTGCAAACATGAGATCAACTCCTACTATCTTGCAACTTGCTGATAGCTCTACTGTTAAGCCTGATGGTGTAGTGGAGGATCTTGTGGTAGTTTTAGACTCTGGGGAGTACCCAATAGACTTTATGATTCTTTCTCCTAGAGCTACACTAGGCGGGTATCCTATTATTCTTGGAAGGCCTTGGTTAGCAACTTCAGATGCATACATTGGATTTCGGTCAGGTGACATGACCATTTCAGATGGGAAGAGCATGAAAAATTTTGTTCTTTATCCTCCTACTCAACCATCTCATGATGAAGATAATCTCGTATGGCTACATGTTGGTGAAGAGGCCGAGGAAGTTAATTCTGTGGTGTAGCTTATGATGCTAGGCATAAGCTCTTTCATACAGCTCCAAGATGAGGATGAAGTATTGGAGAACATCATTTAGAACCATTTTAAAGTGGAGGAAGCATCATCTTCTCATTCTACTACTCTAGTCAAGACACTTTTTCCTGCTCTTCCTGTAGCCACTGTTCCTACAGACGTTCTTCTTGCAACCACTCTTCCTGCAACTACTGTTCATGTAGAAAGACTTCTTGCAGCAACAGGTATGTCCCATACATTATTTCCATATGAACTAAAGGTACCATGTTTTAATGAATCAGCCATGATAGAGTTAACTACACAAGTACAAGTGTCAGAAGGAAAATATCTAAATGTTAACAACAAACTAAGTGAAGAACAACAATTGTTGTTGGAAAAATTATTAAGGACCCATGAACATGCATTTGCATGGGATTATCATGATATGAAGGGACTAGACTATAAACTTTGCACACACAAAATTTACGTCCGAGATGATTGCACCCCAGTAAGACAACCACAAAGAATAATTAACCTTGCACTAAGAGAAATTGTAAAAGGGGAACTGCATAAATTACTAGATGTAGGATTTATCTATCCCATTTCAGATAGTCAATGGGTGTCTCCATTAGTGATTATGCCTAAGAAAGGAGGGAAATGGAAAGCTTGTGTTGATTACAGGGAACTTAATGCTCCCACCGAGAAGGACCACTTTCCCTTACCCTTCATTGATCAAGTTTTGGACACCCTTGTAGGAAAGCACTACTTTTCTTTTCTAGATGGATTCAGCGGCTACAACTAGATCCAAATTGCACCAAAGGACTAAGAGAAGACCACATTTACCTATCCATGGGGGACCTATGCCTATTCGGTACTCCCATTTGGCTTATGCAATGCACCTGCAACTTTTCAGAGGGTAGTCATTAGCATATTCTCAGACATTTCTCATGATTGCATAGAAATTTATATGGATGATTTTACCACTTATGGTGCTGATTTTAATCAAGCATTAGAAAATCTCAGGAGAGTCCTACAGAGATGTGAAGACCAAAAATTGTCCTTAAACAATGAAAAGTGCTTCATGATGACGTGGGAAGGTGTAGTTCTTGACCACTACATCTCCCACAAGGGAATTCAAATAGATCCTACAAAGATTGAGGTAATCACAAATCTTCCCACACCTACAAAACAAAAGGATGTTAGGAGTTTCTTGGGTCATGGAAGATATTATAGGCATTTCATCAAGGATTTCAGCAAGGTAGCAACACCATTGTATACTCTTCTTACTAAAGATGATGAATTCCAGTGGACTGAAGCTTGTGACAAGGCATTTTATGACTCAAAGACAACTTTGACTCATGCTCTTGTACTAAAATGGCCTAATTGGGAACTTCCTTTCCACATCCATACTGATGCATTAGATTATGTCATAGAAGCAGTCTTAGGTCAGAAAGAAGGAGCTATTGAAAATTCCATTTACTTTGTCAGCAAAAATTTACAAGGAGTTGAATTCAACTATACAGTGACAAAGAAAGAAATGTTGGTAGTAATCTATGCACTGAACAAATTCAAACATTAAATAACAGGCTACCAAATCTTTGTGCACACTGATTATGCAGCCATTAGATATCTCATGAATAAATCTTTTATGACAGGTAGGTTGGGAAGATGGTTATTGTTGATGCAGGAGTTTTATATAAACATTGTGGATAAGCCAAGGAAGGCCAATGTTGTTGCAGATTTTCTTTCAAGGCTGACTACATCAGAAGATAATCAGCCCATAGATGACTCTTTTCCTGATGAGCATCTATTCTTCCTTAGTATACAAACACCCTGGTATGTTGACATAGCCAATTATTTGGTCATAGGTAGAGTTCCTTCTCACTTCTCTCCAAAAGAGAAAGGGCACTCATTGAAAAATCTTTTCCTTTCTCTTGGATTGTTGGATGTTTGTTTTATATTGGACCAGACCATGTCATGAGGAGATGTGTGAGAGAAGATGAGACATATGAAATTTTGCATGCATATCACAACGAACCATGTGGAGGACACTTTGTAGCCAAGAGGACAATAATGAATATTTTGAACACAAGATATTATTGGCCAACACTCCACAAGGATGCAAGAAGGTATACAAGAAAATATGATCGATGTCAAAGAATGGGTAGACCAACCAGATATGATGAGATACCACTTTTCCCTCAGGTAGTAATCAGTCCCTTTGATAAGTGGGGATTGGATTTTGTGGGACCCATTGACCCTCCATCAAATGTAAGTCTTATATATTGGTATGCACTGATTATGTGACAAAGTGGGTAGAAGTTAAGGGCATGAAGCATGCAAGAGATAACAAGGTTGCAAAATTTCTTTACGAGGATATTTTCACAATATATGGAGTCCCAAGAGAAATAGTGACTGATCAAGGGGTTCAATTCACATCAAACCTTGTTGCAACACTAGTTAATGAGTACAAAATAAGGCATAGGAAGTCTACTCCTTATCACCTCCAGCCTAATGGCCAAGTTGAGGTGACCAATAGAGAAATTACTAGAAGCTGTTTGGGCCTATAGGACAACCTGGAAAACAACTACATGCTTCACTCGATTTGAGTTGTTGTATGGAAAGACAACTATGATTCCCATTGAATTTGAATATAAGACTCTTCAGACTGCAGTAGATTTGGGGATGGATATTTTGGCATAGAGAGAAATAATCATGCAGCTAAATGCTTTGGATGAGATAAGGAGAGTAGCCCTGCATCATACATAGGTAGTGCAGAATCAGAGAATCAAGTGGCATGAAAAATTTATCAAGGATAAGAAATTCCAACCAAGAGATTGTGCCTTGCTCTATGACTCAAGATATCAAGACAATGCAGGAAAATTGCAGACAAGGTGGCTAGGACCATATGAAGTCATTGAGTTCTTTCCTAATGGAGTTGTTCAGCTTACTACCATTGACCCTATTAGATTCAAATTACTTGTCAATGGTATTCACCTCAGATTATATCACAAGCCAAATTTCAAAGAAGAGTTCTTGCAACAATTCACCCAACATTCAGCACTTGAGCTTCTTGTAGCCATAGGAAGTGGATCTAGTGTCCCTCCTTTTGGATAATTAAGGTATGTACTTGTCATAATATATAATTTCGCTCTTGTGGAAGTCCATTTCTTCACCCATCTGCCCATTCACCCATCCATCACCACCTTTCTCTCTCTTCCATCACTTCATTCCACCTCACCTCATTCCACTTCATTTTCATTAATTGCTCAGTTTATTCCCTAAAAAGGCAAATGATACTTTCTCCACAATCTTTGCAACAAATCCTCCACACATTTAGGTATGTGCACATTAATTTCTATCTTTTAATCATCTTTTAAGTACAGTCATTTAATCATTGTACGTTAGTATAGACGTTCGCATAATATGTCATTACTCCTTGTCAAATCACCATTCCCATCTCACATGTGCAGACACATGTCCAAATTTAGGTTGGGGGAAAGAAAAAAATGCAAATATATTGCCCATGTGTCAATTTATGCTAGGGTATGTCAGAAAATTTAAAATGAGCCAATTTGAAATCTGAGAGGACGGCTCACATGTGTGAAGTGACACTAACTGCAGCCGCCATTTCTTGCCATCATAATTCTCCTTTATCACTCATTTTCTTTCCATTATTGACTTTGTCGTAATCTTGAGTTGCAAGCAAAAAGGTAAAAAAAAAGAAAGGGAAAATTCAGTCAATATTGGCATTGGAAGTTTAGCAATTATTGTAGGAAGGTGTTTGGTTTTCAGACAAGAATTGAAGGAAATTTTTTTTACAGAGTGATAGTTGATTGCAGATAATGGGAGGAGGGCTAATTTGAAATGAGCCCTCAGTTCATGATGTTTTATTGCAGATATCATAATTCCTGGATGAATTTAGAAACTGTGGATGGTTAGATTACTTCTTGAAGCTGGATGGCTTTGATGAAAACATTTCCCTTGAATTCACCCAAACATTTTCTGAAGGAAAAGCCACAATAAAAGGGTTGGAGGTTGTGGCAACTGAGGAAAGAATTGTAGAGGTTACAGGGTTACCTATTGATGGCGAACATTACCCTACCTCCAGAGACACTAGGTCAACTAGGGCTGAGTTTACAGTACATGGTGACCCTCCAATCAGCATGGATAAACATGGTGCAAAAAGAACCTCTCTGCTCAAACCATGGAAGCAGACATCTGTCTACATTATAAGGTATCTCACTTGTGAAGGTCGTCTGTCGAACCTGCATTCAGTACATTTCAAACTCTTGAGTCACATGAGGCATGGAAGGAAAATGAATGTGCCTAACATGTTATAGAATCTTCTCTCAATCATGGCGGCTGAGACCTAGAAGGGTAGGGACAATTCTATTTCCCACCATTTTCTGATTAAATTACTAGTTGAAAAGTCTTTGCATGATGTGTCTGGAATGACTTGGGAAGAATTTATAAATGTTGATCAAATTAGACCTGAGCACTTGCAACCTATGGTTTTTCCACAACCTCGTAGGTCTAGCAGAAGATTGAGCATGACTGTAGCCACTCTTGGTGCTTCAACATCTAGTGCAGGCCCTAGTGTAAACCCTCCCGCATCAGAAGAAATCATAGAAATTAGTTCTTTTGAAACAAAGCACTCAAAAAAAGAAAGCTCCTCCTAAGATTCTGATGATGATATTCCACTTGGAACCCTGATGTAAATTAGGGCATAGAAAAGAGAAGTAGAAACAAGAAAAAGAAAGGTGCCAAGTTCTAAGAAGAGGAAGGCTGTCACTGTTCATCCTGTAGCCAAAGAAAAATGTGAGAGACCTCCCAAGAAATCAAGACTAGCTAGGCCAAGGATTGGTACGCCTCCACAGGAAAGCCCTAAGCTTGGCAAGACATCACATGAGGACCCTAAATCTCCAATGGGGCAGGAGAATGTCGAAGAAGAAATATTTGGGAGAGCAACAAATATTACACTGGCGGATCTTGCTAACATTGCAGAAGAGTTTGAGGAAAATCAATATTTCCTGAAGCATGAGCAAGAGGTCCTACAGTAACAGCTAGAACCAGAGCAGGAGTTCCTGTAGCCACAAAAAAAACAAGAACGAGATCCCCTGCAACAAGAAGTGGCACAAGAAGCAGTACCCTCGTAGCCAGAAACAACTGGACAGCCTGAGTCCATGCAGATAGTGTTATATGAGGAGCCACCATTGAAAAAAGGACTGGTAGGAATTCATAATCCTCCTGATTTTATAGTACATACAACAATTTTGAATGTATGGAAAGAAATAAAAAGGAGGGAGGAAGAATGGAAAAAGGAAAAAATAAAATTGAAGAAGGAAATTCAAAAGAGGGATGAGGAGATTAAAGATAAGGATGCAGAAATTGCCACCCTGAAGCAGAGGGTGGATGATATGGCAACCTTGGTACCACAAATTTTGGAATGTAGGACCCCTCCAAGGGTCTATGCTCTGTACTTGAAAGAAAAATATCTGTCTTTTAAGCTGTCAAGGATTGCCTCAGGTTTGAATCCTTTTATTGACACCCTTGTTGAATTTTTCAATGCTTATAGGATTGCTTCACCTAAAATGAAGAATTTGTTGTGTGAGTTTTATTTGCATAATTATGTTGTAACTCAAGACCATGATTGGAATCCATTGTTGTATGTTGGGGATGTCCAATTAAGGGCAATAATGTCTTAGGTGCAAAATGATATTAGTTGGGGACAACAACATGGGGCTTATAAGCAATTGGAGTCTAACATCCCTCTGCCCATTAGGGTTGAATCAAGCAACCCAAAGGACATTTACAAAGAATGGCTCAAAATGCTTCTCAGACCTAGTTATGGCAACATGATTATGCCTTGGATTGAGGAAGTTTACAATGAGTATGAGGTAAAGGCAATAGCAAAGGAGGAAACTATGAGAAGATGCCTATCAAAAAGATGGAATAGCCTAACTGATGAGCTGAAACAGGATGAACCCCATTCCATCCACAATTATGCTACAACACTAAAAAGGATTGATAGGTATATTCAGAGTGGGAGAATGAAGGGGTAATTTTGGCTTCCCCTGAATTTCCAGCCACCCATTCTCATGTGGCTTGTGCAAAAATTAAGATTCTACCAGTCTGACATTGCTATAGAGAGAAAAAGATGGAGCAGATTGGATAGATTAGGAGGATTCTATTGGGACCCTGATTCACGCTCAACAGCCACTGATGTTGGACAACTATCAGTTGCAAATTTTAGAGCTTTGACTAAGTAGAAGAACAACTCTTCCTCTGTTGGAGGACCAACAAAACGTTAGGTTGGGGGGAGTGATGAGCCTAGTTTTTGGTCCAATTTTGGGTAGAATCTATAGTTTATTTAATGGCAGTTGTCATGAACTTTGATGGTAAATGTTGATATTTTCATAATGTTTCCCTCAAACCATAGACAGTGGGTTTAATCCTATCTCTGCAAGTTTAATTGACATTGGCATATTATGTGGATTATCTATATTATTTTTCATGTGGTTAATGAATGTTCCTTAAGTAGGTTATAGATATGCAGTTATTGTGTGTACTGAAATTGCCATGCATATTTAATTCAAGGATGCTAAGTTGAGGAAGGCGTCGCCAGCTAGGCATGCACCATAACATCTAGCAAAGGAATCGCTCAAGGTCAAAGGAGGTCGATGGTAGAAAATTCCTCATGCAACCAAATGTAATTGCCTTGTAGTGGACTTTAATGATTGAGCTGATGCGGACGTTACTATTGTGCTAAATTTGTGTTTGGACCTGCATGTTTGACTAGATTCCATGCACGTGTAACTACCGCCACTCCACTTTCTATGTTTTCCCTAAATGGCGTCCTCCTAGTCATGGAGTTGACCACCTTGTTTAGTTGATAGTATAAATAAGGATCTGATGCTCCTTCTTTGGAGGTTGCATGATTTGATATTGTACTTGCACTCTCAAGTTTTCAGTAATACAGATACTTTACTCTTTTGTACTCATGATTTATAGTGAATAAAATAAAGTTTTGAGTCCGAGCATATGAGTCCTTATTAGTTATAGAGGATACTTATCCAAGGGGGCTCACTTTGTGAGTAATCCGTCCTCTTAGTTTAGTATTACTTACTGTTTAGTAATTAGTTAGAAATCTGGCACCGACTGTTCCTACAACCACTAGAATTCCATTCTGTGACTGTTCCTGCAGCCAAAGTAGATAGAGTAGTGCCCTGTTTGTTGCTCATATTTTCATTCTTGTTATGAATTTTAGTTTGATGTAATTGTTGATTGATGATTGACATTTATGGTATTCCCTTCTAAGCAATTTACTTTCAACATTGTGTGTTCCTTAGCTGTAGAATGAAAATGGCTACTTTGGGTTCCTAGTGCACATACTGTGCTAGACCATTTCAAGTTCACGTCCCTAGGTTGACAAGTTAAATGCACCTTCATGATTATTGAAATAGCTATTCAGGTTAGATGTCCAATCTTTGAATCATAGCCGTGAGGGCTTAGTTATTAAATCATTATAGGAGGCCAACATCATACATCTTGTCAACTCATCAAAACTCATCTATAAAATTATCTGACGGTGTTCCAACAACTCCACAACTGAAAATCAAAAGCTCAGATCTATGATTAGAGGATCCTGAATGTAGAGAAGAAGTGTCCTACAAGAACCCATATGCCCTAGGGAAAAATTTACTTCTACAACACTTAGAATTAACTTTTTGTGATAGGTAAATAGCCTTCTACACTTCCTAGATCTACTTGCATGTTGTTGTTTTAGTATGTGCATTGACAAGATGTTGTATTTTACATATTAAGTCATATAGCTTAATTAGGTTAATAATT
This sequence comes from Sequoia sempervirens, assembly GCA_007258455.2. Classification (NCBI taxonomy): domain Eukaryota; kingdom Viridiplantae; phylum Streptophyta; class Pinopsida; order Cupressales; family Cupressaceae; genus Sequoia; species Sequoia sempervirens. The sequence continues at coordinate 567,524,351 of VDFB02000015.1, read as the reverse complement.
TTAAATCAATTTAAAATCATTCTAATCCTTAATTAGATGGAGATTCAAGTTTTATTGGCTCATGTTCATGGTTGAAATTCAATCCATTCACCTTGTTAATCTCCATCTTAATGAAACATAGGAAAATACCCCACACATTCAATCCTAACCATTTGAATCATAGGTTTGCATAGTAGATCAAGGATTCTTGTTTTTCTTTTTTTTAACATGATCTAAAACTTGATAGAATGTTTAAATTTTTTTAAATTTATTTTTTAATATTTTTTTCTTAATTGAAGGTTCACCAAAAGATAACATATAAAATTCAAGTTAGTGAAAGAAATACTAGATTCATTTTTCAAAAAATACCATGAATGCTACAATCATGTTAACTAGCCTTTTTTTTTATCTATATAACTAATATACTAGATTTCATAGAAAATTTTACTAATTAATCTAAATTATTTAAAAAAAAATAACTCAAGTTATCTAAGTAGGATAAAACACTAAAAAAGAAATAGACTATTTTTTATCAAAAAATAAACGATAGAAATGATAGAGGGTAACATAGTATTAAAGTGGGGGTGAGTGCGAGAGTGGAGGTGACATCATCATGGGAATTTTTCTTTAATTATGAAGTGGGGCGAGTGTCAGAGTGTGGTAAACCTCATAACTAGAATTTTTCAAATTTCCATCCTAGAAATCAATAGAAGCCTTCCTTCCCATGGTTTCAAGGTGGCACATGGCTTGGGAATGAACAAGAAGGCACTCAAAATCCAAGGCAAGTAACTCAATGGCCTTTCCAAGGTGGAAGTCGTGGTCATGGCCTACAATAGTTATCAAGAGGGAAAATTTTGGAAATTGCTCATGGGTGGTCTGCAACCTTCCCACAGTTTGGTGGGCCTCCTCCATGTTTCCTACACACTTCCCTATCCCACCAATCTTATGTTGTTGCAGCTTTCTCTCAACATGGGTGGCAAGACTATATCACCACTTTTCCCAACACTCTGTCATTGGCTTCAAAATCTTATAGCCAGGGTCTAAAAAAAATAACCCACCATCATATGGCCAACTTCATGCCTCGTCATCAAAGCAGAGGTGCCTCTAGAGCAACCTAGCTCCTAAAGAATCCTCTATAGCTTTCAATTTTGTATTTGTTTTCTATATGGGAATAAAAAGTCCATATCTTTGAAGACTTGTTGATTCCCTCCATGTCTATCCTCAAAAGCCATGCACTCATAAGTAAGATCTTTAATGTACCCCATCCATTAATAACCTAGAAGCATGGGTTCATGATCAATGGTCGGAACCCTCTAAAAAATTTTACATTCATGAGGAAATGGGATACTTTATTGTTATTTTCAACTTTAGAGCAGATCAGAAAAAGCCCTCAAAGAAAAATATTGATTTTTTAATGGGAAATGTTTATACCTACAACCTTGGACCCACCACTTTAGCCCTAATTATGTATCAATCCAATATATTCCATTTTGGATCCAACTAAGAAACCTACCCCTTGAATATAGGGACCCAAAAATCCTTGAATCCCTAGGTAACTCCATTGGCATCTTTTAGAGCACTAATTTAGAGTTTTCCAAATATTCTTGAAAATCAACCAGAATTTATGTCCTATTGAATGCTAAAAATATTTCCCCATAGCCCTAGCCATTCACTCCAAGAGAGGAGTCTAGAAAAAGTAGAGTATGTAGGAGAATCCTATTTCCATCTGTTCCTCTTATCATTTCCTTCCCCATCCAACCTCACAATGGCCCATAAAAATATTGGTTTGAGACATCCCAAATTCAAATCACATTGACCAAGGACCTCTTCCCAAAAATTTATCATTGCAAACCTCTTCTCCAACCAAAAGAAAAAACCAAATCTTGCACCAGCATCTTGTTCTTCAAAATTCCCAAACTCCTATTGCACCCCAACTCCCTAGTCAAAAAGTATTTGTAAAGTCAGGGGTGTTGCAAAAGTAGAACGGAAAAAAGGAAACTTGAGCACTTGTAGGGAACTTTTTCCATTCCACATCAGAGGTTTCTATTCAAACCCTAACTTGGGTCCATCACAACGAAAACATCAATCATCTAAAATTTCCCTCACATGGCCTTAGACACTATTTTGAAAGATAATGTAGCTAACACAATAAACAAAAAGTCAGTTGTTGTAGGGAGCATCCATGTTGTCAAATTAGGGAAATAGAAAATAAACAACTTTGGCCTAGGTCCCATTATCTAGTTGTCTTCTCTTAGGAAGTCACCAACTCTCATCACCACCCAAAACAAAGCCACACAAGGTGTGTAGGACATGTATTTTGATGAGGAAGATCATGCTGGAAAAATTGGTAGTAGCAGTACACAAATCCTTAGTAGTTTGGCCATGGGCAATTTGCCTAATGTGGAAGTTTTCTTAGGGGAAGTCTAACTAAATTATTTACATCTATCTCTAGTAGAGCAAGGCCTTTCTAATTCAACTCCTCATGATTCAAAGGCCCCACAAAGGTCTCCAACAGTGGGAAGCCTATCTAAACCCCCTTCTCAACATCATTCACCTATAGCAAGAGGTAGAATCCATGAAAATACTTGCCAAAGGAAAATAATACAAGATTTCAAGAAGCCCAAGAGATAATGACAAAAAGGTAAATCATCTTATTCTAAAAGAAAGTTCAAAATTATTTGATCAGCTGGTAGAGGAAGCACTAAACAATAATCTAGATTACATTTTTTCCCAAACCCTCTCCATTTCACAATTAGATAGAACAGTATCTTAGATGCCAACTACAACACCCTTGACTAGAGGTAGTCCCCTCAAAAGCAAGAAAAGTCAAGATGAAATAGTAGTTGGGATCCAATCTACATTGGATAAAGTTATTAGACTGATGAGAGCACGTTGCTCTCCTCGAGAGCAATGAGAGTCTTATAATTGAAATATCATTATATTGAAAGAAATAAAATTCATTGATGATTAGGTGCAAGGATCCCTTAGTAAATGGAAGAAATTACAATTCTTGCATTCTCGATTGCAAGGAGCCTCATGAGGCTTAGTTGTTTTATGGAATGATAGGAATACCCAAGTTGAACTAATATTATCAAAGCAACAATGGACGCTCATGAAGCCCAAGACTTCACATTAGAAAATGATCTATTAAATTTCCCTCCCCAAAATGGTATATTTACTTGGAAAAATAGGAAAAAATACTTCTACTTAATTGTAGAGTGGTTGTATAGATTTCTAATTTCTACATAATGGTTTGCATAAATAACTCCTTTTGAGTCATCTATCCTTTCCTTCTTTGGTTCAGATAACTTCCCCATGCAACAGGCCTTAGCTTCACAAACACCACATCCTAAGTCATTTTCAAGTTTCAGGAAATGTGGCTCAGAGACCCTCACTTCCTACCCCAACACAAGAGCTCCTAGAAAATGTGCCCTTTATTGTTGTTTCCATAATGTTTCAATTAGCTAAAAATTTATCATACATCAAATAGCAAATCAAAGCTTGGAATGAGTAGCACTTCAAGAACGTTTTTTCACGAAAAATAGCACTATGAACCTAACTTTATGAGATTAATGATCATATCATTAGAAGTGGTATGAACAATTCCTCTTTCAACCTACATAGAAAAATATAATCAGAACTATAAGAAACTTTGACAAGACAAGAAATATATTGGAGGAAAAAATCCAGAGAACTATGGATCAAAGAAGGGGATAAAAACACAAAATTATTTTATTTATCATCAAAAGTCAAACAAAAAACAAACACTATTTTAACATCGGCTCCCCCTCAAGTAGCAACTTGAAGGAAGAAAAATCCATCAGTCAAGAAGCAATCCACTTCTATAACTTACTCAGCGAGCTTGACCAGAAAAAAAAAAACAAACAGTACCAGCTCAGATGATTTTTTCAAACATATTCCCTTGCTGATCTCCAATGAAGATAATGCTCTCTTGTTAAAACCTTTTATAGTAGAAGTAAAAGAAGTGGTTTTCTCTATGTCATCAAACAAAGCCCCAGGCCCATATGGGTTTACTACCATATTCTTCCAAAAAAATTGGGAGTTCATGGGGCATGAAATTCTATTATCTTTAAAGGAATCAAGAAGAAATGGCAAGATCTTTAAGGAACTGAATAATACATTCATTGTGCTAATCCATTAAAATTAGAAGCCCACTACCTTTGATGATTTGAGGCCCAAATCACTGTGCAATATTATTTACAATTTTTTCCAAGGCAATTACTATGAGACTTTTTAATATCATTCCAAGAATTATCTCAAATGAACAAGAAGGCTTTGTCCTAGGAAGGATACAACTGAAGGTGCCTTAATAGCTCATGAAACATTGTAGTCCATCAAGGAAGAAAGAATCCCAACAATTATTATCAAACTTGAAATGTTGAAATCCTATCAAAGAATAAATTGGGATTTCCTCTTAAAAGTACTTAAGAAATTCAATATTTCTCACAAATGGTGTCGATGGGTTAGTTCATTTATATCAAAGAACAAGTTTTCAGTATTGGTAAACAACACTCCAAATAGCTTCTTCAATTCTTCACAATGCATCAGACAAGGTGATCCTTTATCACTCTTACTTTTCATTTAATGGTAGAATTGTTGAGTTGGGCAATAGTAGGGTCAAGAGCTCAAGTTGCATGGAAAGGTACTGACATCCCAAACTGAAACATCAATATGACCCACTCATTATTGGTATATAATACACTTTTATTTTCCAAATCTATTTTCCAAGAAGAAAGAGGCATTAAAAAGGTTTTAGAGAACTATTGTAGGGCTTCAGGTCAAAAACTAAATGAAACAAAACAAAATACTTTTTTTCTACACATCTCTTCAATGGTGTCAACATGTATTCTATCCATTCTTGATTTAAAATATGATAAATTACAAAGCCAATACTTGGGTATCCCATTCTTTCCAAGGCCAAACAAGCTTTATTTTTGGAACAAAATTGTCTCCCAAAATCAAAATAGAAGAGCATCATGGAAAGGAAGATGGCTAATAATGGTAGGAAAGCTCACACTAACTAGAGTAGTCCTCTCAGCTATCCCCAATTATGTTATTTTAGTGCTTAAGCTACCAAAATTAGTGTAGTTGAATATATAGCAATGCATCAAAAATTTCCTCTAGCATGAGAATTTTGACAATAAGAAAAAGAGTAAGTTACCACTAGTTTCGTGGAATAAAATCTATGAAGAAAAAAAACATGGAGGAGCTAGTTTACATAACCTAGAGGCAAGGAATCTATCCTTGGGGGCCAAACTAGCATGGAATGTTTTTACAAAACCTTCTTACAAATGGTTTAGAATCATATAAATAAAATATATGGACTCTATGATGCCTGAACATATATTTACAATAGAAAATCCACTAGAGGGCACTAAAATTTTGAATTTTATCATAACCTATAGAGGAGTTATCACTTCACATTTAACCTAGTCCATATGTAATGGAGAAAAACATTATTCTAGAAAGACTCCTAGAACCGCTTCCCACCACTATCCACAATGGAAGGATTATAAGAAGTGAGAATATGTACTTGAAGCACCACTGGGGTGTAAAAGTTAAAGGATACCTTAAGCTAGAAGATAACCTTCTTTCAAATACAAAATGAAAAAACTTTGTTGGTTGCAATTTTCTAGCAAACCAAAAGTCTCAGCTAACTAAAATTCTCTAGTAGAGAAAAAAAATTGCTTCCAGGGACCTGGACAAGCTCATTTGGGATCCTAAGTCATGCAACTATAAGGTCAACCTAGGATACTCATCAATCATACAACAAGGAAATGTTGAATCAACAAAATGACCTCACAAATTATGTTGGAACTATGTAATCCTTCCAAAATCATTATTGTTTGCTTGGTTACCACTGAATAAGGGGATCCTTACCTATGAAAGACTGGTCAAGCTGGGAATATTTGTCCCCTTCAACTGTCTATTGTGTAGCCAATAAGAAGAGGATGTTGAACATCTTCTCTTAACTTGAAAATTCTCACAATAGTGCTTGACATTGCTCCAAAACAAACTTAATTAGATCACACCCATTCAAGAATCTCTATTATTAGTTTTTTCCTCCTAGCCAATAATGAATAAAGATTCCTTCTTCTCCTCAATTTGGTCAATAAGCCCCTCAATACTAATATGGTGTTTATGATGGGAAAGAAATAGAAGAATACTTCGTAAGGAATATCATTTAGTAGAAGAAGTAATATGTAAAAAGGAAAGTTTAATCTTTGAGTTAGTAATGTCTAGTGTGTATAAATCAAATTCCCCAGGAAAATCTACTCAAATTGGGATGTACAAATATCTTCCAAGTGGGATTTGATCCATTCTCCAAACCCAAGAAAATAGTTACCAAAAAATAAGCCCAACCACAAAAGTGTAGTATGGACTGCACTAGCAATGAATGTGATAAAACTTAATTTTGATGGGTCCTATCAAGGGAACTAGGTGCATCGGGAGTTGGTTGTGTACTAAGGAACCAAGCAGGTACAATTATTGGAGCCCTCACTCTAAAATTTCTAGATTGTACAAGTAATAAAACTAGGGCAAGGGCATTACTCATAGGGATAAAATTGGAAAAAATAGTAGGCATCAAACATATATGGATTGAAGGGGACTCTATGGTCATAAGAAGAAGACAAATGTATTTTGTTGCTTTTCTCTTTACCCGAATATTGGAAAAATCTAATTTTTTTGTCATAATTGGTGGTGATATGGAACCGAAGATGGATAGTCTCATTGCTATACTCCTCTCAGAAGAGATGAGGAAAAATTCCATGAATGTGGGATCCCAAGATGCCTTGCATGTGCGAGGAAGGTCCAAAGAGAAAGGAGGGCCTAAAGGGGAAAAGAAGAGAGATATCTAAAGGACATTCTAAAACCCCTAGGAAGAGAAGAGTAAAGTGTTGGAATTGCGGTAAGAGAGGGAATAGGAACGAGTGTAGGAAAAAGAAAAAGAGTTAAAATTCTTCCACAAAAAAGTCCTCAAAAGATGGTGATTTTGATGCTTTGTTTATTTCTACTAACAACTATTAGTGATGATTCTTGGATTATTGATATAGGTTTCTCCCACCATATGACTCCTCATAAGGAGTGGTTTACTTCATATTCAGCTTATGATGGGGGAGAAGTTTTCCTTGGTGATAAAAACATGAAGAATATTGTTGGTAAGGGAAAGGTAAAGTTGTGTTTTAGTGATGGAAGGTTTAAAACTCTTGATCATGTTTTACATATTCCAAGACTTGCCAAAAATTTACTTTCAGTATCCAAGTTGAATTATTTTGGAATGCATGTGACATTTGACAAGTCTAGTTGCAGGTTGGTAAGAGGGAGTTTGGTGATTGCTAAAGGATCTCAGATAGGGACTTTGTTTAGGCTTAATGCATCTACTTTTTGTAATTCTACCAATGTAACTAGCACTGAAAATTCATGTATGTTGTGGCACCATATATTGGGTCACATAAGTGAAAAATGTCTTAAGACTATTTTGAATAAAGAGTTGGTTGATGGTATTTCTAATTATTCTATTGGTAAAAATGATTTTTGTGAGCATTGTGTGTTTGGTAAATAGAATAGATCATCATTTCCTAATGGGACTAATAACGCTAAGAGATTATTAGATTTGGATGTGTTTGGACCAGTGGATGTTGACCCTTTTGGAAAATCTCAATACTATGTTACTTTCATTGATGATGTGTCAAGATACACCTAGATTTATTTTATGCATGAAATTTTTGAAGTTTTCACTAATTTTAAGGAATTTAAAGCCTTAGTTGAGAAGGAAACAAATTATAAGATAAGGGTGTTGAGATGACAATGGGGGTGAATATTGTTCTAGGGATTTTAATGAGTACTGTAAGCATGTAGGTATTGTTTGGAAAAAGACTACTCTGTATGCTCCCCAATAAAATGGGGTAGCAGAAAGAATGAACCAAACCTTGATGGAAATAGCTAGAAGCATGTTGAGTGGTGCGAAGCTTGATAGATGCTTTTGGGTAGAAGTTGTAAGTACATGTTATTTGGTTAATAGATCTCTTTCTTTAGTTCTTGTTGATAAAACTCCTTATGAAGTGTAGATAGGTAGAAAGCCTTTTGTTTCACATTTAAGGGTCTTTGGTTGTGAGGATTTTATTCATGTGCCTCAAGAGAAGCATTCTAAGTTGGATCCAAAAGCATATAAATACATTTTTTTGGTTATAGTGAGAATGTAAAAGGTTATAAGCTTTGGAATCCACTAACTTGTAAAATGGTTTTCTCTAGAGATGTGGTTTTCAAGGAGTTTAGAGCTTACTCAGGTGAAGAACAACCAAAGGAGAAAGATAAGACAAAAATAGTGCACTTCGAGACAAAGATTGAAAAGCAGGAAGATGCACATGTAGAAGAACAACCAAATGGATTAGAGGATGGAGAAGAAGAAGAGAGTTCAGAGAGTTCAGATGATGTGTAGGATGAGAATTTAGAAGAACAAGAGCAGCAAGAACCTCTTACTCCTACTATGAGAAGATCCACAAGACAATAGAAGCCAGTTGATAGGTATAGCCCATCCAATTTCCATTGTGCATTTTGTTGGAAGCCTTGCAACATGAGCATAAAGTATGGATGGTCTATGTTGGTTGTTCCTATGTTTTCATTGATGTCAACATGGTGATAACTTATGGGAAGTTTGCTTGGTTTACCAGAAGTCGTTCTTTGTTGGTAATACCCTTTTGTGATCAGTGTGTTGGTATTTGAGTCTGAAATTCACCGCAAGATCTAATATGACTCTAATCTCTTAACCATGTTATCTTGACTCATTCAGACAACTATTTCTTGGATCTTGAGACATCTTTTGTTGTGAGAAAAAAGTTATCTCTAACAGAGTTCAACTCTATACTTTATTGTTGTTTTGTGTGTGGCATATTGTGTGGGAGACTCTGCATTCTACTAAGGTGAATATTCTTATGCTGCAGTTTTGTTGATAGTCTCTATGCTGGTGTTATGATGGGAAAGTAATGTATTCTCAGATCCAGAAGGTGTTTACATTGAGAATTATTTGTTGGTTTGGAGAATTGTGTTCTATTCTTGGCCAACTCAACGTATGCAATATATTATGAAGACTAATTATGTTTTATGGATGATAGCCGACTTGGTATAATGCATTATGTGGATTAAATGTTTAAAACTTATATGGTGCTGACCTAATTGATGATTAAAATATACTTGTATATATAAGAGTTTTTTTGAAGAGAAAGATATATACAGATGAGTGTGAGAAGTGGGTGTGCAGGTGTGGAAGAAAGTTGAAAGAAGATCAGAGCCTAAATGCTTTATTAGTTGTGATCAGTGTAGTTTTATTGAGCGATTACTATGAGAGGCAATACTTCATATTCTGAGCTTCAGTGGAACTGAACCCTACACATTGAAGGTTTATTCTATTAGTTCAATCTTTTGGCAGTGAGCCACTATCATTATATCTTGGCAATGAGCCATATTTTGTACTCAGGCTATGAGCCTTTTTAAGGACAGTGAGTCCTGGAAGTGAGCCCTGTAATATTTTGTATTTGGATATAATATATTGTGAGTTAACCCTCACTGTGGTTTTTCCCATTTTTGGGTTTCCATGTAAAAATCCTGGTGTTCTTGTGTATGGTTGCATTGACTTGTTTCTATGTTCTCTCTTGTTGATTCAGACATAATTGTGATAATGTTTAAGTGGATTTTATTATGGTTTTATGGAATACTGATTCACCTCCCCTCTCAGTATTCTGGATGTTCAAAATATTTTCTTTGTTGAGTACTAACTATGAACCTAGATCCTACAGGAAGGCTCATTCTTCAAAATAGAGCGACTCTTGGATGTAGGCCATGCAAGAGGAGATGATGGCTTTGGATAGTTGTGCTTCCTAGGATCTTGTGATTTTTCCCAAAGGAAGGAAGCCCATTGGTTGCAAGTGGGTATTTAAAAAGAAATTTGGAGCAGATGGTTGGTTAGAGTTGTATAAGGCCAGATTGGTGGTAAAGGGCTACTCTAAGAGAGGGAGTTGATTTTGGTGAAATTTTCTCTCTTGTTCCTAAGTTAATTTCTATTAGATTCATATTATCTATTGTTGTTGCTTTTGATTTTGAAATAGAGAAAATGGATGTTAAAACTAATTTCTTGTATGGGGATCTTGAGGAAGCGTTTATATGCAATAGCCTGATAGTTTTGTTGTGAAAGGAAAAAAACACTTCATTTTCAGGTTAAAGAGATCTTTATATGGTTTGAAATAGTCACCCAGGATGTGGTAACAAAATTTTTATGCCTTTGCATTGAATTTGGGTTTTGTTAGAAGTGAGGAGGATCATTGTGTTTATATTAAGGTTATTAATTATCAGATTCTAATCATTGTCTTGTATATTGATGACATGTTGTTTATGGGTAGCAGCAAGGTAATGATTAAGGATATTAAGACTCGGCTTTTTAGCACATTTGATATAAAGGATTTGGGGGCTGCAAAATATATTCTTGGGATGGAGATCGGTAGATATCAGGTTCATAAAAACCTTTGGTTAAGTCAAAGTAAGTATGTTGATACTATTTTGTAGAGGTTTAATATGCATGACTGTAAACAATAAATATTCTATTTTTGGTTGGTACTAAGTTGATTTTAGACATGTGTCCTAATTTTGATGATGATTTTGAAGAGATGTCTAATGTTCCTTATGCTAGTTCCATTGGTAGTATAATATATGCGATGGTTTGCACTAGACCAGATATAGCCCAAGCAATGGGAGTTTTGAGTAGGTTTATGTCTAACCCTGTCAGAGAGCAATGTACTTTTGTTAAGAGGGTGTTTAGATATTTGCATGGTACTTTAGATTACTGTTTGGCTTATCATGGTACTGATGAAGTGGGTAAGTCATTAAAAATACATGGTTTTTTAGATGTAGATTGGGTAGGTGACTTGGATAGTCAAAGGCCATCTACTGGCTATGTTTTTACTTTGTTTGGAGGTGCAATGAGTTGGATGAGTAAGATGAATCCTACAGTTGCATTATCCACCACCGAAGTATAGTATATGGAATCTACACATGCTTACAAGGAGGTATTTTAATTACAAAGACTTGGTAATGGTATTGGTTTTGATAGCAAGATAGTGAGGATTGGATGTGACAATCAAAGTGCCATATGTTTAGCCAAAAATCCTATGTATCATGCTCGTACTAAGCATGCTAATGTTCAATATCACTTTTTGAAAGAAATGGTTGAGAATGGTAAAGTTTTAATTGAGAAGGTTGTCACTTTGGGTAATGTTGTAGATTCTCTCATGAAGCCAATGATCATAAATAAGTTCTCTTGGTGCAAGAAGGCCATGGGCCTTGATCACTATACTTTATTATATGTTTTATTTGTGTCTCATAGTTGTAATTGCAATGTATAATGTCAAGTAGGATAATGTTCGGATAGGTGACATTATAATTTCTATCCTAAGTTGATTTATGTGTCTCCATGTTCTTTGGAAAGTATTCTAGGGGACGTGAGGGACACAATATTTATTATTTATTTTCCTCTCAAAAAATGTAATTACATTCAAAGTGATTTGAAATTAGAAGTTTAGAAATAGCTTGCAAATTAATCCTAATTATAGATTTTCCCCGATTGCAACATAATTGCGTGACTATGTTGTTTAACCGTTGAAATTACAAAATAAGTTAACATTCATATAACTAATTACTGAAATGTTGTAATTATAACTCAAATAGCGAATTGAAACATGAAAAGAAATAGAGAGAATAATAGATAGAAGATAGAAGAATAAGAAAAAAGATGAGATAACGCCGGTTGATAACAAAGTTCGTCCAATCAAGACTACGTCTCCAAGCCCCCTTCTCAAGTAAGATCACTTTATTAATGTTTCCAAGCAATAGAAATGCCTTGTTACAATATCCAAGCTCCAAAACTTGTATAAAATTTCTCACAATCTCCTCTCAACACTTGAAGACACTCAACAGGCCTGCGTGCTTACAATGTTCTGCTCCAAAGAATTATTTCTCCAAAATGAACTTGACTAATTCTCCCTGTTACAATTCTCTCCAAGAAAATTCTACCCCCTTCACAAGCCCATTTCCCCTCTTTTTATACCTAAAATTTTCTTAATATGGTCTATAACCATATTATTTAGAAAAATCCCCATATCTCCTAATTACAAATAAAACTCTTTAAAAATCCTCTTAATAATCCTTAAAAATTTCTTTTAATAATATTTAAAGATTATTTTAAATCTCTAAATATCTTTTAAATTTCATTTTAATTAAAGGGCTTATTTATCTTTTAGCTTGATGTTGTTAATATTTTAACCCCTATTAATAGGGGGTGGCTCAGGCTGTTTGTTATGAGCCCTATACTCACGACAACACATAACAAAAAAAAATTGTTTCTATCTACTTTGCCACCAACACTCATGGCATAGTGGTTGGAAAAATTTGTAGGGAAAGAGGGGTTGTAGGTTCAAACCACCAAACCAACATTGTTTTGATAGGATTTTCCACGTTTAAAACTTTAAATAAAATACCGCCTACTTTAATCCAAAAAAGGCGCTTAACTTAGTGGTAGAGAGAAATGTTGGGAGAGAATAGGTCATGAGTTCAATTCTCAAACAAACCAAATTTTTATCAACAAATTGAATCTTGCCCCTCGAGGTGCCACATGGCACCCAGCCACTGGGCCACGTGGCACCATGTCATTTGCTCGAATTATGACACGTGTCGCAATGTGATTGGTCTTCATCACAAACGCCAAGTCAACATGCCATGCTACTATCCCATGTCACCATGTATAGAAATGCCATGTGTCAAGCCCCTATGATGCCACATTAGCATCAATATTGACTGTACTTTTTCTAACATCATCAAGTCAACCCATTTTCGTTGCAAACTTTGACTGGTTGTATCTCACTCATACGAACTCCATTTGACGTGAAATGAACGGCGTCAGAATCGTGGTGATGAGCTCTTAGACATGATGCTACTTTTGACCATTTTTGAGATGATCAAAATTTTAACCTTTGATTACCCTCCAGTACCTAGTTTGATTGAACCTTTGACCGAGCATAACTCGCACGTACAATCTCCTTTTGACACAATTCAAGTTGCGTCAAGATCGTGTCGGTGAGCTCTTTCCAATGATGCTAGTTTCATTTAATTCTAAGACTGTGAAATTTTTAAGGTTATCTAGATCCACCTGGATCATTCCTCCCCATTGAGAAGCTTTTGGACCTCCAAAAGGTCTATTTTATGTACAATTTGAGCTAGGGAAATGTCTCCCCACTTACCTAGTATAATCTGTCCTTCCTACTAAAATTTTGAACATTGGACCCATCACAAACACAAAGAAATATGAGATAGCATTATTGATACAATTAACTACATATTCATCAATATTCACTTTCACATCCATCATCCACATAGAACTAACTAGTAGAATAAAAAGCAACAGTACTAAATAATCTAAGGTGGAGGAAATAGTATCAACATTCTAAATCTCCTGAAGAAGAACAATATTAGAAAATGAAACATTCAAACCCTCTTTTACCACCTCTGGTTGAAGGCCTAAGTCTGCTTGCAACTGATCCTCATACTGTGCTTCCTGTGACACCTTATCATGATTCAACTATTCATCCTTAGTATCACTAGTTGTTATAGACATGAGGGTTAAAGTATTGCTTGCATTTACAATCATCTTCATATGCCATGTGTTTACAACAGATCTATCATTCTTCATGTGATGAGCTTTTACAATATATTCAATTCCATCCTTAAACAAATGATACTTGTTATGTTCCCTATAGAAAATGGATTTTCTGTCATACAAGAAAGGACTACCTAGAACCATCCCACAAATGTCAAGTGGAATTACATCTAACTCTACCTCATCTACAAACTTGGATGTGATTGCAAATCAGAATTTACATTGCCTTGACACATGTAGCCGAGCATTATCATGCACCCAACCCAATGGATAGGGTCTAGGATGAGGAGTTTTTTTTAATCCCAATTCCTTAACAACTTGTTCAGAGATTAGATTCACTTGTGATCCACTATCTATGAGTGTATCAATCTTATTTTGTTTTGTAATAGCCCTTATATGGAACAATTCATTCCTCTTACTTTCAACAGGTACTTCATTACAATTTACAGAAGAAGCATGGGAACTAGTACTGACAATAGGAATGTTACCTTTTATACCCACAACTGTTATCTTGGCTTCATCATCAGAATTTGATCTAAGATCATGCACGATAGCTACGGTATTTTGCTTACCCTTTCAATCCTTGAACCATTTTGGTTTCTTATCAGGATGAAATTTCCAACACTTTGCATCTTCATGTCGTTTCTTTTGGAAGTGTGAGCAATAAGGCTTCTTGTCCTTTTTCTCTATAGTAGTTGTTCACTATGATTTCTCTTTCCCTTTCTTGCTTCCTTTCTAATTACTAGATTCCATCAACAGATTATCATGGCTATTCCTTGAGCTTGTTTCCAAATGGATAGCTTGCACACTAACTTCATCAATGTTAGTTGGATTAAGCATAAGTATGGTATGTTTCAAACTCTCATGTAATCCACCTATGTACTTTAACAAATTTTCTTGTGTGTACAATGGAATGCCCAAAATTAAAGCCCTCTTCCTAAACTCCTGTGTATATTCTTGCACACTTTGTCCTTTCTATTGTCTTAATGATTTCCAGTTCATTACTACTTTTTGCATATGCCCTAATGGATAAATGTTTCTTAAGTGCAACTATAAATTCAAACCAAGAAGAAATAATTTTACTGTATCGGCTAATATCTTCTCGAGTCTTACTCTCCCACTAGATTAGCGCTGTGCCTCCTAGGCGAAGAGTGGATAATTGGATCTTTGAAGCATCATCAGTGAAATTTTGTACTCTACAATAAACTTCAACTTGTTTGATCCAATTCTCCATTATAGATTGGAAAATAAAATGTAACATCAAGTTTCAATAAAGGCGTATTAAATCTAGACTGTACAGGTTGTTTCTTCATAGAAGAGTTAGACAAAGAAGAAGAAGAGGATGAGGAGGATGAAGAAGATGAAGAGGATGGGGATGGAGGTTCAGGAGGGTCACCACCACCTCCTACTCCTTTACCTTTGTCTTCTTTCAACGAGGATTCAACTTCCTCCTTCTTCCGAGCCTTCCTTTCCTTTTTCTTTTGTCGGTCTTTGTACAACTCTTCGATCATCATCTTCATGTCTAGGAACATTTTGCGAAATACTTCTTCATTATCAAAGATTTCAGAACTGGGAGGTTTTCCTTCTTTTGGTTGTGCCATGATTGATTTTTGAGTGACTCTCCTCGATCTGATCTCTGGATTAAATTCTTCAAGTGTACCTTCTCCTTACTTCAATTTCAACATGGTTAACATTCACCACTTGATTTGATGTTAGAGGTTTACAAAATAGCTTGCAAATTAATCCTAAATATATATTTTCCCCGATCGCAATAGAATTGCATGACTATGCTGTTTAACCATTGAAATTACAAAATAAGTTCACATTCATATAACTCATTACAAAAATGTTGTAATTAAAACTCAAATAGCAAATTGGAAAATGGAAAGAAATAGAGAGAATGATAGAAGACAAAAGAAAAAGACAGAAGAGGAGATAATGTCGGTTGATAACAGAGTTCATCCAATCAGGACTACGTCTCAAAGCCCGCTTCTCAAGTAGGACAACTTTATTAATGTTGCTAAGCAATATAAATGTCTTGTTACAATATCCAAGCTCCAAAACTTGCATAAAATTTCTCACAATCTCCTCTCAACACTTGAGGACACTCAATAGGCCTTCGTGCTTACAATATTCTCCTCCAAAGAATTATTTCTCCAAAATGAACTTGACTAATTCTCCCTGTTACAATTCTCTCCAAGAAAATTCTACCCCCTTCACAAGCCCATTTCCCCTCTTTTTATACATAAAATTTTCTTAATATGGTCTATAACCATATTATTTAGAAAAATCTCCATATCTTCTAATTACAAATAATTTTTTTTTAAAATCCTCTTAATAATCCTTAAAAATCCCTTTTAATAATCTTTAAAGATTATTTTAAATCTCTAAATATCTTTTAAATTTCATTTTAATTAAAGGGCTTATTTATCTTTTGGCTCGATGTTGCTAATATTTTAACCCCTATTAATAGGGGTGGCTCGGGCTATTTGTTACGAGCCCTATACCAACAGCCACACATAACAAAAAAAACTTGTTTCTATCTACTTTGCAACCAGCACTCGTGGCATAGTGGTTGGGCAGATTTGTAGGGAATGAGGGGTTGTGGGTTCAACCACCAAACCAACATTGTTTTAATAGGATTTTCCACATTTAAAACTTTAAATAAAATACCGCCTACTTTAATTCGAAAAAGGTGCTTGACTTAGTGGTAAAGAGAAATGTTGGGAAAGAAGAGGTCATGAGTTCGATTCTCCAACAAACCAAATTTTTATCAACAAACCAAATCTTTCCCTTCAAGGTGCCACGTTGCATCTAGCCACTGGGCCACATGGCACCATGTCATATGCTCGAATTATGACATGTGTCACAATGTGATTGGTCTTCATCACACATGCCAAGTCAGCGTGCCAAGCTATTGTGCAACGTCACCATGTATAGAAATTCCATGTGTCAAGCCTTGATGATGCCACGTCAGCATCAATGTTGATTGCACTTTTGTTGACGTCATCAAGTCAACCCATTTTTGTTGCAAACTTTGACCAGTTGTATCTCACTCATACGGACTTCGTTTGACGTGAAACGAATGGCGTCAGAATCATGGTGATGAGCTCTTCGACATGATGCTACTTTTGACCATTTTTGAGATGATCAAAATTTTGACCTTTGACTGGCCTCTGGTATCTAGTTTGACTAAACCTTTGACTGAGCATAACTCACACATACTATCTCCTTTTGATGCAATTCAAGTTGTGTTAGGATCGTGTCGGCGAGCTCTTTCCAATGATGTTGGTTTTGTTGGATTCTGAGACTGTAAATTTTTTGAGGTTTTCTAGATCCACCTGGATCATTCCTCCCCATTGAGAAGCTTTTGGACCTTCGAAGGTCTATTTTATGTACAATTTGAGCTAGGGAAATGTCTCCCCACTTGCCCAGTATCATTTGTCCTTCCTGCTAAAATTTTGAACATTTGACCCATCACAAACACAAAGAAATATGAGATAGCATTGTTGATACAATTAACCGCATATTCATCAATATTCACTGTCACATCCATCATCCACATAGAACTAACTAGTAGAATAACAAGAAACAATACTGAATAAAATGATGTGAAGAAAATAGTATCAACATTTTGAATCTCTTGAACAAGAACAATATTAGAAAATGAAACATTCAAACCCTCTTTTACCACCTCTAGCTGAAGGCCTAACTCTGCTTGCAACTGATCCTCATACTGTGTTTTCTATGAAACCTTATCATGATTCAAATATTCATGCTTAGTATCACTAGCTGTTATAAACATGAGGGTTAAAGCATTGCTTGCGTTTACAATCATCTTCATATGCCCTATGCTTACAACAGATCTATCGTTCTTCATGTGATGAGCTTTTACAATGTATTCAATTCCATCCTTAAACAAATGATACTTGTAATGTTCCCTGTAGAAAATGTATTTTCTATCATACAAGTAAGGACTACCTAGAACCATCCCACAGATGTCAAGTGGAATTACATCTAACTCTACCTCATCTAAAAACTTGGATGTGATTGCAAATCGGAGTTTACACTGCCTTGACACATGTAGCCGAGCATTATCATGCACCCAACCCATTGGATAGGGTCTAGGATGAGGAGTTATTTTTAATCTCAATTCCTTAACAACTTTCTCATAGATTAGATTCACTTGTGATCCACTATCTATGAGTGTATCAATATTATTTTGTTTTGCAATAACCCTTATATGAAACAATTCATTCCTCTTACTTTCAACAGGTACTTCATTACACTTTACATAAGAAGCATGTGAATTAGTACTGACAACAAGAATGTTACCTTTTATACCCACAACCGTGATCTTGGTTTCATCATTATAATCTAATCCGAGATCATGCACGATAGTTGCGGTCTTTTGCTTACCCTTTCAATCCTTGAACCATTTTGGTTTTTTATCAGGATGCAATTTCCAACACTTTGCATCTTCGTGCCCTTTCTTTTTGCAGTGTGAGCAATAAGGCTTCTCATCCTCTTTCTTTACTGTAGTTGTTCATTGTGATTTCTCTTTCCGGTTCTTGCTTCGTTTCTACTTACTAGATTCCATCAACAGATTATCATGGCTATTACTTGAGTTTGTTTCCAAATGGATAGCTTGCACACTAACTTCATCAATGTTAGTTGGATTAAACATAAGTATGGTATGTTTCAAAATCCCATGTAATCCACCTATGTACTTTAACAAAGTTTCTTGTGTGTACAATGGAATGCCCAAAATTAAAGCCCTCTTCCTAAACTCCTATGTATATTCTTGCACACTTTGTCCTTTCTCTTGTCTTAATGATTGCCAGTTTGTTACTGCTTTTTCCATATGCCCTAATGGATAAAACTGTTTCTTAAGTGCAGCTATAAACTCAAACCAAGAAGAAATAATTTTACCGTATCGGCTAATATCTTCCTAAGTCTTACTCTCCCACCAGATTAGTGTTGTGCCTCCCAAGCGAAGAGTGGCTAATTGGATCTTTGAAGCATCATCAGTGAAATTTTGTACCTTGCAATAAACTTCAACTTGTTTAGTCCAATTGTCGAGTTTCTCTACATCCAATTCTCCATTATAGATTGGCAAATCAAATTTAACGTCAAGTTTCAAAAAAGGCGTATTAAATCCAGACTGTACAGGTTTTTTCTTCTTAGAAGAGTTAGACAAAGAAGAAGAAGAGGATGAGGAGGATGAAGAAGATGAAGAGGATGGGGATGGAGGTTCAGGAGGGTCACCACCACCTCCTACTCCTTTACCTTTGTCTTCTTTCAACGAGGATTCAAATTCCTCCTTCTTCCTAGCCTTCCTTTCCTTTTTCCTTTGTTGGTCTTTGTACAACTCTTCGATCATCATCTTCATGTCTAGGAACATTTTGCAGAATACTTCTTCATTATCAAAGATTTCAGAACTGGGAGGTTTTCCTTCTTTTGGTTGTGCCATGATTAATGATTTTCTAGTGACTCCCCTCGATCCAATCTCTGGATTAAATTCTTCAAGTGTACCTTCTCCTTGCTTCAATTTCAACATGGTTAACATTCACCACTTGTAATTTTCCTATTAAACTGCTCTGATACCACTTGATATGATGTTAGAGGTTTACAAAATAACTTGCAAATTAATCCTAATTACAAATTTTCCCTGATCACAATAGAATTGCGTGACTATGTTGTTTAACCATTGAAATTACAAAATAAGTTCACATTCATATAACTAATTACTGAAATGTTGGAATTAGAATTCAAATAGTGAATTGAAAAATGAAAAGAAATAGAGAGAATGATAGATAGAAGATAGAAGAAAAAGATAGAAGAGGAGATAACATCAGTTGATAATGGAGTTCGTCCAATCAAGACTATTTCTCTGGGCCCACTTCTCAAGTAGGACTACTTTATTAATGTTGCCAAGCAATAGAAACGCCTTGTCACAATATCCAAGCTCCAAAACTTGTATAAAATTTCTCACAATCTCCTCTCAACACTTGAAGACACTCAACAGGCCTTTGTGCTTACAATATTCTCCTCCAAAGAATTATTTCTCCAAAATGAACTTGACTAATTCTCCTTGTTACAATTCTCTCCAAGAAAATTTTACCCCCTTCACAAGCCCATTTCCCCTCTTTTTATACATAAAATTTGCTTAATATGGTCTATAACCATATTATTTAGAAAAATCCCCATATCTCCTAATTACAATAAAAATCTTTAACAATCCTCTTAATAATCCTTAAAAATCCCTTTTAATAATCTTTAAAGATTATTTTATTTTAAATCTCTAAATATCTTTTAAATTTCATTTTAATTAAAGGGCTTATTTATCTTTTTGCTCCATGTTGTTAATATTTTAACCCCTATTAATAGGGGGTGGCTCGGGCTGTTTGTTACAAGCCCTATACTCACAACCACACATAACAAAACAAATTTGTTTCTATGTACTTTGCAACTAGCGCTCGTGGCATAATGGTTGGGAGGATATTTAGGGAATGAGGGGTTGTGGGTTCAAACCACCAAACCAATATTGTTTTAATAGGATTTTCCATGTTTAAAAATTTAAATAAAATACCGCCTACTTTTAATATGAAGGCGCTTGACTTGGTGGTAGAGAGAAATGTTGGGAGAGAAGAGGTCATGAGTTCGATTCTCCAACAAACTAAATTTTTATCAACAAACCGAATCTTGCCCCTCGAGGTGTCACATGCACCCAGTCACTGGGCCACGTGGCACCATGCAATATGCTCAAATTATGACATGTGTCGCAATGTGATTGGTCTTCATCACACACGCCAAGTCAGCATGCCATATTACTATGCCACGTCACCATGTACAGAAATTCCACGTGTTAAGCCCTGATGATGCAACGTCAACGTCAATGCTAACTGTACTTTTGTTGACGTCGCCAAGTCATCCCATTTTCATTGCAAACTTTTGACCGGTTGTATCTCAATCATACGAACTCTATTTGATGCAAAATGAACGGCGTCAGAATTGTGGCGATGAGCTCTTCGACATGACGCTACTTTTGACCATTTTTGAGATGATCAAAATTTTGACCTTTGACTGCCCTTTGGTACCCAGTTTGACTAAACCTTTGACTGAGCATAACTCATATGTACGATCTCCTTTTGATGTGATTCAAGTTGTGTTAGGATCGTGTCGGCAAGCTCTTTCCAATGATGTTGGTTTCTTTGGATTATGAGACTATGAATTTTTTGAGGTTTTCTGGATCCACCTAGATCATTCCTCCCCATTAAGAAGCTTTTGGACCTTTGAAAGGTCTATTTAATGTAAAAATTGAGCTAGGGAAATGTCGCACCACTTGCCCAGTATCATCTGTCCTTCCTACTAAAATTTTGAACATTTGAACCATCACAAACACAAAGAAATATGAGATAGCATTGTTGATACAATTAACTGCTTATTCATCAATATTCACTGTCACATCCATCATCCACATAGAACTAACTAGTAGAATAACAAGCAACAGTACTGAATAAAATGATGTGAAGGAAATAGTATCAACATTTTGAATTTCCTGAACAGGAACAATATTAGAAAATTATACATTCAAACCCTCTTTTACCACCTCTGGTTGAAGGCCTAACTCTGCTTGCAACTGATCCTCATACTGTGCTGCCTGTGACACCTTATCATGATTCAAATATTCATCCTTAGTATCACTAGTTGTTATAGACATGAGGGTTAAAGTATTGCTTGCATTTACAATCATCTTCATATG
Source organism: Sequoia sempervirens (assembly GCA_007258455.2). Taxonomy (NCBI): domain Eukaryota; kingdom Viridiplantae; phylum Streptophyta; class Pinopsida; order Cupressales; family Cupressaceae; genus Sequoia; species Sequoia sempervirens. The sequence goes on along the minus strand of VDFB02000015.1, from coordinate 567,502,887 downwards.
CCATGTGTTTACAACAAATCTATCATTCTTCATGTGATGAGCTTTTACAATATATTCAATTCCATCCTTAAACAAATGATACTTGTTATGTTCCCTATAGAAAATGGATTTTCTGTCATACAAGAAAGGACTACCTAGAACCATCCCACAAATGTCAAGTGGAATTACATCTAACTCTACCTCATCTACAAACTTGGATGTGATTGCAAATCAGAGTTTACACTGCCTTGACACATGTAGCCGAGCATTATCATGCACCCAACCCAATGGATAGGGTCTAGGATGAGGATTTTTTTTTATCCCAATTCCTTAACAACTTGTTCAGAAATTAGATTCACTTGTGATCCACTATCTATGAGTGTATCAATCTTTTTTTTTTTTGCAATATCCCTTAAATGAAATAATTCATTCCTCTTACTTTCAACAAGTTCTTCATTACACTTTACATAAGAAGCATGGGAACTGGTACTGACAACAAGAATGTTACCTTTTATACCCACAACTGTGATCTTGCTTTCATCATCAGAATATGATTTGAGATCATGCACGATAGTTGTTGTCTTTTGCTTACCCTTTTGATCCTTGAACCATTTTGGTTTTTGATCAGGATGAAATTTCCAACACTTTGCATCTTCATGCCCTTTCTTTTGGCAGTGTGAGAAATAAGGCTTCTTGTCCTCTTTCTTTACAGTAGCTATTCACTATGATTTCTTTCCCTTTCTTGCTTCCTTTCTGATTACTAGATTCCATCAACAGATTATCATGGCTATTCCTTGAGCTTGTTTCCAAATGGATAGCTTGCACACTAACTTCATCAATGTTAGTTGGATTAAAGATAAGTATGGTATGTTTCAAACTCTCATGTAATCCATCTATGTATTTTAACAAAGTTTCTTGTGTGTACAATGGAATGCCCAAAATTAAATCCCTCTTCCTAAACTCTTGTGTATATTCTTGCACACTTTGTCCTTTCTTTTGTCTTAATGATTTCTAGTTCATTACTACTTTTTGTATATGCCCTAATGGATAAAACTGTTTCTTAAGTGCAACTATAAACTCAAACCAAGAAGAAATAATTTTACTGTATCGGATAATATCTTCCCGAGTCTTACTCTCCCACAAGATTAGCATTGTGCCTCCCAGGTGAAGAGTGGCTAATTGGATCTTTGAAGCATCATCTGTGAACTTTTGTACCCTACAATAAAATTCAACTTGTTTGATCCAATTTTCAAGTTTCTCTGCATCCAATTCTCCATTATAGATTGGAAAAACAAATTTAACATCAAGTTTCAATAAAGGCCTATTTAATCTAGATTGTACAGGTCGTTTCTTCTTAGAAGAGTTATACAAAGAAGAAGAAGAGGATGAGGAGGATGAAGAAGATGAAGAGGATGAGGATGGAGGTTCAGGAGGGTCACCACCACCTCCTACTCCTTTACCTTTGTCTTCTTTCAACAAGGATTCAACTTCCTCCTTCCTAGCCTTCCTTTCCTTTTTCCTTTGTCGGTCTTTATATAACTCTTCGATCATCATCTTCATGTCTAGGAACATTTTGCAGAATACTTCTTCATTATCGAAGATTTTAGAACTGGGAGGTTTTTCTTCTTTTGGTTGTGCCATGATTGATCTTCGAGTGACTCACCTCAATATGATCTCTGGATTAAATTCTTCAAGTGTACCTTCTCCTTACTTCAATTTCAACCTAGTTAACATTCACCCCTTGCAATTTTCCTGTTAAACTGCTCTGATACCACTTGATTTGATGTTAGAGGTTTACAAAATAACTTGCAAATTAATCCTAATTACATATTTTCCCCGATCGCAACAGAATTGCGTGACTATGTTGTTTAACCATTGAAATTACAAAATAAGTTCACATTCATATAACTAATTACTAAAATGTTGTAAGTAGAACTCAAATAGTGAATTGGAAAATGAAAAGAAATTTAGAGAATGATAGAAGAAAAAGACAGAAGAGGAGATAATGCCGGTTGATAACGGAGTTTGTCTAATCAGGACTACGTCTCTGGTTCTTCTTCTCAAGTAGGACTGCTTTATTAATTTTTCCAAGCAATAGAAATGTCTTGTTACAATATCCAAGCTCCAAAACCTGCATAAAATTACTCACAATCTCCTCTCAACACTTGAGGACACTCAATAGGCCTTCGTGCTTACAATATTCTCCTCCAAAGAATTATCTCTCCAAAATGAACTTGACTAATTCTCCTTGTTACAATTCTCTCCAAGAAAATTCTACCCCCTTCACAAGCCCATTTCCCCTCTTTTTATAAATAAAATTTGCTTAATATGGTCTATAACCATATTATTTAGAAAAATATCCATATCTCCTAATTACAAATAATAATCTTTAAAAATCCTCTTAATAATTCTTAAAAATCCCTTTGAATAATCTTTAAAGATTATTTTAAATCTCTAAATATCTTTTAAATTTCATTTTAATTAAAGGGCTTATTTATCTTTTGGCTCAATGTTGTTAATATTTTAACCCCTATTAATAGGGGGTGGCTCGGGTTGTTTGTTATGAGCCCTATACTCACAACCACACATAACAAAAGAAATTTGTTTCTATCTACTTTGCAACCAGCGCTCATGGCATAGTGGCTGGGAAGATTTGTAGGGAATGAGGGGTTGTGGGTTCAAACCACCAAACCAACATTGTTTTAATAGGATTTTCCACATTTAAAACTTTAAATAAAATACCACCTACTTTAATCCGAAAAAGGCGCTTGACTTAGTGGTAGAGAGAAATTTTGGGAGAGAAGAGGTCATGAATGAATGAATGAATGCTTTTAATTATGTCCACGAGACCAGCTGGCCTATGGGACCCACGTGACAGAAATGAAACCACATTTTGCAACAAACCGAGCAGCCGCCGACCCCACCAACTACTCTATGTTTCCCTCTAACTCTTTGCTGATTTTGTTTCTTCTACTGTGTATTTTGATCAGGTAACCTACTATTTCAGCGATCTTCTCCTCTTCAAACAAAGCCTCTAACGATTTGACTTTAAACAGATCCAAGTAACTACACCTAATGTCCTCGTAAGCTTTACACTGCATGACGTAGTGCCATTTTGTTTCCACTAAACCCGAAGAGCAGAAACAACAAATCCTATCAGCCTATGCCTCCTTGGGTATTTTCCATCTCCCTATTTCACATCTCAAACGGTGAGAGCTGGTTCTCAACTGGGCTATCAACATTTTAGCCTTCCACTTTATATCTACCCCCATGTAATACTTTTGCTTGTGGTCACAAGTGTGGTTAAAGTGCAAAACATTGTATTCTCTTTATCTACTAAGTTGTTTTGACCACAAGATTTGTTTGACTTTCTCTTTTACATACCTTTTAATTTCTACATTTGTGTTTTGACACTCCTACATGCTTATCCCCCATTTTTCCATCCACTTGACATTTTGCCTCATCCATGTGCTCTTCCTTCTAGTTAAGTTTTCTTCCACCACAATCTTGGGCCACCGATGTTCCCCCATATTCTCAATTCTCTTCAAATAACCTAATAAATGAATTAAAGTTTCCATTTCCATTGGGAAAGCCCCCGCCTCAGCTAGGAAAATCTCATACAGAACTGTACTTTTTATTTTAAAATTGCTTGTGATTAGGTGTTTTTGTAATCTTTCTATTTGCCTCCATTTTAGAGCTGAAGTTTTGCAGCCCCAAACTTCACAACCATATAATACTACTGGAGTGACAAGCAGCCCAAATAATTTCTTCTTTGTTTTCCAGTCCCATAGCTCAGCGGATCTACATCTATTTTGGAGCAAGTAGAGGGCTTTCCATCCCCCTTGAATTCTTTTTTCCCTATAGGTCTCCCACCTCAGATTGTTGCAAAAATCAAGACCCAAATACTTGTATTCATTTACCACTTGCAAAGAGCTTCCCTCAAACATAAAATTTAATTGTATCTTAGCTCTTTTCAGCATAAAAATCATGACCTTGGTTTTGCTGATGTTCACTTGCATCCCTACATCCCGACAAAACATCTCTAAAGCTTTTAGATGTTCTTGGAGACTATTCTCTGAGTTTTCCATTAAGGTAAGATCATCTACATATAGCAGCAATTTGACCACATAAGTGGCTAGGAACACTCCATCACCTCCCCACTTGTCTAACCATTCTTCTAACTTGTCTATGTATAGCCCAAATAAGGTGCAGGATAAAGGGAAACCTTGCTTGACCCCAATGTCACTCCCAAAACACTCTGAAAGACCCGCCTTTGTTATGGTTTTGGCCTAGACCTAATCATAAAGTCTATGGACAACAACCCTATACTTTTCTGGAATCCCAAGTTGTTCCATATGTCCCAAAGTTTGCTTCTAGGGACTGGTCAAAAGCCTTTTTGAAGTCAACAAAACAACAAAAAACCTCATTGCCTTGTTTATCCAAAACTTTTTCTACCATGTGTCTGAGAGTGATGCAATGGTCAATTGTAGAATGCTTTGGTCTGAAACCAGCTTGGCCTTTCACCCTTTTACCTTCCTTTTCAGCCCAACAACTGATTTTGTGTTCCACCATGCTCCCAAAGAGCTTCCGAAAAAGGGGGTTAATCATTATGGTGCGGTAGTTTGACGGATTGTTGACATCCCTGCTCTTGTGAAGAGGGATAAACACACTTGTTGTCCAATTTTTTGGAAAACCATGTTGAATGATCCTATTGAAAATCTTCTTGATATGTGGTGCCAAGATCTTTAAACCCCATTTCAAATATTCAGCCTGTAAACCATTGATGTCTCGAGCCTTCCCCACTGCCAAAGCTTTAATACCAACCTTGATATCCTTTGTGGTGAAAAGTTTATCATTAGTGTTAATTGCTGGTGGAAAGGTTTTATCTTGGTTTTATCATGAGTTCAATTCTCCAACAAGCCAAATTTTTATCAACAAACTGAATCTTGCCCCTTGAGGTCCCACGTGGCACCCAGCCACTGGGCCACGTGGCACCATGTCATATGCTCGAATTATGACATGTGTCACAATGTGATTGGTCTTCATCACACACGCCAAGTTAGTGTGCCATGCTATTATGCCATGTCACCATGTACAAAAATGCCACGTGTCAATCCTTAATGATGCCACGTCAACATCAATGTTGACTGTACTTTTGTTGACGTCATCAAGTCAACCCATTTTCCTTGCAAACTTTGACTGGTTGTATCTCACTCATACAGACTCTGTTTGATGCGAAATGAACGACATCTGAATCATGCGATGAGCTCTTTGACATGGTGCTACTTTTGACCATTTTTTAGATGATCAAAATTTTGACCTTTGACTACCCTCTAGTACCTAGTTTGACTGAACCTTTGACCAAGCATAACTCACATGTACAATCTCCTTTTGATGTGATTCAAGTTGCGTCGAGATAGTTTTAGTGAGCTCTTTCCAATGATGTTGGTTTTGTTGGATTCTAAGACTGTGAAGTTTTTGAGTTTTTTTGGATCCACCTGGATCACAAAGAGGTGGACCCATTACAATGGCGGTTAAAGGGCATTCCAAGAGAATATTCCTCTTGGGCATCCAAATTTCTAGGTTGGGACCACTTGAGTGTGCATGTCCTTGAATGTTATTTTCATTTTTTGCATGCTCTTGCATGGTTGGGTGCCTAGGTTTTCATGGTGGTGCATGTTCATGCATGTATCCATTGGAGCTATCAAAGATTTATGGAGCACTTAGGTTTGACCAATTATAATTGGTTTTCGGTTAGGAATCCATGTGAAGGCCATGTGATAATTTAATATTTTATTCCATGTTTTTGGGTTGTTCACTAAGGGGGCATGGGTTTTTCTAGGTGGTTTTTCTTTTTGTTTTGGTATACAATTTGTGGTATTCTCTCCCATAAACTTTCATATATTGGAGCATTGAGATGGTAGTTTAGTATGAGTTGTTTGTAAGTTGTCAAAGTGACAAAGTGCTACAAGATTATAGAGAGTATTGTTGTATTGATGTACTTCCTTGAAGATTAATACAAAAAATGGATCTCTTTGGGTGTGGAGTTTTCCCTACAAGGGTTTCTCCATGTATATCTTGTTTCACTTGAGTTGATGACTTGTGGTATTGCAGATTTTTCTTTCATTATTAAAATTGTCAATAACATAATCATTTTATGGTAATCTTGTAAACATAATTTCATATTTACAACCATATTTTTAAGTTAATATTGTTGCAATTTATACCTTCATTTCCAACACATAAAACATACACTCAAATGTTCCTCAACAAAAATTCACCCAACAACAACCTCAAAAACACCAATAATAACCTCCTCAAAAAAATGTCATTACACAACATAAAAAATAACCTCCTCATCAAAACATCGTTCCACAACACCATCATCAACCTCATCAACAAAACATCATTCGACAATACCATCAACAACCCCTAAAAAAAACATCATTCCACAAAACATTAACCCACAACATCAATACATCCCTACACCATAACAACAACAATACCATCAATACATCACACCACACTATTAAACTCCTACCCCATGAAAACAACAAAATGTTACTTATCAACACCAACTACTTTCTCAACAACTCATTGCACAACAACAAAGTTCTCAACAAAATATGGATCCTCTTATGGATCAATCATCACAGATTCAAAGATTGACACAAAATATCCAAGATAAACAAATGGGAAAGACTAAAAAATCATATGCTCTCAATGACCTATGCCCCCATGCATTTGATAGGAGCATAACAATGCTACCAGTTTCTACTAACTTTGAAATTTTAAAATTTGACAAATAAAAAGGACGTGGTAACCCAGGGGAACATATATGAGAGTTCTATGTAGCTTCCACGAAGGTATCCTATAATGACACATATCTTATGCTCCTTTTTCTATGCAGCCTAAGTGGACAAGGTATTGAATGGTTCTCACATCTACCCCTCTAAATCAAGAAATTTCAAGAAATTATAGATCAATTTGTAGCTCACTTCTCATACAACATTGATGTAGAAGTCACCTTAAATGAATTATATATTATCAAAAAAATAAAAGAGAACCTTTACTTCCTTCCTACAAAGATGGATACATAAGGCGAGCAAGTGCAAATGGCCTATTTAAAAAAACTAGTAAGTAGAAATCATCACAAACAATCTAAACATGGAACTTTCCTTTTGTTGGAAGAATGTCATTGATGATGTTGTGGGAAACATGAGTATTTGGATAGATAGTTATACATTATAGTGTTTTCATTGATGTCAAAATTGAATCAAGATATGGAGATCTTGATGCAAATCATTTTGGTTGGTTCTAACAGGTTTTGGAGTGCTTGTGGAAGATATTTTTTCAAATTGGTTTGGTCCGGTAAAGTTGGTTGTAATGGGAAATCGACTAAGTTTTAATACTATTATTTTAATGTAACAGAGCTTTAATGTTTGGGTATGCACTAGTCCTCTATTGATTTTTTCATTCCGTTCTTCTAACATTATTTTGTTGGTTGTTAGAAGTATTTGATTCCAGAATTTCATCGTGTTTTGGCTTTTTATTTGAGAGATCTAAGTAACATAAGTCCATCTTGGCAGTTTATAATTATTTCATGTTTAGTGCATTTGAGTGGGAGAGTTTTCACTTCTCCACAGATAAGGTTTTGGCTTTGCAGATTTGAGATGTTGACAAACGGAATTTGTGTAGGAATTCCAATTAGAATTGAGTTTTGAATTCCACGTGTCCACATGTGGATACATAGTTGAAGAATTTTGGTATTAGGTCTTTTGCGGTGCCGACCTAATAATTTTATAGGTATGCGAAGGTTAACTAAGTGTTGCAATCTTATGTGTGATATATTATAGGTCCATGTTGACTTGTTTCAAGTTGTTTTGAGTTTGTATTTTGGCACGATATGTGTATAATTTTTTTTGGATCTGACAAGCTATATTTTGGGTGTTACATCTAATCAGGCCAACCTAATTGATGTTGAAATGAAAGAAAATGGGTTAGGATGCTTTCATATAGTTTAGAACATAGAGCACACCCACTTTTATATTTTATTCAAGGATAACCCTAGAGATCTCAATGCGAAGGAGAAAGAGATCTTGCAATAGGGTTGTCCTAGGGATTGATTGTAAACTAATAATGGGTTCACCACCAAGTTAAGACTTGGAAAGACAAATGCAATGCAAGATATAATTCTTAACCCTAATTCAATGCAATCTTTCACTAAATGACCTAGAAAGGAAAATAAAACAAAACAGAAAGCTACAAGATGGAATGTGTGCACCTAGGAATCTAGAGATGGCTAGATGGAGCTTTGAAATGCTAGAAATTTTGAATTTAATGTTGACTGGGACTCATACACCAGGCTAGGTGAATTAGTCTCAGATCTAGGTTTCTGTGTAGAAACGAGAATTTTGTAAATGGGTATCCAAATCTAAAGAAATTTGAATTTTGACCTAAACTGGGACTCATACGCTAAAAATAGTGAATCAATCTAGTTAAGGTTTTCTAAAACTTCAAGATCTGAATCTGGTACTCAAGGTCTTCTCTATGCTTCCCAATTGATTTCTAGATCTGAAACCCCGATTTTCAACCTGTAGGAGTTTTCCAAGTTTCTCCAATGCAAGGTGACAACTCTGACAACTTTAGGCACTTTGACAACTTTCTCCAAACTTTCTCCTCAATTTTTCTTCAACCTAAACCTACAAATCACACACTAAAGAGAGGGGAAAATGTTAGTTTTTTAGTGGATAGGGGTTTACCTTGGTCAAACCCCATTTTGGTAATCAAACCTTGAAATGAAATGAAATAGGAATGGAGAATGGCGAATGAAAAAAATATGATGTTGCAACTCACCAAACCCTATCAATAAGAGGCTACAAACATGTATGAAATGGATCCAATGGATGTATATCTTGAATCTTGCTTGAATAGGATAGATCTTGAATGATGAAACCCTCAATCACAATTGTTAGCTCAAAAACAAACATGATGCGTGAAGACTTTGATATGATGCTTGATGCTTGAATGATTCTCTAAAATGCTTGATAATCTACTCTTGAATGCTCTTGTGAACTCAAACTTGCTATAAGGAGGCTCATTCAACTTGCTAGGTCACTTGATTTCTTGTTAGGTGAAAATGAATGAAATAAACTTTGTATTTATACTTAATTATGAAAGAATTCCCAAAATTACAACACTACAAGCCAACATCAGATCTAGGAGAATAAAATCCCACCAAAAATTTGAATTCATTTTAATTTTGGGCCACATGGGACTCATTCGCCCAAGGTGGCAAATGAGTCCCATTAGGCATAATTTATGGAACCAAATTCAAAAATGCTTAGAAAGGTGTAAAACCATCATTGGGACCCAAAACCCTAGGTGGGACTCATACACCCAAGGTGGCGAATGAGTCCCAAACCACAAAATCTGGGCCACACAACCTAAAAATACCTGAATTATGATTGGATGTTGATTTGTGTTAGGATCATCCTTGAAAAGATGCATTAAATGAGGCTTATGGATGCAAAATAAGACCAATTAAAGCATAAAGAAGCCCAATTATTAAATAAAACCCTAGAAAAGTGTGAAAGTGTGTTACAACACATTATAACACTCCAAATAAGGCACCAATAAGCTCATATAGTTCACAAGGTCCCAAGACCTAATGTGAATATGTTAGACACATTGCAACACTAAATCAAGGCCATGTTAAGGGGGGGCTTTTTTCGTCATTACATTTAGCCCCCACTTTAGTGAGAGGAGGAACTTGCTTCCAACTCACAGTAAAGTAGACTAAATTCACCAATGCTCATAAGATAGGATGGCCATGATCAAGAGGGGTTCAAATGTACCAATTCTAGTAACATAGGATGACCATGATCAAGAGGGTTGCACAAGCCCCCAAGACCAAGGTCATATGGCAAACCAACATAGGCACAAAAGAACACACATGAAAATGATATAAAGAGAAAAAAAAGGTGCAAGAATACAATGCCAAAGACATGGAGAGGAGAAAAATAAAGGAAGGGGTAGATCAAGCTTCGACTATTTGTCCAACACGATGTGGATCAGATCTAGGTTGTTTGTCTGAAACAATGCACACTCACTTTGAGGCAACAAAACTTTACGTTGTCCACTAGGTGAGAAGTCCAAGAAGGTGAGACACATACACACATGGCTGGTATGCACTCACACACATGCGAGTGGCTAAGGGAAAGTCATTCCCTCATTCAACTTCTTGTCAAACCATACCAAAGTTATGCCTCTTGAGACAAGAAAAACCTCGTATGCTTGGAGCTCATGAACAAACAAGATGGATCTATAGGTATGCAAGATGTATTATGCAAGGTGTCCATATAACTAAAAATGCAAAATGCAAAGAATGTTCAAAGGAGTCTTGCTTAATTCATAAGAGGTCTTAACTTAGGGAACATTGTGCCTAATGTCTCCAAGAGAGGACCAATTAAAGAATAGAAGATTCACAACTTAGGGGATGTAGTGCATTACATCAAGCCACTAAGAAGAATGCAATATGCTAAGATAGATCATTCTCTTGAAGGAAATCACACCCAATGTCATCTATAGAGTGAAAGATGCATTGCGTGAAGTAAAAAGACTGCACCATGAACCATGAAAAAGAAAATAATGCAAAAGAATAATGCCAATGTATGCCCCCACTTTAAAGAAATTGCTAAACACCATATTGTGAGAAATTAATTTAAAGTATAAAATGATAAATGCAAAAAGCAAAGACATGAGAGCTAACTTAGAAAGTCGTATGCCAATTCATATGTTTCCAAATGAAGCTACGTCATGCAAAGAAAAGAAAGGGGTTGGCCCCAAAATGAAAATGACAAACACACATAAGGGATCTATGGATTTAGGGGTCAACATGTTCTTGCTACAATGTTTTTAAGAGAGCTTCATCATTCCCCAAATACACATAGAACTAGAAGAATAACACAAAGAGTGAAAACAAATAAAAACCTTTCAGGTCAAAATGGAAGAGAAATGAATGTCTCAAAACCTTGTGTCATCCCCAAAGGAAAAAAAAAGACAAATGAACAAGACAAATAAAAATATTTTGGGTCAACATGAAGAGACATGAATTTATTGATGCCTTGCATCATCCCCAAAAGAAAAATAAAAGACAAATGAACAAGATAAAGAAAAAGCTTTTGAAATATTTATGACATATAGAAGAATGAAGGTACAAATTGAGGAATTCCACAAAGAGAGAGGGATACATCAAATAAAACATCACGGGGGATCACAATACGCACATGCAATCACACAAAAGAAAAAGAAATAAGGCCAAGAAACTGGTAAGGAAAATGTGAGTTATCCTAAAGCAGGTCGTCCACATTCCAATCATGTTCATTGTATACCATAGGTGGACAACTAGCCAAAGGGACAATAGCAAGTGTCAGACTAGGGCCATCACCTGGTTCAACACTCTTCTTAGTATAATTATTGTTTAAGCTAATAGAAGAGGAAAACAATGTGTTCAATTCATTATGCACCTCTTCGTCAATTTTAGCAACTTCCTCATCATCATCCAAATTAATCACAATAGGAGGTCGGATGATAATGTCTAAAGAAGGGTTCATCTCTTGTTGTGATTGCATTATAGAATTTTTTTGTTTAGGGGAAGAGTTAGACTTATCATGCATTGCTTCAGTCAAGTTTGGATCTTGATTTTCTTTGTTTATTTCTTCATGCAACCTATGAGCAAGGGCATGATGTCTACGCCTATGCTCTCTAGCACCTCTATTTTTTTAGTTCTATTTTCAAGTTGCGTTTGTGTAGGAGCAGGTTGATCAACCATAGGTTTATTTTCTTCCCCTATTGGAGGAACGAAAGGAACCATGGGAGGTTGTTTGACCACTTTCTCTTTGACTTTGTAAACTTGTTTTATTCTAAGAGGTGTGACGGGATTGTTTTCATTATCTCTTGGTATTTTTTAGGAAGTGGGTGAAGTTTCTATCTTAGGTTGGTCTTGGTTGTTTGGAATTTATTTAGGCTAAATAATGGTTTCTTCGAGGATGGTAGGCTCAGTCATAGGGTGAGTCATGTTTCGAAGGGATAATTTTGTTATTTTGTCTTCCTTGAACTTTTGATAGGATTTGAAAAAGAAGTCTTCTCGTGGTTTGATAGGTTCTATAGGCTTGGGAAAAAAGAAAACTAAGGAAAATTTTCCACGGGAGGACAACAGGTTAAAGCCACTATGATGAATGGTGAATATTTCATTGTCAAAGGGAAACTTTAAGAATTTATGTACAACTGAAGTGACTGCATTCATGGAGTGAAGCCATGGATAGCCTAGCTTCACACGAAATTGGTCTGACTGCAAGATGATGGAGAATGGGATTTCTAATGTTTTCGGTCCTATTTGTAAAGGAAGAGTGATTGATCCCATCGTAAGGCAAGCAAACCATTATGTGTCTTGATCCATGCTTTCGGTTTATTATATATATCTTGATAGAGCTCATGCAAAAATAAGAATTCCTCTGTGATCACATTCTCTCCACAGACATGATCTATTAGTATCACATTAGTGGGATTATCATAGATACAACCAGCTATATAAAGAGGACCATTAGGTGCATGTTTAAGTATATCCTTAGAGGAGAAAGAAATGTCAAGAGGATTTTTAGTTCGTCCCTTATGAGGAATGATTTCTATCACTCCTACCATATCATCCATAAGATCATTATCTATAGGATCATGTTGAGGAATATTATTTTTTTCATCATCCATATAAACATTCATCACATCATTCTTTGAAGTTTCACTAGCTTTGACAAATGAAATGTTATGATTAGGTATAGGGTTGGTAAAAATTTGCATGTTTTGGTTAGGAGGGGAAACAAACTTATTTCCTTGATCACTAACACTCCAACAAAAAGATGACCAGAATCAAGGAGGTCTTGCACAATATGTTTAAGATGCTTGCAACTTTCTGTATCGTGTCCATTTTTTTGATGATAATGGCAGTAAGAATTTGGTCTAAATTTTGTGAGCAATTTTTTATTAGGATTGGGTGTTTTAACGGGAGGCAAGGTAATCATCTTTTGTTCTAGGAGTTGTGACATTGTGTTGTGAAGAGTATTGGGTAAGGGAGTGAATTGTCTCTTCGGGTCCCCATACCTAAATGGTATCATGGATTTAACAACAGTTACTTGGTTACTGACATTCTGAGTTGTTTTTAGAGGGGGATTGAATTGAAGGAAACCTTTATTCTATTTTCTAAAATTTTGGGAATTGTTTTGGTTTGCGGACTCGGATTTCTTAGTATGGCTAGAGGTGGATTTTGCATCTCGACTTCTAACCAAATTTTGATAATCACGAAGGGAAATACACAAGTGCATGATGGAGGGATATTTCATCATGGTAAGCTTATCTTGTATTTTACTTTTCAAATTTTCTATGAACATCTTTTGAAGGTGAAGATTAAGAACCTTGGCATTGATTTGGGAGTAAAGCAATTGATAGTGTGAGATAAAGTCGAGTATCTTTTCTTCTTTTTTCTTACATCTCATCAAATTGGCCAAGGTCATCTTAGGGGTCATATGCACTTGGAAATATTTGAAAAATTCCTTAACAAGTTCATTGAATGAACAAATTGAGTTGTTCGATAACAAAGAGAACCATTCCAAGGCAGTATCTTTCAAGGACCTAGGGAAAAGCTTAGCCAGGAGTTTATCATCAAGGACAAAGTCACTACATAAGGTGGTATAAGAATTAACATGGTTAGAAGGATCTTCCTTTCCTCCATATTTCTCAAATCTAGGAACCTCTACACCTTGTGGCATCGGTGTTCACAATATCTCCAAGGAAAATGGATTGCTTTTGACATAATATGTAGGTGGACCATTTTGATTTTAGTTGATGGTGGAAATTTGTTTTTGAAGGGATGAAACGGTTTGGAAGAGTTGATTTATGAAAGGGTCATTGCTTGTGTTATGAGATGGAGGGGAAAATGGTGGAGGGGTATATGTGTTTGAGGGGAAAGTGAATGGAATTCTTATAGATGGTAAAGTGGTAGGAGATATGATGTGTGATGCCACAAAGGTACTAGGGATACTAGCAGAAATACCCAAGGAAGGAATCACATTACTAGTTGGTTGCATTGTTATTGTGACTTGAGGGTTGGTATAGGTAGGTATTGAGGAAATTGTTGTAGGAGGAGGAATTTTGATTCCTCCTTGGCTTGTGACATTTCTTGTAGGTAAAGGAAAAATAGTGGTTGAGGTGAGGAGTTTTCCAAAGATTTGAACTATGTTTTTCACAAGGTCAAGTCCAAACTGATTTTCCTAGAGGGGTGTATGAGTCCCAGTGAGGGTTTTCTTCAAAAAAATAAGAAATTTTCAACTGCTTTTTATGATTTTTATGTTGTATGATTTGTAACCTAACTGTAAATGTAGATTTTGTATGATTTTAAATGATTTAAGATGCAAAATTGCAAGCTATATGAACTTTCACTAAAGCAAAATTAGAAACCCTAGAATTCCAATTAAGTAATGCAAACCTTAATGCAATGTTAATGCAAGCAAGATCTAGGATGGTAATGCACTCCAAATCAGAATTATAATGTTCTAAATTTAGGTTCACCAAAATGAACTGAAAGAAAATGGGTTAGGATGCTTTCGTATGGTTTAAAACATAGAGCACACCCACTTTCCAATTTCATTCAAGGATAACCCTAGAGATCTCAATGCCAAGGAGAAATATATCTTGCAATAGGGATATCCTAGGGACTGATTGTAAACTAATAAGGGGTTCACCACCAAGTTAATAATTGGAAAGACAAATGAAATGCAAGATGTAATGCTTAACCCTAATTCAATGCAATCTTTCGTTAAATGACGCAGAAAGGAAAATAAAACAAAATAGAAAGTTGCAAGAAAAAATGTGTGCATCTAAGAATCTGGAGATGGCTAGATGGAGCTTTGAAATGCTAGAAATTTTGAATTTAATGCTGACTAGGACTCATACACTAGGATGGGCGAATCAATCCTAGATCCGGGTTTTTGTGCAGAAATAGGAATATCGCAAATGAGTATCCAAATCTATAGAAATCTGAATTTTGACCTAAACTGGGACTCAAAATGCCAGAACTGGTTAATAAGTCCAGTTAGGCATTTTTGAAACTTCAAGATTTTAATTTTGTCTTCAAGGTCTACTTTGTGCTTCCCAATTGATTTCTGGATCTGGAAACCCGATTTGTAACTTGTAGGAGTTCTCCAAGTTTCTCCAATGCAAGGTGGAAACTTTGACAACTTTCTCCAAACTTGCTCCTCAATGTGTCTTCAACCTAAACCTTCAAATCACACACTAAAGAGAGGGAAAAATGTTGGTTTGTTAGTGGATAGGGGTTTTCCTTGGTCAAACCTTGTTTTGGTAATCAAACCTTGAAATAAAATGAAATAGGAATGGAGAATGGTGAATGAACAAAATATGATGTTGCAACTCACCAAACCCTATCAATAAGAGGTTGCAAACATGTATGAAATGGATCCAATGGATGTATATCTTGAATCTTTCTTAAATAGGATAGATATTGAATGAAATTCTAGCTTGAATCATGAAACCCTATATCACAATTGTTAGCTAAAAAAAAAACATGATGCATGAATACTTTGACATGATGCTTGATGCTTGAATAGTGCTCTAAAATGCTTGATAATATGCTCTTTAATGCTCTTGAATTCTCTTGTAAACACTTGAATTCTCTTGTGAACTCAAAATTGCAATAAGAATTCTCATTCAACTTGCTAGGTCACTTGATTGCTTGTTATGTGAAAATGAGTGAAAGAAACTTTGTATTTATACTTAATTATGCAAGAATTCCCGAAATCACAACACTACAAGCTGAAATAAAATCTAGGAGAATAAAATCCCACCCAAATTTTGAATTAATTTTAATTTTAGGCCACACATGACTCATTCACCCAAGGTGGTGAATGAGACCCATTAGACATAATTTATGGGACCAAATTAAAAAATTCTTAGAAAGGTGTAAAACCAGGATCATGACCTAAAACCATAGGTGGGACTCATACACCCAAGGTCGCGAATGATTCCTAGACCACCAAATCTAGGCCACACAACCTAAAAATACTTGAATGATGATTATATGTTGATTTGTATTAGGATCATCCTCAAAAAGATGCATTAAATGAGGCTTATGCATGCAAAATAAGGCCAATTAAAGCATAAAGAAGCTTAATTATTAAATAAAATCCTAAAAAAGTGTGAAAGTGTGTTACAACACTTTACAACACTCCAAATAAATCACCAATAAGCTCATTTAGTTCACAAGGGCCCAAGACCTAATATGAATATGTTAGACACATTGCAACACTAAATAAAGGCCATGTTGGGGGGAGATTTTTCCATCATTATAGATGTTATGCTTGAAGTGGATATATATGTTAGATCTTTTAGGTGTTTTGTGATGATTGATAAGTGATGTGAAGACCCTACATGTGAATATCATCAAATCAGTGCAAATTTAAATTGTGAATGTTGAGTAGAAGATTGAAGTGATGCAAATGTAGAGGAAAGCAGAGTATTAAATCTAAATCAGATGAAGTGTGTAAATCCAATTTATTGAGATTCTTTGGAACTATATTTAATGCATATGATAGAAGTAATTATAACAGTTCAAATTAGGTTGTGATCCATAATCCATCTTCTATCTTTTCTCTATGGGCAGTGAGTCCACTTGGATAGTGAGTCCACCTGTAGTGAGCACTTCTGTAAATATACTATAATCAGTTAAATATATTGTGAACTAATCCTCACCGTAGTTTTTCCCATTTTGGGTTTTCCACGTAAAAATATTGGTGTTCATGTGTTATGTGTTGTTGTTGATGTTTTATGCTTTCTTTCTTTATTATAGTTGAATATGATTTGGTGATTAGATGTGTAATGTTTAAATGGTTTAAGAGAATACTGACTCACCCCCATATCAGTATTATAGGTGTTCAACAATCGGTATCCTGCTTGAGGATGGTCTTGGAGGTTGAACACATGGCTAATAGAAAATTTCCCACTCCTCCATAAGAGATTCCTACAATAGGAATCATATAAGAAGACTATATGTTTGACAAAGATGGAGAACTCAAATTTTCCCTTGAAGAGCTTGAAAAGACTAAAGATGAAAACAAAGATTTGAAAGAAAATTTCAAAGAAGCAAATGAATGCATCAAAAAATTGAGAGAAAAAATCAGAAGGTTTAGAGAAATACATAAGGAAGTTAGAGAGAAATTGAAGCAAGTAAATGAAACCATCACTAGTCTAAAAGTGCAAGTTGAAGAAAAGAAAAGAATTGAAGAATTTTTGAATGAAATGGTGAAAAGAAAATCAAAGGAATGTACAAGGCTTGAACAAGAAGTGGTAAATATAAGATTAGATTTGGAGAAAGCAAGGACTCATGAAGACAAATTCAAAATGAGTGCTACAAAGCTTGATGAGATGATTGCAAATTAGAAAGGCTCTAAATAAAATTTTGGATTAGGATTTGAGATAAGAGAAAGTTCAAAATTAGATCAGGCATCAAACATTGAAAAGAAGATTGAAGCGAAGAAGTGTTGAATGCATAAGACAACTGAGAGGGGGGTGAATCACTTGTACCTTAAAACTTCAAATCCCTCATTAACATTTAGATGCACATTCATTCATTAAACCCTTAATCTATTATGAAGATTAATCATGCAATGCAAATAAAAGAAACTAAAAACAACTTAAAAACACACATAGGAGAACACCAGATTTACATGGAAAACCCAAGAAGGGAAAAATCACGATGAGGATTAGCTCACAATATAAGTAACATCAATACTGAGTATAATAGGGCTCACTACTAGAGGGATCATTTCCTAGAAAGAGAAAGGCTCACTACCAAAAGGCTCACTTCTGAAATAGAAAAGATAGAAAAGAAGCGTTACACAGAGAACATCATCTCAATGCAACAGAGATTCCACCATAATGTCAAGAACACCTTCACAACCTGATTGAAGAATTGTAGCCACCTTCTGCTCATTACATCCAGTAAAATAACACATGAAAGCTCACATTACATTACTCAATTTCATACTCTAACAATTTTCACTTTGCATTCTTTGCATCGTTCACATCTATCTTATCATCCCTCAACAACTCAACTCATACTTATACCATCTTCAACCTTGAAACCTTCTCCAAGGTCAGCTATGCACCTTAAACATGCAAATTCAAATTAGGTCTATGCCAAAACACTTTTGTGGTAGATAGAAGTGAATGTAGACCACATCAAAACTAAACTGGGACCCAAATCAACAACACCACTCAACCACACACTACCATAAACAATATTTATCCTTCACATGTAGTGTAAACATTAGGTCGGTTGATACTCATGTAAACACCATTAAACTTTTAAGTACACGCTTCCTCAAGCCCAAGTATGAATTTTGAACCACACATCATGCTTGAACATGATCTAGAATATTCCTCAAACACCCTGAAATCCAACAAACTTCTTTGCAACAACTTCTACCTGAAGAATGTACACACCCAATATATTCACACTACAACACATTGTTTCCTCTTTTTATCAATTTTTCTCAAAAGCACTTGGAAACCAAGTACTAGAGACACATCCTTATCATCTTCAACACTTCTTCATCATCATCAAGTCAATTGAAATAGTAACTTAACCACATATCCATAGACATAAGCTTATCAAAGCAACACTAGGGGTTGACACTAGTAACTTTACTAATGACAACATAATGCAACTAATCAAATCATTAAATACTCACAATCTTGCAACAATCTTATCCAACAATAGACATCATGACAACATAGGCTTGTTGACATAAATGACAACACCAACTGCTCATACTTGCAACAAGAAGAACAATATCAAGTAGATCCATAATCAAAGGAATGAAGCTAGATGACCACCGGTTAGACAACCAAATGCACAAAGGTACCCATCTTTTAATGGTTTTTGTTATTCTTGCAATAAATTTGGACATAATGGAATAGAATGTAGAAGAATGAATTAGAATTTTCCATCTTTCTCTGGGCAATGCCTTACATGTAAGAAATTTGGTCATAGAGCTAGTGAATGTAGAATTCAAATGATGAATGGCTATAACAATTGTAGAATGATTCAATCTTGTAATGGCTATTGTTATACATGCTATGGATTTGGGCATAAAGCTAATTAATTCAGATCTAGATTGCATGGAATTTGAATATCGGTTAGAAGAATATCACATGTTACAATTGCAACAGGCCTAGACACATTGCTGAGTTTTTCAAAAGCAAAAATATGAGATTTAGGATAATCCTATAAAGAGGAATGAACTAGTAAAAAAGTTGATCTGGTAGAAAAAAAAGATGGAAAAGATTTGGAGGAAGAAGAAAGAGACAAAAGTCAAGAAATAATTTGTATCATCCTTCGATACAGATGTTTCCTCCAAAAACTAGGTTAAGATCTATGGCTTAGTGATATATTATTAGGATCTATGACAATTGCACATGTATGCTTAACGATTACAATGATTAAATTGAAGGTCCTAAAAACGTAATTGAAATGCTTAAATAAACACAACAATAATAAAGTGATGAAATTAACGGTAGAGAGAGAAGACAAGAACACGAGTTGATAACGGAGTTCGCCAATATGGCTACGTCTCAAGGTCCCTCTCCAACAAAGTGACTGATCCTTGAGTATGCTCCATAATGGTTACAAGGCTTCAACTGAACAAAGTATCGAGTCTCCTGGATGGAGTTACAAAGTCCTTCTCCTTCAAGTGCAGTAGTAGTGCTCCTCCGGTGCACAGAGATGAACACTCGAATTCTCCAAAATAATTCTCTCATCACTCACCACTTCCCCAACTCCTAGGCTACCCACCATTTTTATACACAATATTTGCTTAATATGGTTGATAACCATACGATTTTTACAATGTTCCCATATCTCCTATTTACAATGAAAAATCTCAAATAATCCCCTTAAAATATCATTAAAATCCTTAAAATCTCCTAATAAGCCTTTTAATAATCTTCAATCCTTTAATAATCTCTTAAAGCCACTTAAATTCTTTATTAAATTGGGATTTTTGATATTTAATAATTTATATTTAAGGGGATTTTTTTTTAAGTTTATTTATTTTTAATTTTTTATATGGAGCAGCCCTTACTAATTTAAAACTAACTATTGTTATTTTAAACCCCAAAAAGTGCATCGGACATGTTGGTTAGAGTAAAGGGTTTGGAGAGGGGTAGGTTGGTGGTTCAAACTGCCACCCCCTTCAAATAAGAGTTTTTTTTCTTTAAATAAAATCAACGCCCCTATATGTATGGAGCAAATCTTGTGGCACAACAGTGGGAGTGTATGGCTTGTGTGGTGGAGGTTGGTGGTTTGACCCCCACCTCATAATTTTTAGTAAACTATTCAAACTAACCACGAAAGGAATTACTAACGAGGTGCCATGTGGCACATCTTGATTCGCTACCAAAGACATGTCATTTCCACCTAGAAGACACTTGTCATCATGTCATTCGGTGTCTTCTACCAACTGGATGCCACGTCATGCTGACTCACTATGCCACGTGTCCTGCCCACATTGATGAGGGCCACACCACCTGAAACCCACACAAATACAACAATAGATTCCAACATAGAATATGCGAGACAAAAAATAAGTCACTTTCAATTATTTTTAGAAAATGAAATTACAAATTCAAAACTTACATGCTATAGCCTCATGGGCTTGATTCATTACAACAAAATCAGCTCTAAAAAATAAAATATATTATTCAGAGCCACAATCTGCACTAATGGAGCCACCTTCTACAACTCCCAATTAACCCTTTTATTTTACCCAATAAATGCCCTAGAATGTTCTATAAAGTGTACTTTACCTTTTTTTTTGGTGCCAAAAGTCTCGCTATTTGATTTCTCGCCTAGGAAGATATTTTAATGAAATTTGCTTTTTAGTGGGGCAGCTTCTTGGGGCCATAGCTTTTAATCCAACCGTCATATTTTCAATTGTAATATATCGTTGGAAAGCTTGTGAAGATATCTAC
The DNA here is from genome assembly GCA_007258455.2 of Sequoia sempervirens. Taxonomy (NCBI): domain Eukaryota; kingdom Viridiplantae; phylum Streptophyta; class Pinopsida; order Cupressales; family Cupressaceae; genus Sequoia; species Sequoia sempervirens. Next base: position 567,481,812 of record VDFB02000015.1, on the reverse strand, counting down.
AATCATCTTTCACCAAATCTAAAAGATGAGAGATTTTGCACCTTGTTCTGGGGCTTCGAAGGGCCCCATTTTTGAGTTTAAAACTTCATTAGAGAAATTCCCCGGGATGAAAATTTAATATCTTCCAAACAATATAGGATTTTGAGATGATTCTTTCACCGAAAATATTATTTTTTGATTTCAATCCTTGGGGTCAATTTTCATGTCCATATGGCTTGAATAAGCTGACTTACTAAAAATAGTAGGTGACTATTTGTGGTTGTTTTAAACTTCTAGCTATTCCAAAGGCTGCATGAGTCGCCATGGGCCCCAAGACAACTAAGGAAAATACAAACAAATGAAAATACAATATTTTTGGGTGATGTAAGATTTCCCTTACACCACGGGATGCTCCTACATCACAGATAGTGCCACATCACCGTATGGTCTGCCATGTTAGCATGTTGATGTCATGTTGATGTCAGCATTCATATAGTCAAAGTTAGTCTTACACTGTAAACTTTGAATCTAGTCATAACTTCGGTGTATGAGCTCCATTTGAGGTGAAACGAGCGGTGTTGGAATTGTCTTGTCGAGCTCTTCAACTTAATACTATTTTTGACCAATTTTGAGGTGATTAATTTTTTTCCCTTGCATTCAGCCTTCGGTACCCCTATTTTGACCCAACTTTGACTGAGCATATCTTGAGCATACGAACTCCTTTTGACTCCATTCAAGTTGTGTTGGGTTTGTTTTTTTATCACTTTGACATGGTGATGATTTATGGAGAATATGGAACACTTAAATTTTTGGTATCCACCTGAATCAGTCTACCCCATTACAGAGCTTTTGGACCTCTGAAAGCTTGATTACTCAAAAAGTAAGTGAGGGTAAAGTTCCCTCACTTTACCAATATCGATCCATTTTTCCTTGGATTCATCCCCTTCAATCCCACTCTGAGGTACTCAATAGCTCCTCTTCATGAAGTCCTGACATTCTTGTCTAGGTTGAAATCCTCTTGCAGCTCTATCATGTACTCAAGGTAAAGATCATCAACTGATGGATCCTGAACATTAGTCTCTTCATCTAGTATCATTAGAGACTCATACAAATTCAAATTCTCTACATTTACAATGGAGTAGATGTGCATGTATGGAGGAAGATTTAGGTGGAAGGAATTGGTACCGATCTTTTCAAGGATCTCAAAGGGACCATACATGAGTGTCTTGAGCTTCCTTCCTTCACCTTACATTCTTTCCTTGCTAATATGTAACCAAACTCTTTCACCAACCTGAAATTGATGATCAACACGATGCTTATCATGTCGTGCTTTGTACTTTTCCCGGCTCTTCTCTAGCTATGTTTGAACTACCTGATGAATTGCTTGGACTTTTTGGATGAATTTCAAAGCCTTCTCTGCATCATAGCATCCATCTTCAACATCATCCTTCCCAAAAGCAAAGTCCATCAGTGTTTTTGGTAGATACTTGAAACATGTTTCAAAAGGAGATATTTTTGTAAAAGAGTGTGTTGCATGGTTGTAAGCATGTTGCACATAGTGTAGACTCTCATCCCACAACTTTGGATGTTTATTGCAGTAACATATGAGAAGATGCACAACTATCTTGTTTACTACCTCTTTTTTCCATTAGTTTGTGGATGGAATGTTGTACTCTTCTTTAGTCTAGTGTTCGTTAGTTCCCACAATACTAACTGAAATTCCCCCAAGAATCGAGAATCTTGATCCGATACAATAGAAGTAGGAAGCCCAAAATGAACTTGTACAAATTGAAAGTACAACTATGTTGTCAGTTCAGTTGTGACCTATTTTTTACAAGGCATTAGAATGCACATTTTGCTGAACCTATCCACTACCACAAATAGATAATCATGTCCCTCCCTAGACATGGGTAGTCCCCTGATAAATTACATAGAAACACTTTCCCATGGACAAGATGGTATAGGAAGAGGTGTGTACAACCCTAATTTTTGATTGCTAGGCTTGCTTGTTGCACACATTACACATCCTCTAATGTACTTGGATACAGTTTCTTGCATACAAGGATAATAACAATATTTTTGCAATTGTGACATTATTTTGCTTACCCCAAAGTGTCCAACAATCAATGACGTGTGTGCTTCTCTAACTACTTGTTCTTGTTCACCTTTTGGAATACATAACTTTCCTAAATGATACAACAATTTATCCTGCACACAGTAGTCTTTCTCTTCTACATGTTTTCTTGCAATTAGAGCTAAATAAATATCCTTAAAGTCTTCGTCCTTGGTGTATTTTTCTTAAAAAAATTCATGTACCATAGAACTACCTTGAAGGATAACCATAACATTCATGATGGTAGGCCTAGACAACATATCTACTACTTTATCATGGAAACCTTTTTTATACTTAATAACCAAATTAAATTGTTGAAGAAAACCTATCCACCTAAAATGCCTACTTTCTTGTAGTTTGGATTGTGAGTTTAAGTATTGAAGTGGTTGGTGATCAGTGTGGATTACATTTTATTTACCCATTAAGTAGTGTTTCCATTTTTTAACACTATGAACTAATGCATACAGTTCGTTATCATAAGCAGGATAGTTACTTACTATAGCTATAGATTTTTCAGAGTGATAGCAGATTGGTTTACCTCCTTCCACGAGTATTGTTCCCATGGAAAACTGACTAGCATCTATCTTGTTCTCGAATGGTTGTTGTAGATTTGGTAAATCCAGAACTGGCGTGGTGCTCAAATTTTCCTTCAAAGTGTCGAAGGCCTTTTGCTAAGGACCTCCCCACTAGAATGTTGTCTTCGTATTGGTTAATGCATGCAATGGAAATGCAATGTAGGAAAATTTGGTGATGAACTTCCTCTAGTACTAAACTGCACCTAAGAAACTTCTAACTTCTGTGACAGTACTTGACTTAGGCCATTTTACAATAACTTTGACATTCACAGGGTCTTCTTTCAATTGACCACCTCCTATGACATAACCTAAGTACACTAAGGATGTCTTAGTGAATTCACATTTCGACATCTTTAGAAAAAGTTTTTCTTTTCTCAAAACATCAAAAAATTTCTTTACATGAATTACATTCTCTTCCCAAGTTTGACTGCATACAAGTATATCATCTAAATAAACTATGAAAAACTCATCAATGAAAGGACAAAAGACATCATTCATGACTCTCATAAAGGTAGCTGGAGCATTACAAATCCCAAAGGGCATGACCAACCACTCAAATAGTCCCTATTTTGTCTTAAATGCAACTTTCCAAATGTCATTTTGTGCAATTCTTATCTGATGATATCCACTACACAAGTCTAACTTAGTGAAATAAACTGCATGTTTCAATTGATCAAGTAAATCATATATTCAGGGAAGAGGATACATGTTCTTTACCGTTATCTTGTTCAAGGCTTTGTAGTTGATACACATTCTCCATGACTTGTACTTCTTTGGCACCAAAACAATTGGAGAACCACAAGGAGAGGTACTTGGATGAATAACTCCTTTCTCAACCAACTCCTGAACTTTCTTCTTGATTTCCTCATTCTACATAACTGATAGAAAGTACATGCCAATTTTTGGAAGAGGCACATCCTGTTGTAACTAGATTGCATGTTGTATCTCTCTCTTTGGTGGCAATCCCTTTGGCTCCTAGAATAAGTCATCATAGGTGGAAACTACTTTAACCAATTCATCTTTATGCTCTGTATCACACCCTTTGAATGCCTCAAATTTATCATCCTCTTTGGCTTTTACAATCATTAATACAAAGTTCTTACTAGCATTGACTAACCTCTTCATTTGACCAATATTCACCAATGTTAGATTAGTCTTAATATTATGTGCATGTACAATGAATTCTTTACCATCCCTAAAAAAGTGATATTTGTTTTCCACCCTATAAAATATTTCCTTTCAGTCATAAAGATAGGGACTCCCTAGTACAAGACCACAAATATCTAAAGGAACCACATCAACTTCTACCTCATCTATAAAGTTTGTAGTGATAGAAAATTTTAACTTACATTGCTTCGTTACCTATAACTGTGCATCATTACAAACCCATCCAAGTGGATATGGCTTTGGATGAGGTGTTGTAGCCAAGTTAAGTTTCTTAACAACTTCTTCAGATATTAGATTTACTTGATACCCCGTATTAAACAAAGTATCAACCTTAGTATGCTTTGTTACAACTTGAATGTGAAATAATTCATTTCGATGCTTATCAATCTTAGGTGGAGAAGATTCTTTACTTACACTTGCACTAGTATTTGAAAAAATTGTATCAGAAGAAAGAGATATACCTTTTCCTTTACCTTAGATCCTGACAACAACAATCTTTGTTTCATCCCCAAAATCATATCCAAGAGCCTATTGTACTACAACAACGGTATTTTGTTTGCCTTTGTTTCCTCCGTACCTTTTTGGCCTTAGTTCCAGATGCAACTTCCAACACTTTGAGGTATCATGCCCCTCCTTCTTGCAATGGGAGCATGTGGGATTATCACCCTCCTTGATGGTTGTTATCCTTTCCCCCTTTTCTTTGCCTTTGGATTTACCTTCAGGCTTAGATGGATTCTTGTCATACTTTTCATTGAAAGTATTCTTACCTCTTGACTCCAAATGTGTGGTTTGTACACATACTTCATCCAGATTATTAGGATTTAACACAAAATGGTATGCCTTAAGTAGGAATGAAGACCACCTATATACTTGAGCAATGTGTCTTGGGTGTATAATGGAACATTAAGTGCAATAGTCGACTTCCTAAATTCATGAGTATAATATTGGATAGATTGAACCTTACCTTGCCTAAAGTTTTGCTAGTTCATAGTTAACTATTGCATATGGCCTAAGGGATAAAATTATTTTTTAAGGGAAAATTTAAACTCCATCCAAGTTAAATTGACACTTCCATGTCGAGCAATTTCTACCTGAGTTTTACTCTCCAACCAGGTGAGAGCAGTTCCTCCCAACCGAAGTGTAGTTAACTGGATTTTAGAAGCATCATCTAAAAAGCCTCGAATCCTCCAATATAATTCTACTTGTTGAACCCAATCATCTAATTTTTCAACATTTAACTCTCCATAGTATTTAGGTAGTTCAAATTTTACATCTAATTTGATTACAGGCTTGTGTGCACTTTTGAAAGGATTAACATAAGAAGCAAAATTAGAAGAAGAAGATGGAGAAGATGGAGATGGGGGAGTTTTTGGAGGCTCTTCATCACCTACTTCTCTTTTCCCTTTGTCCTTCTGATCTTCATCATCCTCACACTTTTATCGCTTTGACGTTCCTCCTTTCTAATGTTTCTTCTATTTTTTCTTTCCCTGATAGAGTTCTTCACCATAGCCTTCATGTCAAGAAAGGCTCATTGAAAGCTTTTCTCATCGAGCTCAGAAATTTTTCCAGCTTCTGTTTCTTCCATATTTGATGATGGAAAAGTTCTTCATTTACCTATCTCAGGATTGAATTCTGCAAGCGTTCCTTCACCTCGCCGGTTCCTAGATTGCATTAGAATCCACTTTTGCAATACTAGTCAAACAAAGCTCTAATACCAACTTGATCTATTATTAGGATCTATGACAATTGCATGTGTATGCTTAACGATTACAATGATTAAATTGAAGGTCTTAAAAACATAATTGAAATGCTTAAATAAACACAACAATAATAAAGTGATGAAATTAATAGTAGAGAGAAAGAAGAGAGAAGACAAGAACATGAGTTGATAATGGAGTTCGTCAATATGGCTACATCTTTGGGTCCCTCTCCAACAGAGTGACCGATCCTTGATTATGCTCCAAAATGGTTGCAAGGCTTCAACTGAACAAATTGTCAAGTCTCCTAGATAGAGTTACAAAGTCATTCTCCTTCAAGTACAACAGTAGTGCTCCTCCACTGCATAAAGATGAAGACTCAAATTCTCCAAAATAATTTTCTCATCACTCACCACTTCCCCAACTCCTAGGATACCCACCCTTTTTATACACAATATTTGCTTAATATGGTTCATAACCATATTATTTTTACAATCTCCCCATATCTCCTATTTATAATGATAAATATCAAATAATCCCCTTAAAATATCATTAAAATCCCCTAATAAGCCTTTTAATAATCTTTATATCCTTTAATAATCTCTTAAAGCCACTTAAATTCTTTATTAAATCGGGATTTTTGATATTTAATAATTTATATTTAGGGGGCTTTTTTTTTTAAAGTTTTGTTTATTTTTAATTGTTTATATGGAGTGGTCCTTACTAATTTAAAACTAACTATTGTTAGTTTAAACTCCAAAAAGCACATTGGGTGCATTGGTTAGAGCAAAGGGTTTGGAGGGGGGAGGTTGGCAGTTCAAACCACTGCCCCCTCCAAATAGGAGTTTGTGTTCTTTAAATAGAATCAATTCCCCTATATGTATGGATCAAATCTCACAGTGCAACGGTGGGAGTGTATGGATTGTGTGGTGGAGGTTGGGGGTTCGACCCCCACCTCATAATTTTTAACAAATTGTTGACGGGGTACCACATGGCACATCCTGATTCATTGCCAAAGACACATTATCGCCACTCAAAGGACATGTTTCATCATGTCATTTGTTGTCTTCTGCCAAATGGATGCCACGTCATGCTAACTCACTCTGCCACATGTCCTTCTTAGACAGTGCCACATCATCATACAATCTACCACATCAACATGCTGATATCATACTAAAGTCAGTGTCCATATGGTCAAAGTCAACCTTACACTATAAACTTTGACTGGTTATAACATCAATGTACGAGCTCCATTTGAGGTGAAACAAATGAAATTGGAATCATCTTGTTGATCTCTTTGACTTGATACCATTTTTGACCAGTTTTGAGACAGTCAATTTTTTTTCCCTTGCATTCGACCTTTGTTACTCCTATTTTGTCCCAACTTTGATTGAGCATATCTTGAGCATACAAACTCCTTTTGACTCCGTTCAAGTTGCTTTGAATTTATTTTTTTGATCACTTTGACATGGTGATGATTTATGGAGCATATGGAACACTTCAATTTTTGGTATCCACCTAGATCAATCCTCCTCACTAGAGAGCTTTTGGACCTTCGAAAGCTTGATTACTCAAAATGTAAGTGATGGTAAAGTTCCCTCACTTTACCAATATCCATCCATTTTTCCTTGCTTGGATTCATCTCCTTCAATCCCACTCTGAGGTACTCAACAACTCCTCTTCGTGAAGTACGGACATTCCTGTCTAGGATGACATCATCTTGCAGCTTTGTCATGTACTCAGGTGAAAGATTATCAACTAATGGAACCTGAACATTAGCCTCTTCATCTAGTATCATTGGAGACTCATACAACTTGAAATTCTCTACATAAATGACTAAGTATATGTGCATGTATGGAGGAATATTTAGACGAAAGGCATTGGTACCGATCTTTTCAAGGATCTCAAAGGGACCATACCTGATCAACTTGACCTTCCTTCCTCATCCTTGCATTCTTTCCTTATTGATATGTAACCAAACTCTATCACCAACTTGAAATTGATGATCAACACGATGCTTATCATGTCAGGCTTTGTAGTTTTCCTGGTTCTTCTCCAGCTGTGCTTCAACTTCCTAATGAATTTCTTGGACTGTTTGTATGAACTTCAAAGCCTTCTCTGCATCATGGAATCCATCTTCAATATCGTCCTTCCCAAAAGAAAATTCCATTGGTGTTTTTGGTAGATACCTAAAACATGTTTCAAAAGGAGATATTATTTAGAAGAGTGTGTTGCATGGTTGTATGCATGCTACACATAGTGTAGACTCTCATCCCACAACTTAGAATGTTTACTGTAGTAACCTCTGAGAAGATGCACAACTATCTTGTTTACTACCTTTGTCTATCCATTAGTTTACGGATGGAACGTTGTACTCTTCTTTAGTCTAGTGTCCATGAGTTCCCACAATGCTAACCAAAATTCCCCCAAGAATCAAGAATCTTGATCCGATGCAATAGAAGTACGAAGCCCAAAATGAACCCATAGAAATTGAAAGTACAACTGTGTTGTCAGTCCAATTGTGGCCTATTTTTTACAAGGCATTAGAATGCACATTTTTCAAACTATTCAAACTGACCACAAAAGGAATTGCTGATGAGGTGCCACATGGCATGTCCTGATTTTCTCCCAAAGACACATCATCACCACTCGGAGGACACATGTCATCATGTCATTCGTTGTCTTCTACCAATCAGATGCCACATCTTGCTGACTCACTCTATCATGTGTCTTTTCCAAAAAGTGCCATGTCACTGTATGGTCCACGACATCAACATACTGACATCATGTTGATATTAGTGTCCATACAGTCAAAGTCAACCTTACACTACAAACTTTGACTAGTCATAACTTCGGCGTATGGGATTCGTTTGAGGTGAAATGAGCAGTGTTGGAATCATCTCGTCGAGCTCTTTGACTTGATACAATTTTTGACCAGTTTTGAGATGAACAATTTTTTGCCCTTGCATCTAGCCTGTGGTACCCCTATTTTGACCCAACTTTTACTGAGCATATGAACTCCTTTTGAATCCATTCAAGTTGTATTGGGTTTGTTTTTTTGAGCACTTCAACATGGTGATAATTTCTAGAGCATACAGAACACTTCAATTTTTGGTATCCACCTAGATCACTTAGGGGGAGCTTTATTGAACATCTTATTTCCCCTACTAGAGAAGAGGTGATGATGCCTCAACATGAAGATATATGATGAAGATAAACATGCTTGATCTATAGGTGAATATTTCAAAAGAAAACATCTTAATTTAGAAGTTTGTGGAGCATCAAAACTTGACTGTGCATACAATTGAAAGTGTTGACAACTTTATTTGTTGAATCATTTAATGAAAAATTAGGTTAGATCAAAGGATTATAAGTGATTTCTCTAAGTAAAATTCATTCATAACAAACATTCAGAAAGAGCAGAGTAGTGAAAGAGTTGGCAAGGAGATTTGTGATTTGGTACATCCAAAAAAAAGTTTGACAAGCGAAGGAAAAGGTATTTATGAATCCTATTTACCCTAGTTTTCAAAAAAAATTGTTTGAAATAAGTTTGAATCTATTTTTCAATGGCTACACTAAGGGTTATTGAAGTAATAGATAAACCAAAACCTAAATTCAAGAAATATCTTATGAAATCCATAAAAGATGACCCATTAGGTGCATTATCTCATGTTCCTTATGGGGTTTTTCTAATTGAGGATATTAGGATCTATATTCATGGGAAAATGGAAGAATATAATCATAGTAAGCTAGGAGATCTATGGATAAATGAGCTAGCTAGAGATGATGTTTCCCTAAAAATCGAATACAAAAACCTAGTTGCGAAGAAACTAAATGTATGGCAATGGTTTTTGAATTTTCTGCATGAGGACAAGTGGGTTAGAATGGCACTTAGTAGAATTCATGATAAGTTTGTTTGGACTGACATGGTTGGAATGATAACAAAGGATGTAATAAGAGAGGTTACAGGTCTATGCTCCATCGAACCTATTCCATGTTGAAATCTGTTAAAAATGAAGTCATTATGGAACTTACAGGTGCAACTTATGACAAGAAGTTCTAACCATTAACATAATTAGAAATCCAGCTATGAGGTATGTTGCAATAGTAATTGGTTACAAGATCTATTTCACAAATAGGGAAAATTTAGTATCTTCCATCATAATTAATGTGGCATATGAGATGGTTGAAAAAGGTGTAGACTATGATCTTTTTGAGTTGTTGAGGCAACAATTGATGGAAAAATTGAACTAGACCAAAGAGAAGAAATATGCATTTAAATTTGGTACTTTGGTTGTATGTTTTCTCTTTTATTTCTTGAAGGAGCTTCCTGGTACAAAAGGTGTAACCTGGTTGAAAGGAAGACAAGTTTCCCATTAGATTGTAGAATTTATGAGGATTCTTGGTGACATAAATTCTTAAGATGAGGCTCTTACAAACTTCTTTGTAGTTTTCCAGAAGAAGAAACAAGCTAGAGATAAAATCCCAAGGAATCTGGTAAAGAGATATGAGAATGACATCACATTTCTTGTGTCAACAAAAAAATGCATCATTGAAGCAGTAGAACCAAGGTCTATGTGGATCCTCAAATTAGGATATGAAGTAATTGAGGAAGACATTTTTGGTTTAGTTTATGTTTTAATAAAGAGTCCTAAGGATACATCAAAGGAAATGTATGAAACATATGCTCAGAAATACATGGGGGTAATACATGGAACAAAAGAAACCATAGATTTAGAAGAAAGTAAAAAAGATGGTTAATCAGTATGTAGAGGAAATAAGTATATCAAAGGAACAAATGTAGTATGTAAGAGAGAAAGCTAAGGGAGAATCAAGTGGTATAGGAGGATCTGTGTTAAGAATATCTGGTAGGACAACTACCACCCCTCCTATTATCCAAAATTCCTTCAGGACTATGCCCTCTAATGGAGATAAAAGGAAAACCACTGCTAGTCCTCCAATAAGGGAGAAAGCCCTCTGGTTGTGCAGGCTACAAGAGTTGAGAAGAGGAAAACCACTACTACAGCACCACCTATCATCCCTAGAAGAGTGAAGAAAAAAGCAGTAAGAGAAAAGGATATAGGTATCAATTAAGCAAAACAAGAAGAAGAAATGGAAGAAGGACCATAGTTGGTTTGGAGAAGGAGAAGTGATGCTTCACAATGTGAAGCCAATACTAAAAGAAGAAGATTTGGCATTACTGATACTGATAGTGAAGAGGAGATTGAGGAAGAAAAGAAGAAATTTAAAGTTCACATGAGGGAGAAGAAGAAAGAAGCTACTAAAAAGGATTATCTGAAGAAGAAGGGGAGTGCAGAAACAAATAAAGCTTTGGATACAAGAAAAGGAAAAAAAACAAACAAAACCAGTAAGGTCTCACTCCCCTATGAAACTAGAAGCATTATTCAATATTATTTTATAAAATGATATGTTAGGGGATACCACAACCCTATACAAAGAATCAGATGAGGTGGATAAGGCCATCATTGTTGAGGCTATCATCAAGTATATTTTTGTCCTTGAGGTGGACATGAGAAATATTAAGAATCAAATACCTAAAGATTTATGGAATATTTCAATAGAGAGAAGGAAAGATGTAGATAAATAAGCAAGACTAAGAGAAGAAGCATTGGAAATAATATGTTCCCTCTCTAAGGATGATAGAGCTACTTTGGCCATAGTATTTAGTAAAGAACTCAGAACTAAGAAAAGGGTGACAACCCTTGTGGGTAAAGACCAAAATTTTATTGAAAGACTCAAAAATAAAAGCATTGAAAAAGCAGAGGAGATAACATAAAAGCTGGGAATGACACTAGTGAGTGAAGAAGAAGTGAATGTGGAAACCCCTACTCTAAAAAAAAACATTGAAGGTGATGATTCTCAACATGAGAATGATACAAATGATGATGTTGCATAGGATAATATTCCTCTAGAAGTGGAAGACATGATAGATAAGAATGTTGAGGAATCAATGACTGGAGAAGACATTGCAAAGAAAGATACCTCTCCTCTAGTACCAGAAGAAAACACTACTCCTTCGGTTAACAAAAAAAACCCTTCAGAGGAAGAGAATAAGGATGATGGTGAAGAAAATGCTGATGTAGAGAGGGAAGAAGAGCAAGAAAAGGAAGAAGATAAGAATAAGGACACATCTAGAGATGCACAAACAAAAGAAGAAAAACCAAAAACTATAGAAATACTGAAGAAAATGACTTAAAGGGAAAGGATGTAGAAATTAAAAATCCTTGTAGTGAATCCTTTGGCTCCTCCAGAGATTCCTTGAAGAATATACTAGGCATACGGTTGAATTTCCAACCTATTGCGTCACTGCAACTACTACAACTATTGATGCAATAGGGCAATATAGATCTAGACAAGATCTCTCCCCTCCAAAAGATACATTTGGGAGATGTATCTAATGCATCTACCTAAAAGGAGATCATAGAGACTCACCAAAAGAGTGGGGAATTAATGGAGGAAGCAGTAAAATAATTGCAAGAGGTCATACCTGGAGAAAACATTGATACATTTCTCTCTAATATGGAAAACTTAAAGCTCTTAGTTGCTTCTTTTAAATAATATACATCTAGACTTAGAGGTGAAGTAGAAAAAGAGGTAGAGAAGAGAATAAATGATAAAAGAATGATGGATATCATAGAGAAGTGTGCACTCGCACACAAATTTTTTTTGGAATCGGTGAAGGATGCACAAATTTGTGTTGATGAGGCAAAGGCCTATTTCCAATTCTACATGAAGTGGACTAGAGCCACACAAAGCATAAAAAATGAGATGGACTCTATTGAGTCCTAGATCAATAAAGCCTCTAGTGCATATGATCCAACTTTGAACCTAACTGGAAACACAAGGAACACTATTGAAGATATGCATAAGAATTTTTTCCAGTTGCAAGTACAAATGGAAAATGCCATCTTACAGTTTGGAGAAATAAGGGCCTTGGTGACCGAAAAAAATTTACCTGTTTCAAATGCCATTTTGAGTGCCAATAAGGCTATGTAGATGAATCTAGTACCTGACACTTTGGAAGAAGGAGAAGATGTATTGATGGAATATGAAATGTTGTGCAGATTGCTTAAGGCCACAAAGAAGACATGGGAAGATGACAAGCAAGCATGGAAAATCCATCTGCAAAATTTTTAGGCGTTAACCTCCTTCAATTGACATATTTATTATCTTTTATGCATTTCAATTTTTCAATTTTTGTATTCTTTGTAAATATGTGGAGCATATAGATTAGTTTCCAATAATAAAAAAAATGGTTTTTCACTCCGGTATATGATTCAGGAGGAGTCAATTCTATCTTTTTAATTTGTATATATGCACATATTTCCCAGGGGGAGATTTGGTGAATGTCAGAACAGTTGGTGTATGCACCCTTTGCCCTTGATACCAAAGGGGTAAAAATGTTTTGGAGATTTTTGGCATGTTTTCATTAATGAAAAATGGGGAGATTGTTGGAAGAATTTCATTGATGATGTTGTAGGAAACATGAGCATTTGGATAGATAGTTATACATTACGTGTCGTCATTGATGTCAACATTGAATCAGGATATGGAGATCTTGATTCAGACCATTTTGGTTGGTTCTAACAGGTTTTTAAGTGTTTGTGGAAGATAGTTTTGCAAAGTGGTTTGGTCCGGTAAAGTTGGTTGTAATGGGAAATCAACTAAGTGTCAATATTGTTATTTCAATGTAATAGAGCTTCAATGTTTGGGTTTGCACTAGTCCACTATTGAAGTTTTCACTCTACACTTTTAACATTATTTTGTTGATTGTTAGAAGTATCTAATTCCAAAATTTCACCATGTTTTGGCTTTGTGTTTGAGAGATGTAAGTAATAGAAGTTCGCCCTAACATTTTATAGTTATTTCTTGTTTAGTGCATTTGAGTGGGAGAGTTTTCACTTCTCTATGGATAAGGTATTGACTTTGTGTATTTGAGGAGATGTTGATAGATGGAATTTTGTGTAGTAATTCCAGTTGGCATTGAGTTTTGAGGTCAACATGTCTGCATGTGGATACATAGTTAAAGAATTTTGGTATTAGGTCTTTTGCGGTGCCAACCTAATAAGTTTGTAGGTGTAGACATCAAAAATTGTCCTCTTACGATACCTTCTCACAACATTGCACTAATTCATCCATTCCTCTAATGTTAATTAAATAATTTATATTATTTAATTAATTAAATCATTTCTATTAATTCTTCTAATGTTAATTAAATAATTTATATTATTTAATTAATGAAATCATAAATCCAACATTAATTAAATAAATCAAATATTTATTTAATTAATAAAATCTTAAAAGGATCTTCTTGCTTTCTTTCCAAATTTGAACTCATGTGCATCTAATTAATTTATTTAATTAGATAATTCATCAATTATCCTTCTCATCTTTTTCAGGATTTATTTCCTTTGAAAGATAATCAAAATCTTTCTATTTTTTTCACATCTTATCTTATCTTGTTTTAATTCCTTTAAAACAATAAATCAAAATCTTTCTATCTTTCGAAAATCTTATCTCATCTCATTGTTATTTCCTCTTTTGTCAAAAATCAAATCATTATCAATCTTATCAAATCTTATCTCTGTCCACATTGAAAATCTATAAATCAAACCTTTCACAGGCCATTTGGATCGGATCTTCTTCAGACATCCGCATTCTGCCAAAATCATTCCTCAATCTTTCAATCCATCTCCATCATTCTTCATCATTGCATTGTTATGCTGCAGAATTGAGCAACCAACATTCCTCCATTATCAACCTTCAAAATATTGCATTCTTAGTATAGTATGCATTTATTTTTAAATCTCATTCTTTAGTAGTCATTTTGTGGAGCTTAGCATACAAATCGGAGAGCTTTAGCAAAAATACTGGAGATAGAGGACAATGGGACGTCTTCAGAGGAGCTGCTGCATTGAGAGTTTGCTTTACTTTGTTTAATCAGTTTTCCTTTGATTTAAAGTTTCATTGGTGTGCTTGAATAGTATTTATTTCATTTTAATACACACATATTTTCAATTAGGTATGTGAAGGTTAAATAAGTGTTGTAGTCTTACGTGGGATCTATTATAGGTCTATGTCGACCTATTTCAAGTTGTTTTGAGTTTTTATTTTGGCATGAGGTGTGTATGAAATTTTTGGAGCTGACAAGCTATATTTTGGGTGTTACATCTAATTAGGCTGACCTAATTGATGCTATGCTTGAAGAGGATATATATGTTAGATATTTTAGGTGTTTTGTGATGAGTGATAAGTGTATGTTAGATATTTTAGATGTTTTTTGATGAGTGATAAGTGATGCAGAGATCCTACATGTGAATATCATCAGATTAGTGTGAATTTAAGTTGTGAATGTTGAGTAGAAGATTGAAATGGTGCAAATACAAAGGAAAGCAAAGTGTTAAATCTGAACTAGATAAAGTAGGTAAAGTTAGTTTATTGAGCTTCATTGGAACTATATTTCATGCATATGATAGATGTAATTGTAACATTTCAAATTAGGCTATAAGCCACAATATCTCTTCTATCTTTTTCTTTGTGGGTAGCGAGTCCACCTGCAATGAGCACTTTTGTAAATTTACTATAACCAGTTATAATATATCGTGAGCTAATCCTCACCATGGTTTTTCCCATTTTGGGTTTTCCATCTAAAAATCTTGGTTTTCATGTGTTATGTGGTTTTGTTGATGTTTCATGCTTTTTTTCTTTATTACAATTGAATATGCTTTGGTGATTAGATGTTTAATGTTTGAATGGTTTAAGAGAATGTTGATTCACCCCCCTCTTACTATTTTGGGTGTTCAACACCTTTCAACTTTGCATGCAATGTGACAAAATGTTTGAGGAGATCATCACAAAAGGTCTTAACATTGAAATATCACTTATTGCTAAAGGATTAGTACAGATCTATAAAGACAATAATCAACCATAAAGTTCCAATAACAAACCCCACATATGTGCTAAAAACAAGAATGTAACAAGTGATGGTGTTGTCAATGCAAATTTTTTTATAACCACACAATATCAACCAAAAAAAAAATAGAGCATACAAAATGCCAATCCTCCAAGAGCACCCATCCCACCAATACCTAACAATGTTCCTCGATTCCAATTCACTCCCTTAGGGGAATCCATCGAAACAGTCTTAAACAAATTGATCCAATTTAAACATATCCAGCTTCCTGAGTTCAAAAATTACCCTGAACCACAAATCAAACCCTTGTGGTATAATGACAATGAATTTCGCCAATATCATAGAACAAAAGGTCAAAAGACACACAATTGTGTGAAACTAAAATATCTCATACAAGACCTTATCGATCAAGGAGAATTAGGTGTTGATAAACACCTAGGATATTTTGAAAATAATGATCTAGGAATCTACGAAAATCCAATGCCCGATCGTGGAAAATAAAAAGATTCTAGAAAAACTAGTTATAAACAAGTGAATTATTCCTATGACAACATAGTAGGACATATCCAAGGATCCAATAAATAAATTAGTACTACTCATGCCTCACAAGATGAGAAATTGGAAATTAATCAAGGTGCTTTCCTAATGCACGATCAAGACCATTGAATAGTGTCTACCAATATTGTACATCAAAATAATGGCATTAAATATGTCTTAGATCATAACATATCTCTATCATTTGGATTCATGATAGGACATATTGAAAAAGCTCCATTGGAAGAAGCCTCTATCACATCATCTAAATCCATTAAGACCACTCAAGAGTCTTACATCCATACTCCATCATCAACCCAAGGTCCATGTCAAGAACATGATCCTAAGCATAATGACAATTGCTCTAAAATGATTCAAGGTCAAGATCCCATATCTCCAAAATAATATCATTATTTAATGGGTATTTTCCAATCCATTAATGATAGTTGTTCTAAAATGAGTCAAGATCAAGAGATCACTTCCCCAAAATATTACCATGATCTAATGAGTACTTTTTAATTCATACAAGATTTGAAAAATGGTGATCATATCTATACATTAATCACTCCTACATCTACCCATGAGATGCTTACTTTCGATGGACATGTAGATGATCTTACTCTAAAAAAATCTCCTGCTATCGACATCCTTGCAAATGATCAAGCTATAGCCATTCATGGTGACATTTTAGAAACTGAGCAAGAAGAAGGTTTCTACACCGACTTTGAAGAATTGAAGAACAATCAGAATCCAGTGTTTCTACTACTACCTTTGAAGATTACCAACATAGAAGAGAAGAATAAACCTACATGAATAGGGTATCTTAGAGCTAGTGTAGTTTTTCAAAAATTCTAAACATCAAGGTATCAATTATTTAGCAAAGAATGTGACAATGTCATTAATACCTCCATGATACTAGGTGCACCTTTATCTAATGTAAACATCAACATGGGAGTCATAAAGAGTCCTTATAACGAAATTGTTTCCAACACTTTGACCATCCATTTCATGAGTTTCATCCTTGAATATTTCCATCCATTGTGTTTGTTTTTTTTTCAGTACACCTAAGGAATCTCTAAAGAGTAGCCAACTCCTATACTCAAGACCCTTTAAATGAATATCCAACTAACAAGATTCAGTCGAAGACTGAAACCTTCTACACTTTAGGCTCTGTGGGACCTAAGAGGGTGCTCTTAACAAAATTTCATTTGATTATCTCAATGAATGACGTATCGAATCATAGATTGGTTCCTATAAGGGGTAAATAACACAATTCACTCAAAGGTTGGCTAATCTTTAAGCAAATAACTATTAATTCACCAAGAACAAGAAAGTACACTACACACATGCCTCATGGTAAGTAAATTTTAAGAGATTAATGTTCTAACCCTGAATCCACAATCTGATATACCGTTATTATCCTTCAATTGTCAAATACCCTAAAAAATAGACTAGTGTCTTCATCAATTGGGAAATGGAGTCACACATCTTACAATCAATTATATAGAAATTATTTAACTCTGATAATTTTGGACTATTTTCATAAGGCCTTACATTATGAAAACTCACTGTACTTAAAGCATCACTTCTTAGCAGATCCTCTATAAATCCTCACAAATTCATGACCTCACTTAAGCATCTAATTGATTCCTTGAACTAAAGTAGAAATAAGAGCATGCATTCAAACAAAGTATTTGAAGATGAACAAAATATGCTTGATATTTCATTGAAAATTTGCAAAATGATTTATAGAGGAGATTACATGCCTTATGCATAAGATTTGTTTCAATATTAGTAATTTCTATATGACTATTTAAGATTTACATATGCAGAGTTCAAAAGCCAAGACAATTCGACTATTCTATTTACTGGTATTCTTTCTAATTTCTACCCTTTGCGTATATTGGACCTAAAGATTCAAAAGACCAGACGCCTGCAAATGAGCCATGAATTCCCTTTTATAACACAAGGGAGCAAGCAAGCTTCCAGATCAAAATGCAGATTACATTACAAA
This sequence comes from Sequoia sempervirens, assembly GCA_007258455.2. Lineage (NCBI taxonomy): Eukaryota > Viridiplantae > Streptophyta > Pinopsida > Cupressales > Cupressaceae > Sequoia > Sequoia sempervirens. Next base: position 567,463,799 of record VDFB02000015.1, on the reverse strand, counting down.
AGTTTCATTTCAAAATTCCCCACAACACAATCTGCAATCATTTGTCAAAAAGGGGAGGAAAAATGTGTAACCATCAAAATATGCTAATACTGCCAAAAGTAGCCTTTAACTATCAGAATAACCCATCAACCCACATCCGCGGTTAGTACAATCATCATAAAAACCTATTTCAATTGTTCACGTTCAGAATAAGACTTACCAACACCAAAAAATGAGAACAACCCACACATAATTTAATCTTCATGACAAAATTATACAACCATGAAAGAAATTTCATTACACATAACCAACACTGGAGCCACGGTACACATGCTCGCTCTGTGTTCTTGCAACAGGAGGAGGAGAAACCAAAGCTTCTTCTTCGTTCTTATCTTTTCCAGCCATTAAGTACTCATGTCCACTTGGAGTCTTCATAGCAATGGGAGGAACTGCGATCACCTCTTCCCCTAATGGAGCTAGCTAGTTCAAAATTGTGAGATATTGTTGATATCCCAAATTTGTTTCGATCTCACTATCAGATGAGCTATCAGAGATAGAAATGGGAGAGTTCTATCTTCCATAGGAAACTCGACCATATCAAATTTTCCTTTGAATCTTGCTTGAAGGCCCAACAACTTTTCCTTTTGCTCTAGTCACCTCTGAACTCGCAGCTTGGCCCTTCAACTAGTGACTACTCCTGGTAACAACAAGTAAAAAATCCTTGCCATGAGCATCCTTATGAGTGTTGTGTGTGTGCTTTGGGTCTTTACTACAATACTTCTACATATTGAACAAATGGAGTGCCAGAACTACTCATCCTGCAACTCGAAGAACCTGCAGTTATAACCTCGGCTTCCTGCACAAACTCAAAAGACTCAAAAACTGATTGCAATGGTGAAAATAACAACTCTCAACCTGTATTTATTGAACAATATGATGATAACAATCATCGATACTCAATGAAAACACACACTCGAACTGGGCATAATTCGTTGGCATCCACATTGTCACCGTTTAATTCCCAAGTGCATGGAAATCTACATATCATGCTTCATGATTACTAGCAATTAAGTATCCAAACACATGAAGATCAATTTGATCACTCTTGTAGAGAGCCTACCATTAATTCTCACTGGTTGTAAAACTAAACGACTACCATGTGCCTGTTTGTCGATTTTGAATGTCAGTCGTCGATCCCTTGATGAGGTGGTGGATTAGACAACTCACGTTGCATTGACTGCCTTTGAATTTTAATCATTCATTGCTCAATCATCTCTAGCCAATAACATTCGTCCCAATTAGTAAACATGTCACCCGTCGGCGAGTCTTTCCCACTTCATAAACTAGTGAATCAATCCACGTGTCATGAACTCGTAACACTCACAACTTGTAATGAGCGTTCACCTTTTCTGCATGAGCTAGCGAGGAACGACATAGATTAGTCCCTGCACTTGATCTTCACTATCAGTTTAGAACCATGGGTGGTGAGCCAGACAGTGGAGATCGGGCCCCATGTCCGTATAAGGACATGCATCCTCATCTCACTATCCTTGCATTGTGTAATCGTTCGACATTTAACTTCTTCAATCTGCTGGGGTATGACCAAGATCATTTCCCATGGTCACAAATCTCTAAACCTGCACATACAACAAGGTTAGCATTAAAGAAGGGGCCATTGTTAGGCCGATTATGATTTAACCCTCATGAATGAATGACTTAAGCTTAAGTTATTTGGGAAAATATTAAGGCCTGACTTTAGGAAAATATTAAAGTCGGTGACAAATTAGATGATCGGCATTCTAAACCAAAGGCGCCAGTGGCTGAATGTATATGATGGCTCAAGTGACAACTTAGAAAATAGGAAACCGGCTAGGCAGGTCAATGTGGAATTAAAAGAACAAAGTGTTTTCAAAGCCAAAACCCTATCCAAACCATGGGGACAAGGGATTTATGTGCTGATTATGTCCATGGGCTACTAAAAAATTACAATTTTTTTGGGGAGCTCCATCAGTGGCTCATGCTCAGGGACGTATACCCCCAGTGGGTATAGCAAGAATCCAAATCTTGGGTTGAAGCAAACCAGGGTAGAAAAAAAAATCCAGGAGCTTTCCCAGACAAGGCAAGCAGCAGACACAACAAAAACCAAACACACCAAACCAAACTATATACAGTATTCACAAAATATAAAATGCAGTTTGTTACCTAGAAGCCCTCTTTTAAATAGTTGGCTTCGGTTTATAAGCTGGAGGCCCCTGGGCCCTAAAATTTAGGGACAGTTCTTTCCTCTTTCAAAGACTTTTTCCTGCTCTACTGGTAGTGGATCAACATGTACATTGTGCAATTTTTGGCCATTAGCACCATTACAATTGATACTATCCATTCCATTTGCTACAATGTTGCTCCATTCCTCAACCTTCTCCATCCTAGGCTCATCAAATTGAATCAGGAAAATAAAACCTTCATACTCCATACAGTCATGAATTATAGGATCACATTCCAGTTGTTCATCAAATTTGAAAACCTCATAGGAACTCTGGCTCATACTTGGAAAATCCTTGACAAGATAAGGGAAGAAAAACACAAAATCAAGCATACCTTTAGTCTACTTGTCACACGTGTTGTCCTCATGGGATGAAAGAAGTTCCATAATAAGATCCAGAAGAAAAGGAGTATCTGCAAAGAACTCAAGTGCAACTTCATACTGATTGACATCATACTTTTGGTTGTCTACATATTTGAATTGCTCTTCACATATAGCAAACAATCTTGCAATGCTAACATGCTCTGCAACTTCACCAAATGGCTCCTTCTCTTTAGTACACAATGATGTTTCCCCAATAGCAATGCACTAATCCTGATGTACCATTTGGCCACCCAAGAATGGGCTTTCTTCTCTGTTAGTACAAGTTTCATCATGTGGAACATGGGTGGTTGAAATTGTAACCACCTTTTCAAGCACATAACTAGACACTATAGTAAAATCAACTTAGTCATCTATATCTCCCTCAATAGCAATATTGCATTCAAGATTTCCATCACAGTCTTCAACTTCTTCATCATGTGAGTGGTTATCACATTTCAATATTAACAAATCTAGATTACACTCTTGGTGTCTGCCAGGTACAATTTTCTCATCCACATGTTGGCTCATCAAATTACCAACATTTATGCTACCACATTCTCCATTCAACTGGTAAATTGTTGAATTATATTTGACACCTTCAAAGGCAGAACTAGAGACCTCAATATCAACTTGGTTCTTTTTTGTACCCTTTTCAAGATATTCACCAGTAGTGTTTGCCAAAAATTCATCAGAATTTTCCTCAAAAAGTGAATTTCTCCTACACCAATAGGAATCATCATTTATGACCTCCCCTTCTAGTGAAGACTCATCAAATAAAGGATTTTGTCATACCTTCATAATTGTCACATGTATCCCTTCCTCCTCAATGTTAGGATCCCAATCTCTTTGATCATCAGGGCACTCAAAATCAGTGTAATCACTTGAAGAGGAGAGAGAAACACTTTCAATATCCTCTTCATCATTTGTACTCATAACAATTGATCCACATGAAGAAAATTCTTCACATGAAGAAAATTGCTCACTGCCTAGGAAACACACCCCTTCAAGGCTATTAACATACCCCCTACTTGAAGCAAAGGATGCTATATTCATTGCATAAGAAGAATCATAGTCAATAGAAGATTGACCAAGCTCGATCTCATCCCTTTGATTCCTCATTTGTGCCATACAATTATCTCCATTATTGATTGGTGCATCATTATTCCTGACCAAGTCAATTTGTGAGGTTTCACCATGTACCTCTTGTGTTTGCTCACAGCCTGACATCCCAAGGAAGATAATTAGGTACCATTTTCTTGTCCTCATACTATGTCTCTTCATCCTCATCACTACTAGTTGAACATGCATCTAGATTATTTGTGAAATGACAACAATCATCAATTAATTGTCCACATTCTGGTGCACTTTCTTGATCTGTCAACCTTAGCCTTTGATTCTCCTCACCATGGAAATTATTACCCACATTCTGGGAAACAACACATGGTATACAACTATGTTCAATGTCTTCCATAGTGTTTATCCAGTCCACTACCTGATCCAGACTATGAGGCTTCAAATCCTCAGGCAATTTTCTCAATCCTAAGAATATCTAACTCTCATGTTAACTATGTCTTAGCAGCAACTATTTATCATAAGGACTCTAAGAGCACTCTATCATGATGTGTGAATCTAGATAAGGCTAAATTTGGTAATGAAAAATATGAAAAGAACATTCAAAAGTTCTATACAATCACTCATATCTTTGAAAAGCAACTCCTCAAGGTAGGACATCATTAAAACATCATTATAGAAACGTCCACATTAGCACCACTAGGTGGTTCGACATAATAATACTAAAAATAAAAAAACAAAAAATCAATAAAACCATAAAGAAATAAATTGTTTGTTGTAAAGATAGTTTTCATTGCAACAAAAGATCAACATGTTAATACCGAATATGACTGCCAGAGTTAATGAATCCATGGGAGGTGGATAAGCCATGCCACAAACCCAAGGATGTTGCAAGTATGTGTTGTAATTGATGTCAACAAGCTTCTGTGTTGTCATTAGTTTCAATTGTATGAGAAGGAATTTGTTTCAAGGAAATGCAGTTGGTATTGATTTTGTGTTGTCTCTAATGATTCTTTAATTAGTTGCATTTGTTAAACATGCGCAGGACAACTAAGAGGGGGGGTGAATCAGTTGTCACACAAGTTCAAACTTAAAACTTTATCATTTATCAATTCTTCAACCACACTATTTTGTTATTAAATATGAGCATGAAACACAAATAACAAAAAATAAATCAACACAATGAACACCAGATTTTTACGTGGAAAACCCATTGTGAGGGTTAACTCAAAATATAAAGATTATAAAACTGAATACAGAGGCTCATTGCTAAGGAATCACTGCCCAGAAGAGGACTCACTATCCAAATACAAAGGCTCACTTCCTACAAAGGACTCACTGCCCAAATACAAAGGCTCACTACCTATAAAGGACTCATTGTTCGATAGGGAGGCTCATTGCCTATAGATACAAAAAAAAAAAAAGATCCACCATAGCAATTAAAGCTCATTCGTAGGATTGCAGAAAACTTTAGTTCACTGCCTTCAACACACTAAAAAAATGTTGTCACAACTCCCTCAAACACACTTCTTCTCTTATGATTTGTGGCACACTTTCATCACTTTGCATCACTCTGTCATACAACTCTTCACAATTTGTCTTGCTTTTATAGCATTCTCAACCTTAGAAGCATTTGCCAAGGTTGGCCACAAATAACCCATTTCATAAATTCAAATTAGGTTGGCAACTCAAAATTCCCATGGTGGAAAGGAATAAGAGTGGACCAATAAAATTATTTTTCAAGATCAAAAAATAACATTCTCAAATCAACCACATGCTTCCTTAATTAATTTTTATTCTTCGAATGAAGTGTAAACACCAGGTCGGCCAAACCTAATGAAAACACAAATGAACAATGATGTACACGCTTCCCAACACAAAGATGACATGCAAACACTTGAACATGCTTCAATATTCATGAGACTTCATCTCAGAATTATTTAGATACGTTCACAACAAAAAAATATACTTCATACACTGAACACCTTTCACCAGTCCATCTAGACTATATAAACTCACACTGAAACAATGAAACATGACTTTTGGATCAGCAAACTTCAAACCTCTTTGCCAAAGCACAAAAAAGACCTTCACAAGACATATCCCAGATCTGTAAGATCTGAAACAAACTAGTGAAGGACTACAGAGTAGAAACATTTCTCCCAGTCCACAGAAGATCAACTCTTCCAGTAGAACACACGTACTAGTGGTCACAACTTTAACCTACCATCTCACCAGAAACTGAAACTCAGAATATATTACCATCAAATCACCATAATGAAAACTTCAGAACTACACAGACATAGGATCAACATAGAAGAAATGTGGAGACATACCATAGCACAATTTGAACACATTCATCACTCTAACTTCTCTTCTTTATTAATTTTCTCAAAAGCACATGGAAAACTCATCAACACAACACATTTGCAACCATATAAGATAGCTCCATGTACTCACAACATCTCAACAACATCTCAACTATACATGTACAATCTACAACATACTGAACAGTGTTGACATCAATGACAACACCACCAGACTAGCCCATACTTGCAACAATCTCCCCCTTTGTCATTGATGGCAACAGATGGTGTGAAAAACCATCAAAGATAACAACTTACACAATATTTTGGGAGAACATCTTCTCTTCTACTACAACTTTTTTTCACATGAATTTCTCTCCCCCTTTGACATCAATGGAAAAGAACAACTGCTCTGATTACTCCCCCTTAGGAGTACACCCATCCTACAACAATGAAAACCTTTTCTACTCCCCCTACAGAGTAGACCCATTTATCAGTCTAGATAAATGAAGAATCTATGAATTCACTGGACTAATGCACCTTCATTTGCACCTAGTTTAGAGGTCCAATGACCCCCAACCTCTCCCTAAGATGCTCAAAAGTATCCTTTGAAAGAGCCTTAGTAAATATGTCTGCAATTTGTTCCTTTGTAATCGCATACTCCAATCTAACCTCATTCTCTAGCACTTTTTCTCTCATAAAATGATACTTGATAGATATGTGTTTTGTTCTGGAATGCATAACCAGGTTCTTCGAAATGTTTATTGCACTTGTATTGTCACATAAAATAGAAATAGGCTCATCACATACCATTCCAATGTCCTTCAGAGTTTGCTTCATCCATAGAACTTGTGTGTAGTAGGGTACTACAACAATATATTTTTCCTTTACTGTGGATAAAGAAACCGAGTCTTGCTTTTCACTCAACCATGAAACTAATCTTCCACCAAGAAAGAAAGCGCCACCACTGGTACTCTTTCGTTCATCTACACATTCGGCCCAATCAACATCTGTATAAGCATTCAAGGTGAAATTATCATTCTTAGGATACCATAGTCCATAATCTGGTGTACCTTTAAGATATCTAAATATCCCCTTAATAGCTATGACATGCGATTCCTAGGGTCTACTTGAAATATAACAACTAAACACACTGCATGCATAATATTTGGTCTAGTAGCAGTAAGGTACAACAGTCCTCCAATCATGGATCTATATTTGTTCTGATCAGTCTTAGCAGATTTATCATCCTTGCTAAATTTGCATCCGACTACCATAGGGGTACACACTGGTTTGGAATCATCCATCCCAACCTTCTTCAATAGTTCTTTTACATACTTAGATTGTGAAATGAATATCCCTTTGTCAATTTGATTCACTTGTAGACCAAGAAAGAAATTCAGTTCACCAATCATAGAAATCTCAAATTCCTTCTGCATCTCTTCAGCAAACTTTTTACGCATGCCTTCATTTCCACCAAAAATGATATCATCAACATACACAACTACTATCAACATTTTGTTACCTTGTACCTTAAAGTAAAGATTGTTGTTAGTAGAACCCTTGTTGAATCCTTGCTTTGTCAAGTATCTATCCAATCTTTCATACCGGGCTCTGGGAGCTTGCTTCAGTCCATACAATGCCTTCTTCAATTTACAAACCATGCCCGATTTGTTAGATAACTAAAACCCTTTAGGTTTCTCCATATACACTTCATCCTCCAACTCACCATTTAGAAATAATGACTTAATATCCATATGATATTCTTTGAAGTCCTTGTGTGTAGAAAATTCCAAAAACATTCTGATAGCTTTCATTTTGGCCATAGGGGTGAATGTTTCTTCAAAATCTATACCTTCAACTTGTGAATATCATTTGCATACCAGTCTTTCCTTATTCCTTACTAATTCTCCATTTTCATTTAGCTTGTTCTAGAACAACCATTTTGAGCAAATCACATTTTTGTTAACAAGCCTAGGGACTATTTCCCATGTCTGATTCTTTTCTATCTGCTGCAATTCCTCTTTCATAGCTCTAATCCAACTTTCATCTTCACATGCTTCTTTTACAGATTTAGGTTCTATTTTAGAAAGTAAACACAAATTTACCTCAGCTGCAACTTTGCTTCTTGTCTTCACACGTTCACTCTTGTCTCAAATTATCTAATCTTCCAGATGATTCTTCTATACATATTTAGGAGTCCTTACAATAGGTTCAGACTCATTCTCTTCTTCTTCTTCTTCTTCTTCTTCTTCCACTTGTTGTTCTTCTTCTTTCTCTTCTTCTTCCTTCTCTTTATTCTCCTCTGGTACATGTCCACAAATAGGATCATTAGGTTCAACTTCACTTATCTCAATAGGTCAGTGTATGTCTTCATCAACTTTCACATTAGCACTTTCAATAATCTTCCTCAATATATTGTTAAAACATTTGTATGCATTGTTGGTGGTAGAGTATCCAAGAAATATTCCTTCATCACATCTAGCATCAAACTTTCCAAGATTTTCATCATCCCTTTTAATATAACATCTACTTCCAAATACCTTAAAATATTTTTAGTAGGAGTCTTACCAGTCCATAACTCAAAAGGTGTCTTTGTGTTGTTGTGTCTGATCTGAACTCTATTAAGAACATAAACAATAGTATGTATCACTTCTGTCTAATATACATCTGGTACATTGGACTATTTCATCATAGTTCTAGTAGCTTACTCTACTATCCTATTTTTCCTTTCAATTACTCCATTCTAGTGTGAGGTTCTCATAGCAGAAAACTATCTTTTTATGCCATGCTTCTCATAGAATGCATTAAATTCACCAGAAGTGAATTCACCACCTCTATTAGATCTCAAACACTTGATTTTCAGATTTACTTCATTCTCCACTCTTTCTTTGAATGCCTTAAACCTATCCAGAGCCTGAGTCTTTTCTCTAAGAAATGTAACCCATGTCATTCAAGTATAATCATCAATAAGCAACATAGAGTACCTATCTCCATTCAAGATTCCAGTCCTAGTCAGACCACAGAGATCAGTGTGAACTAACTCCAACATTTCGGTAGTAGAATTCTCTTTTCCCTTAAAGCTACATTTTGTTTGCTTCCCCAATTGACAACTTCTACAAATAGCATTAGCAGGTCTTGTGATTCTAGGAAACCCTCAAACAATCTCCTTTGCACTGATCTTCACCAGCTTATCAAAATTCACATATCCCATTCTTCAATGTCATAACCAACTTTCATTGATTTGAGATACAAGAAAATGACCATCAACTCCCTTCAACTAATAGATGTTTTCATGAGTTCTTCTAGCAACAATCATATCTCCATTTTCGGATCCTTTTCTAATTTTATAGGTATTGTTCTGAAACACAAGTTTAAAACCATTGCTACACATCTGACCTACACTCAGAAGGTTATGCCTCAAACCCTTCACATAATATACATCATCATTATTGTCTACTCCATCAAAACTAATTGAACCTTTACCACAGATCTTAGCTTTTGAATCATCACTGAACATAACTAAACCACCATCATATTTTTCAAGTTTAGTGAACTTACTCTTATCTCCGGTCATATGATTTGAACATCCACTATCAATTACCCAATAGTCTTCATCCTGTCTTACATGAAAAGTGGTAACCAAGGTAGTTTCCATCATATTCTTCTTAACCTTCAGAGCCTTCTTACTTACACCTTTTCCAGAGTTAGTGGATATATATTTATTTTACAAAGCTAAGAATAATCATTCACTATCATCAACCTCGTTGTCAGATTCATCATTAGAAATACCCGCCTCTTCCTTAACATAATACAACTTATTATACTTCTTATCCTTCCTATCCTTATCCTTATTCTTTTTATGTGTAGCCCTATTTGGACATCTCAAAGCATAATGACCGATGTTACCACAATTGAAACATTTAAAGGGTAACATATCTTTATATTTTTCAATGCCTTTCTTCAATTTCCTGGTGAATTTTGCTTCCAACTCTTCATCATCACTATCCAGTTCTTCAATCTTCAAAGCCTTAAATACAATTTTTTTCTTCTCTTCTGTCTTGTCATCTTTCCAAAAATTCCTTATCTCAAATGCTTGCAGGGTGCCAAATAACTCTTCTAGAGTGTACTTCTTAGGATCATACATTTCTTCAATAACAAAGACCTTGTCGCTATAACATTTTGGTAAAGTGATCAGGATCTTCTCGATTATATCTTCATCTGATAATTTTCCTCCTTGATTTCTAACTTCATTTTCTTCCACTTCAACTCTCTGAAAGAAACTTGTAAATTATTCACCATCTTCCATCTTCAGGTTCACAAATCTACACTTTGCCACCAACCTCTTTGTCAATTTCACCTTTCATTTCCTTCATACATGTCTTCCAACTTCTTTGAGACTTCATATGCAATATCCAGAGAATTAACCTTAACTCGCTCATTTTTAGATAAACCACTGCAAATCAGATACTTCACCTTCTCATTTTCTTCATAAGCAGAGATCTCATCTGCAGAATTAGCACCACCAGACAGAGGTGTATAGTTTGTCTCTACAGCCTTCCAGGTATTGAAACCAAGAGAGATAATATATCCTCTCATCTGACCCTTCCAATCATTGTAGTCAGTTCCATCGAACATAGGGATTTCCAACTTGTGTGCCATCGGATCTTCCTTAAGCGGTTAAGCTCTACACAAGGAACCAAATGCTCTAATACCAATTGTTAAATAGGTACAAGAAAACAAAGAGGGGGGGTGAATCAGTTGTCACACAAGTTTAAACTTAAGACTTGATCACTTATCAATTCTTCAACCACACTATTATGTTATTAAATATGAGCATGAAACACAAATAACATAATGTAAATCAACACAATGAACACCATATTTTTACGTGGAAAACCCAACAAGGGAAAAACCACAGTGAGGGTTAACTCACAATATAAAGATTATAAAATTGAATATAGAGGCTCACTTCCTAGAAGAGGACTCACTATCCAAATACAAAGGCTCACTACCTACAAAGGACTCATTGTATGACAGGGAGGCTCACTACCTACAGATACAAAAGAGAACAAAAGATCCACCACAATAATTAAAGCTCATTCGAAGGATTGTAGAAACCTTCAGCTCACTGCCTTCAACTATTGGCATATGGCTTCTAGTGTTGTCATTGATGGAAACTGAAGTCATTATTTTGGTCCGCAGATCAAAATTTATTCATACCAACAGATAAAGTAAAGAACAAAGTATTACCGATAGAAAGTAGGAAGAACAGGGTATCTGGGTAATATGTTGATCTGTATGCTTCACTGGATCATATTTTTGAGTTGTGGATCCCTAGGATAGGTGGTTAAGCTATATGTTATCTCATTTTCAAGATTTGTGATGTTGCATTAATCGGTGTATGAGCTTGGAGATCTGGTAGAATGATTTTTTGTTTATTTCCCCATTGTGGCCGACTTAATGAATGTAGTGTGTCACAGATGTATAAGGAGTAGTTGTTTAAATGTTTCTATGTTCGAGAATTTTGTTTTGGGTCCTAGCTATGGTTTGGCTAACTTGTGTGGGTGCACATCATACAGTGTTCATGATCTGAGCCGACATATGGAGAATAATTTATATTTTGTTTGAAGTCGACATATAACAGATGAATTCTTGTTAGTGGATATATATATGCAAGTTCAGGAAATTAATTATATATGTATGCATAGGGAGAGTAGAGCAGATGTATGTGAAAATATTAGAAGATCAGTTGAGTGAATTTTGCTGGTGTAGAAGAGGATTTGGTGAAAGAGAAGAGCGAAGTGCAGAGTTTGACAGAAGGTCCAGAACTTGATTCATGAGCTTCATCGGAATTGAAACCAGGCATTTGTAGATGCTATCTTCTCAGTTCAATCTTTTATTGCAATCACAAACATTTGTAAGGTAGTGAGCCTTTCTTATTTTGAGCAGTGAGCTCTAGGCAGTGTGCCTGAATGCATGTGCATTCCCTTTTCTTCATACTTTTAACAAAGTATATAAATTGTGGATTAATCTCCACCATGGTTTTTCCCCTAACAAGGTTTCCACATAAAAATATTGGTGTTATGGTGTTTTAATTGTTTCTTTAATGTGCTTGCATGTATATTTTAGTTTAAATGTTGTGAATGGTTTATGATCAAAATTGAAAGTTAAATTTTTCTTAACACTGATTCACCCCCCCTCTCAGTGTTCCTTGAGTCCAACAATTGGTATCAGAGCAGGTTCCTCTACAGAAAGTTTAACAACTTGATGTGGATCATGAAATACAATGGACTCTGGTGGTCTTCAACAACAACTTATGGTGGCATTTGATGATCTTGATTAGTCTAAAGTAGAAGTCATGCAATTAAAATAAAATCTTGTGGATGCCCAAAAATTCATTCAATCATTGAAGGATAAAATCAATGAGTCAAGAGAAAAGAGGAAGAAACTTTGTGATCAGTTGAAGCAGAAAGAGAATAAAAGCTTCAAACATTTTCACTTGAATCAGAACCTAAAAGAAATAACTGAAGAATGTGAAAAAATTGCTAGGAACAATGCTACTCTAAAGCTTGAGATGGAATCTATGGCGATCAAGCTAAGGAAATTGAAGAAAGAAAGAAGAATGAGTAAAATATTTCCCAGTCCTTAAAAGAAAAATCTGAAGAATGTAACAAGTCAATAATGGATTCATTCAGCTGGAGATTGAACTGCAACAATCCAAAAATAATGAACAAGAGCTTGAAAGACAGATAGTTATTCTTAGAGATGAACTCACTACTGCAAATGAATACAAGGAGAAGTTTAGGATCAGTCCTGCTAAGCTTGATGAGCTGACTAAAGGACAGAAGGATACAAATGATAAGTGAGGTCTTCGCTATGATAAGGAAGAAAGCTTCGGATCTGAACTCAACGATCCCAGACAAGGATCCCAGACAAAGAAATCAGATGAACAAAGGCAGAAGGTATCTGGTAAGACAACCCAATGCTTAGAAGTTTAATGGTTATTGCTTTTCTTGTAATAAATTTGGTCATATGGCTTCTCAGTGTAGAAGTAAAATAAATTCAACCAGACCATCATTTCTCGGTCAGTGTTTTAGTTGTGATAAGTTTGTTTATAAGTCAATTGAATGCAGAAGTATGTCTGTCAGTGTAAGGAATGTTAATTGCTATACCTATGGAGGATTTTGGCATACTGTTAATCAATTCATATCAAGGGAAAATAAATGGAATGAATGGTTTAGACAAAGAAATCTGGTGTGTTACAATTGCAATAGATTTGGTCACATTGCAAGATTTTGTAGGAACAAAAACATGGATAAAAGAGGTCTGGTATACAAAGGAAGAATTTCATAGAAAGATGACAAAGGAAAAGGAAAAGTGACTATGGAAGAGATAAGAGATCAGATGAAAAAAAGATGGATAAAGAAGAGTGGATCTAATAAGCCCATACCAGAAGCATCCTTTAGTAATTCCTCCAGAAATTGATCTTAGGTCATTGGCCTAGGGGGAGTTTTTCAAGAAAATCCTTTGTCCCCCTGTCAGTAGTTGGTACCGAAATGCATGAATTTTTTAGTAGTTGTGCCATCAGTCTTCAAATGTGTCCATGATCATTTGTGTAGGAATTCGAGATCTAGAAGGTCCGTAGATGAATTCTTCTCTTGTTGTCTGAGAAAAGAAAGTAACCAGAACTCCTAGGGAAAAATATTTAATGTGGCTAAAAGGGTTAGGTGTGCAAGTTATAAAAGGATATTTGGAACCCTCATTTATCACCTTGCATTGAAGAAGAATAGGAGAGCCTTTGCAGTAGAATTTTGAAGGAGTCAAGTCAATTTGGCGATGAATTCATCAGGTATTTCAGTTGCTCGTAGAATTTCTAATTTTATGCTCGGTAGAAAAAACCTTGTTTGGTATGGAAAGTAAAATGAAGAAAATCAAAGGAATCATGAGTTTGGATGAATATAGTAGTAGCAAGATCATGGATGTAATAAATATGTTGCCGATCGATGAATTGAAGTGGCTTGAAGGTGCAAAACATAGAAGTTTGGACATTTGGAATAAATTTCCTTATTTTGACAACACAGAAGTTGTTAGGTTTATCTTGATTAGATTGAATGAGAACACTCTCACTCTGGATAAACCCTATCACATTTCAAAAGAGGTTATCATAAATTTAACTGGATTGTGTAATGTTGGGGATATTCCAAAAAAGAAGTCAATTCGGAACAAGGAAGTCAAAACCCTAACCGAAGTAACAAAAAATCAAAGGGCTCTGATAATTTCGACAATCAAAGATCCGATAACAAGGTACATTACACATGGGATTTCATATAAATTTTTCTTCAGAAACAAGGAAGGCACAACCTTGACAGGTGTAGTTTACATTTCTCACAAAATGATAATGGAGGATCAAGACTTTGATATGTGCAGTTTGCTAAAAGAACAATTGATGGAGAATGTGCAATTAACAAAGGATGTAGATTACCCCTTCAGGTTTGGCACTTTGATCATATGTATCTTGATGTACTTTCTAAATTGATTTCCTCAACATGATAATGTGGTATGGAAGGAAAATAAACCGGTTTGTAAGCAAATTTTTGAACATTCTAATACTCTAGAAAATTGTGAGCAAGTTTATGCAAATTTCTTTAGAGAGTTGTTGGGGAAATTTGGAGAAGTTAGTACTTCCTTTTCGACAAAAGCACTTGAAGTTGGATCCTCGCCTGGTAAAATGGAAAGGAAGCATAAAAGGGCTCTAGAATTTGCTGATGACACTCCTCCGGCACACAAGTCTCCTAAACTTGAAGGAAAAGGAAAAGAGCATATAATTTTGGATATACCAGATGAAGACTCAGATGAATACACTCCAAGAGATGAACCAGAATCAGTTGAGCCAGATGTAATAATAGCAGATAGAAGCAATGAAGAAGGTGCTTTATTCAAAACAAAGATACTACAGATTGTTCAGGAGGAAGATGGAATGTAGAAGATTGTTGACATATGGTAAGATGGACCCTCATATGAGCAGGACCTGATTGAAAGCACTCTAGGTAGTTGTTTTGTGCATAATAACATTGAATTGGAAAGTTTGCAAAATGTACTTCCAGAAGAAATGATTGAATGTATCAGGGAGGCTATGGCCTCTGAGCCTTAAGATAGGAAAGAGGAAGAAATAATTCTACATTTGAAGGAGCAGTTTAGGCTATCCCTTACCAAATTGAAAAGGAAAATGAATGTGTTAAAGTAGTGCATAAACTCAGCAAATAACATCTACAATTATTTCCTTCGGTGGCCTCATGTGGTTGGTAAATACAAAGATAAGTTGGAGCAGATTGAAAGTGAGTTGAATAAAGTTGGTCAGGATTACAATATGCTTCAAGACTAGGATGGTGCAATCAAGAAAAGGATTTAGGAGTTGCATACTAAGAATGCAAAGGTTCACTTTGCCAGAAACATTCTTATGGACACTTTCTGGAAAGTGAAGGATCAAACTGAATGCAGATTGGAGCAGCTAATTGAGGTTTTGAGGAAAGAAGAGAAGTTGGAAGAAGCGATTACAATTCCAAAATTCCTCGTCCAGATCATCAACAAGGCATTAAAAAAAATAGTTTGATAATAATTATTAGGATTGTAGTAGATGCTTGGAATAAATTTCTTCCGGAGATGAAAGATAAGTATAAAATAATTTTCTGATTTGTGCAGTAGTTGTAATTTTTCAAGTTTTGATCATTTTTTTGCATCAACAAAGGGAGAGAGAGTGCAGTGAAAATTTTAGCAAAAGGATAGAGAGCAGTAAAGTTTTGTCATTGATGTCAAAGGGGGATCGAATGTAGTGAAAAATTCCTTGACATTCTAAGGGGGAGTAGTGTTTTGTTGTGTTTTGAATTTTTGAGTTTTGGTTTTGACACTTAGTCATTTTTCACTAAGTGTTTCCATCAATGCCAAAGGGGGAGATTGTTGGAATATGGATTGGGGAGATTGTTTATGGCTTCTAGTGTTGTCATTGATGGCAAATGAAGTCATTATTTTGGTCCGCAGATCAAAATTTATTCATACTGACAGATAAAGTAAAGAACAAAGTATTACCAACAGAAAGCAGGAAGAACATGGTATCTAGGTAATATGTCAATCTATATGCTTCATTGGATCATCTTTTTGAGTTGTGGATCCTTAGGATAGGTTGTTAAGCATATATGTTATCTCATTGTCAAGATTTTTGATGTTGCATTAATCGGTGTACAAGCTTGGAGATCCAGTAGAATGATTTTCTATTTATTTTCTCATTGTGGTCGACTTAATGAATGTAGCATGTCGCAGATGTATAAGGAGTAGTTGTTTAAATGTTTCTATGTTCGAGAATTTTTTTGGGGTCCCAGCTATGGTTTGGCCAACTTGTGTGGGTGTGCATCATAAATTGTTCATGATCTGAGCCGACATGTGGAGAATATTTTATATTTTGTTTAAAGTCAACATATAACGGCTGAATTCTTGCTAGTGGATATATATATGCAAGTTCGGGAAATTCATTATATATGTATGTGTAGGAAGAGCATAGTAGATGTATGTGCAAATATCAGAAGATTAGATGAGTGAATTTTGCTGGTGTAGAAGAGGATTTGGTGAAAGAGCAGAGCGAAGTGCAGATTCTGATAGAAGGTCTAGAACTTGATTCATGAGCTTCACCAAAACTAAAACCAGGAATTTGTAGATGTTATATTCTCAGTTCAATCTTTTATTGTAATCACAAACATTTTGTAAGGCAGTGATCCTTTCATATTTTGAGCAGTGAGCTCTAGGCAGTGTGCTTGAATGCATGTGCATTCCCTTTTCTTCATACTTTTAACAAAGTATATAAATTGTGGATTAATCTCCACCATGGTTTTCCCCCTAACAGGGTTTCCACGTAAAAAATATTGGTGTTATGGTGTTTTGATTGTTTCTTTAATGTGCTTGCATGTCTATTTCAGTTTAAATTTTGTGAATGGTTTATGATTAGAATTGAAAGTTAAATTTTGCTTAACATTGATTCACCCCCCCCTCTCAATGTTCCTTGAGTCCAACATCAACAAACTAAAAAATTTCTATCACAACTCACTCACACACACTTCTACTCTTATGATTTGTGGCACACTTTCGTCACTTGGCATCACTCTGTCATACAACTCTTCACAATTCATCTTACTTTTATACCATTCTCAACCTTAGAAGCATTTGCTAAGGTCAGCCACAAATAACCCATTTCATAAATTCAAATTAGGTTGGCAACTCAAAATTCCCATGGTGGAAAGGAATAAGTGTGGACCAATAAAATTATTTTTCAAGATCAAAAAATAACATTCTCAAATCAACCAAATGCTTCCTTAATTATTTTTTATTCTTTGAAGGAAGTGTAAACACTAGGTCAGCCAAACCTAATGAAAACACAAATGAACAATGATGCACACGCTTTCGAACATGAAGATGACATGCATACACCTCAACACACTTCAATATTCATGAGACTTCATCTCAGACTTCTTCAAATACGTCCACAACAAAAGAATATACTTCATACACTGAACACCTTTCACCAGTCCATCCAGACTATATAAACTCACACCGAAACACTGAAACATGACTTCTAGATCACCAAACTTCAAACCTCTTTGTCAAAGTACATAAAAGACCTTCACAAGACATATCCCAGATCTACAAGATCTAAAACAAACTAGCAGAGGACTGCGGAGTAGAAACATTTCTCCCAGTCCATAGAAGATCAACTTTGTCGATAGAACACACGTATCAGTGGACACAACTTTCACATACCATCTCACCAGAAACTGAAACTCAAAATATATCACCATCAGATCATTGTAATGAAAACTTCAGAATCACATAGACATAGGATCAATACAACAAAAACATGAAGCACATACCAGAGTACAATCTGAACACATTCATCACTCTGACTTCTCTTCTTTATTAATTTTCTCAAAAGCACTTGGAAAACTCATCAACACAACACATCTACAACCATATAAGATAGCTTCATGTACTCATAACATCTCAGAAACATCTCAACTATACATGTACAATATGCAACATACTGAATAGTGTTGACATCAATGACAACATCAATGACAACACCACCAGACTAGCCCATACTTGCAACAACATTATGTTGTCATTAATAAGCTACTAATGTCAACCTCTAGTGTTGCTTTGATAAGCTCCTATATATGGATGTATGGTTGAATTGCTATATTGTAGTTGGCTTGGTGGTGATAAGGAAATGTTGAATATATCGAGAATGTGTTTCTCGTACTTGGTTTCCAAGTGATTTTGAGAAAAATTCAATAAAAGAGGAAATAGTGTGTTGTACTTGTGTTCTGCATTGAAGTGTAGCATTTTGGTTTTGCTCCGCATTTCTTCTAGGTTGAAGATCTATTTGCATGTTTTGAATATGTTGGTTAGAGGTTTTTAGAGATGTTATATTCAAAATTTGGTGTGTTGTATCATTGTGTAGGGGAAGTTGTGTTCATCAATGTGTAAACTATGTATTACAGAGGTGTTTGGGAGAAATTTCTTTGCTCCACATTTCTCCTTAGAGTATTTTTAGGTCTTTTGGATCTAGAAGTATGTTGATGGTGTTTGTATCTTTCTTTTGTTGAAGTGGTTTAAAGTTTGGTGCTTCGAAAGTTGGTTTGTTAGGTTACAGTGTATGGAAGAGTTGTTTGAATGAACTAGGTGTGTACATTCTTCAAGTGAAATTTGATGGAAAGGAATTTGTTGAATTTCAAGGTGTTAGTTGAATATTCCAAATTGTGTTCAAGTGGAATTTGTTTTCCACAATTTTTCTTTGGATTTGAGGAAGTGTGCACTTAATTTTTAATGGTGTTTGTAATCAAAGGAAAAATTAGATTTGTTAGATGATTAGATCAATAACACCAAAATCCAATGAAATAACGAAGCACAAAGGAAAATGATGAAAAAAAAAGAAGGAATGATATTACCCAGAATCTTCATCCTCCATGGTTCACCTTCGTTACACCTCCTAGCTTGCAGTAAATAAAGATGCCCTCAGATTCGTGAGCAATTATGACAAATGACAAGACTAAAGCAAGTTTTGAAGGATTTACTCAAAATCTAAATGCCTATGTCTAAAAGTCTATGATTGACAATGCCTATGCCTTGATTAAATGACTATAATAATAAATAATGAAATTGCCTATGGAGATTTAAGTGTGAAAGCAAATGCCTATAATAACTATGCAAAATGTCAAAATGTGCGTGTTCGAAAAATGAGAAGAAGATGGCATTTTATAGAAAATGCCATTTCGAATGGACGGACGAGATAAATCAATGAAATGAATGATCCAGATTACACCTGAGAATCCCTAATTAGGGTTAGGGCAAAATCTTTAATCGAACGGTCAAAATAAAATCGGATCGACGGTGGAGAATAAATGAGACAAATTAATTAGAAAATAAAGATTTTCGAAAAATCAAGAAGATAAGATTGCCTAATTTGCTTGATTCGAAAAATCAAAGAGATAAGATGTGAACTGAAGATAAGATTTAGAAAATCAAGAATCTGCCTGATTGCTTGATTTTTAGAAGATTAATTACTAATTTGAATTAAAATAATTCAAATTATGGATTTTGAGAGATAATAAATAATCTTTTTCAGATTATTTATCAAAAAGGACTGACAGTTAAGATTGCCATGACATTTTAAATAATTTAATTTATCTAAAATGAGAAGAATATTAATTGGCAATTAAATAATTAAATTTAATTATTTAATTTAGCAGATAAGACCAATTAATTAAATAAATTAATCAATTTATTTAATTAAGACAATTAGTGACGTATTTAATAAATAAATGAAATTTATTTATTTAATAATCAAGAAGAATTAAATGACAAAGGGGATTAAATAAATTAAGAAATTTATTTAATTAAAGAAAGACTTAGACACTAATGGCGTATTTAATAAATAAATAAAATTTATTTATTTAATAATCATGAGGAATAATGACATGAATTAATTAAATAATTATGAATTATTTAATCAATAGTCGAATGTGGACCAAGGACATAATTAAATGTCTTAATTATGCTAGGGCGAAAGTGGTAAAAATGAAGCTTGCAGGCCTAGGTCATTTTTAGGTGTCTACATTTTGCCCCTCTTTGTCATAATGTCGCTTGTTGTGACAAAGAAAATAAGTCAAGAAATGCCCCAGTGCAAAATAAGATGAGGAAGAATGATGAGGAGGGTATCGGTATGCCCCCTCGAGAGGAAGACAGGTTCAAGAACATGGGTGTGCTCTCGAAATGGATGAGAAGACTAGAATATGAAGAGACAAAGAAATGTTAGTGCAAAAGATATGGATGATGATATGGATGCAATGCTTATATGAGATGGGCGAGAGAAGATGACATGACTAAAGGAGATGCATGTAAGTTCCTAGACTAAATCCTTCAAAACTTTACTGTAGGACTTTTTAATATTTATTGCTCTTAATCATCATTGGGCGGTAAAAATGACATGAATGGACAACAAACACCATGATATGACGTAGACCAAGGTGTGCAAGGTCATCCATTACATTACGTAAGACAAACAGTCACATACAATGATGATCATGACTCATACCAAGAGCATGATTGCCCCAGTCTTGTTGTCATAATCAACCTCAAGCAGAAAAAGACAAGGATAGATCATGAAACGTCGCTGCTTCTCTAAATCATGTTTCTAGGACATCCTTGAGAAACTAGTGACATGATTGCCAAAATACAAAAATAAAGTCCCTATCATGATATGCCGTTGCTTTTCTAAATCCCAGAATCAGGACTTCGCTGAGAAGCTAGTAGTCATGCGTGTCAATTGTCATGCTACGTCGCTGCTTCTCTAAATCCTGCTTAGTGGCATCTCGCTGAAAAACTAATAACATGATAAAAGATCAAAAGACAATTGTCAAGTGTTTGCCAAGTGCGTCTGGATATCCACTGTTCTGATGTCAAGATGCCATGTTTGATAATGTCGAGATGTCTGAATGTTTAAAGTTTTGATGACCTTGAAAAATGTTGAGGCTTGGTGAATTCAGGAAGGACACATCCTGAATAATGCCGATTTCGAGAGGATTTGATCCCTAATGGTCATAAGGCGTCCCTCGAAATAATGACGATGCCTAGGAAGGACACATCCTAAGGCATAAATGACAGAATTGGTTCTTCAGAAGGACTCATCTGAAGAATACTGATGTCAGGAAGAGTGATCTTTAATTGTCAAGAAGATCGCTCAAAATGTCGAAAGGACGATGACGACGCCTAGGAAGGACACATCCTAAGGCGTAAATGACAACGGTTATCGTTCAAAAGGATTCATCTGAAAAGTAACCAAAATTTGACAGTTTGACTGGTTTCTGATGATTTGACTTGATTTGACCGAATTTGACTTGTGTTTGACTATATGCCGATATTGTCATGATGATATGAGTGACGTGCTGATGAGATTGTCATGCCGAATAAATTATTGTTTTACCTTGTTGTAGGAGTTTTCCCATGTGGAAAACGATTGAAGACTTTTGACGTGTGTGCCAGTGTAGTGCCATGAACCCTAATGGACTGACCTAGTGTGGCCTCGGGGGCTCATCAATAGATGGCCTTGCCTACGTCATACACTCAGAGACCTCGTAGTTCGACACAACCAATGATTTTGTCTTGATGACCAAAGATTACGTCATGATTTTATTTTGACAAACCTAAAAGGACTGACCTAATGTCTTAGGGACTCAAATATGAGTCTTGCCTACGTAGCAAATGCGCAGAGACAACGTAGTTCGACATATGATAAAGACTGATTGACTTGATTGACTTTGACCAGAGATGGCAGTGTGTTCGTGTGCTTTGAGCAGTCTAATGATTTTGTTTGAGGTTTTCTTCAGGACGTTTTATGATTTTTAGGTCTTTTTTAGGACTTTTTACGATATTTTTGTCTTTTTTCAGGATATTTTGTGATGTTTTTTGATACTTCTTCAGGACATTTTTCCAATGTTTTTGTCTTTTTTCGGACATTTTGCCAATGTTTTTCTTTGACTTTTTGCCAATGTTTTTTTTTTTATCTTTGTTCAAGACTTTTTGTGATGTTTTTGTGATCATACGTGACATCCACTACAGTTGCATGATAAACATTTTTCCCCCGAGTCAGGTCTAAGACTTGGCCACTTGCAAGGGATAAGGACAGGATGTTGCTGACTTGTTAGACGGACAGTCGTCAGGACCTGATGTCAATCATTTAGCTACTATGACAGGTCGTGTAGGATGTGGTGGCGATTTGCGGAATAATGGCGAACATATCTTTCATCCTAGGCCAAGTTAGATAAAGTGACAGTAGATGGCAGAGCAATGATTGATTACGCATGGCGCCTGTTTGCCAGGTTTTCACTATTGAACGAATCATTTTTCTCTTTACTATTTTCATGATTTTTTGATTTTTTTGGTGTCACCAAGACGCCTGTTTTCCAGGTTTTCATCAGGGTGACGATTTTTATCATTTATCATTTATATTTTTATTTTATGGTTTTCAGCTCCATCCTTTGATGTTATGCGTAGAAATTTTGGAGGTGTAAATTGTTGATGGGCTCTGTCAACTGTTCCCCATCTGGATTTTCCAATTGATATGCCCCATAACCAAAAGAAGATATGATAATATAGGGACCTAGCCAGTTTGGTTCAAATTTTCCTGGCTTTTCTCTGTCTGCTTGGTTCTTGGGGTTCTGCATTAGAACTAAGTCGCCGATGTCAAATTTTCTGACCATAACCATTTTATTGTAGCTGCGACAAAGGCGGTTCTGGTATGCTTGGAGATGATTCAATGAGTTTTGTCTTCTTTCGTCCAGCATTTCCAGCTCATGCAAGTGTGATTGTCGGTACTCCTCTTCATTAGTAAGACCCTTCAAAGAGACTCATAGCGAAGGAATTTCGACCTCAATGGGTAAGATGGCTTCGATGCCAAAGACTAGGGCGAATGGGGTGGCTCCTGTAGGTGTACGAATGCTAGTTCGGTAAGCCCACAGAGCAGGGTTAAGTTGTATGTGCCAGTCGTGGCCAGCGTCATTGACAGTCTTTTTTAGAATTTTGACAATGGTTTTATTCGACGCCTCAGCTTGGCCGTTTCCTTGTGGGTAGTATGGAGATGAAAAGTGGTGTTGGATATGGAATCGCTCACATAACTCATGTACGTCTTGGTTTTTGAACGGACGTCCGTTGTCAGTGATGATGGACTGTGGAAGGCCATACCGGCAAATGATGTAGTTGATGATGAACTTTGATATTTGTTTGCCAGTAATATATGTCAATGGGATGGCTTCAATCCACTTTGTGAAATTCTCAGTGGCGGTAATAATGAATTTATGGCCGTTGGATGAGGTTGGATAAATCTTACCCACGAGATCGAGTCCCCATTGAGCAAAGGGCCATGGAGAAGTGATGGGCCGAAGTTCCTGCACTGGAGCATGGACCAGGTCACTATGTATTTGACATTTGCGATAAGTCCTGACATATTCAATTGCATCTTTTTCCATTGTCGGCCAATAATATCCAAGTCTCGTTAGTTTCTTAGCTAGCATAAGACCACTTGAATGAGATCCGCATATACCATCGTGCACTTCTCGTAAGGTCGTACATGCTTTGTCGGTGTCAAGACATCTAAGGAGGGTATCATGAAACTACGGCGGTATAGGGTGTCACTGACAATGGCATATCTTGCAGATTTCCTAATGAAGGACTTCCTTTGGTTATTGGACAGGTTTGATGGAAGAGTTTGAGATTTTAAATAGTCGTAAATGTCCTTATACCAAGGAGAGTTGGGACCAACAAGTTCACACACCATTTCTATCTCTGGGATATCGTATGCCGGTATCAAAAGCTGTTCTACTAAGAACTCAAATTGTGGCACATTTTTAGGGATGTCCAAGAGAGAACTGATAGTAGCCATTGCATTAGCTGCCTTATTCTGTGCCCTGGGGATTTGCTCAAAAGAAATCAGTTGGAAGTACGTCAGGAAACTGTCCACCATCCTCTTGTAGGGAAGCAACTTCTCATCCTTTGTTTCATAGTCATCATTCACTTGGTTGATTACTAGTTGGGAGTCCCCGAATACAAGCAATGTCTGAATTTTTCATTTGATTACTAATTTGAGACCTGTGACCAGTGCTTCATATTCCACAATGTTATTTGTGCAAGGGAAAGCGATCCTGAATGACTTAGGAATTGAATCTCCTTGTGGTGTGATAAACAAGATTCCAGCGCCTGAGCCATGACCCGTATGAGACCCATCAAAATATAGCTTCCATGGTGCTGCTGGTTCCGCATGAAAAATGGACTCATCGGGAAAATCAGTTACTAATGGATGAGTGGCTTGAATTGGTGCATCTACTAGTTGATCTGCTATTACTTTCCCTTTTATTGCCTTGCGCTCAACATACTATATGTCATACTCGCTTAGGATCATGACCCATTTTTCCAACCGGCCTGTTAATGCTGCTCGACTTAGTAGATATTTCAATGGATCAATCTTGGCAACCAGTTGTGTCTGATGACTGAGCATATAGTGTCTTAGTTTTTGGGATGCAAAGACAACAGCGAGGCATGCACGTTCAATGTATGTGTAGTTCAACTCATAGCCTATCAATGTGCGGTTGATGTAATAGATTGCTCTTTCTTTTCCTTCATGATCATTTTGGGCCAGCAATGCCCCCAATGCTGAACTAGTAGTCGAGATGTATAGAATCAAAGGATTTCCATGAATGGGCGGCATGAGTATTGGTGTTGATAGCAAGTAATCTTTTATTTTTTGGAAGGCCTCTTGACATTTATCCGTCCATACAAAGGGGACACTTTTGCGCAACAGGTACTGGAACGGATGGCACTTATCTGCCAATTGGGCTATGAAACGGCGAATAGATTGTACTCTGCCCTGCAGAGTTCTGAGTTCACTGATCCCTCTGGGTGGAGGCATGTCTATGATTGCTTTGACCTTTGTCGGATCAACCTCTATGCCTCTTCGGAAAACTATGTACCCTAATAGTTTACCTGACGTGACCCAAAAAACACACTTCTTAGGGTTTAGCCAAACTTTGTACTCTTCAAGTCTCTTGAAAATTATGTCGAGTACCTTCAAATGATCTTTCCTAGTTGCTAATTTGGCCAACAGGTCGTCTACATAATCCTCCATTATATTGTGCATCATGTCATGGAAGATCATGGTCATAGCCCTTTGGTATGTGGCACCTGCATTTTTGAGACCGAAGGGAAAGACGTTCCAACAGTATTTACCCCATGGGCAAGTAAATGTCATTTTGTGTTGATCCTCAGGAGCAATGCAGATTTGATTATAACTAGAAAAACCATCCATGAGGGATAGCATCTCATGTCCTGCAGTTAGGTCAACTATGATGTCAATGTTGGGCAAAGGAAATTCATCCTTTGGACATGCTTTGTTTAGGTCTCGAAAATCTGTACATACCTGAATCAGCCCATTTGGCTTTGTCACCGGCACTAAATTGGAAATCCATTCAGCATAATCTATAGACCTTATGAATCCAGCATCCAGTAATTTCTTTAACTCGACCTTGACCAATAGGGCAACTTGAGGGTGCATTTTGCGCAACTTTTGCTTGACTGGTTTAGCATTGGGTAATAGTGGCAAATGATGCAGAACCAGTTTGGGGTCCAATCCTGGCATGTCAGCGTAAGACCATGCAAAGTTGATTTTCCGTTCTGCAAAGAATTTATGAAATTCTGGTTTCTCTTCATCAGTCAATGATGCGACAAATAGGACCATCTTGGGGTCTTCTGCAGTTGAAATATTATCCTCTATTGTGTCCTCAATAAGCATGGACGATTTCTCCTATTACACGGGGAGAAAGTCCAGTCCTCCATCTTTGGGCACCTCAGAGAGGTTTTCACCCGCAGATTCATCCTTTATTTTCACTATTTTATCGTCAAGAGGTGCCTTTCGGTTTTCACCTAGAGACGTTTCATTTTTTGCTTTATTTTTGCTTTTGCGACTAGAGGATTGAACAGTCTCGCCGAAGTATGCAGTGCAGTCTAAATCAATGGAAAATCCAGATTTGTGGTCCCCACTGGGTATGCCTTCTCGTAATCCCATGAATTCAGCAATTGCCTCATCATTCTGAAATGTGTCCAGAACTGGCGGTCCTTGTTGGTCCCAATCGACTAGTTTAGGGTAAACTAAAGAGATGCCATCGTCAAGGCTAGTGAATTGTGGTGAGGATGCAGACAGCATGCAGATGGATTCAATGATGTTGTAGATGAGGTTATCATCATCCAACTCTATATCAGACTCTATCCAATATTCTCCTTCACTAGTGTCATATTCATTGTCATAATAAGGAGTGAATGTTTTAGAGCCCTGGCTATCAATATCATCTGACACTTGGGATTGATTGGGTTGACGGGGTTCAGATGACGGGTGTTGTACGGCGTGGGAGGTGGTAGTAGGACTTTGACTATTTGGTGTCTGCTCAATTTTGAATGTTTGCCAAAATCGTTGTTCAGAGGTCAGTTCCCCTGGTTCAACAAACAAATCATCAAGACAACAGTCACTTAGGGATCGTTCGGAGCCAAATTCCCACTCATGGGAGTCTGTTTCGGTTAGGGTTTCCCTAGTAGTCTCGACACTTTTTGAAGCATGTACTCACTCATTTGAAAGTCCAGAAGTACGTCGATCATCATTGGCAAGTGATCCAAACCCTAAACCAAGATACTTCAGAATTTGAAAAGTATCTATGGGTTCCCTTCGACCAGTTTTATTTTTTCCAAGGCCACTAGTACCATCGTAGCCTTTAGCCTTGATGAAGTCATAACCTTTGCCATATATTTGAACTGGTAATTGGGGTAATGTGATAGTATCCTTATAGATCCATCCTGTGATGTCAGCAAGGTCTTCCTCACTCATGTCTCCCCACTTGATAAAAACTGTATTCGGTGGAACTTTGAAGGTTTCCTGAGGTTCCATTCTGAAACATGGCCGACCATAGTCCTTGGGAGACCTGGGCAATGTTGTTATGCTATATGCTGTGTGCAGTTTGAGTTCTCCGCAGCCAAGGTCTTGGATTGTGACAGTGGATTCCGTCTTAGAGCTGGTGGAAGGTGGTGGTACGGTGGAAGATGTGGAAGGAGCGGATGTGGAAGATGACGTGAGTGTGGAGGGGTCGATGTATTTGGATGACGAGGAGTCAGGTGCTTCTCGGTTAATAGGTACCCGATTTTCAGAGATTCCCCTTAAGTTTGTACAATATTGGAAAGGGTCAGGGTCGCCGTATATGGTTACTTCAGTGCCATCAAATGGAAACTTGAGGCATTGATGGTATGTAGACGGAACGACTTTTAAAGCATGGATCCATGGACGGCCAAGTAAAATGTTATATGGTAGTTCCAAATCTAGGACTTGGCAGGTTGTGTCTATAATGACTGTCCCACTCTGATAGGGAGAGAGATAACACCCCGTGAAGAGCGTTCCTCGTCATCATATGCTTTGATCACTATGCTTTTCATTGGGTCTATGCACGCATCAGAGAATCCAAGAGCCTTAACCAATTTGAGGGAGCATATATTCAACCCTGCTCCGCCATCTACTAAAACCAGTCTAACTTTGTGCTTGTGGACAAAAGTTTCTATATGTAATGCGTCATTGTGGTTGGTTTTATGTGATGAGTAGTCTTGATCCGAGAAGGTGACGTGGTGTGGCGTGGTGAGATATCCCACCATAGTTTCAAACTGATTGACATTGATATCCTTAGGGACTGACGACTCTAGGAGAGTTTTGTCTAGGATTTCTTTGTGTGCGAGAGAGATACGAAGCAGCTCAAGGATAGATATTTGCGTGGGAGTCTTTCCTAGCTGGTCAATGAGGTTGAACTGACTCTTGGGTTTCCACTGCTGTGTGGTTGGGATAGGTTTTGGCTATTTAGCAGATGGATCAGGTTGTGATTATTTAGTTGATGGGCCTGGTATTGTGATTTTGACTTGTCTAGGGGGAGGTGGACCAGCTATAGTGACCTTGCCACTGCGAGTTGTAGCATTACATTGGGGTGCTCTTCTAACCGTAATGGTATTGATGTATTCATTTTTAGTTCGGACATTGTTTATAATAGGTCCACCAGAATAGTCGTACTTGACTCGGGCAAAGTTAGCTTGATTCTGTGGACCTGAAGTGGATGCATTATGAGAACCATGATCCTGCAGTGGATTCTTGTGGATAGTATGATCTGCATTAGAGGTGAATTGCGATCCACCTACTTCAATGGTGCAATTTTTGATAAGGTCTTGTATGATGTTTTTCAATTGTCGATAGTTAGAGGTTGTATGTCCTTTTGCTCGATGGTATTCGCAAAGTGCATTGTGATTCCACCATGCTGGTTTGAATTGTCTTGGGTCATATGGTTTTATTTCCGGAAGTGTGATGACCCCATGCTGAATGCATTTCTTAAGGACTTCTTCAATGGGTTCACCCAAATGGGTGTAGGTGCGACCCCTAGGAAATTGTCTCATTTGACGATATTGTCCCTGACTGGTTTGACCACTTTGGTTGTTTGAAAAAGTATTGGGAGGAGGTGTCAATGTCGTTGTTGGTCTGTTTTGTTGTTGAACCCCCTTCAGGGCCAAGACGGGACCTACAATATTTGCAGTCTTGGCATCAACAATACCGTCATTTGTGACATGCTTATTTTTAACCCAATATTTGTTTTTGTCAGCGGGTGGATTGATGTTCGTGTTTTTGGAACCATATCTCAGTTCTCCCTTTGCGATAAGGGCTTTCTCAATCTGGACCCCTTTTTCCACTAATTCTGTGAAGTTTGTGCAACAATGTATTTGTAATGCGAATTTTAGGGGCCCTAGAAGTGTTTGGACGAACATGTCGACTTTTTCCCTTTCAGGAATGTCAATGTGACATCGACTAGCAAGGCTTCTCCATTTTTGAAAGAATGGAATAAATGTCTCACCGGAGTCTTCTTGCGTGAGATTGCACAAACTAGTGATAGAGGTATCCATGTCAATGTTGTACGCGTAATTTCTTATGAATTTTCGTTTGAGCTCATCCCATGTCTGGATATCTTTTTGCGTTGAGAACCATTCAAGGGCTTGACCCGCCAAACTTTTGGAAAAAAGTCTCATCAAGTATGTTGGTTCGTAGGCGATATCCATACAGTTGGTTGCGAATTCGCGAACATGTTCAATGGGATTTGTCTTGCCTCTATATTTTGTGAAGTTGGGTGACACGTATCCTGGCGGAAATGCCGGAATATATAAGTTCGTGTCAAATGGGTATACATCCAGGTCATACGATATTTCTGATTTCCTGCCTGGAATGTACATGTTTTGCATGGTTTTCTCCATATCCCTCATTCTTGCTTTGAGTTCATCTATGGTAGGGTCGTTTACGTTTCCATATGTTGGATTGCCTGGTGCACCATGTGTTCCTGTTTGGTATGCATGAATGTTGGTGTATTGTGGCGGTATGGATTGTTGTGGTATGTATGACGTGTGTTGTTGGTATTGGAAGTTATGATTTGGTACATGTTGGTGAGTATGAATGTTGGATGAATATGTTGGTATGTGTCCCCCAGCCATGTGTGTCGTTATTTGGGGGATGTTGTGAGCATGACTGTTATGGTGTGTCAATGATGTCATGGGTTGTGTTATTTGGCCACCTTGTGTAAATTGTTGGTTTTGTACAAAGGGGACGTTTGTGTTTGTACCTTGGGAGGTAATGACATTTGACTGTGTTGTCCTGTTAACGTTTTGTTGTTGTCCTTTAATAAAGATACGTCCTGTGGCTCCTCCCAAAGGATTTTGTGAAATACCACTGGATGGATGTGTCGAAGTTGTGTTCATGGTAGTAGATGTAGTTGTCAAGGGGGGATTGTTTTGACTTGATGATGCACTCATGGCATTTACTGTTGTGGCATTGACTATCGTGGTATTTGTTGTGGTCCCAAAGGAAGTATTGCTTGTAGTATTTAGGAGTTGACTACTATGTGACATGTTATGTGCATTGTTGGCATTAGGGTCATGAAGTGTCAAATTTAGCGTGTTAACGTCAAATCCTTGTGGTAACTTAGCTCCTTCACTCAAGAGCATAGCTACGAATTTGTCTCTGTCCTGACGAGCTATTGTTTCAGCAAGCTGATAGACCTCTGGGTCTTGTGTCAATGCCTCTATGTTTTCCTGAAGTAGTTGACCATTTTCATCTCTTTGCAAGTAGAGTTCGAATGTATTGTTTACTGGAGGTTGATTGTCTTGATTGGTAAATGGATCGTAAAAGGTCCAATTTGGGTCATGTGGAGGATTGTTGCCAGTAAACGGGGGGTCTTGCCTAAAGTTTTCCATTTGTCTCTTTTGTTTTTGAAGTCTGGTTTCAACCATGAAATGAGATTGCTCAAAAGGGAATGACAACTAAATGCAAGTATGCTACTATGCGAAGTCTAATTTCAAAATGATAACTAGAATGACTAATGTTTTTGGATTTTTCGTGAATAGGATATGCAATTTGTATGCAATGTAAGACAAGGTTATCTAAGCACTTCTAAGCTCGAACTTTGTTTTCGATTTTGACTGCTAAAGGACTTTGTTGGAAATGACAAGTTGACAAGGTCTAAATGACTAGTGAGTCTTCCTAACTAGACTTTTGAGTTGGAAGAAATCTCACAAAAGAGGACAATGACTAAAAAGGGTGTTTGATAACTTGGTCCAAGAGGGTCTAATTTTGAAAACAATGACTTTGCAAGGTGTGCTTAAGATTTTCCTAATCCTAAGTATGCAAAATATGAACCTAGGGATAGTCTAATGCCAAGTGTATGTAATGAAAAGGAATGAGGTATGAAACCTATGGTGACTAATGCAAGCTAATAGACAAGACTTTGAGCAATATCAAGTTTGGTTTCTGACAGAATCTTCTTGATGACAGTGTTTGACAAATGGTGGACAAGTTGAGGACTTCAAGTCTCGGATGTGAAGTTTTAAGTTTTGACAGGCAAATGCGTCGTTTGAAGTTTCAGTTGCGTCTTGGATATGCAAATGCGGTTTAGTAAACTCAAATGCGATTGATCAGAGCGATTGCGCTTCAGACATTTAAATACAGTTTGATAGATGCGAAAGGTTTGTCTTGTCATTTTTGATGGAAAATTTGGTCTGTTTGATGAAAGTTTTGTTTCGAACTGTGATAAGACCAGAAAACACTTGACAAACACAGCGTTTTGAATGTAACCAATCACACATCAGATAAACACAATCCTAAAAAGGCCAATAGGCCAAGGGTTTGTATACTTGGTATAGCCCACCGATATACCCCGGATTGGTGATAAACACCTTTCCTTCTCGAGAGCGGATAGCTTAGAATTTTGGTGGCATTGGCTCCCCTCCACGGCTCATTAACGTCATTCGAGCACACCAAATTCAGATTCTTTAGGTAGTGACATCCCAAGAATTGCTATCTCTACTCAAGGGGATCAGTAGTGAGTGTCTTCGGGCATGATACTGTACCCTGCACTATACCAAGCAATGGCCAATAGAACGGTTGGACACTAAGACAAGAGGTTTTTAATTCAGGCATTCCGTTCGTGGGGCATGATCCATGTGGCGAGAGTCCCCTTTCGGATCCATCTCGTTGGAACCACGCTCGTGATTCTTGGGCTTTCCCCAAGAACCCACTTTTATATACCAGCTGGAAGTCCCTCGGTGTCAGGATGCTACCAGTCTGAGTCATCCTGGGGTGAGTACTTTTTCCCACCAGAATAGACCTAAGTTCTAGAGTTAGTAACCGTTTCTCTTACACCCAGGATCGCACGAATGCGCAAGGGGAGAGGATACTCCGATATACCGAATCGTGAAGGGTAATTAACAAATAAAGATGGGTCTAGTTTTCTGATCACGAGGTTTTCACCAAGTGAGAGCATACTCACCTACCATCTTGCAAGCACAATCAATCAAAGAAGACATGTGTTCTTTTTATATGCACCAAAATCAAATGTTTGCTAATCTATGAAAAAAAAAAGTACAATGTTTGTTTATCTTGTCTTCGACATTCGAATCTGCAAACAATGAATTAGTAATCTCTTTAATCAATGGTCTTCGACACACGAATAGGGATCGCCACACGCTTCAAAAGAAGATTAGTAACACAAAAAAAAATAAATAAATAAAACATTAATGACAGCAGCAAATTAAAACAGCGATAACTTGCTCAAAACTTAACAAAATTTTAAGTGGTAGATATCCATGGAAAGTTAAATGATAGACCTTCAAAACCCAGAAAACTTTTTCAACAATTCTGCACAAAAAGAATGTTATAGACAAAAGAAAAAAACGGGTTTAAAAATTAAATTGAAAAAAACTATGATCACTAAAATGCCCATAACTTTCTCAAATCTCAACAAAATTTAAAACCGTTTGATGTTCTGGAAAGCTGAGAGCGAGATCTACAAAACCCAGAAACCGTTTGAAAATATTTTATTCGCCCATTTTTCTGTGCTCTAATGAAGGTGACGGGATTTCGTATGACGTCTTGACTGTAACCTGCAAAACAGTGAAAGCAAACAAGAACACACAAATTTCTCTACAAAATGTCGGGTTCACCAATGTAATCAAAGGAAAAATCAGATTTGTTAGATGATTAGATCAATAACACCAAAATCCAATGAAATAACGAAGCACAAAGGAAAATGATGAAAAAAACAAAAGGAATGATATTACCCAGAATCTTCATCCTCTATGGTTCACCTTCGTTACACCTCCTAGCTTGCAGTAAATAAAGATGCCCTCAGATTCGTGAGCAATTATGACAAATGACAAGACTAAAGCAAGTTTTGAAGGATTTACTCAAAATCTAAATGCCTATGTCTAAAAGCCTATGATTGACAATGCCTATGCCTTGATTAAATGACTATAATAATAAATAATGAAATTCCCTATGGAGATTTAAGTGTGAAAGCAAATGCCTATAATAACTATGCAAAATGTCAAAATGTGCGTGTTCGAAAAATGAGAAGAAG
Source organism: Sequoia sempervirens (assembly GCA_007258455.2). Classification (NCBI taxonomy): domain Eukaryota; kingdom Viridiplantae; phylum Streptophyta; class Pinopsida; order Cupressales; family Cupressaceae; genus Sequoia; species Sequoia sempervirens. The sequence continues at coordinate 567,430,761 of VDFB02000015.1, read as the reverse complement.
ATGGCATTTTATAGAAAATGCTATTTCGAATGGACGGACGAGATAAATCAATGAAATGAACGATCTAGATTACACCTGAGAATCCCTAATTAGGGTTAGGGAAAAATCTTTAATCGAACGGTCAAAATAAAATCGGATCGACGGTGGAGAATAAATGAGACAAATTAATTAGAAAATAAAGATTTTCAAAAAATCAAGAAGATAAGATTGCCTGATTTGCTTGATTCAAAAAATCAAAGAGATAAGATGTGAACTGAAGATAAGATTTAGAAAATCAAGAATCTGCCCGATTGCTTGATTTTTAGAAGATTAATTACTAATTTGAATTAAAATAATTCAAATTATGGATTTTGAGAGATAATAAATAATCTTTTTTCAGATTATTTATCAAAAAGGACTGACAGTTAAGATTGCCATGACATTTTAAATAATTTAATTTATCTAAAATGAGAAGAATATTAATTTACAATTAAATAATTAAATTTAATTATTTAATTTAGCAGATAAGACCAATTAATTAAATAAATTAATCAATTTATTTAATTAAGACAGTTAGTGACATATTTAATAAATAAATGAAATTTATTTATTTAATAATCAAGAAGAATTAAATGACAAAGGGGATTAAATAAATTAAGAAATTTATTTAATTAAAGAAAGACTTAGACAGCTAATGACGTATTTAATAAATAAATAAAATTTATTTATTTAATAATCATGAAGAATAATCGCATGAATTAATTAAATAATTATGAATTATTTAATCAATAGTCGAATGTGGACCAAGGACATAATTAAATGTCTTAATTATGCTAGGACGAAAGTGGTAAAAATGAAGCTTGCAGGCCTAGGTCATTTTTAGGTGTCTACAGTGTTAACACAAGTTCAACTAACCTTGGGTGTTTACACTACTTGTGAAGTTTCTTCAATGTTTTTGGCAGTGTGGTGTGGCATGTATGGATGGATTTAGGTCCTAAATAAGGTGTGTGGTGGTCTGCCTTCATTCCTTTCCATCATGGGAATATTTTGGTGCTGACCTAATTTAAATTTGCACGATTGAGGTGCATAGCCGACCTTGGAGAATGTTTTCAAGGTTGAAGATGGTATAAATAAGTGATGAGTTGTTGAGGGTTGATGAGATATATGAGCATGATGTGAGTGATGCAAATTGTAGAGTAGTAAGGTATGAATCTAAGAAGTGCATTATGAGCTTTCATGTGTTAGATTACTAAATGCAATGATCAAAAGGTGTCTACAATTCTTCAATGAGACTACAAAGGTGTTGGTGATGGTGTGGTGGAATTCTCTATTGAATTTATCATTGTAACTTTCCTCTCTATCTTATTTTCTATTCTGACAATGATCCTTTGGTAGTGATCATTTCTTTCTTATGGGCACTAGTGAGCCTTTGGAAGTGAACCTTTCTTTCTCCTTGGAAGTGAGCGCTCTGACAGTGAGCCCTTTGTAATCGATGTTGATTTTACTTTATATTGTGAGCTAATCCTCACTGTAGTTTTTCCCATCTTGGGTTTTCCATGTAAATATGGTGTTTCATTGTGTATGGTGTTGCATTGAATTTTTTTTTGTTATCTGCTTTCATGATAAATCATTCTAACAAATTAAGGGTTAATTGAATTAATATGGATTTGAGTGTTTGTGAGGGTTTTGAAGTTTTAAGGTACAAATAATTCACCCCATAAGCTTAGTTGTCTTGTGCATTCAATAAAGGAGACCAAGGGTGCACACCTTGTAACAATCTCCTCAATGCAAGCGAGGGGTTCAAACCCATGACCCAGGTTCTAATACCAATTGTTGTAAAGATGGTTTTCATTGCACCAAAAGTTTGACTTGTTAATTCTTGATACAACTGCCAAATTTAATCAATTCATGAGAGGTGGTTAATCCATGTACAACACAAGGATACCAAGGGCACACACCTTGCATGAAAATCCAGAATGTTGAACACCCAGAATACTAAGAGGGGGTTGAAATAGTATTCCCTAAAACTCATTAACTTTGTCAATTCAAACATCCATTCAAAGAACCATATTTAAATTGCAGTAAATGAAAGGAACATATAAAGAATGAATCACATCAAGGACCACAAGAACACCATATTTGCGTGGAAAAATTTTGAAATGGAAAAACCATAGTGAGGATTAGCTCACAATATATTATAATCGGTTACAATGTTTGACACAAAAAAGTGAACTCACTATCCAAGGACTCACTTTCTAGAAAAGAGAGAATGACTCATTGTCGATGGCTCATTTCCAAAAGGCTCATTGACCAAAATAGAAAGAGTTAGAAGAAAGGGTGGCTCATTTCCAAAGTTGAATTGCTAACGATGCATGTGACATATGCTGAAGATACAGTTCCACTGAAGCTCAAAAAATTGAGTTAACACACTTCATACTTCACCACAATTATAATTCACACTTCTCTCTACACTAGATATCACACACACACTCTACACACTTTCCACACATTTGCATCATGAATCAACCTTGTATATATACTGCAACTATCCAAAACATTAATTAGGTCAGCCTAATTAGATGTACTATGCACCACATTACCTGTCGGCTCCAAACACTAACACATGTGCCTTGCAGAATAAACCAAAATTTGTACACCTCCAAAATAGGTAGGAATGACCCACAATCACTCCCATAAACTTTCTCCTTAAATACCTCAACTCCACATGACCCCAAAACCTTTAGGTCAACCCCATATAACAAAACTAGTGAAATAAATGAATGAACCAACTATTCACTCTCAACTCGACATGAAAACGACAAAAAAACTTTCCACTTGGAGCACACATAATTTTGACATCCTCAAACACTTCCTCAAAACCAAATAGAAAAATATTCATCTACGTTTGAATGTGGAGCATCCCAACATTCACCATGTACTAGTAATACTATCATTACAAAGCTGATACTTTGTCAACATTATCTTTAGTTGTGGAAGAAATACAATCCTAAATCTTTGGATTTAAATACCCTCAACATGCACCAACATTACCTCAAAACAATGTGACTATATTTTTCATAGTGGAGCAATGTGGATTTCAAAACTAGCTCACTAAACATTGAAAAGTGTACACCAGGACTTAGACAAATTTGTAAAACATTTGATCTTCTTCAGACCAACACTACTATATCTCCATAATGGGTTTCCATCAATGGTAACACCATACACTATCATGCTTACCAATGTTCAACAATATCTCCATTCAACAATCTCCCCACACTATACATCATCGTGCTCATGTTTCCAACAACCCAAATATTGAACAATATCCCCCTTTGTCATTGATGGCAGCATGCTCTCAATCTTCAAAACCAAAACTTCTGAAAATACTCCAACTAATCTCCACCTTTACTACTCTCCCCTTTTGACATCAAGGGAAAAGGGACCATAATATCAGACTTTTCAAACTACTCCCCTTTAACTGACATAGGTATATACATATGAGAGTAACTCCCCCTTACTATGCAACATATTTCTCCAACAATATTTTCCTTAGGAAATATCAAGTTTCTCCCCCTAATAATGTTATCCATCCAAAATGATAAAAAATGTACTTTAACATTGTCCACTAATTATACATATATACATAAGAATCAAAAACTACATAAGCAAAATAGAAATGTACACCTTCAACTATCAAAGGGTAAAATACCCTTGTTAGACACCTTCAATTTTGCAAGGTGTGCCTCCCAGTCCTTCTTTCCTATCTCCCAATCCTTCTTGGTGAAGGAAAGTTTATTGCACTAATTCTCAAACTAAATAGGGAGATCTTCTCCTTCATTTGGGGTACTGAGAACTAGATTCTTCTGCACCACCTTATATGCATTTGCTAACACTCTAGTCAAATATGTAAGCTTTGCACTCACCAAGTCTCTAAGATGACTGTATTGCATAATGATCTTCTATTTTTTTTTCTTGTAGTAGGAAGAACTATCCATGTAAATTATTTATTGTTTCCATTGCCACACCATCTGCATCATTTTCTAGATCATATACACCAGAGGCCTGAGCAATTTGTGACTTTATTGATTTTATTTGGTCTTTTATTCTCCTTGTAGAGTTAGGCCATGTTAAACAAAACTGAAACAATTTTTTTTCTTCTTCTAAGCACTTCTAAACATCTCTCAAGTTGCCTCGCAACTTGCCATGTGCAACACTAATCAAATACTTTGATCAATAGCCTATCATTGACCTTCTTTGCCATTCTTTTTCTAATTTCTCTTCTAGACTGGTAGAATAATCCTTAAAAGAATCTAACAACAGCTTCAACTTCTGCATATTGTAAAAAGGAATCATCAATAGTTTCACTAGGAATACCTTCTTGTAGCACCTTAACAGCTTCCTCAATCAAATTTTCACTCTTTTGGTGTGTTTGCAATATTTCCTTCCTTATGAAGGCATGAAATGCATCACCAAGCTATATTTTGTGCATGGGAGAAATCTTGCTCATATCAACTTGTCCTTGCTACATGGGTATCTGTAGTAGTTGTGCAAACACCATCGGTTCAAACTGCAATTGCATATCTAACAAATCCTTTAAAGAGTCTCTAGAGGCTCCAGAGGATTCACCAATAGTTTTTACACTTTCTTATTTATTTTTCTCCTTCTCTCCATTGTCGAAGCATTCTTCTACATTATTTTCTTCTTTAGTAGGATTCTCATCATTCAAAGGAGGCAAAATTTCATCCTTTTGTTCCTCAAACTTCTCTAAGATTTCTTCTTCTTTCTGCTCTGTATCTTTCTCCATATCTAGAGGGGGGAAATTTTTTTTTTCTTGTACTCCATTCTTCTTCGAGATATTCTGCATATCATAATTCTTTTCTTCTACAACAACATTCTCCATCACTAGAGGGGTATCATCTATAACCAAGTTTTTTTGTACATTATCATCTTCGGGAACATGCTCATGTTGTGAATTATCAGGCTCATTTCTTTCCAGGATAGATGGATCATTTTGCATTTTTTCTTTACTATCTAGAGTGATTCCTAACCCTTTTTCAAGTTCTTCAACCTTTTATAGAGTCTCCTTCTTCATTATTTGAATTTCTTCCTTGTCTCTACTCATTAGAGTGTTCACTCTTTGTTTTATTCTAATTTTTTTGTTGTATAGTTTAGAAAATTTGTGCATGTCTTCTTGTGTTAGAGAAGAACCAATCTTCTCCCAGGAAAATTCCTTTATCTTCACATCTTCTTCAATAGCTTCCTATCTTCTTGCAGTTAAAAGATTGTTCAAATCATCATGCAATTGTTCCTCAATCTTATCCAAGCCAGTGTCAAAATTTACCATATACTTAATGATGACTTATTTAATGGTTACTCTTATCTTCATCAATAGACTCCAAATACATTTTGGTTGTCTCTTCCAAGAGACCAAATCCTGAAATACTATTAAACAAAGTATCAAAATTCAAGGGACTATGTTCCCTTACAAAAGGGGTCTTTTCATTCTTCTTCCCCTTGCCTTAAGCGGATTTTATTCTTCTTTTGTACTCTTTTCACTTCTCTAAAACATAAAACCTTTCTTTTCTTTCTACACCTCCTCTTTACTCCCAGTATGAACAATATCAACATTTTTTCTCTTAGCACTAGCCTCTTCTACGTAGGCTTGAGACTTCTTCTTGTTCTATATCAATTGTGGTCCTTCCTCTTCTATATCTTCCTCATCCTTGTAGATGATATATTTTTCTTTGGTGGCCTTATCTTTTATTCTCCTCTTAGGAGGAATTTGTTGCAAAGATGGGCCAAACGGTTCTTTCTTCTTTGAACTTGTTGCAACTTTTGTTCTAGAGGATTTAGGAACAATTAGAGAGAGGGGGTAGAGGTCCTAGCTAACCTTCATGTACTTGAAGTTCCTTGTAGAGAAACAATAGCATCTTTTCATTTCTCCATAAAACCCTTAGGAGTGTTCACCATCTTCTCCAACTGAGTTTTCAAAATTTCAACATTCTTCTCAATATCCTTCTTATTCTCTAGATTCACCTTACTGGATTTCTCTCTAAATGTACCAAATCTATCCACAAATGGATCTCTTGGATTTTTCAACAAAACTTCAGCAAAACTGGTAAGCTTTGCTTCAGTTACCTCATACCTAAGCACTAGAACCCAGATAGTTATGGGTTTAATTGCTTCCATAATACAATGATCTCTACTAACCATGAAGGTTATATCATTCTTATACTTGTCAACTAATTTTTTTGGAATTTTGTACCTTTCTTGCATTTTTTTCCTTGAAAGGTCTTGACGAAACCCCACAATATGGTAGTTTGGGTTTCTAGATTCCCTAACCTTCTCAAATGGTCTCTTATCTAAATAGTAACATTAATGTTAACCGACCACATAATATTCTTTGTAGCAAGAAATTCTCTAAGAAAGTAAAAGAATAAACATACAATTAGGGTACCAAACCAAAAGGGGTACCTTGATTCCTTAGTCTTTTGAAGGTTCTCCATCAATTTTTGTCTCAAGAGTTCACACAAATCAATATCTAGACCTTCTTTCACCATCTGGTGAGTAGTGTGAATAGCGATATCCAACACAAAGTTCTCTCTATTTATATAAAATATCTTATATCTGATCACCATCAATGCATACTTTATCATCGGATCATCAATATTCTTCATCATTATGGCATGTTTGTCAAATTTTTCACTGGTGAGCTTCATTACCATTTCATTCTTCATGACCTTCATTTTTAGAACGGATCTGTTTGAGCATAACCCTACAACAAACCTAATAGCTTCCTTGTTTCTCATGTGTGACATGTCTAACCACATGAATTTATCATGAATTAACTAAGCATGTACTTGACCCACTCATCCTCATAGAAAATTTTGGAAAGTTGTTTCATACATCCAAATTCTTTTCTATCAAACTTTCCAATTTAGGTTTAAGCTCAAAATCATCTCATGTTAGCTCATTAACCCAATATTTTTCAATCTTTGTATGATCATATTCTTCCATTTTTGTGTGAATATAGATTTTCACATCCTCTGTGTGCATCACACTTTATGGAACCCTTGGAAAAGCATCCTCAAGGTCCGTTTCCATTCATTTATAAAGATGTTTCTTAAACTTAGGTCTTGGCCACTCCAAGACATCAATTACTTATGGAGTAAACATCTCGAATCACTTATGAAAATAGGGTTAAGAAAGAAATAATAATTACCTTGTAATTTCTTCATCGGTAAGGTTTCGAACAACTCAAAATTGCTTCAAATTGCCTTTTCTCTACTCTTCACTTCAATTTTTGAATTACAAATGAATTAATAATATGTGAAATCACATATAAACACTTTTTTGATGACCTAAAAATGCATTGATTGTAGTTGATAAAGTTAGGTCAGAAAGTTAGCAAACACTCACTATGTCATCACAAGCACCTTCAATCACTCCACAAATCTCTGTGACAGGAAATTTCATACTAAAAACACTATCAATAGGTCAACCATATCAATCTACACATGTACCTATATGTCGAAGGAATCAACACCACATTTTTGGTGAGGGTTGGAAGATTTTCTGTGAAAAATCCTCCTAACCCAAAGCTCTTCATTTAGTTTCTGGAGGAAACATCTCCACCAGGGGTTGACACAAAATCACTTTTACTTCATTCTCTTCTTTTTCATTTCCATATCTTATTCATTTCCTTCTTCATCTTAATTGGATTAATCTTCTTCTCTACCAGATTAATATTCTTTTGTGAAACAGAGAGTTTCACATTCTTGCTTCTACAAAACTTAGCTATATGTTTTGGTTTGTTGCATTTATGACATATGACACCTTTCTGCTTACTTCTTTCCATTTTGGATGTACATTCAAAAACCTTGTTCCCAAATCCATTGCATGTATAAGAGTAACCATTGAATGATTGAAACACCATACCATTATTGTAACCACTCATCATCTAACTTCCACATTCACTAGCTTTATGACCAAATCTATTGCATGTAAAACACTGATTGGGAAAGGATTGGAAATTTTGATTCATTATGATTCTACATTCTACAATTCTATGTCTGAATTTATTGCAATAATAATAGTAACCATTAAAATATTCACCTTTGTGCAATAGGTTATTTGATAGGAGGTCTTTTGAATTCTTTCTTCTAGTTTCAGACTTGTTTGACATTTCTCTTCTTATCATTCTTCTTTTCAACAATGTTTGGAGTCTAATTCTCTTTTGAACTTTCTCATTTTTTAAACCCTAAAAACCTTCTTTATCTTTTGAATCCTTCTAATTTTCAATCATCTCATCAGGAAAGGTAGAGATCTTCTTGATTCTTTTCTTTCTCTAGATCTAATATCAAGATCACAATCTCTTGTTCAAGCTTTGGAAATTATTCAGATTTATCTTTCAATTTGGTATTTAGGTATTCTTCAATTCTTTTACCTTCTTCAACTTGCAGTTTTAGACTAGTGATAGTCTCATTTGATTGCTTGAGCTGCTCATTTGTTTCCTTGACTCTTTTTCTAGCTTTCTTTATTTTCTCTCTCAACTTCTTGATACACTCATCTGCATCATTAAGATCCTTTTTCATATCTCTATTCTTATCTTCTACTTTATCCAAATCATCAAGGGTTGATTTGAGCTCTCCTTCCATGTCAACTACACAATCTTCTTTAGTAAACCCTCCAAGGATAATTTATTTCAGAAGGGTTGTATACTTCCTTGTAGCCATGTGTTCAACCTCCAAGATCTACCACAATGATCAAGGAAATCAAAGGAACCAAACTGTAATACCAATTGTTGAACACTTGGAATATTGAGAGGGAGAGTGAATCAATATTCCCTAAAACTCATTAACTTTGTCAATTCATCCATTCAAATCATCATAATTAACTTGCACTAAATGAAAGGAACATATAAAGTATGTATCACATCAAGGAACAAAATAACACCAAATTTACGTGGAAAACCTTTGTAAGGGAAAAACCATGGTGAGGATTATCTCATAATATATTATAATTAGATACAATTTTTGATACATAAAGGTGGACTCACTATCTAAGGACTCACTATCCAGAAAATAGAGAATGGCTCACTACTAATTTCTCATTGCCAAAGGGCTCACCGCCTAGAATAGAAAGAGATAGAAGAAATGGTGGCTCACTTCCAATGATGAACTGCTAACAATGCATCTAACATATGCGGAAGATATAGTTCCTCTGAAGCTCATAAAACTAACTTAACACACTTCATACTTAACCACAATTATAATTCACACTTCTCTCTGCACCAGATCTTGCACACACACTCTACAAACTCTGTCCACACATTCGCACAATAAATCAACCTTTTATATATATTGCAACTATCCAAACATCAATTAGGTCAGCCTAATTAGATGTGTTGTGGACCACATAACCTGTTAGCTCCAAACACTAACACACATGCCTTGCAAAATAAACCAAAACATGTACACCTCCAAAATAGTTTAGCATGACCCATAATCACTCCTAAAAATCTGCTCCTTACTATGTGAGGGGGAAAATCATAGATGCTAAAAAAGAGAAATGAAATTGAAATCAAAATCTAATCTAAGATCAAGAACACTAATCTAAGATCTATTCCTACACTTATGAAATGAACAATTTAAACTACTGAATTCAAGAACATGAAAATGAAATACATAAACCTATGAATTCAACAATGAAACTGTTACCCATCTCGTATCAGAGTGTGCTCGCTTGATGTTGGATTGGTCATATCATTGCGAAGCCTCCATAGTTCGTGTGTAAAAGCTTGATGAATGATTAGTTGTGTATTGGTTGATCGAAGAAATGTGTTGAAGCTCTATCAATGGTGGTTGTGAATGTCGGAAGTACTTCGTTGTGAAAAAATTGTTGACTCTTCGATCCTTTTTTGTGAGGAAATAGGTTTGTTATATAGAAAAATAGATTTGAAATGGATGATCATGATTAAACAATGTTGCATCTAGATCGACCGTCAAAAGGTGTTGAGAGTATTTAGACATGAATATATTGTGCAAAGTAGATTGCACAATTTGTGTGATTGAGGAATAGATTGGTTAGTCAGGATTTAGATTGATCAGTTAGGATTTAGATTGATCAATCGGGAATTAGATGGCTTAGTTAGGAAATTAGATTGATCAATCAAGAATAGATTGGGAAATCAAGGGATCATAATTTACTCAATCGGAAAGTGCGTGAGGATAATTGATTAATTGATTTAATTAAATAATTCCTTTTTGGAGTTGAACGTGCAAATCAAGTTTGACTTTTGCAAACAAAGTTGCATTAGTTTGATTTGATTTTTGATGATTTTTTTGAATAGTTTGATTTAAATTATTAAAATTTGGAGGGAAAGCGATTTAATTAAATTATTATGATTTAATAATTTAATCTACTTAGGGGAATAAATTGATTTAGTGACGTAATTAAATAATTGATATTATTTAACTAATTAGGACAAAATAAAGTTAGATTAGGACTTTATTAAATAAATGTAATTTATTTAATTGGTCAAAATGATGAAAACGTGAATTAATTAAATAATGTCATTTTATTCAATTAATAGTAGAAATAGGGTTTTAGGACTTTATTAAATAAATGGAATTTATTTAATTAGTCAAAAAATGATGGAAAAGTGAACTAATTAAATAATGTCGTATTATTCGATTAATAGGGAAAATTAGGGTTTTGATGTGAAATGACGTGAATGTAGTGATGTTTGATGATAATGATGTTGATGATGTGAAAATATTGTTTAGGGTGTGTGATAGGTGTTAGGCCAATTTTACATGTTTACTTTTTACCCCTCTTTGATACAAAGTACATGTTTCTTTGTTTCAAAGATTCGATGTTAAGATCAAGTTTTTGAAAAAAATTATGCCCCACTGTGCCCTAGAATTTAGTGGAATGATGGTAGGACTCTGTGCTGCCCCCTCAAGAGGTTTTTCCAAAAATGTTGAGTTTGAGGTTAGGCTGACGATACTGTTCTATTTTAGTTTAGATGTGTTTAAGACAAAGAATTAGGTCTATAGGTCCCTCATTGCTTTTTCTAATGCTTCTAGGAGGTCTTAATTTGATCATAGGAAGGTTCCCTAAGTAAAAATCAGGGTTTCCTAGGTGAAATTAGAGTTTTTGAGGGTTAATATAGGTAATTAGGGTTCTAATTGCCTCATTTGTGTTTTGATCCTATAGCGAGTTCTTATCTCTAAATTCTCCATTATGTTAGTTATCAAGGAGCAATGTCAAGGATTCAGGGAGCCCTACATCTTTCAGACCTAGTTTGAGAGTTTGGATGGCCCACAGGTGTCAATGGCCCAGTATGTACCCTCTCGCTTCTCATTTTCGTTTGCTCATGTTCTCATAATTCATGTACAAAGTTCTCTTAGTCAATAGAAAGGTTTTAGGATTTTCTATGCATTTGCATCATTTTCTTCGCTTTTGACAGTTTAGGAATGTTGCTCTTGACAAATATGTTGGAGTACAGTTAACACTGAGAGGGGGGGGTGAATCAGTGTTAACAAACAAATTAACTCTTTTATTTCTTTTTTTTAATAATCTTCAGATCATGAATGAACTTATGTAATAAGAAACAAATGAACAGATAATGAACAAACACATATAAGAGATTGACACAAATATTATCTTGAGTGGAAACCCTCCTAGGAAATAAAACCACTCGAACTTGCCTCACTGGCTTAATATCAAAACTCACTATTTACAATGCCTCATTGGCTGATTGATATGTCTCACTGACAGAAAGTGCTATCTCATTGATAGTCTTATAATTCTATCTCATTGATAGTCTTTTAAAATGTACAAATATGAAATAATTGTAAACACAGAGTTGGTCTCTGTTTCAATAATTACATAATCTGTTTTGCAATGACCTCAGAATGAGAGTCACAAAGTTCAAGTCTCAAAACAATATATATTGTCTTTTTGAAAGATATATTATGTTCTTTCTAAAACCCTCTCATCATCATACAAATGAGCACAACAACGCATTTTATATGTTCTCTATTTTTTTAAAAAAAATTAGGTAAACAAAAATCCTTTTGAAAACTTGTATCAATACTTCCATATGAAACCAAATCTGCAACTTTCTTTTTCCAGATATGTCAACCATAATCAAACAAAAACCATCTTGCCAAGCAAGCATTTAGAGTAAACAATACATAACTGCCACATAATATGCTAAATCGACACAATAAACCCATCAACAATAAAACCACAGCCAAACCCTCAAATAACGACATAATTTTTCTTAACAAAAGAAACATTTAACATTTAAAACAAACCCTCATTCTCAACAATAGATTCTTCCTTAACAAAAAACCTGAACAGGGTTTTTAACAAAGTATTTACACATCAAGATTAAGAGAAGAACAAACTCTTGTTTACAACATTCCTATGAAAACTACCATGAAGCTCGTGAGATTAAAATAAACTCCAAAAACTAAACATTACGATTGTGAACAGATTTCACAAAACCAAACAACTTACAACATTAACAGCCATAACCTCAAGGATAACAAAGTGCCAAGATCAACAACAAACACGATTACTCAAAGCACAATCTAAGGCCCATTGATTTTAAATAACACCAAGTAAAGAAAAAAGATTGAAAACAAACAAAATGGAAAAAATACACCGGGGTGGAACACAAAACACCTTCATTGCCCTGCTCTTACTACATAAAACACCCTAATCGATACAAAAATAAATAAAACACTGATGATGCCCATCCAAGTCTTCAAAGAATTTTTCAAATCCGGCATAATGATGTTTCACATCTGGGCATTATGATGGGAAAGAATTCCCATTCAATCAAACAAATAATTACCACTGACAACCCAAAGATTATTTTAATCTTAACTTTATAAAACTTTATTATTACCTTGTTTCATCATTTTCCTTTGAGTAAAGTCAATTTTCCACCCCCTTTTTTTTGTTTTTCAAAGATTTCCTCACAATGATGTCAAATTCTATTTGGAGAGCAATATGTTGCCTTGTAAAATAAATAGAGTGTGTCAGTGTGCCTTTTGAATAAACCAATATTATCATGAAGTCTTTACAAAACACTTGTCAGGATATTAATGTGCAGATATATTTTATAAATCCAAACTGAAAACTGGTCATATGCCAAACCAAATTGTGTACCATACTAAACTCTGAAATATGCCATATGTAGATGACGATGTCAAGATAGATCAACATGGATATATAAACTCATGCAAAACTGAAATATCACCATGTGCACAACCTGATACCTCAACCTTGGTGTTATGGAATTAATGCCAAATAATATTGAGGGACAACAAAATATCTGTACAATTGCTCTAGATCATTGCATTTAACTTAAACGCTCACCTTTGAAATTAACATTTGCTCTATTTCTTCGCTTTTTTTTGCACCCGTGTTAAACCTGTGCACTTTCTTTTAACTAGTGCTTTTGATTTCTTCGCCCTGACTCAAACTAGCGCACTTGCCTCAAATCAGCGATTTTTCTAGTGTTTGCTCACTTTTGCTAAATGTTGCTTGATTTTGCTTGTTTGGAACCTTAAGTGTCATTTTTCACCATTTTTCTGTCATTTTGCACATTCAAAGTGAAACCCTACTATCGTGGGTTAAAATTATTGTAGGTGGTCCTTAAACCACTGTAGTCAAGGGAGAGACGACCTCGAGATCTATTCAATTTGATTACTGATTTTGATGTTTTGGAGAGAGACTTTCTAGATGTGGTGAAGCTTCGTCATATCTATTACATGCCTCCCATTCAGATTCATATAGCGATGATGACCGCACTTGTGGAGTGGTGGCATTTAGAGATGTCTTCATTTCATTTACCTACAAGAGAGCCCACCATTACTCTTGAGGATGTGTGGAGGATTCTACGCATTCCTATCCATGGTGAGCTTGTGACATACCATCTTCGATGAGGTACTTGTGCCATGCAACATGTGTTGGGTGTTAGACACTTGGAGGTTCGACAGTCCAAGATTGATTTGTCTGAGTTCATTGGCAGTGTAGACCCTATTTCTCTTATCCTTTGTGGTTTGATTTTAGGACTAGTTGTTCCTGATAGGAGAGGTTGGAAGTTCCCTATTGGATGGGGTGTTTGCATTGAGGATATGTTCGAGCATGGAACCAGATATGCATGGGGTCCGTCTCTTCTCACCCACCTCTATAGAGATATGCATGAGGTTGTATATTAGGGCCAAAAATCTATTTTCGTAGGTGTCTCACTTTTTCACATATGGCCTTGGGAGCACATTGTAGTTGCTCGACCTGACGAGATACAAGATCATACTATCAAATATCCATACTCATATTGTTATGGAGATTTCTTACACTACACCTTGCCTAGGGATCTTCTGTACTGGCATCATGTGTTCGATGACATGCTAGGTTTTGTTTAGAGACCTTATATTGACTATAAGGCATGGCCAAAGGATCTAGAGCATCTTTTTTACTGTCGACAGACCAGATGGTTGATTAGTCGTTCCCACTCTCTACTAGAGCGTTAATTATCAGACAAAGTATGTCATCAATTTGGAGAGAGACAAGGATGGTTTCCTGATACTTATGAGGCTCGTTTTGGTCGAATCACCTGAGAGATCTGAGTATGGGGTCACTAGGCAGATAGAGATGTTGATGTTGCTACATTCAGAGCACTTGCCCCAATGGGATGGGGTTAGTTGGTTGGTTCAGCGGATCCTAGTACCACACTTGATTTTCATCAGTGGTGGGCATGACATGTGCCTTTTAGATTTACATACCTGAGGGTGATCCTATGTTAGGCAAAGTAAGAATTGCAGGTCATTGCGGGGAGCGACAATGCATTAAGGTTCTTGCAGAGCAGCTGGGTAGGGCTCCACAGGTTGGAGCACAGGGTGGTTAGGATCATCTGATGCCTCAGGTGCAGGGTCATGGATAGGTTCTGGTTCCCCCTCCACCACCTAGGGATGGATGTATTCAATTAGCTCAGATGAATACTGCTAGAGACACAGAGATAGTGCGGTGAGCCGCGGAGGCTCAGGTTGCTACTCTGACCATAGAGGGAAAATTTGAGGGCTGAGCAAGATAGTGAGAGTGGGTGATGGCAGGCTACAAAGGCTTAGGTATAGTTTCTTATGATAGAGAGAGATAATCTTAGGGCTGAGCATGATGCCCTTCATGCAAAGTGGGATTAGTTGTTGTATAGGTCTACATATTATCAGACTCTCTATGATGCCTTTGTTCCTAGAGTGTAGAGATGACCGAGGTTTAGGGAGCCTAGTGTTGCAGGAGGTGGTGGTGGTGAGTTAGCTGGTCATTTTTTTAGATAGCCAGATCTTGATGGTGATCCAAAGCTTGATCCATAGAGTGTTCACCTTTCCTCTCAGGTAGTGTTACACATATACTTTATCTTTATTACATCGTTGTTCAAAGACATATTGCAGACATGATTTTGTATATATATCCATTTGTCCCATTTGAGGCCTCGTATATATGTATTATTTTGTATTATCCTATCAC
The DNA here is from genome assembly GCA_007258455.2 of Sequoia sempervirens. Taxonomy (NCBI): domain Eukaryota; kingdom Viridiplantae; phylum Streptophyta; class Pinopsida; order Cupressales; family Cupressaceae; genus Sequoia; species Sequoia sempervirens. The sequence continues at coordinate 567,415,233 of VDFB02000015.1, read as the reverse complement.
ACTTGTTTCATGATGATGGTGTACTATGACATTCTCCCTTTTTTGATGACAATATATATGAGATATACCTTCTTCGATTTGGCCCATTATGTATTTATGTGATGATCATGGATGACTATGTATGATGATTCACATTTATATATGTTTTTGTACTTTTCTGATGTATGCATATGACGTGGATGGATGGATCATATATTGTTTGATATGATGTTTTATTATGGATTATCAATATATCATTTTGATATATGATGTTTATATGATGTATGGATGATATGATGGATGTATGCCTTTATACATGATACATGACATTTCTATTGCTTTTATTATCATTATGATATGTATTGACGATATTGTGGATGCAGGATGGATATGGTACTAATGATATTTCTATGCATGATGGATAGTAGTTAGAAGAAATTATTTTATGATGGATAGAAATTTGATGTTGTTAGTAGTTGATGAGTTGCTTTCACTTTGCTTGGAGGCTTCACAGTTTTGAACAATCTTGTTTGATGTAGCAAACATATACGATGCATCAGGGTATCAATGACCAAGGTGACTTTGTATCCATTGCATGGAATTTGACTCTACAAACAAAGAGTATTCTTGTTCATACTAGACATACAAAAACTTTGTTTAAAGTATATATTCAGGCTGTGTTAAAAAAAAAATTGGGCTAGTCACCCTAAGAGGTATAGAACACCTAACATGCAACTGCTTCATGAATTATTTCAACACAAATTTCATACACTCAATAAAACAAGTATTCACCATGGTAATATTACAAAAATATCTTACAAACAACAAATTGAAATGATGCTCAATTGCTCCCATTCCTTCTTCTCTAAATCCTCATGGACGTCCTCGGGAGATCCTAGGAATGATTCAATAAAATAAATCATAAAAAGATAAGACTACCAAAAGATAAAAATAAAGTTGCAGTATCACTTGCCATATTTGTTTGAGGTGGGGCTATTATCCGATGTTGATCATGTCTATTGTAGGAATAGATCCGTTCAGGCATATCTTAGGATGTTGTTTGGTGACTTGTCAAAAAGATAGGTAGCTGATACTCTGGCATTGTTTCTGTCTGTTTATAGTTAGAGCTTTGCAATTGTTTGCTTGAATTTTTCATCTTTTGATGTTTTCTTTGTTAGTTAGTTTGTTTTATCAAAGGTTGAGTGTGACGATTTGTTTATTATGGGTGGAAAGTTTATTACAGATTGTGATGATGGAGTGGGTCATTTTTTATTTTTTGAGTTTTATGATGTTTTTGTTGTTTTCAGAGGACTAACCTAGGGCCTCAGGGGCTCATCAAAGATAAACATTCCCTAAATTGTACACGTAGATTCTCATAGTTTGCTTGTTTTTTGAATGTTTTTGACCTTTTTTATTTTGTGAATGTTTTTGGATTTCGATTTTTTGACTATTTTTGGATTTTGTATTTTTTGACTAAGTTGAAATAAAGCATGATAGAAACCTAAGGGGATTGACCTAGGTTCTCGAGGGCTAATAAGCCTTACCTACATTATACATGAAGAGACCATGTAGTTCGACTGGTTGAATCAAAGCATAACTATTTTTGGGATAAAAAATATTGATAACTTGGATTGATATTCCACTTTTGTGTCTAGAGGATATGTTGTGGAAAATCTACTTGAACTAGTTGTGGGGTTCAAGAAAATGTTGTTATCTTAGACTATTTAAGTGAAGGAATAATCCAACGATGTTGTTTTGTTTTTTATGTTTTTCAAATATTTTTGATTTTTTCTTGTTTTTCTGTATGTTTTTGTTTTTTTTTGTTTTTGACCATGATAGGATGCACAAAGATCTAATCCACGACAAGCTTTAGGAAGTTTCCCCCAGTTTGAGACAAGACTATTTTCCTAAACCAATACCAAGCCATGGTTGGACATATGCTTTATTATGGGACAAATGGGTGGATGTTGTGGATAGTACCGATAGATAATGATGCAATTCTTATTAAAACATAGCACCTGTTTGCCAATTTTTTACTATGGTACCTATTCTATGAGTGCCACAAAGTGGTTTTCACTCAAGGAACATTTTACTTCTCTTAACTGTTTTTCTTGCTTTTTTTGTCTTTTTTTTATCCTTTTTCCATTTTTTTGGATTTTTACACTTTTGCTTGGGGTATTCTGACACGCTTAATGTGTATAACTTCTTGAGGTGGTTGTTGTTCAACAGTTCAGATAAAGGTTCTCCTTTAGGAGTAGCCAACTGATAGGCCCCAGAGTCGTAGCTCGTTGAATTGATGAATGGGCCTAACTAGTTGGGTTCAAATTTTCCTTTGCCATCTTGATTTAGTTGAACCTTATGATTTTGCTTGATGACCAAGTTAAAAATTTGAAAATTTCTATCTTTTATTTTCTTTTCATAGCTTCATTTGAGATGATTCTAATAAACTTGCAAATGGTTTAACACACTCAAACACCTTTCATCTAGGAGCTCTAATTCATTTAGCCTAGATACCCTATATTCTTTGTTGTTGGTCATGCCTTTTAATGAGATTCATATATAATGAAGGGATTTCAACCTTGATAGGTAAGACAACCTTTGATTCGTAGACCAAGGAAAATGGTGTAGCACCTATAGGTGTTCAGATGTTGGTTCAATAATCCCATAGGGCTAGGTTTAGCTGCAAATTCCAATCACAACCGACATCATTGATAGTATTTTTTAGGATTGTTTTGTTAGATGCCTCATCCTGACCATTTCCTTGGGGATAGTAGGGCATGGAAAATCTATGTTGGATAGAAAATTGGGAACAAAGTGCTTGGATGTCTTGATTTTTGAATGGGGTTCCATTGTCTGTTATTATAATTTGGGGAATTCCATACCTACATATTAGATAATTCAAAATGAATTTTGATATCTGCTTTCCAGTGATATGGGTTAATGGAATTTCCTCTATCCATTTAGTGAAATACTCTATTGTTGTAATAATGAACTTGTTCCCATTAGATGAGGCAGGTGAAATCTTACCTACTAGGTCTAATCCCCATTGTGACAAAGGCCATGGTGTTGTGATGGGTCTCAACTCCTATGCTGGTGCATAAACCAGATCACTATGTTGTTGGAATTGACAACACTTTCTAGAATATTGCATGCATTCATGTTCCATGGAGGGCCAATAATACCCTATTCTAAGTATTTTTTGGAGTAGGTTAGGTCCGCTAGAATGGGACCCACAAAAACCTCTGTGTGCCTCTTGTAAGGCTATTTGTGCTTCTTCTATATTAAGACACCAAAGTAACATACCATCTAGACTATGACGGTATAGGTTATCTCCTAGAATTGTAAAGTGGGAAGTTCTACAGGTGAAGGTTTTATTTTGAGTGGGTGTTAGGTCAGGTGGTATGATACCGTGTTGGATGTAGTCAAAGGTGTCTTGGTACCATGGGGAGTTAGAACCAACAACAACACATACCAGTTCTGATTCTAGGATGTCTAATGCAGGTACGAGCAACTATTCAATGAGGAAATCATACTTAGGGACATTATGTGGAATATCAAGCACTGATCCTATTGTTGCCATTACATCGATAGCTCTGTTGTTGATTTGTGAAATTTTCTCAAAGGTTTTGTGAAAAAGTATTCCTTGAAACTTTCCATCATCCTTTTATATGGCATCAACTTGTCATCTTTTGTCTAGTAATCATCGTTCACCTATTTGATCACGAGTTGAGAATCTCCAAAGACTTGTAGCTCTTTTATTCTCCATTCTATAGCCATTTTGAGCCCTGTGATCAAGGCTTCATATTCTGAGATATTGTTCATGCATGGAAAAGTGATCCTAAATTCCTTGGGTATACTATCTTCTTGTGGTGTGAGAAATATAACACCTACTCTAGAGCCATGCTGAGTGTGGGACCCATCAAAGTATAGAATCCAATGGCCTATCTATTTTGTCATCAAGATACTCTCATCTGGAAAGTCCACTGTGAGAAGTTTATGATCATCTATGGGTGCTTCAGCTAGCTGGTCTACTACGATTTTTCCCTTGATTTATCTTATATCCACATATTCTATATCAAATTCACTCAAGATCATCACCCATTTGGCTATTTGGCCTATTAGGGCTACCTTTTCTAGTAAGTACTTGAGTGGGTCTACTTTTGAAACTAGCTTTACCTTCCCGTTTAAGATGTAGTGTCTCAGATTTTGTGTCCCAAATATGACTAAGAGACACTCTTTCAATGGGTGAGTAGTTCAGTTCATAGCCCACCAATATTCTACTGATGTAGTAGACCACCCTTTCTTTGTTGTTATCATCTAGTTGGGGTAGGAGAGCTCCTAGCACTGCTTGTAATTTAGACATGTAGAGCACCATTTCCTTGTCTGGGATAGGTGGCATGAGTACATGAGGAGTAAGTAGGTTTTCCTTGACTTGTTAGAATGCTTGGTCACATCTCCCGTCCCACTTGAAGGTAATATCCTTGTGTAGAAGGTGAGTGAAAGGGTGACATTTTTCTGCTAATTGTGCGATAAATCACTTGATGGACTATAGCTTTCCATGTATACTTCTCTCTTTTTAGTGTTTTTGGTGGAGGCATATCTAGTATAGCTTTTACTTTTGAAGGATCCACTTCAATCCCCCTTCTTGACACTATGTATCCTAAAAAAATTCTAGATGTTACTCCAAACACACACTTCTTAGGGTTGAGTCTTAGATTGTATTGTTGAAGCTGATCAAACACCCTTGCAAGATTTGACAAGTGATCCTCCCTTTTGATAGACTTTTCTAGAATATCATCCACATAATCTTCCATGATGGTATGTAGCATATCATGGAATATGGTTTTCATTTCTCTTTGATATGTTTCTCCTACGTTCTTTAGGCCAAAGGGAATTACATCTAGCAAAAGGTCCCCCAAGCACAAGTAAAGGTTGTTTTGTGTTGATCATCTAGAGAGATCTTTATCTGGTTATATCTAGAGAAACCATCCATTAAGGATAGCATCTCATGCCCTGCTATGAGATCCACGATAATGTTGATACTTGGAAATGAAAATTCTTGTTGGAATGTGTTGAGATGATGTTGATTGCTTATTGTCATTAATGGTTATCATTGATGTCAACATATATTGGTTGTTTGACCAAAGTTCTTTTTTGGTGCCTTGGTGATCTGGATTGGCCTGGTTTCAGATGTCGTGTTGTAAAGATCTATTTTGGGTTGTATCTATTTTGGTCCCATTCCTCTCGTAACACAATAAGATACATTCTTTTGGGTTTGGACCGGTCTGGTAGTTGGTTAACGTGCTCCAACACATGGTTTGCATTGTAACATGTATATCTTATTCTTTGGTTCTAGATATCATGTTGCATATTTATTTGAGTGAGGAGGCTATGTTTGGTCCATGTTTCATTCCTCTCCATCACAATAATGTTTTAGTAGTGACCTATTTCAAATTGTGCTTGGAAAAATTAGGAATTATGAAATTGTGTTTGGCCGACTTGAGAGATTATGAAGGCTTGAAATGGTATAATTATAATATTTTTTTGTTCAATGCAAGTAAGTGTGATGAACGTGAATTTGAATATCCAAACATTGGGAAGTGTGTGAAAGTGTATGACTGGAGGCAACATATAGTGAGATTCTATCCGATGTTCTTGGTGACAGTTCTTTCAGCAGTGGATTCCCTTCATCATTCTTATGTTGGTAGTGTGCCACTTTCTATAGGCAGTGAGCCTTTCTCTTTTGGAAGTGAGCCTTTTTGTTTCTTTGGCTATAATAGCTGGGTAGTGAGCCCAACTAGTAGTGAGCCACCCTACAATGAGCCTTTGTAAAAATCACCTTAACTGGTGTCACCTTAACCAATACTTTATAATTGAGAACTATTATTCTCCATGGTTTTTTGCTTCTTGGGTTTACACATAAATTCTGGTGTTCATTGTGCATGGTGTTGTTTTGTGCTTTCATGTTCATTAATATCTGATTGATTTAAGTTTGATTTGAATTAATTAAAGTGAAGAAAATTGTTTGAAGATAATTTATTCACCCCCCCTCTTAGTTATCTAGACTATTTAACAATTGGTATTAGAGCTTTGGTTCCTCGAAGAATAGCTTAATCACTTGGGGTAGATCCGATGAAGCAAAAATTGATAATCCCTATTTTTGATGGGTCTTACTATAGTTTCTAGAAAGTGCAGATGAGAGGTTCCCTGATCTCTCTTGGTTACAAGACTTGGAAAGTTGTTGAGACAAAATATTTTTCTATTGTAGATGAAATTTTAGCCTATGAAAAGAATGAAAAAGAAAGATATGCAATCTATAGTGCCTTATCTAAGACTAAGCTAACACAAGTTATTTCATTGGGAACCGCTTATGAAGTTTGGGAAAAGTTTAAAGAAATATATGAAGGAAATTATAGACTCAAATTATCAAAGAAGTTGATAGCTAAGCATAGATATGAGAACTTGAGGATGGAAGAAGGTGAGGACATATAAATCTAATTTTAGAGGGTTGACAGTGCAGTAAATGAAGTCAAAAATCAAGGAGGAACTCTGAAAGATGAAGATGTAATGGAGAAGATACTGATGACCCTATCAGAAAGCTATAGTGACAAGATCTTAGCCATTGAGGAAGTATATGATCCAAATAAATTCACTAGAGAGCAGCTATTTGGCACCTTGACCGCATTTGAAATGACAAAATTTGGAAAGGAAAAGGAGAAATCTAAAACTGCCTTCAAAGCCACAAAGTCAGAAGATTATCCAAATAGTGAAAGTTCAAAGGAGTTGGAAGCAAATTTCACAAGGAAACTGAAGAAAGGTACCGAAAAGTACAAAGGTATGTTACCTCTTAAATGCTTTAGATGTGGAAAGATTGGTCATCTAGCAACTACGTGTCTAGAGAAAGGAACAAGGATAACGTTTAAAAAGATCAATAAAAAGGCCTATTATGTCAATGAGAATGTTGGCATTTCAGATGATGAATCAGATCATGAGGATTGCTTGTTTTTGGTGGAAAAGGATGAACCTAGATTTTCTATCTCTAATATTTGTCCTGAAGCTACATTGTTTGTTAAAAGAAACAAAGATGAATTGTTGATTGATAGTGGATGTTAGAATCATATGAACAGTGACAAAAGTAAGTTTGTGAAGCTTGAGAAATATGATGGAGGTCCTGTTAGATTTGGTGATGATAAAACAAAATAGATTGTTGGAATCAGTTTGATTACCTTTGATGGAAAACATAACACTGACAATGTTGACTATGTGAAGGGATTATATCATAATCTTCTTAGTGTTGGACAGATGCACTAAAATGGCTATAATGTGGTGGTTCAGGATGATGGTTGTGAGATTTGGAAGAGATTTGGAATAGTCATTGCAGTAGGAAAAAGAACAAGTGGGAATATGTATCAACTAGAAGGAGCTACAAAAGATGCTTAGTATCTCCTAAGTCCTTGGAAAGTGTTCCCCAAACACTAGGATTAGAAAGAGTATAAATTTGAATGAAATGAACATGTAAATTGGCATTTGTAATTATTCCTAAATAATAGGAACATGTGAGGGCATCCAAGAAGAGTTCCTAAATAATAAGAGCACATGGGTCACCCACATGGAAGGTGGAACTCACCTTGAGTAAAGTTAATTGTTTGGAGTAAAAGATAACACTTCAGTAATGCATGTAAAGATCCTAGAAGTTAGGGATTGATGTTTACATGCATGGAGTTCAGTTCAGCTCAGTTATGGTTCAGTTGCATGTAGTTAGTTTTAGTTGAATGTTAGTTGACTTGGAATGCATGACTAATGACTTGAATTGCTTGAAAAATAACAGGTGATACATTCAGTTAAGTGGGGATGATCAATCATGCATGATATTTACATGAATGGTGGAGAGATATGTTTCAGTTAACATAGATTAACTTGGACCCACCTTGGGCACCCAAGTTGGCAACTTGGAGTTAACACTTTTGTATGATAATATATTTTATAAGGCTAAGTTAAGTGGGCCCATTCTTGGTTGCCAACTTTGAGCATAAGCTTAGAAGATATCTTTAGAATCAACATTGAGTTATGACTTTAGTTTGGGATACCCAAATGGATGGACTTGTTTTGACATTTTTCTTCACAGTAGAACTCTATTTGCAAAGAATAGGCATGGGTTTTGTGAGATAAGCATTGTTCTTTGTAATTGTAATCTCTTTGGAGTTTACAAGGCTCATTATTATCTATATATTGCAACAAGTTGAAGAGATTTTATCAAATTTTATTGCAGATTGTGAAGAAGAATTGTTGAAGGAAAAATAAGTATCTCAAGAAAGGATTGGAATTATTGTAATCTTATTCTAAGATTAAATAATACATTGATTCTTGGTGGAGTTTTTTCCCAAAAGGGTTTCTCCACAGTATTTGTGTAACTTCTTTCTTCTGGTCTTATTCTTCTACAATCTTTTGTCTACTTCTACAAACATTAAAATGAATTAAACAGATAATCATCCATAAAGAATCTATAACAAAGAACACTTATTTAGATCTATAGTATAATAGTTTTTTACAAAGTTTTAAAGCTACATAATTACCTCCATTTTCAACATTTGGTATCAGAGCTAACGACTGGGTAGAGTTTGGGATGCCTTTCTCTTAAAAGTTTGAAGGTTTTTTTGCTATAGTGGGAGCTTTTACTATTGTGTTATTGCTGATTTTGGAAAATAAGTTTGTTACAATGAGTTTTAATTCTCATTTAGATATTGAAAGATTCAATGGATCTAATTATGAGATGTGGAAACTAAAAATGGAGGATCTCCTTGAAGAGAGAGATCGGTGGTTAGTTGTTGGTAATGAGACAAAGTCACCTACAACGATGTCAGATGAGGATTGGGCTAAGCTTGATAAGAAGGAAAGAGGGACCATAAGATTATGTCTTGCTGATGTTTTCTTGAATGTTTCAGAAGAAACTACTACATATAAATTATGGAAGAGAATAGGTGATATTTATCAAACTAAATGGTGCAGGAGCACCTATGAAACACTAGGCATTTAGGAAGTCTAGGATGCAGTTATTTTGTTTTTGATGTTTTCATGAAGGTCATGTTGACCATTGAGTAGAGAAGATAGTTTAGGGATGTGTTTTACCCCTAGGACTGAAGTTGTGAAGAATGGATGGGTTTAGAAACTCATCTTGCTTAGGTTGCTAACATTTGGAAAAAATTAAAAAACAAAGTGGATTTTGTAACTATGGCCATTAGGTCATGAATATGTCTGACCAAGGAAGATAAATGATTGAGGAACCTTATTTAAGGTGTGCCTCGACCTCAGAGCAAGGTTGGAAGTTTTGGTATTATGGAAACATTTTGTGGATTGAAAGGAAAACAACGTTTTGGGTGTTATTTCTGATTTTTGTTCCAAAGAAGAGCTAAAATGGATTGAATCTGTTGCTGTGTTTAATGTAAGATGTAGGGTAGCAATATCCCAAGCATTGTGTGTCATTTATTTTCTTTCTTTAGTCATTTTTATTCGTTGTTTGTAAATAGTTTGTTTGCACCCTGTTGCTGGTCTAAACCAGACAGGTTGAAAAGAATGGAGTGCTAGACCACTTTCCCACAATACAAATTGTATGACCCTTTTGGGAACAGTGTCTAGACTCCATGTGTGTACATATGGTAGGTTCTAGGGTTGGTGTGAGATTGGGAGTTGTCAGCAAATTCTTGCCCTAGGCGAGCCAGGAAGAGCCCAGCTAGGGAAGACAAGGAGTGCAAGGCACTTAACTTGCAGGGGTGATTGTTTCTTGCTGAATATCCTTTTTGAGAAGGTAGGGAAAGGTCTTACCAAGGTTTGGTAAGTAGGAGGAGGTTCCACTAACTCTTTTGGTGAGTGAAAAGGCTTGACAGATTGAAGGCAACCAGAAAATGGCTTAAAACCCTAGTTTATGCCCATTTTCAAGATTTGGCTTTGTACGGCTAATAAAGGCCCAAAACCCCAAAAATATTTGAGAGTTGTGCAATTGAACCAAGGACCTCAGAGAAAGAATGTGGTGTTCTTGGAATATTTTTGAGCAAAGATCAGTTTACTCAGAGATGGAGGCCTAATTGGGGCTCTTGGCTAGTAGCCTTTTTAACCCTAGATGAGGGTTTGTGAAAGTGATGAAAAGGTGAAGTGTTGTGAACCTTCAGGAACCCTAGGAGGATGGTTGGAAACTATTGAAGGCATATCTATGCCCCTACAAGGTATAATGGAGAGTTGAGGTGTTGTTAGTCTTTAGGGCAGATTAAAGGCTAAGGAAGTGTTGAAGCGTTGCCCCAAGGTTGGCTTGGTTGGCAGGGTATGACTTGATGGTTGGGTTGGCAAGGTGAACCAGGGGAGTCTACACAAGCAGTAGGTCCTATAGGTTAAGGTGGTGGAGTGTGACACCATAGGGTCTTCCTAAAAAAGATCCAAAGCATGGAACAATGAGTGTTTTTCATCCAACCCTCCCTATCACTAAAAGTCTTACTAATAAGTTGTATCTAAAATGACAATTGTATTCTTTAAAGATGAAAGATGGTGATTCTATTGTAAATAATTTGAATTTTTTTTAATTTGATTCTAAGTCAGTTAGCATCTATAGATGTAAAGCTATAAGATGAAGATAAATGCATATTGTTACTTTTTTCTTTACTAGAATCTTGGGAAAATATAATTGTTGCTATCAGTGGTAGTGGTGTAGATCCAAAGATGGAAAATATAATTCCTACTCTCCTATCAGAGGAGATGAGGAGGAAGTCTAAAACGGAAATCCAAGATGCCTTGTCTATAAAATGTAGGCCTGAGAAAAAGGTACCTAAGGGAGACAAGGAAGGGAAGGGTAAATCTGAAGGACAGAGTAAGGTAAAGTGTTGGAACTGTGGTAAACCAAGACATGTGAAGAAGGATTGTAAGAACAAGAAAAAGAGTTATGATTCTTCTATAGAGGAATCCTTAGATGAAGGTAATCATTCTTTGATCATTTCATGTAAAAATATTAGTGATGACTCTTTTCTTGATGTTAAAGAGTGATATTCATGAGGAGGATGGTATTCATGATGTCATGTGTAGCTCATATTACGGTTCAGTGGGAGTTGTTGGTAGTGACGTGGATGCATCATCGGTAAGGTTATCTTCGTGTGATTTGGATATGATTTTTTCTTGGTTTAGATTGGTTGCTATTATGTCATGGTTTACTCTTGATATGCATTTATAGTTTGGCATGGTACTTATTCTCTTGAGACTAGGATGTATATATGTTATGGTGCATGTGATCTCCTATTAGGAGATGGTTAGATCATGTTGTCAAGTTTATCTTCCTAATTCATGATTGGAGCTTTGACATTGATCTTGTGTAGTTCTCTTAATTATTGGGTATATTAATCATTTTCTTGATTACTTCATGATAGCGCTATGTTGCATTTGGAGTTTGGCATGGATTGGTTGGTTACAGGTCCTCATGGATACTTGGAGAAATAGGTGATGCTTGAGTTCTCTTATGGTAAGAGATATATGTTGGAATGGTTACTTGTAAGAAAAGCCTTTTCAATAGTAAAGACCGAGAATCCTACACCTTGGTTGGACATGAGTTCAACACACTCAGTAGTTTCACATGCCTCCAAAGAGGTAGTTTAGTTACAAAGAATTGGGAAAGGTATTGGTTTTAATTGCAAGTAAGTTATACTTGAATGTGATAGTCAGAATGCTATTTGTTTAGCAAAAAATACTATGTATCATGCTCATACTAAGCATGTTGATGTTCAGTATCACTTTGTGTGAGAAATGGTTGAGACTGGGAAGGTATTAATTGAGAAAGTTGACACTTTAATTAATGTTGCAGATTATCTTATGAAAAAAGTTCCTATAGATAATTTCTCATGGTTTTAAGTATTAATCATTTGCTTGGAGCTTCATGATTATGCAGGTTGTAGTTGAAGTTGGCATGGATTGATTAAGTTGGTGCAGGAAGGCCATTGGCCTTGAGTCTTGTACTTGTTTTATAATAATGTTTCTTGTTTAAAATCATTGTGATGTATAATGTCAAGTGGGAGAATGTTGGGAAAGGATGCCATTTAATTGCAATCCTAAACATTATTTCATGTATCTCCTAAGTCCTTAGAAAGTGTTCCCCAAACACTAGGATTAGAAAGAGACTAAATTCAAATGAAATGAACATGTAAATTGGCATTTGTAATTATTCCTAAATAATAGGAACATGTGAGGGCATCCAAGAAGAGTTCCTAAATAATAGGAGCACATGGGGCACCCACATGGAAGGTGGAACTCACCTTGAGTAAAGTTAACTATTTGGAGTAAAAGATAACGCTTCAGTAATGCATGTAAATATCCTAGAAGTTAGGGATTGATGTTTAAATGCATGGAGTTCAATTCAATTAAGTTCATATTAGTTCAGTTTAGTTTAGTTTAGTTCAGTTCAGTTCAATATCAGTTTAGTTTAGTTCAGTTTAGTTGTAGTTTAGTTGCATGTAGTTAGTTTTAGTTGAATGCTAGTTGACTTCAGTTGAATTGGAATGCATGACTAATGACTTGAGTTGCATGACAAATAACAAGTGATACATGCATTTAAGTGGGGATGATCAATCATGCATGATATTTGCATGAATGGTGGAGAGATATGTTTTAGTTAATAGAGATTGACTTGGACCCACCTTGGGTGCCCAAGTTGGAAACTTGGAGTTAACACTTTTTCATGATAAGATATTTTATAAGGATGAGTTAAGTGGGCCCATTCTTGGGTGCCAACTTTGAGCATAAGCTTAGAAGATATCTTTAGAATCAACGTGACGTCACAATAGAACTCTACTTGCAAAGAATAGGCGTGGGTTTTGTGAGATAAGTATTGTGCTTTGTAATTGTAACCTCTTTGGAGTTTACAAGGCTCATTATTGTCTATATATTGCAGCAAGTTGAAGAGAGTTTATCAGATTGTGAAGAAGAATTGTTGAGGCCAAAAGAAGCATCTCAAGCAAGGATTGGAATTATTGTAATCTTATTCTACGATTAAATAATACATTGATTCTTGGTGGAGTTTTTCCCGAAAGGGTTTCTCCATGGTATATGTTTTGTAACTTCTTTCTTTTGATCTTATTCTTCTACAATCTTTTGTCTACTTCTACAAACATTAAAATGAATGAAACAAATAATCATCCACAAAGAATATGTAACAAATAAAACTTATTTAGATCTATAGTATAACAGTTTTTTACAAAGTTTTAAAGCTACATAATTACCTCCATTTTCAACATCATTGCAACAGGAAAAAGAACAAGTGGGAATATGTATCAGCTAGAAGGAGCTACAAAAAGATGTTTAGTATCTCAGTGCAATGACAGTTGGCTTTGGCACTGAAGGATGTGTCACACCAACTTTGACAATTTGGTAAGGATAAGTTCATCAAGAGCAGTTAGAGATTTTCCAAGATGGACCAAACCAGACAATATTATCTACAAAGGATGTCAAGAAGGAAAGCAGACCAGAGAAACATTCTGAAGGAAAGAAGAATCATCTACTGGGTTGTTGGACCTTGTACACACTAACCTATGTGGTGCAACCAGAACAAGAAGCTTACAAGGTGAGAAGTATTTCATGATTTTAATAGATGATTATTCCATATTTACTTGGGTTGCATTTTTAGAGAAAAATTAGAGACGTTGGAAAAGTTGAAGATTTTCAAGGCAAGAGTTGAGAATAAAGTTGAAAGAAAAATCAAGTGTTTAAGATTTGATAGAGGAGGAGAATTTACTTCTGATGAATTCAAAAAATACTGTGAAAAGCATGGCATTAAAAGATAGCTATCTACTCCTAGAACACCTCAGTAGAATGGTGTAGTGGAAAGAATGAACCGGATAGTTCAAGAAGTAGCTAGAACAAGGATCGTGGAAGCAAGTTTACCACAGGTCTATTGGAGAGAAGCGATACACACAATAGTAGACACCCTTAACAGAGTACTATTATGGAGGAAGTATGGAAAGACATCATATGAGCTATGGCATGGAAGAGCTCCCATAGTAAAATACTTCAAAAAAATTGGAAGCAAATGCTACATCAAGAAAGATGAGGACAACCTTGGAAATTTTGATAGTAGAGCTGATGAAGGCATATTCTTGGGTTACTCTACAATAAGTAAAGTGTGTTGGTGTTACACCAAGAGACTGAACAAGATGGTTGAAAGTGTGAATGTAAAATTAGATGAAGATGTTCAAAGAATTCTTGACAGGAACATTGAATATGAATTAGATAACTCAAATGACAAAGGAGAGAAGGATAAGAAAGAAGAAGAAGAAGAAGAAGAAGAAGAAGAGACAAAGGAGGCTCCGAAAACTACAACTAAGACTCCAAGGTATGTACAGAAAAACCACTTAGAAAAATAGATTATTGGAGATAAGAATAAGGGAATTATCACAAGAAGCAAAGCAACTCAAGAGAGAGTATTATTGTGTCTACTCTCAGAAACTGAGCCAAAGAAGGTGGAAGAAGCATGCGATGATTAGAATTGGGTGAAGGCAATAAAAAAAGAACTTGATTAGATAGCGAAAAATCAGACTTGGGAACTTGTGCCCAAACCGACAGACAAAAATGTAATTGGAACTAAGTGGGTGTTCTGGAACAAGCTAGATGAAAATGGAAAGGTAATGAGAAACAAGGCAAGATTGGTTTGGAAAGGTTACACTTAGATTGAAGGTATTGATTTGTAAGAAACATATGCCCCTATTTCCCGAATGGAAGCAATCTGGATTTTCTTAGTTTTTGCAGGTTTCAAAGATTTCAAAGTTTATCAAATGGATGTAAAATTTTCATTCTTGAATGGAGAAATGAAGGAAGAGGTCTACATTGAGCAACCAGAGGGATTCAAGTCCAGAAGTGACCCAAATGTTGTTTGAAGGTTAAAGAAAGCTTTATATGGATTGAAGCAGGCACCTAGAGCCTGGTATGGCAAGTTAGACAAGTACCTGATTGGACAAGGATTTTAAAATGGATCTTTTGACAATAATTTATACTACAGAATTCACTCAGATCAGATGTTGATTGTTGTGGTTTATGTTGATGACATAATTTTTGGAGGTAATGATGATATGTGTAGAAAATTTGTAGATGAAATGCAAAAGGAATTCAAAATTTCCATGATAGGTGAGCTAAATTTCTTCCTTGGATTGCAAGTAAATCAAAACAACAAAGGAATTTCATTTCTCAGTCCAAGTATACAAAAGAACTATTGTAGAAGTATGGATTGGAGAGTTCTAAACCGGTTTGTACACCTATTATTATCGGATGTAAGTTGAAAAAGAAGATGAATCACCTAAAGCAGATGCAAGCATGTATAGATCAATGATTGGAGGATTGTTATATTTGATTTCCACTAGAAAAAACATTATGTATGCAGTATGTTTAGCAGCTATATTTCAACAAGAACCAAAGGAATCACATGTTGCGGTAAAAAGGATCTTCAGATATTTTAAGGGTACAAAAGATTTTGGGTTGTGGTATCCAGAGGACTCATATTTCACTTTGACAGTGTATACTAATGTTGATTGGGCTACATGTGTTGATAACAGGTGGACTACAAGTGGTGGAACTTATTTCCTTGGCTTTCGGTTGGTTGCTTGGTCAAGTAAGAAACAATATTTTGTATCTTTATCTACTGTTGAAGCTGAATACATTGCAACATCCTCATGTTGCACTCAAATACAGTGGATGAAACAAACGTTGAAGGATTTTGGCATATCATTTGATGAATCAATCTCAATTATGTGTGATAATACTAGTGTAATAAACATTTCCAAGAATCTAGTACAACACTCCAAAATGAAACATATATCCATAAGATATCATTTCTTGAGAGAGAAGGTGTTGGACAATGAAGTAAAACTTGAATATGTACCTACGAAAGAGAAGATTGCAGATATTTTCACAAAACCGTTGAGAAAAGATACTTTTGAGTATCTCTGGCAGAAGTTAGGGGCTCTTCCCCATCCTAGTCTACAATAACATGCATTGGGGTGTGCATTGGTCCAGGGTATTATATGCTCATTTTTATCTGGATCAATGTTTGGTGGCTTCCTCATAGGGGGAGCGGAGTAAGTTTTTTAGGGGGAGTTTTTCCCT
The DNA here is from genome assembly GCA_007258455.2 of Sequoia sempervirens. NCBI lineage: Eukaryota > Viridiplantae > Streptophyta > Pinopsida > Cupressales > Cupressaceae > Sequoia > Sequoia sempervirens. The sequence continues at coordinate 567,399,138 of VDFB02000015.1, read as the reverse complement.
TTATCTTTGATGTCAAAGGGGGAGAAGAAAAGATGAAAAGAAAAGATGATGCTAACATTAAGTTGGTTGGTTTGTTATTGATGAATGCTGCCATCAATAACAAAGGGGGAGATTGTTGGAATGTTTTGAGATGATGTTGATTACTTGTTGTCATTAATGGTTGTCACTGATGTCAACATATCTTGGTTGTTTGACCGAAGTTCTATTTTGGTGCCTTGGTGATTCAGATTGGCCTGGTTCTAGATGTCATGCTGTAAAGATCTATTTTTGGTTGTATATATTTTGGTCCCATTCCTCTTGTAACACAATAAGATACATTCTTTTGGTTCAAGACCGATCTTGTAGTTGATTAACGTGCTCCAACACATGGTTTGCATTGTAACATGTATATCTTATTCTTGGGTTTCAGATATCATGTTGCATGTTGATTTGATCAAGGAGGCTATGTTTGGTCCATGTTTCATTCCTCTCCACCACAGGAATGGTTTTGTAGTGACCTATTTTAAATTGTGCTTGGATGACTTAGGAATTATAAAATTGTTTTTGTCCGACTTGAGAGATTATGAAGGCTTGGAATGGTATAAGTATAAGATGTTTTTGTTCGATGCAAGTAAGTGTGATGAATACGAATATGAATATCCAGACATTGGGAAGTGTGCAAAAGTGTATGATCAGAGGAAGCAGATAGTAAGATTCTATTTGGTGTTGTTTGTGACAGTTCTTTCAGTGGTGGATTCCATTTGATCATTCTTCTATTGGCAGTGAGCCATTTTCTATATGCAATGAGCCTTTCTCTTTTGGTAGTGAGCCTTTTTGTTTCTTTGGCTATAATAGTCGAGCAGTGAGCCCAAACAGTAGTGAGCCACCCTATAGTGAGCAACTTGGTAGTGAGCCTTTGTAAAAATCACCTTAACCGGTGCTTTATAATTGAGAATTATTATACTCTATGGTTTTTCCCTTCTTGGGTTTCCACGTAAATTTTTGTGTTCATTGTGCATGGTGTTGTTTTGTTCTTTCATGTTCATTAATATCTGATTGATTTAAGTTTGATCTTAATTAATTAAAGTGAAAAAAAATGTTTGAAGATAACTCATTCACGCCCCCTCTCAGTTATCTAGACTATTTAACAAGTCTTCCTTTATACATGATTTTTTCAAGTCTCTGAAATATGTGCAGATCCTTATGCCACGAGTAGGATTTAACATAGGTACTAGATTTGATATCCATCGTGGATAATTGATGGGTCTGATAAAGCCCACATATAGTAGTTTCTTTAGCTCTACCTTTACCAGTAATTCTATTTGAGGATGCATTTTTCTTAGTTTTTGCTCGATAGGCTTTGCTCTAGGGACTACAGCGAGATGATGTACCACTAATGCTAGATCTAGTCCAGGCATGTCAGCATAGGTATGGGAAAAATTTACCTTTTTGTCATTGTTGAATGTTTTGAATATTGTTTTCTCTTTGGGATCAAGTGATTCTATGTGGTTTGTTATTTTTGGATTCTCTATGGTGCAAAAATTTATGGACTCTACTTGCTCTACTAGGAGCGTTGATCTCTCTTGGTACTTAGATATGGGGAGATTGAACCCTCCATCCTCGGGTGCCTCTGGGAGGTTTTCACCTTTGGATGCGTCCTTTATTTTCTTCTTTTCTAGATCCGATAGAGCCAGAATGTGGTTTTCTCTAGGGGACCTCGTGTATATTTTTATGTTTTATCTTTCATTTTTGTGACTAGAAGGTTCAATCTCTCTACCAAAGTATGCATCCTATTCAAGCTCTATGACGAATCTCGCTTTGTGATCTCCTACTGGTATGTTTGTTCGAAGTCCCATGAAATCTGTGATTGCCTCATCATTCTAGAATTGATCCACAACAAGTGTCTATTGTTGTTGGTCCCAATCTATCATTGTGGGTAACAAAGTGGGAGGCTATCATCTTGGTCTGCAAAACTTATTGAGGTTGGTGAAATGGTTAGTATGGCTTTGGTATCTTTTTCCCACTAGGTGTCTAGGTCATCATTACTAGAAGTAGGGGAACTATATCCAATTACAAATGAAGGGGAGTCCCATTCATATTCATTAGAGTCCATTCTAGACTGGTAATAGATATTGGGAATGGTTTTGATAAACTAGAGAGGGAACCTATCAATACTAAAGTTGTCAAATAAGTCTTCGACGGGTAAATTGTTGTCCATGATATGGTAGATATCCAATGCCTTAACATTACTAGAAGTTTCTTGTTTCTTACAAGAGGTTCGTCCGGTTTTTGGAATAACCATGTCTTTTGGCTCATAACCTAGTCCCATATTTTTCTTTCTCTATTCCATTATGATAGGCTCACACCTACCTTGTTTGTCCAGCCAAAGGCCACCCATTCCACTGTATCCCATCTATTTAACTAGCTGGTAGCCTTTACTGCTAGGGTCTAATAGAAGGGTTTATTGTTGTTCTAGCTCTTCTTGGTCCTCTTTGTAAATCATGGATGAGAAATCCTCTTTGAATATCTCTTCATCTTTCATGTCTCCCCACTCGGTGAAGATTGTGGGTTTGGCTATCATTTGCACTGTCTAAGCAGGCTTGATTTCTTTCATACCTCCATAGATTTTAGGTGTTGGTGGGAGCATACCAATACAAAATACTTGGTTAAAGTGGTAATTCCCATTACCCATGTCAATTACTTGTACCTTGGTTTCCATTTTTGGTTTCTCATTTGATGTGGTCTTGATTGAGGTCGATGGCAGCATGGAAGGGTCAACATATGAGGAGTGGAAGGATATGCCATTGTTAGGTATGTGTTGGATCTTCTTTTCTTCCAACTTTGCACAAAAATGGAATGGATCAGGATCAACATATAAAGTCACTTCTTTTCCTTCATGGGGAAACTTTAGGAATTGGTGGAAAGTGGAAGGGATTTCTTGTAGTGCATGAATCCAAGGGCGTCTCAGGAGTAGGTTATATGGAAATTCAAGGTCAAGCACTTGAAAAGTGGTTTCCATGGTGGTTGGTCCTATCTGCATTGGTAGCATGATTATTCCTTCATAATTCCTTTCAAGGTCATCATAGGCCCTGATGGTGATACTCCTTTCTTTATCTATCACGTCATCATAATACCCCAACTGTTTGATGAATTTCAAGGTATAGATTTTTAGACCTTCACCATTATCTATCAACACTCTTTTTACCAAGCTCTTATGGACACCAACCTCTATGTATAGGGATTGGTTGTGAAATGACTTTAGCGGAAGGTCTTTCTTAGAAAAGACTAAATGATTGTTGGTTGTGATTTTTCTAACGATCACTTGGAATTGATTTGGATCAAGGTAGTTGCGGACTGATGCTTCCAATGCTTTTTCAAGTATTTACCTATGTATGGGTAACATTTTTAACAACTCTAGGATTGAGATTAAGGCAGGAGTCCTATTTAGCTGCTCTATAATGTTGTAGTTATTTGATGCCTTAGTTGTAGGTTTGGGTGGGGCTCCTTGTATTGTAACTCTCCCTCGATGGATAGTTACATTGCAGTTATTGTCTCCACCTTGTATAGTCACTACATTTTCCCTATTATCATCTGCTTGTGAGAGGGTTCCTAAAACCGTGTCACCATACATGTAATTAGCATTGTGGTACTCTTTTTCTTTGCCTTTGTCATTCCTTTTAGCGTGATTTGGGATTAGGTTTGAGTATATTTGAAGATCCTTGATCCTAGGATTATGCTCAATGTCCACTTCCCCTTTGTCTATCAAGTATTGGATGATGTGTTTGAATCACATACAATTGTTGGTCGTGTTTCCTTTGATCTTATGGAATTTGCACAAGTCTTTCTTGATATACCATGGAGTCTTGAAGCTAGGTTCCTCATAGTTCAAGTGATCATTCACCTTGATGATGTTTTGTTGTACTAGTTTACACGTGACTGTTTCAAGTGACTCTCCTAGTACAGTGAACTTCCTCCTGGGTTGATCATATTGTCGTTGTTTCCCTCCTTGATTCATTGTTGGGTTGATTGTTCTTGGGATAGGTGAGTTGGTTGTTTTGTGTGTTATTTGGAACATAGATCATTTGTGCCACATGTGTTTTGTTTTGAGGTTTTTTTGTGCATTCCATAGTGCTCTAGCGTCCACCACTCCATCATTTGTAACATTCTTGTTCTTTGCCCATATTTTAGGTTTATCGTTGGAACTAGATGGATTGTCTTTCGAGTTGTTCAATTTAAGGACTCCCCTTGCAATTAGGGCTCTCTCAATATGTAATCCATTTTCAATTTTTTCTTCAAAGTCTACGAGGCATAACATAGTGAGTTGGTAGTTGACCTCAGGTAGGACATTGGAGATGAAAATATCTACCAATTCCTTGTCAAGAATGGGCCATTTGCATCGACTAGGCTTGTGTCTCCATCATTGTAAGAGGTAAAGGACTCTCCTTGAATCTATTTGATTGTGGAAAAACTTATGATGGTGATGTTTTTCTCTATGTTAAATGAAATGTGGCTTATGAACTTGCTGGATAGTTCATTGAAGGTTTTAATTCCTGGTTGTAGACAGGTGAACCACTCCATAACATGACCTATAAGGCTACTTGGAAAAAGTCTCATGAGATAAGCGTCGTTATTTTGTACCTCCATACATGACACTGAGAAGTCTCGTACATGCTCTACTCAATCTCCTCTTCCTTTATATTTGTTATCAAATCTAGGTATTTCAAAATTCTTTGGAAAAAGGTAGTACAATGATGGAATGATCAAATGGGAATGGACATATTTCCTGAAGGGTGTAGGTCCTTTTTTTTTTTCCTACCTGCATGTCTGATATCTATTGGGTGATGGCTTCTAGTTTTAGTTCCATCTCTATTTTCAGTACATTTTTTTGTAAGAATTGCATGTAATATCCTTGTTGTCCCACCATGCTTTGGTCATAAGTTGGATATAATGGGGCTATCTGACCTTGGTAGCTATTTTGAACATAGGGAGGGTTAGGTCCTTGTTGCAAGTAAGAAGGGTCAGTTCCTTGTTGCTGGGATGAGTTATACTGAAGGTTACCCTATTGATGCATTGGAAGGTTACCTTGTTGGTAGGACGACTGAAAAAGGGTGCCCTGTGGCACACCTTGTTGTTGGGAAGGACTATACTAAAGGTTTCCTTGATGATGTGTTGGCGGGTTATCTTGTTAGTAGGATGAATTAGGAAGGGTACCATGTGGCACACCTTGCTACTGGGACAGACTACACTGAAGGTTTCCCTGATGATCCGTTTGTGGGTTACCTTGTTGTTAGTAAAAATTAGGAAGGGTACCATGTGGCACACCTTGTTGTTGGGATGGACTATACTGAAGGTTTCTCTAATGGCGCATTGATGGGTTATCTTGTTGATGGGATGACTGAAGAAGGGTGCCCTACGACACACCTTATTGTTGGGAAGGACTATACTGAAGGTTTCCTTGATGGTGCATTAACGGGTTACCTTGTTGATGGGATGACTACAAAAGGGTGCCCTATGAAACACCTTGTTGTTGGGACAGACTATACTGAAGGTTTCCTTGTTGATGTTTTGGTGGGTTACCTTGTTGGTAGGATGAATTGGGAAGCTGGGTACCATGAAGCACACCTTGTTGTTGGGATAGACTATACTAAAGTTTCCCTAATGATGCGTTGGTGGGTTACCTTGTTTGTAAGACGAATTAGGAAGGGTACCATTTGTCACACCTTGCTATTGGGATGGACTATACTAAAGGTTTCCCTGATGATGTGTTAGTGGGTTACCTTGTTGGTAGGACAAATTAGGAAGGGTACCATGCATCACACCTTGTTGTTGGGACTAATATGGAAGGGGACCCTGTGGTTCACCTTGTTGGTGGTACTATTGGTTTAGAAGGGGACGTTGTGGTCCACTTTGTTGTGGTATTGATTTGGGAGGGGACCCTATGGTCCACCTTGTTGATGGTACTAATTTGGAGGGGAGCCTTGTGGTCCACCTTGTTGATGGTACTAATTTGGAAGGGGACCCTGTGGTTCACCTTGTTGATGGTATTGTGCATTTTGGGAAGGGTCGACATTCAAAGTGTTTTGAGGTACATATTTTCTGAGAGGTGGATTGTTTTCTTTTTAGTACATACTGGGATGGACCCCCTTGATACTATTGTACCACTACCACTTGTTTGATTTGCATCAATTTTCTATACAAGGGTTTTTCCTTGGTTTGACCACTGTTTTGTGAGATTATGGGTGGCATGTTTGGAATCTCTGGGGGTTCAATTATCTATCTTACCACTGAGTTATCCCCTAAGGGAATAATATTAGGATCCTTCAGGGCCTCCACGTTAAAATCTATTGGTAGTTTAGCACCACTCTGTGCTAACTTGAAGAAGTATGAATTTGGGTATTTTCTCAACAACTTGTCCATTAGTTTGAGAACCTTGGGGTTGTTGGAATGTTTGAATAGTTCCTCATCATTTATTTCTTCCTCTATATCCACCTCCTTTACAACCACTCTATTTGGGTCCTGGTTGTTTTGTTCTATCACCTCTTTTTATTTGCAGTTTAGCTCTTCCTCATTGAATGTGTCTCTGTACATGGGTCTCTTTTGGGGTGTTTCAAGTTCACTTGGCCTATAGCCCCATTGGACACCTTTTTCGTTTGTGGTGTTTTCTGGTGGAATGTTGGTGTTGTTCTTGTTTGCTTCCATTTTCTTCCTGAGTTGTGATCTTGTAGTTGTCATAAACAACTGCCAAGCTTTTGTGAACGTTTCTATAACTCCTAGCCTCTAGAAAAGATTTGGCCTATTGGTGCAAAGTGTAGATAGAAATTTTCTAGCATATTTTGGTAGATGCAGTATCTTATCAAGATATACCCTTCGGAAATTTTTTTTTGTAGGGTGGTTCTTTGGAAGGTGGAGTAGGGATTTCCGCTTAAGGATTTTGTTCTTGTTGGATCTAAGGATCTTTCTCTTGCCATAGAGCATAAGAGGTGTATATCTATTTCCATGCAAAAGGTGGCAATATGGGTTTTTCAGATGATATGTCTGCTTTCTCTTCCTCTTCATCTAAGATTTATGTTTTGTTTATCCACTGGTTGGGTGTGTCGTTCTTCTCAAATATGAAGGTTCTTAAACTGCTAATGATAATAGTTTGTTTACCTTCAATGTGTGTGAGACTAGGTTGTAGGATTGGTGCTACAAGGTTTGGTCTTTGAACCGAAGCAACTGGTTGCCAAATGGTCATATGGTGAAATTGTGGATGTTTTGATATGGTTTATTATGAAGCTCAAGATCCTAGGGTTTGAGTGTTGTTTGGGGTGATACTATATTTGGAACTCAAAATGTTGAGGGGTCTAGACTGATATCTCGCTTCCCCTTCTAGAGGATATGTTGCAAGAAAGCTTACTTGAACTATCTATGAGTTCCAAGTAACTATTGATATCTTAGAAGTGTGAGTGAGGGAATAATCCAAGTTTGTGTGATTTGATTCTAATTTTCAAAAATAGGATGGAATGGTGAAAGTGGATGAAGGGTTGTATGACTTATTTGGTTTTCCAACTATTTCATTCTAACAAGGATCTTGTAAGCATTTTTGGTTTGTTTTCCCAATTTTTAGTAGGATGAAGCAATAGCACTAGTTTTTGAGCAAAGGCGCCAATATGGGAGCAAGGAAAGGAACCAATATGGGAGCAAGAGCAACCAGATTTATCAATTGCGGGCTAAAATGTGTCAAGTGTGTGGGTTTTTTTGAACCAAGTGCGAGTTGGAATAGCAAGTGCACTAGTTCTGTGTGTTTCTATCAAGTGCAATGTTTGCTCAAGAAAAGGCGAGTTTCTTTGGAAATGGTGAACATATTAGTGGCAAGTGTTTTGGTTTCTAGAAACCAAGTGTAAGCAAAAACAAGCAAGTGCATGAGTTCCATGTCAAGTGTGTAGTTTTTGTCAAATGCAACTGATTTTCATCAGTGGCTTTTTCGAGACAGAGAGAAAATGTAATGAAAATGTAGCAAATGCGACATAAAATGGAGCAACTGCACTGGAATTTTGTGCAAAGGTGGTCTCTGTGTGTTTTGTTTCCAGTTTGAGCAATTTTTCTCTAAATTTTTGCAAGTTTAAGTTAGTTTTTTCCTCAATTTCTCTGTGTCTAGAGTATAGCAAGTGATACCTCAACTTTGGACTCACTCAAAAAGCATGGACTTGTGTGACCTTCATTTCTATGGCCTCAAGTTGTGAAATCATGACACCCAAGCCATAGTTCCCAAATGTTTACTTTGGTCCAATGTAGCCTGAAATTAAAGCCAAAATACTCAAAAACCTTTAAGGAAAAATCCTTTCAAGGAGTGCAAATATAGGGTTTTTTTTTAAAATCATACACTAATTCAAAGGGTTTGTGATTCAACCATCATGTTTAGTGTTTGTTTGGATGTGTTCTTTTTAGATCAAGAAAAAAAATTGATGTCAAGTTTTTTTTGAATGATTTGGAAAGTTTAACATAAAAAAACATTTACAACCCTAGGGATAGAAACCATTCTTTTAGGTAGGCTTGCCTCATGCTCTAAGGAGATGATTTTACATGCAACTTATGGCACATGCCTGTAGTCATACTTGGAAAGTAACTTCTCAAAATTAAATTCCAATGCACCGCTTTCGAAGAATGTTTTTGGATAAAAAGGGTGGCTTCTAAAACAGTTTGGCTTTTAGTAATGTTTTGGGATTATGAGTTTCAGTTGTCTATACATGCGACATTTTGCTCAATTAAGAGGCCTCCCAACCCTTGTGGGATTTTATGTATCACAAAAATACTAAGGGAGACAGACGTTGGTATAAAATAGACCCAACCGATGGGTGAGAACTTTCCTCACACCCACAATTATTTCTATAGCGGTCCAAAATGAGAATATCACTTGGGTCACCTATGCATTCTCCAATGCGAGATGTATCTCAATAGGCAGGCCCTCTAAAGGTTTGCTTTGAAAATAAAGATGTGAAGCTTAAGATTTTTTCGCTCACCCAAGATCACCAAAAGGTGTGAGGGGAGAAAACAACCATCTAGCTTGCCAAACACTGAATGCACAATAGAAAATTCATAGTAGTTTGATTCTTTTTAAGCACCTCGAACAGTGCTATCCCCAAAAATATATGAATAAAGCATAACAATTTATTCTTTTTAATTGCACCAATACAAAGTATTTTGGATATCAATCACTTAAGATAGAAAGGGTGCAAGAAAAATAATAATTTGTCCATTTTTAAGCCCAAATCTAAGTGTTTCTAAAGTGATCCTAGTCTTACTTGGTCAACAAAAGAAAATACAAGCATGCATCAACAAAAGGAAATCATTTTGGTCATTTGTGTTTTTCCTTTTATGCACAAAAATCAAGATTCCTAATTATGAAAACTTGGGAAGAGTTCATTTTTAGAACACTCAAATTGAAATGTTTGTTGTTCTTTTTATGCACTAAATGACAATTCCTAATTTAGAAAAACTTTGAAATGGTTCATTTTAATTAAGAACACCAAAAATGAAATGTTCATTTGTGTTGTTCTTTTTAAAGCACCAAATAAAAATTCCTATTTAAGAAAGCTTTCAAATTGTTCATTTTTAGAGCACCAAAATACAAATGTGTTTGTTTGTAAGTTCTTTTTAAGCACCAAAACAAAAGATTCCTATTTTAAGAAAGCTTGAAATGGTTCATTTTAAGAGCACCTTTAAAAAAAATGTGTTTTGTTCTTTTTATACACCAAAACAAAATATTCTTAACTTTAAAAAATGTTTGTAAATCCAGAGTTCTTTGACCATTCGTCTTCCCTACAAAAAATGTGTTAGTGTTTCTCAAACCCTACATACAAACACATTAACACCTATCACACATTCAAAAATAGGCATTCGTTAGAAAAAAAATGAATTAAAATTTTGCAGATCTCGGACACAGGTTTGTTAGAGCAAAAGCGCAAAAATCTCGATAAGTGCACCCTCTATCATCAATCAAATGCACTAAAAATGATGAAGTGTTCCCTCTATCATTAGTCAGATGCACGAAAAAAGAGCAAGTGTGCAAGTCTTAGTGTCAATAGAATGGGTTTCAAATGCAAGTACACAATTTTCTTGATAGGCAATTGCAAAAATTCTTGGGATAGTGCATGAATTTTTTTCAACCGCGCCCAAAAACCTGCAACTTCAATTTAAACTCATGAAAATTTTAGTAGTTAGGACCGTGGTCCCACTGGGCATGCTAGAATGTGTGAGGGGGAAAATCATAAATTCTAAACAAGAGAAATGAAATTGAAATCTGAATCTAATCTAAGATCAAGGACACTATTCTAAGATCTATTCCTACACTTACAAAATGAACAATTTAAACTACTGAATTCAAAAACATGAAAATGAAATACATAAACCTATGAATTCAATAATGAAACTGTTACCCATCTCATATTGGAGTGTGTTTGCCTGATGTTGGATTTCTTGTATCACTATGAAGCCTCCATAGTGCTTGTGCAAAAGCTTGATGAATGATGCGTTGTGTATTGGTTGATTGAAGAAATGTGTTGAAGCTCTATCAATGGTGGTTGTGAATGTCAGAAGTATTTTGTTGTGCAAATTATGTTGAATCTTTGATCCTTTTTTGTGAGGAAAGAGGTTTGTTATATAGAAAAAGAGATTTGAAATGGATGATCAGGATTAAACAATGTTGCATCCAGATCAACGATTGAAAGGGATTGAGAGGATTTAGACATGAATAGATTGTGCAAAGTAGATTGAAAAATTTGTGTGATTTAGGAATATATTGGTTAGTCGGGATTTAGATTGATTAGTTAGGATTTAGATTGATCAAAAAGGAATTAGATGGATTAGTTATGAAATTAGATTGATCAGTCAAGTATAGATTGAGAAATCAGGAGATTGTAATTTACTCAATCAAAAAGTGGGTGAGGATAATTGATTTAATTAATTAATTCCTTTTTGGAGTTGAATGTGCAAATCAAGTTTGACTTTTGTAGACAAAGTTGCATTAGTTTGATTTTATTTTTGATGATTTTTTTGAATAGTTTGATTTAAATTATTCAAATTTGGAGGGAAAGTGAGTTAATTAAATTATTATGATTTAATAATTCAATCAACCTAGGGGAATAAATTGATTTAGTGATGTAGTTAAATAATTGGTGTTATTTAACTAATCAGGATGAAATAAAGTTAGATTAGGACTTTATTAAATAAATGTAATTTATTTAATTGGTCAAAATGATGAAAATGTGAATTAATTAAATAATGTCATTTTATTCAATTAATTGTAGAAATAGGGTTTTAGGAATTCATTAAATAAATGGAATTTATTTAATTAGTCAAAAAATGACGAAAAAGTGAATTAATTAAATAATGTCGTATTATTTAATTAATAGGAGAATTAGGGTTTTGATGTGAAATGATGTGAAATGCAATGATGTTTGATGATAATTATGTCGATGATGTGAAAATGTTGTTTAGGGTGTGTGATAGGTGTTAGGTCAATTTTACATGTCTACACTTACATGCCTCAACTCTACATGACCCCAAAACCTTTAGGTCAACCCCATATAACAAAACTAGTGAAGCAACAATGAATGAAATAACTATTCACTCTCAACTCGACACACGGACTACTAAAACACTCGCCACTTGGAGCACACATACTTTTCACATCCTCAAAAACTTTCTCAAAACTGTATAGAAAAATATTCATCCACGGTGGAATGTGGAGCATCCCAACATTCACTTTATGCCAATAATACTATCATTACATAGTCGATACTATGTCAACATTATATTTAGTTGTGGAAGACATACAAGCTTGAGTCTTTGGATTTAGGAACCTTCAACATACACCAGCATTACTTCAAAACCACGTGTCCAAATTATTCATAGTGGAGAAATGCGGATCTCAAAAATGGTTCACTGAACATTGAAAAATATAAATCAGGACAGGAAAATTTGCAAAATGTTTTGATCTTCTCTAGACCAACACTACTCTATCTTCATAATGGATTTCCATTAATGACAACACCATACACTATCATGCTTATCAATCTTCAAAAATCTCCCCACACTATACATCATCATGCTCATGTTACCAACAACCCAAATATTCAACATCGTCCTCTAGTGAAAACCACTTTGGTGGTGCTTTGGACAAGTACCATGATGAAAACTTGGAAAACATGCATCATGTGTAGAATCAATCATCTATGTGTGCCATTACAGGTGGAAGTATCTTATCTCATCCATAATAAATTCAACATCTTAACAATTTTATCCATAATAAATCCACTATCCATCCAATCCATTTACATCCAATCCTAAAAACTATCTTGATTATGACAAAGATTAGGGGTATAATTTGAACTTTCTCTTGGAAAAATATTGATGTGGTCATTATCATTGATCCTATCTTATCCTATGCAATACCGTCACCTAAACCTAGCACTATCCAAGCTATAATTCTCTATACAAACATTTTATCTTATCACGAGGTAGTTCTTGGTATCCTTCACATATCTATCCATCCATCATATTGATAAATGCATCTTTTCATAGCATTCCATACATTGCTAGACACTAGGAGCAAGTACTTACATCTTGCTTTGAAATAAATCTTGATCCATGTCTCATAGCTCACATTGTGATCAAGGTAACATGTGAAAATCCCAAAAACATCCAAATATATCACAAAAATACCAAAAAATAGCCTCAAAACATTTCAAAAGTCAAAAACATTGATTTTTTTCCAAAACAAAAAACAAAAAATCCATCCATCCCACCTCACCTATCACTCAATCCATAATAAATTTCCATTCATAATAAACCTATCGTCATCCTCAAATTTGGAAAAATAAACAAGAACAAGTACAAAAATCACCGAAACACAAATTTTCATGTGAAGTCGTAAGTCTTGATCATTGTCAAAACATGTCAATGAACATTCATGTCAATGGAATAAAAAAAATCATACAATATATGTCTTAACAAATATATCTTTCCTAAAATAGACACCATTTTGTATATCAACTATAACAACTCTCTCTAGCAAGAGATATGATGGAATTGATATTTTTTGTGATTTTGATCTTTTCTTTTGGCTTTATCTTTTGTCTAATTTACACCGTTCACTTGAAATTGCCTATATCTTCAATATCTTGGTATGTATAGAGGGGCATGTAATGGGGCATAGTCATCCCTTTCATCTGTTGTGCTTTTTGGATGTTCTTGTACTGCAACCTTGGTGAATACTTGCCTTGTGTGTGAAAGGATAGTCTCGAGTAATATAATGTCCATTTCATATCAGGTTGTTCATACCTTTTGTGTATTGGTAAACTTGCTTTGATGGTTGTATTCTCTCACATGATCAAACAAGGTGTATGTATGTCAAGTATGGACAAGGATAATCCTATATGTTTGTAGAGTCAAATTCCATGCGATAGATATGTCACCCTGGTTCTTCATACCTTGGTGCATCGTGTCTACTTGCTATATTAAAATAAGGATTGGTCTACATTATGTTGCATAATGTAAAAAGAAAAAGAAAAAACATCTATCCTTTCTCATTACATATCCATTAAAATCTTAGAATTCATCTAATATTCATAGGTTTATTGGTATCTTGATTAACATCATCCTATTCTAATCATCATACTTCTATTCATACTAACAATTTTATCCAAGTATCATGAAATTAAAAATATATGCATCCCATCCTAAATCCATAAATCATCAATAGAATTTCATATCATCCATCTTGTATAGTCATCATATATCATATGAAAATATAAAAAAGACAAATCATGGCCATATAATCATTTTTATCATGCATCCTGCATCCATAGATCATTAGTGACATGCATATTAAATCATAAGCATCACATTAATATATCCATCATTACATCACATAAACATTAAACATCTCATAAAACATGTGTCCATACATCACATATCATCCATAATCAACAACATACATCATTAAAGATCAATACATAGAATAACACAATATCATGGTCGCATCAAAACTGTCTCCTCTAGTATATCATCAAAAATAAAGTTCATGATACATCAAATGTGTGATACAAAAAATTACATAAAAAATATATATACATTAGGCTATTTATAGCCAATGAATGTATGTACATCATGAATATGTCTACATAAAAAATCTATACATCAAGAATCAATGTAAAGTAAACTACCCAGAACTCCCTCGATCCTCTTGATGGGGAGGAGGCTAAGGATGGGGTGGTCCCATCTGCTAGTGTTTTCCTTGTGATTCTGAGGGATTTTGTGGTACTCATCCCTATGATTACACCTGTGAAGGCCTAGCCACTAATCCACCATCTGACCTGCTGGACCCGTAGCACTTTGTTGTGAAAACCTAGGTTGTCTCTTATGAGTGGGCACAATCATGCCATAAAAGGTCCTATAATATGTCGCCTCACTCTATATGGATGGTATCTCCTAAGTGTACTATGCCAAGGGGATATTTTTTCCATGTTCCTGCCCAACAACCTCCAACTATTATTTGTGCCCCCTCTCTTATTCTCTCTCTGTAGTGACTTGAGAAATTTGAGCCTCAACCTATTGTCTCTGTGTGATCTCTACATTTCGCCAGTCATTCATTGAGTAAGCTAGATAGGTAGGTGGTGCAGGAGCACCAAAACCTTGGATGTCAAAGGATAGGGGTTCAAAAGGTTCAAAATGTTATTTGAGGGAGTTTTCATCTTGGTTCTATGAGAAAATTGAAGAGTTGTAAAAACATGAAATATTGTCAATATTGTCAAAATTGTCAAAGTGGGTAAAGGCGGGGTATTTTGATGGTTTTTCTTTGAATCATGAATAAAGGCTTAAATAAGGTCTAAATGATCACATCTTAGGTGTATAGAGGTGTTTAAGGTCTTTTGAGTTCAATAATTGCAAAAATGCAAAATGCTGCAAATGTTGTCAATGAAAATTTTGCTGATTTGTGTTGATTTGCAAAATTAGAGTCATTTAAAGGGTAATTAGGTGAAAGTTGGTTGTTTTGAAGGTGGTTATGGTTTGTAAATTCTATAAGATTCCTTCTTAGGCTCGAATAAAGGTTGTTGGAGGTGTAACAAACACACATAATTCAAATATACCACGTTTTTGGTGCATTTTCTGAGTTTTTTCACCATTTTTCAAAGTTGTTTGTTGTTGTACGAATTGTACAGACCCAATAATGCCTTGAAATCTTTAGAGGTTGAATTTTTATGAGTTATCTTTCATTTTCACTTGGTTTGGGGTTCTAACTTTCTGATTTGTGAGAGAAATTGCAAAAATACAGTGAATACCCTTTTTTTTTATTGTTAAGGGTTTGAAAGCAAAATAATGAGATATTGACCAATCCACCCACTATCTAATGCTGTAACTCGGTGGATTGGTAGGAAATATGTTATATTATATGTATCAATGCATTTTATATCAGAATAAACCATTTGTGTGGTGATTGTGTGATGCCCTAGGGCTGGAAATTCAATTTTTCCCTTGAAAAGTGATGGTTTTGAAGTGCTTCTCAATGAAATTCTGATGGAGTTGAGTTTGTGAGTGTGTAATGTGACTAGGTAGACCCTATGGAAGGTGTTTGGACCATTTATTTGTTTTTTCAAGCCTTGGAGTGAAGATTTTGACAAAACCCTTGTTTTGCATTAGAAAAAGGAGGTTTTTTGAGTTGGGAATGTTTTTGTCCATACAGGTGCAAAATAGTGGTGGATTCTATGGTATTGGACCATTTAATTTTCTTCCCCAAAGTTTCAAGGTGATTGGATGAGTTTGAAGGGTACTTCCTTTGTTAAATTGGCCTCTTTTCCTTGATTTTCCCATGGTGAGTGTATTGGAAGTCTAAACTGGTCCAAAGAAGTTATATTTGAACTTGAAGTATGTTGTGTAAGTCCTTAATGGGTGTCTAAATCCATAATTTAATTTACAAGTCTTGTGGGAAAGTTGGGTGAAAAGTCCCTTGAAGCTGTTTGGCACCACTGGTAGAAAGAATGTACCTGACAAGTGAATTTGTGAAGTTCTTTTGAATTAGATTTGGATTTTTGGGTCTACATCAGTAGGATATCTCTCTCCTACTTATAGCCATTGCAATCTCTATAATCCTAGTCTCACCCCTAAAGAGTGACACAAATCCTCTACTCATCCAACTTCGTCACCTCCTGCTATGGCTATAAGCTATACTAGTGGTAGACCCAGTGGACTCTGTGGACCTTGTGGACCATATCCCTATCCTCTATCCTCTATAATGGGAACCTCAGCCTTTGCACATTGCCACTATCAGTGTTTCCTACCTATCTCCCCCTCACATTATTTCTGACCACCAATGACACCCCCATCTAGATCTATAAATCTTAATGGTCTATGAGTAGCAAATCATATGTCATGATCAAGGGTTGTGTCATGATCTACTACACCATTTTCCCATATCCATAGAACATCAACCAACTAATCAAAATCTACTATCATTGTTTGAGGTTAGGGTATTCACCCCCAATCTACAATCTCCCTAATAGTCCTAGAAAATACTATGTGGTAGTTATCTGTAGGAACATCTTGCTACTCCCCAAACTACCTCCTAACCCTATCAAGTAGGTACCTCTCCAGAATATATTGTGTATAGCCCATCAACCACCTAGTTTATTAGTAGTATGGAAGATGTTCCCCATCATCCTCCCATGCCTCAATTTGGATCCATGACCTCCATATGAACTCTATACTGTAATCAATGTGATGCCTCCAATGGTCTATCTCACCCATATAATGATGAGCCAACATGGCCTCATATCGATACACCATGGGATATCATTCTTGTCACTGTAGACCTCCAATTGGCCTCAACACAACAATATGCTTCCAAGCCTAGATATGCAACAATGTCACCCATGTTGACAAGCTAGTGGCAACCCTATAGAATACCTGATGTATGTCATGATAAATATGTGCTAGCATGCATGGTCCCCAAGCAAAGACATAGGCATCCTCCAGGGTAAACTCAAGGAACCTCCCCATCCAATGTTGAATCATTGGGATCACCAATTTGGCATGAGCTAACCACAAATGAGTCTTGAAACCACAATGGTGGTATCACTAACTCTACTAATATAGTCGCATAGATGGACCTGCCCATCATCAAGCTCTATCTTTTCATTAAGTAGGACTCTCTCCAAATCCTTGTATCTGTGATCTACATCATAGATCGCCCTCTCCCCATGGATGGTTACACTAAAAATGTGACATACTTCCTCTAAGGTAATGTTCACCTCTTCTTTGGGTAGATGGAAAGAAGATTTATTTTACCTCCACTTCTCAACCAAAACAGACGTCAGGGCTAGATGTGCCCTAATCTCTAGCATGTATGTAACATAGTAAATTCCAACCATGCCAAAACACTCAATATCAATCATTGTGAAAGAATTCATGTGCTCCAAAACCTATGGTCATTGCTCCTATGATATGATAGGGTCTAGGATAGCTTATAGGCATAACACTCATGACATCAATTTTCTCAAATTTTACAAAAAAACCTATTCTAAATGACCTAAAAACAAAAGCAAGCCTTTTTACAAAAGTGTTGCTAGGTTTCAGTCAAAAGTGATCCTTTATACAAAAGTGTCACACAATTCCAATCATAAGCATCACAATTTAACAAAAGTGTTGCATTTCCAAAAGAAAAATCCAAAATAAAAGTGAGAGAAAAAAGCATCAACCCATGCAAGTCAAATGCATTGCAATTTCCCAAAACCCAACACACTTGTTATAATGTGACACTCTTGTCAAAAGTTTCACATCAGGTTATATAAGTGCATTGTCAGGTTACAAAAGCATCACATAAAATGTGACACATGTATTGGCCTATGCTCTAGACTACATTTAGTTATCTAAAAATCCATGCAAGAAAAAATTAACTTGGTACATATTGGGGCACCTGCTTCGACTAACAGTTGGAACTGATGCATTGCCTCTGTATAGTGTGATTCTCGTACAACTGGAACTGTCCTAATCAAATCTCAAAAAGGGGTGTGAGGAGTGCAGAAGGCTCAAATCTCAATTCTCTCAAAGAAAAGTGTGCAAATGAGGGTTAAATGAACCCAAAGGCATGTATATGCCTAGAAAACCCTAAGGTTTCACCTTGTAACTCATTTCTCAACCTTGGCTATCAATCCTGATCAATATCTAAGATTCTTAGGACTTAATTTTTCATCCTCTTTTTAGTTGACTTAGTCTTGTCATCTTGTCATGATCTTGACCTGAATATAATTTTTTTGATTGATCTCTTGAGGGTGCAACCTACCATCCTTCCTTCATCTTCTAGGGCATAGTGGGGTATTGGGTAATTTTTTTTAAAATGAGCAACATCAGGTCTTTGAAACAATGCAATGGGTATATTATCTCAAAGAGGAGAAAAACGTAGACACCTAAAATTTTCCTAAGCATATCACACATCTCGATTCACTTACTAACATCATTTTCCTCATTATCACCTAATTCCTCATTTTAACTAAATAATTTCCAAATTATTTGATTAAATCCAATATATTCCTCTATTAATTGAATAATTAAGGTTATTTGATTAATTCATCATTTTCATACTAATTCCCACTTGATTAAATAATTTCCAATTATTTAATTAAATTTTTTAATTCCTCTCACCCTCACAATTAAATAATTTTCATAATTATTTAATTGGATAATTTTCTCTAACCCTCCAACTTGCACAAAGAATATTTCTTTTTCAAAAAGATATTATTCTCAATTCAAATTTAAATATCTTCTTCCCTCCAATTCAAAATACCTTAAACCAATTTTCCATGAAAATAGGGATATTTTGGACTCTCATGTATTTGCATCCCTTGATCTTCCTTCATCTCCTTGATTTCCTCTCATCCATTGATCTTCATTTTCAATCTTGACCATTGATCAAAATTCTTCAAATATATAAAATAAGCCTTTCAAACATGAAATTCATTCACAATCCTCAAAAGCATAGGCACTCTCTTGAATTCTTGAGCCAATATTGAGCATTTGAGAACACCTATTTTATGAATTACCTCCATCAAGATTTTGCAATCATGGATTATGCACAATTTGAGCAACCAACATCACAAATTTGCATCAATCCATAATTCAAGGTTTGCATTTTCTATTTGATTTGATTGCTTTGAATTTTTATTTCAATACTTTAGATTAAATATTTTAAGCTTTAGTAAACTAATTTCATTGAGTATAGGTTTGGATGATCTAATCTTGTAAGTTTTGTTGGTATATGGTCAACACTCTCCTTGGGATTCATGACAAGGGTCTAACCACCTCCAATATGATCCATGTCTCTACCGTTTGTATCGAGCGTTGATAGATCAATCTTTTGACACAATCATAAACATGGTACAATAACTGGTATCAGAATGTTGGGTCATGGGTTTGAATCCCCTCAGGTACTAACCACCTCCCGTGTGATCTATGTCTCTACCATTTGTATCGAGCATTGATAGATCAATATTTTGATGCAATGGAAAATATGGGCCAACAAGTTCTTAGTGTTTTTACACTCTAATTTCTTGAATTATGGTTTCATTTGATCACTCATGCTCCCCCTATGATAGGAGGTATATTTGGATTTTGAGGGACAATGTGTTGTTTTTGTTGTTGGGGAGGTATGTTTGGTTGTGTGTAGAAAGGGTTATGTTGGTATTGAAGTGCGCTTGGATCTAGGTTTTGAAAATTCAAACCGTGTTGTTGATATTGGGTGTTGTATGATGGGTTTTTGTTTTGATGATGAGGTTTTTTTTTAATGAATTTTTGTTGTCCCATACCTTAAGGAGTGTTAAGTGAGGGGTTTGGATGTGTTTTTTATTTATAAGTAAGTTGTTGTTGAGGTGGGTTAGGTTGTTGTTGAGGTGGATTGGTTTGTGTGTATTGATAGGTAGGTTGTTGTTGAGATGGATATTTAGGTGTATTAGTTGGATTACGAACAATGTAGATGGGTGAAGATGTATTTTGTTGATGTGATGGTATATTAGCATGTAGTGATGGATTGGGTGTGAAGTTTTATGGTCAAGGAGGAAGGTTTGACATGTTTTGTATGTTGGGGTTTGAATCTTGTTGAGGTACATTGATGGATGGAACTTTTGATAAGGATGTTTTGTTGGCATATGGCTTGGGGAGATTATTTATGGTTTCTAGTGTTGTCATTGATGGAAACTAAAGTTATTATCTCGGTCCGCAGATCAAGATCTACTTATATTGACAGAAAATGTAGAAGAGAGTGTGTTACCGAAAGAAAGCATGAAGAACAGGGTATCCGGTTAGTTAGTCGATCTATATGCTTCACCAAATCATCATTTTGTGTTGTGAATCTCTAGGAAAGGTTGTTAAGCATGTATATTACCTTATTGGTAAGTTTTGTGGTGTTGCAACAATCAGTATAAGAGTTAGGAGATTCGGTAGAATGATTTTCTTATTTATTTTCTCATTATGGCTGACTCAATGAATGTAGCATGTCACGGATGTATAAGGAGTAGTTGCTTAATTGTTTCCAAGTTTGAGAATATTTTTTGGGTCCTAGCTATGTATTAGCTGACCCTTATGGGTATGCATTAAATATAACTTGTGATTTGAGCCGACTGTTGAAGAATATTTCATGTTTTGTTGAAGCCAACTTAAGTGATTAAAATCTTTGCTAGCGAATATATATATGAGATCGGTAATTCATTTTTGAGATATAGGGAGTGGTAAGAAGGTGTGTATGTGCGAAAAAGTTCAAAGCAGTTGCATGAGCAAACATCAGAGGATCTGTTGAGTGAATTTTTTCTTGTGCAGCAGAAGGCTTTTTGTGTAGGAGAACAGAGCAAAGCATAGCAGAAGTGCGAGTTGGACAAAAGATTTAGAATCTGTTTTATGTGCTTCATCGGAATTGAATCCAGGCATTTGTAGATGCTATATTCTCAGTTCATTTTTTTTGTTGTAATCACAAACATTTTGTAAGGTAGCGAGCCTTCCTTATTTTGAGCAGTGAGCTCTAGGCAGTGTGCCTGAATGCAAGTGCATTCTCTTTTGTTCATACTTTTAACATAGTATAAATTATGGATTAATCTCCACCATGGTTTTTCCCCTAATAGGGTTTCCACGTAAAAATATTGGTGTTATGGTGTCTTGATCATCTTGTTTATGTGCTTGCATCTTTATTTTTGTTTATATGCTAAAAGTAATTTAAGATCAAAATTGAAAGTCAAATTTTCTAAACATTGATTCACCCCCCCCTCTCAGTGTTCCCTGAGTCCAACAATTGGTATCAAAGCGCAAATTCCTCTCTAGAAGTTTAACAACTTGAGGTAGATCTTGGAATACAATGGAATCTGGTCTTCAATGACAACTTATGGTGGCACTTGATGATCTTGATCAGTCTAAAACAAAAGTCATGGAATTAAGAGCAAATCTTGTGGATGTTGAGAAATTTATTCAATCACTGAAGGATAAAATCAATGAGTCAAGAGAAAAGAGGAAGGAACTTTGTGATCAGATGAAGTAGAAAGAAAATAAAAACTTGGAAGATGTTCACCTAAATCAAACTCTAAAAGAGATAACTAAAGAATGTGAAAACTTGCTAGGAATAATGCTACTTTGAAGCTTGAAATGGAATCTTTGGAAATGAAGCTAAGGAGATTGAAGAAAAGAAGAAAAATGAGGAGAATATGGCTCAATCCTTAAAAGAAAAATATGAAGAATGCAACAGAGAAAATAATGGATTCTTTCAGCTAGAGATTGAATTGCAACAGTCTAGAAACAATGAACAAGAACTTGAAAGACAACTCACTACTGCAAATGAGTACAAGGAGAAGTTTAGGATCAATTCTGCTAAGCTTGGTGAGCTGACTAAAGGATAGAAGGATGCAGATGATAAGCGAGGTTTTGGGTATGAGAAGGAAGAAAGCTCCAAATCTAAACATAAGGATTCTAGACAAAGAAATCAGATGAACAAAGGTATAAGGTATCCGGTAAGACAACCCAATGCTCAGAAGTTTAATGGTTACATATTTTCTTGTAATAAGTTTGGTCATCTGGCTTCTCAGTGTAGAAGT
The DNA here is from genome assembly GCA_007258455.2 of Sequoia sempervirens. Lineage (NCBI taxonomy): Eukaryota > Viridiplantae > Streptophyta > Pinopsida > Cupressales > Cupressaceae > Sequoia > Sequoia sempervirens. Next base: position 567,377,059 of record VDFB02000015.1, on the reverse strand, counting down.
AAAATAAATTCAAGCAGTCTATCATTTTTCGATCAGTCTATTAACTACAAGAAGATAGGTCACAAGTCTATTGAATGTAAAAGTATGTCTGTCAATTTAAGAAATGTTAAATTCTATACTTGTAGAAGATTTGGGCATGTTGCTAATCAATGCAGATCAAGAGGAAATCAATGGAATGAGTGGTTTAGACAGAGAGATCTGGTGTGTTATAGTTGCAACAGATTTGGTTACATTGCAATATTTTGTAGGAATTGGAACATGGATAGAAGAGGTCTGATATATCAAGAGAGAAATTCATAGAAAAATGAAAAAGGGAAAACTGACTGTGGAAGAAATAAGAGATCAGATGAAGAAAATATGGGTAAGGAAGAGTGGATCTAATGAAGGAAATAAGCCCATACCGGAAGTTGCCTCTGGAAATCCCTCTGGTAATTCCCCCTGAAATTGAGCTTAGACCATTGGCCTAGGGGGAGTGTTTCAAGGAAGATCCTTTGGCCCCATGTCGGTAGCTGGAACCGAAATGCAGAAAATTGTCAGCAGTTGTGATAAAAGTTTGAAAAGGTATCAATGATCATTTATGTAAGAACATGTGAAGCAGAAGGTCTGCAAACAATTTTTTCTTTTGCTATATGAGAAAACAGAGTTATCGGAACTCCTAGGGCAAAGTATTTAATGCAACTAAAAAGGTTGGGTGTGCAAAGTCATAAAAGGGTATTTGGAACCCTCATTTGTCACCTTGCATTGTAGGAGAATAGAAGAAGAGCCTCGATAGCGAAATCTCAAAATAGTACAGCAAATTTGGTGACGAATTCTTTAGGTACTTCAATTGCTTGTAGAAATTTGAAATTTTGTGTTTGGTAGAAAACCTTGTTCGATACAGAAAGTAAAATGAAGTAAATCAAAGGAACAGTGACTTTGGATGAATATAGTAGTAGGAAGATCAAGGATATAAGAAATTTGTTGCTAGCCAGTGAATTGAAGTGGCTTAAAGGTGCGAAACATAAGAATCTGAACATCTGGAATGAGTTTCCCTATTTCGTTAATGCGGAAGTGGTCAAGTTTATCTTGAACAAATTGGATGATGATATACTTACTCTGGAAAAACCCTATCAAATTTGAAGAGAGGTGATAAAAAATTTAACAGGATTATGCAATATTGGAGATGTTCTAAAAAATAAGTTGATTCGGAATAAGGAAGTCGAAACCCTAACCGGAGTGACAAGAGATCAAAGAGCTTTGTTAATTTCAACAATCAAAGATCCAATAACAAGGTACATTGCACATGGAATTTTGAATAAATTTTTTTTCAGAAACAAGGAAGGATAAACCTCGATAGGCATAGTTTACATTTCACACAAAATGATAATAGAAGATGAATACTTTGATCTATGTGGATTGATGAAGGATCAATTGATGGAAAATGTGCAATTGACGAAAGATGCAGACTATGCCTTCAGGTTTGGCACCATAGTTATATGCATTACGATTTATTTTTTGAATTGCTTACCTCATAATGACAATGTGGTATGGAAAGAAAATGAACCTATTTGTAAGCAAATTTTTAAGCATTTCAATACTCTAGAAAACTGTGAGCAAGTTTATGAAAATTTCTTTAGAGAATTGTTGGGAAAATTTGGAATAGTTGGCATCTCTCTTCCGGTAAGAGTAGTTGAAGTTGGGTCCTCTTCCGGTAAGGTGGAGAAGAATCAAAAAAGGGCTCTAGAGTTTTCATATGACATTCCTCCAGCACACAAATCTCCAAGAACTGAAGAAAAAGGAAAAGAGCAAGTAATTGTGGATATACCAAATGAAGATTCTGATGATTACACTCCAAGAGATGAACCAGAATCAGTTGAACCGGATGTGGTGATAGCAGAATAAAGTGATGAAGAAGGTGTTTTATTCAAAACAAAAATACTGCAGATTATTCAGGAGGAAGATGGAATGCAAAAGATTGCTGACATATGGTTAAATGGACCATCATATGAACATGACTTCATTGAGGGCATTCTAGGTAGATAATTTATACACAACAATATTGAATTGGAAAGTTTATAGAGTGTACTTCTAGAAGAATTGATTGAATGTATCAGGGAGGCTATGGACTCTGTACCTCTTGACAGGAAAGAGGAAGAAGTAATTTTACATTTGAAGGAGCAGTTTAGGCTATCTCTCACCAAACTAAAAAAGAGAATGAATGTGTTAAGGCAATGCATTGACTCAAAAAATAAGGTCTATAATTATTGTCTTTGATGGCCACATGTGGTTGGTAAATACAAGGACAAGTTGGAGAAAATTGAGAGAGAGTTGATCAAAATCGGTCAGGATTGCAATATGTTCCAAAACTAGGATGGAGACATCAAGAAAAAGATTCATGAGTTGCAGAATGAGCATGCAAAGGTTCACTCTGCTAGAAACACTCTTATGGACACTTTCTAGAAAGTGAAAGATCTAACTGAATGTAGAATGGAGCAACAAATTGAGATTCTAAAGAAAGGAGAGAAGTTGGAAGAAGAGATTACAATTCCTTAATCCCTCATTCAAATCATCAACCGGACATCCAAAAAAAAATAGTTTGATAATAATTATTGGGATTGCAGTAGATGCTTGGAAGAAATTTCTTTTGGAGATAAAGGATAAGTATAAAATCATTTTATGATTTGTGTAGCAATTTCTCAAATTTCTATTTATCAAAGGGGGAAAGAGAGAGTAGTAAAATTTTGTTTTTGCAAAAAGGAAAAAGGGGAGAGTAAGCAGTAAAGTTTTTTCATTGATGTCAAAGGGGGAGGAGAGCAGTGAAAAATGTCTTAACATTCTAAGGGGGAGCAGTGTTTTGTTGTGTTTTTGAATTTTGAGTTTTGGTTTCGACACTTAGTCATTTTTCACTAAGTGTTGCCATCAATGCCAAAGGGGGAGATTGTTGGCATATGGCTTGGAGAGATTGTTTATGGTTTCTAGTGTTGTCATTGATGGAAACTGAATTAATTATCTCGGTTCGCATATCAAGATCTACTTATACCAACAGAAAATGTAGAAGACAGTGTGTTATCGGCAGAAAGCATGAAGAACAGGGTATCCAGTTAGTTAGTCGATCTATATGCTTCACTGGATCATCATTTTGTGTTGTGGATCTCCAAGAAAGGTTGTTAAGCATGTATATTATCTTATTGGTAAGTTTTGTGGTGTTGCAGCAATTGGTGTATGAGTTAGGAGATTCGGTAGAATGATTTTCTTGTTTATTTTCTCATTATGTCCGACTCAATGAATGTAGCATTTTGCGGATGTATAAGGAGTAGTTGTTTAATTGTTTCCAAGTTTGAGAATATTGTTTGGGTCCCAGCTATGTATTTGCTGACCCTTATGGGTACACATTAAATATAACTTATGATTTGAGCCGACTGTTGAAGAATATTTCATGTTTTGTTGAAGTCGACTTAAGTGATAATTCATTTTTGACATATATGGAGTGGTAAGAAGGTGTGTATGTCTGAAAAAGTTCAGAGTAGTTGCATGAGCGAACATCAGAGGATCTGTTGAGTGAATTTTTTCTTGTGCAAGAAAAGGGTTTTTGTGTAGGAGAATAGAGAAGAGCAGAGCATAAGTGCGAGTTGGACAGAAGATTCAAAATCTGTTTTATGTGCTTCATCAGAACTGAATCCAGGCATTTGTAGATGTTATCTTCTCAGTTCATTTTTTTGTTGTAATAAAAAAAAAATTGTAAGGTAGTGAGCCTTCCTTATTTTGAGCAGTGAGCTCTAGGCAGTGTGTCTGGATGCAAGTGCATTCTCTTTTGTTTATACTTTTAATAGAGTATAAATTGTGGATTAATCTCCACCGTGGTTTTTCCCCTAACAGGGTTTCCACATAAAAATATTGGTGTTATGGTGTCTTGATCATCTTGTTTATGTGCTTGCATCTTTATTTCTATTTATATGTTGAAAATAATTTAAGATCAGAATTGAAAGTAAAATTTGCTAAAGACTGATTCACTCCCCCCCTCTCAGTGTTCTCTAAGTCCAACATGCTTCATATAGATTCCTTAATATGTTGGGTTTCCAAGTTAGGGATGGAACATTAGGAGTTGCATGTAGTGTGGTGAAAGGTTTGTTTGAATGTTGTGGGAGGTTTTTTTGATGGCATGGCATTATGATTTTGTTAATTTTGATGTGTTGCAATTTTTTGGTTCGTTTGAGATAGGTTTTGATACAAGGGATTGATAAATTTTTTTGCATACGGTGTGTCATTTATTGGTATTACTGGTTGTATAAGGATAGTTGGAATTCTTGGTTGTTATATAGGTTGATGAACATGTTGAATTACCATGGTGTCTTCATTAAGAATGTTAGGTGTCACAAAATGAGTAGAAGCTTAATCACTAATAGTTTCAACATCAAAATCTATTGGTAGCTTAACATAATGTTGTGCAAGTCTAAGGAAATAAGTGTTTGGATCTGAGGCAATTAGTGCATCAAGTGCTTTGGCTAGTGTAGGATCTTGAGTCATTTCTAATATTTTTTCTTTAGTGAACTCCTCAAATTTGTTGGTCACATCTTATACATGTCCATCTTGTTCTTGGGAAGGTTTCTTTTATGATTTTGGGGTAGTGTATCTAAGAGTGACAAAGTTAGGGGGTGTTTCCCATGTCATTTCGATTGTAAATTCAGTAGTTGTAGTGTTGGTAACATTACAACTACTTGGATATGACTCCATGATCTTCTTGTTTTGGGATCTAGTAATAGGAATAAAATCACAATTTACCTTATAGGATGAAATATTTGAGGTGATGGGTGTGGTGACATGGTTTTATTTCAAGATTGATTCTAATGATATGTTGCTTAGCATTTTAGACAAAAAAAGGATGATGCTAGGGTTCATTGGGTTATACTAGATCTCAAAAAGTTGATTAAAAGGTTGGATGATGCTTTCACTTGGACTAGACTAATGACTACAAGTAAAAGGGGTGATGGTGATAGTTCCAATAAGTTAGCAAGGTCACAAAATAAGGATAGATTTGATCAAGAGATCTTAACAAAGTGAAAGGTTGATTGATAGATTTATGTCTAAAGATTGGATTGATGTTTGATAAGGATGCTAAGGATTTTTTTGACAAGACTACTTTTGTTTGATGGTGTTGATTGTTTAAGTATTTTGATTGGTTGATTTTTTTCCAAAAAGGCTAGGGTAACATTTCCTAGAAACCCCAAGATGAAGGTGATATGATGTTTTAGGAATGAAAAATGACTATCCAAGACTATAAGGTCTACTATGTCTGATACCTCTGGTACAAGGTGAATAGGTTATGAAAATTTTATGCTAATTTTTTTTTAGGTTTAAAAAGACCTAGGTCAATAGTCAAAAGGACCAATTTATGCAAAAGAATTGTACTATCCTCAAACAAAAGCATTGAAATGCTAGAAAAAAATGGATATGAAATCAAACGTGTCAAATTATGATATTCAAAAGAGGCTAAATGAATAGAAGTATCGATATGCAGATTTAGTATTAGTAGGATAGAATTACAGTCAGAAGCGTCAAAGTGTGCAATGTTATATGCACAAAACAATTGAGAGGGGGGTTGAATAAGTTGTATAATTAAAAACATTCAAACCCTTAATATCTGTTCAAACCCTTATCGTGCATTAACAGAATGTAAACATATGAAATAGTAATGCAACCACATGAAAAAACATAAGAACACCATATTTACATGGAAAATATAACAATATAAAAACTATTGTAAGGATTATCTCACATATATGATATGCAACACCAAATACAATTAGGCTCACTACCAAGGGCTCACTTCCTAGAAAAAGAAGAAAGGCTCACTGTCGGGTGGCTCACTGCTAAGAAGAAAGAAGATAGAAGAAGACTGTTATAAATAGATTTAATATCTCAAGGAAATAGGAGAAGTCCACCACTAAAACCCTATTCCATCCACAACCTTTAGCTCACTGCCTCTAGTAACTTCAAGCACACTACAAATGTAGACCCTTATGCTCACTATAGTGGAGTCATAGGCATTAATCTTACACTTAGATCACCACACAATAATTTTTGCATCTTTCACAAAGCTTCTATAGATCCACCTATTAGGAAAACTTGCAGCCATCTAATGACAATTTCCACATAACCCAAATCTGAAATCATGCAAGTAAATATTCAATATCAACATGCAAGAGAATAGACAACATGCCCATGAAATATGACACAAGATATACCCTGGGAAAACCCTCAAGAGGGAAAAACCCAGCCTCAAAAAGCATCCACACTCCATGCATTATTCAGCAAGGAAAACCCATTACAATACATCTTCAGAGACTCCATGAACACTTATAAAGCACAAGATATCCATGCATTCTATGTGACCAAGCATGAATCCACACATCCCATGCCATGCTTCAAACCCTCGCACATGCACAAGCTCAACTTGCTAACTTGTAGAAAACTCTCCAACCTTAGAAAACTACCCTTGTGGTTGCTTTTATAAAAGCAAGCTCCCACAAAACCACCAAGTGGTATTACATAAACCATGTGCCCAAAACCATGAACTTACAAAATCATGTGACCCCTCATTTAATCTTGGGTACTTTATTATTTTTTATTATTCCCCAATATTAAATAATTACATTTTACAATTAAGTCCCAATGTTACATACAACATCAAGTGGCCCAAACATTATAACTCCTAGTGATGCATGTCCATCTAGGTACCCCTAGGTGCACCACACACATAACAATAAATTAAACATTATAAGAAATATGCAAGGTGTACAACACCTAATTCCTAGAAATATCCCACTTGTTGTATACATTGCATAAGGGGGTAACAAGTAAGCTCAAACATCAAGATAATAAACTCCATAGGCAACATGTACATTTTGTTGATTGCATCAAGCTTGGATCTATTTTCAGAATCTACATGTGCAAATGCTTCAAAACCAAAGGTCTTGAGAAAGGAATAACTCACCTTCTTACATGTCCATGCTTCCTTTGGAATACCACAACCCAAAGGATTAGAGGGACCTCTATTAATCAAATAAACAGTAGTGTTTATAGCCTCTTGCCACATGTTTAAAGGTAGCCCAACATGCAATCTCATAGTCTGTGCACACTCCATTATTGTTCTATTCATGCGCTCAGCCACTACATTTTCCTGTGGAGTCCTTGGAATAATTTTCTTCCTACGAATACCATTTGAGGAACAATAATATTCAAACTCTTTGCTGCAATATTCACCATCATTATTAGATTTGAGACATTTTAACTTTTTACCCGTCTCATTCTCAACCAAGCTTCTCCATTTTTTAAAAGTTTCAAATACATTAGATTTCTGCCTAAGGAAATAAATCCATACCTTCCTAGTTGCATCATCAATGAATGTAACATAATACTGAGAGCTACCAAGAGAAAATACCTGAGTTGGTCCCCATACATCTGTATACACAAGCTCCAATTTCTCATCTTTCTTTTGCTTCTCATCCTTGAGAAAAATTACTCTCTTTTGTTTTCCATACACACAAATTTCACAAAAATCCATATTAACACATTTTAGACCTGGTAAAACATTCTTTTAATGAAGTATTTTCATACCTTTTTCACTCATATGCCCAAGTGTATTATTCCATAGTGTTGATTCATAATCCACAACAACTATCTGATTTTATGCCTGCTGAACTGCAACAACTATTCCTGAACATTGATTTTTATCTGCAATAGCTAAAGCAAAAGGAATAGTATGACCTGTGCAAAGATATAAGGTGCCTACTTTTGCACCTTTTTCTACCACTACGGCATCTTTTGTAACCTTCCAATTTTTATCACTAAATGTAACAACACAACCTTCATCATCTAGTTGCCCTACTGAAATTAAATTTCTTTAACTTTGGAACATGCCTTACCTCATGTAGTAGCCAATGATTCCCATTTAGTAACTTAATCTTGATTCTTACCTTACCAACAATCTGATAGGGTTTGTTATCTCCCAAATAAACCATCCCAAAATCCCTTTGGACATAATCAAGAAAATAACTTCTATGGGGTGTAGAATGAAATGAAGCCCCTGAATCTAACACCCAAGAATCATCAACATTATCAAGGGAAAGAATCAAAGCATCCTCATCAAATTTATTACTCACCACATTTGCCTCTTTATATCCTTCCTTTTTGTCTCCTTTATTTTCCCAAGACCAACAATCTTTCTTTAAATGACCTGGCTTACCATAGTACCAACAATCCTTCCTTTCTCTGGATTGGGACCTTTTGTCCTTTGATTTTCCTCGTGACTTCCCATGACCTCCAGAATTATCTTCTCTCTCTTTTGTTCTACCCCTTCTTTCTACATTCAAAACACTACCTAATGTGGATGTTCCACCTAATTTTTTCCTACGAATTTCCTTGCTCAAAATAACACCAACAACATCATCAAATTTCAATGTATTTGAACCAAAAATAGAATTGCTATCATTCATTACCAAGTTATTTCAGTTTTCAGGTAAAGAACACATAATAAAAAGAGCCCTAAATTCATCAAATTTTACATTTACAAAAGTTAATTGATTGGTAACCATATTAAACTCATTTAAATGATCAACAACTGACCCATCTTCTACCATTTTCATATTAAATAAACGCTTCATAAGAAATACCTTATTCGAAGCAAAAGGATTTTCATATAACTTCTCCAGGGTTTCCATCAACTCTTGAGTTGTCTTTGTTGTTGTAATATTGAATGCCACCGATTCTGCTAGGCATAAACGAATGGCTCCCAGTGCCTTTTTGTCTAGAAGATTCTAATCCTCATCACTCATTGTTGCTGATTTCTTGGCTATTCCTTCCAACGACCACCATAAATCCTTCTGATAGAGGTAGTCCTCCATCTGCATCTTCCATAACTGATATTTCTTCCCATTGAACTTATCAACCTTCAACTTACCCTTGTCCTCCATTGCTCCCACTCAACCGTGAGACCTTCCTATAGAGGATAATTGAAAAACAACCCACTCTGATACCACTTGTCAGGGTTAGAAGGAAAATATCTAACAAGTTAAATGAAAATTTAATCAATAAAATAGAGAAATAAAAACACACAGAAAAACTAACACAAATAATTTAGCATGTTTCACCCAATTTGGGCTACATCCACAAAAGAATAGTCATCCAAGGATTTTATTATCCAGTGCAAAACTTATTACAATCTCATGAATAATCACTTTTTTTAAATCATTTTGTAACTCCCATCCCAACCCCTTATAACAAGCTTAGAAGCTTCTAGATTAGGGTTCTACAAAGTCTTTTTTTTTTTTTCTTTTTTTGGTGAGGATACATGAAGAGTGTACAGTATAGCATGATCAATTTCCACATACCAACAATCTCCCACTTGGAGACTGATCCTAGACAACACCGTTGCACTTATAGCTCCCACTAGAAATAAGCACCTTGGACCCTGTTGCTCTGTTATACTTGAATTCAACATTGAAGGCCAACGGAAGTTGAAGAGGAGCTTAGCTTCTCCCTTGTCACCACCTTCACAAACATATCTGTTGGATTGACATATGTATGTATTTTTTCTAGCTTTACCTATCCATCCTCCAACACTGACCGAATGGAATGATATCTCAATTGTATGTGTTTGGTTTTAGAGTGCAAGGACAAATTCTTTGCAAGATGTATAACACTCTGGCTATCTGTAAACAAGTAACTTTCAGCCTGTTGTTTTCCTAAATCTTCCATGAAAATTTACAGCCATATCATCTCCTTTTCTGCCTCTGTTTCAGCAACATACTCTACCCCTGTGGTGGATAAAACAACCACCTTTTGCAACTAAGAAATCCAACTCACTATTGTCCCACCAATTGTGAATACATAACCTATGGTACTCCACCTGGTATCTACATCCCCTGCCAAATCTAAGTCAACGTAGCCTTTTAAAGTAGTATTAGAGCCCCCAAAATATAAACTTTTTTTGGATGTACCTCTCAAATACTTGAGAATCTATTTTACCGCATTCCAATGCTCAACAACAGGATGAATCGTATACCTACTAACAACTCCTACAACATGTGCAATATATGGTCATGTGCATACCATGGTGTACATTAAACTACCTACAACTGAGTATATGGTACCTTGGACATTTTTTCTTCCTCCTCTCATGTCTTTGGACACATATCCTTAGTCAATTTAACATGACTAGGAAAAGGTGTGCTGACAGATTTTGCATTCTCCATATGAAACCTCTGCAACACATTTTCAACATAATCAGCCTAAGATACAAAAAAAATCTATTTTTCCTATCTCTTGTAATCTTCATACCATGGATTTGCTTTGCTACCCCCAGATCCTTCATAGCAAATGAACTTGATAATTGTTGTTTTAACTCCTTTATGTGATTCATGTTAGACCTTGCTACAACCATATTATCAACATATAAACATAAAATAATGTCGTTATCATCATCTAACCTCTTAAAGTAAACACAATGGTCTAAATTACACCGATTGTAGCCTTTCTCAACCATAAAACTATCAAATTTGATATACCATTGCCGAGGTGCTTGCTTCAAGCCATATAAACTTTTCTTCAATCTGCACACAAGTTTCTCCTTATCTTTGACCTCAAAACCTTGTGGTTGTTCCATATATATTTCCTCTTCCAAATCACCATGGAGAAAGGTTGTTTTAACATCTAGCTATTCCAAATGCAAATCTTTAGTAGCCACAATACTTAAAATAGTGCGTATAGAAGTCATTTTAACAACCAAAGAAAAAATATCATCAAAATCAATACCCTTTTTCTATGCAAATCCTTTTACAACTAACCTGGATTTAAATATTTTCTTACCTCCATCCTCCTCTTTTAGCCTATAAACCCATTTATTTGGTAAATCCTTTTTACTTGTAGGCAACTTGCATAATTTCCAAGTCTGATTTTTCAACAATGAGTCCATTTCTTCTTCCATTCCATGCTCCCATTGAACCTTGGTATCCACCTGCATAGCTTCATCATAACATTTCAGTTCACCAGCATCAGTTAATAAAATAGAATACAAAGAGGGAGAAAATATTTCTAGAGGTCTACTTATCCTTGAAGACCGTCTAACATTCACTGGAGTTTGTGGTATTTATTTTTGCTATTGTTGTGGAGCATGAGGAACCACTGGAACATCATTGTTTGGAGTATCATCCATCACTGCATAATCATTTTCTTTCTTCTCATGCTGCTACAATAGATCTTTGTACAACACTCTCATTAAATATGACATCCCTGCTTCTTACAATTTTTTGATTTTCAAAATCCCGAAGCCTATAACCAAATTCATTAATGCCATATCCAACACCACCCACATCTCCAACAATTTACCTTGCTTAAATACCATCCTCAACCTAAATAATCCCAATTAGGTTGGCCTTAATGAAACGTATGCACCTAAAACATGCAACACCAAAATAGGTCAGTACCAAACACCTCCATAGTGGAAAGAAGTGAAGGATGACCACACCAAGGGCTAACTAGGACCCAAATCCACATCACCATGCTACACAACACATCCACAATTTGTGAGGTATCTCCGCAAATAGCGCTAGCACGTCAGGTCGACCAAACCTGAACTAACACTATAAGAAACCACATACATGCTTCTCCAAGTCATGTGGACAACAAAAAAAACTTCACAATAATCACACAACACCTAAAAATATTCTAGCATCATTATAATATTCTACAACTCTAACACAACCACCTAAAATTGAGAATGCCATTATTTTGTGCAACTAGACATACTGCCATAGAACACAACTCACTAACCAACCTTGCAAAAAACCTCAACACTTGAAACCTCAAGTGAAGGAAGTTATAGACAATATAAGATCATTCCCAAATTCATAAGAAAATAAACCTCAATGTGGAGAAATATGGAAAATCCCCATTTCTCTTAGACAAGCTTCTATACAAATAGACAAACTATCAAGCACAATTTTCACTACAGAACAATCCAAAACTTGAAAATCTGGATATAAAACCTCTAAACACCTTTGGTCATCATATCCAAACCTTTCAAGCATATCTTCAACCATGAAGAAATGTGCAGCACAACACTAAGCATACCTTTGAACACACTACACAATATTTTATTCAAATTTTCTCAAAAGCACTTGGAAACCAAGTGAACTTACTACAACTACATTGAAACCATACAAGACATCAATGAAAAAACTTATGACAACACCATAACACCTTCTTATCAAACCACAACACTTCCATACTAGCACAAGAACTTGACAACACCAACCATCTCCATACTATTGACATCAATGACATCACGACAACTGAAACTTCCAACAATATCCCCCTTTGTCATTGATGGCAACACCAATTATAAAAAACCATCAAAAACAAAAGAATACCAACAGTAATTCTACAACAAGAAGTACTCCCCCTGACTGGGGAAACTCACACTCTTCATACTCTCTCCCCCTGTGGTCTCCAGACCATATTTGCTTCTACACTATGGTTTTTCAACCATTATAACTCTATCCCCCTTTGGAATCAATGGAAAATGGCCATAATTCAACCCTCTTTCCTCTGCTCTTTCACTCTTTTGCTCTCCCCCTTTGAAAAAAATCAAAGGGAAACACCTATGCTTCACTTCTTACTGCACACTCAATCTACATATGCATAGAATTTTTTCTACTCTCTCTTGTCAAAGGGAGAGAGAATAGATTTTTTTCCACTCTCTCCCTTTGACAACATTCCAAAGGGAAACACCTGTAAAAAAACTCTTTTTCTTTCCATTGTACTTATGTTTTTGCACTCTCCCCCTTAGGGGCACAAACTATGCTCCATTTGACTGCACCAACCAACAATACCACTACCTAATACCCATGAGAGGTAGCCTACAACATCATTCTAGGACCAAGAATGTATCTTGAAATGCTTCTTGGAAAGATGCACATACTTATACATCTAGTTGAATGAAGGAGGGGAAATAACCCCTAACTTCTACTAGAGATACTCAAAAGTGTCTTTAAGAAGAGCCTTTGTCAAAATATTTGTAACTTGAACCTTAGTAGTCAAATGCTCTAGCTTCACCTCATTCTTTGCAACCTTCTCTCCTAGAAAGTTATACCAAATAGAGATATGTTTTTTTCTTGAATGCATTATTGGGTTCTTTGAGATATTGATAGCACTTGTATTATCTCAGAAGATAAAAATAGGTTTATCATATGATACTTTGATAGCCTTCAATGTTTTCTTCATGCACAACACCTATGTGCAACATGATGCTATTGCAATATACTCTACCTCTATAGTAGATAATGATACTGAATCCTACTTCTTACTCAACCATGAAACCAATTTTCTTCCAAGAAAGAAAGAATCACCACTTGTACTTCGTATGTCATCTGTACAACTTGCCCAATCTACATCTATATATGCATTCAAGGAGAATCAATATCCTTTGGATACCACAAGCCATAGTCTGGAGTGCCCTTCAAGTATCTGAATATCCTCTTCATGGATACAACATGAGATTATCTAGGATCTTCTTGATATCTTTCCACAAGATAAACTACATGCATAATATTCGATATAGTAGAAGTTTGATATAGCAATCCTCTAATAATTGATTTGTATTTTCGCTGATCTATCTTAGGAGATTCATCATTTTTTCTCTACTTAAAACCAGTAACCATAGGGGTGCACACTGGTTTAGAATCCTCCATTCCAAACTTCTTTAGTATGACATATTTTGACTGTGAAATGAAAATACCTTTTTTTGGTTGACTAATTTGTAATCCAAGGAAGAAATTCATCTCCCCACACATTGAAATCTCAAAATATTTTTGCATTTTCTTCAAGAACTTCTTGCACATATCTTCATTTCCTTCAAATATAATGTCATCTACATACACTACCACAATAATGATTTGTTCTCCTTCAATTTTGAAATACATATTGCTATCTATAGTACCTTTCCTAAATCCTCACTACAACAAGTACTTATCTAACCTTGCACACCAAGCTCTTGGAGCTTATTTGAGTCCATATACACTTTCTTAAATCTGTAGACCATATCAACACCATCTAATAAATAAAATCCTTCTAGTTGTTCAATGTATACCTCTTCTTCCAACTCATCATTCAAGAATGTAGACTTCACATCCATCTGATATACTTTGAAGTCTTTATGTGCTGCAAAATCTAAAAAAAAACTAATGGCTTCCATCCTTTCCATCGAAACAAATGTATCCTAAAATTCTATTCCTTCTACTTGTGAGTATCCCTTACACACAATTCTAGCCTTGTTTTTGACAACTTTTCCATCCTCATTCAATTTGTTCCTGAAAACCCACTTAGTTCCTATCACATTCTTATTTGCTGGTCTTGGGACCAATTCCCAAGTTTGATTATTCTCAATATGTTCCAATTCTTCTTCCATAGCCTTGATCCAATTCTCATATTTGCATGCCTCTGTCACTATTTTAGGTTCCACCTCTTAAATTAAACATAAATTTACTTGTTCCTCTATCATAGTTTCTTTTATCCTTGTCAACACACCTTTTCTCTTATCTCCAATGATCTGATCTTCAAAATGATTATTCTACACATACTTGGGAGTTTTAGAGATCTTTTATGGAGCTTCTTCCTATTCCATTGTCATCTCTTTTTCCTTCTCTCCATCCTTTTATTCTTCACTACAAGGGGATTCATCAAATTCATATCCTTCTATCAATACTAAACTCTATAGTGGTTCTTCATCCACCTTAACACTTAAACTTTCAAAAATATTCTTCAACCTTTTATTATATCACTGGTAAGCTTTGCTTCTTGTAGAGTATCCAAGGAAGATTAGTTCATTAGATCTTGCATCAAACTTTCTTAACTTTTATTCATCTCTTCTGATATAACATTTTCTTCCAAAAACTCTAAAATATTTCACAGTAATAGGTTAACCATACCATAACTCATAGGGAGTCTTTGAACTATTCACTCTTGCTTGACCTCTATTAAGAATGGATACTGCAATATGAATTGCTTCTCTCTAATATAAATCCAATATATTTTCTTCCTACATTTTCCTAGTAGCTTCTTGAACTATTCTATTCTTTCTCTCCACTACTCCATTCTACTGAGGAGTTCTAGGAGATGGAAAATGTCTCTTTATTCCATGATCTTCACAAAAACTGTTAAACCCATTTAAAGTAAACTCACCACCTCTATCAAATCTCAAGCATTTTATTTTCATATCCTTTTCATTTTCTACCATAGACTTAAATTCTTTGAGCTTATCTAGAGCTTCTAATTTTTCTTTGAGAAATGTCACCCAAATCATTCTAGAATAATCATTAATCAATAATATGAAATACATGTCACCACATGAGCTTCTTATTCTAGTAGGTCGACATGGGTCTATATGAACCAACTCCAAAGGACCTACAGTAGAATATTCTTTTGTCTTGAACCTCTTCTTTGTTTGCTTTCCCACTTGACATTATTTGTAGATTCATTGATAGGCATTGTAATATTTGGTAGATCTCTCATAGCATCAGTAGAACTAATCCTCACTAGGCAATAAAAATTGATGTGACCCATCCTTCTATGCTATATACAACTTTCTATGATTTGAGACATAAAACACTTAGCACCACCTTTGATCTAATAAACATTACCTTATGTCCTTGTCCCTGCAATGACCAAAGCACTAGATCTTCCTATTATGATTTCACAAGCACCATCCTAAAACACAAGATTGTATCCTCTGCTACACATCTATCCTACACTTAGAAGATTATGTTAGAGAATAAAGAACATCATCTGTTTATGCTTTCCATCAAAATGAATTGAATCTTTTCCACTAATCTTAGCAGATGTATCATCACAAAACTTAACAAGACCACCACCATTCTTTTCAAGCTTTAAAAACTTACTCTTATCATCTACCATATGATTTGAGCATCCACTATCAATGATCTAGTAATTACTCTCTTCTCTTGCATGAAAATCAGTCAACATATTTCCTTCAATGTTGTGAGTTGTTACCGGAGCACTATCCTTCACACATCTTTTAGGATTAGCAAAATTAGTTCCAAATTTTAGATACATGAACAAGCATTCATCACTATCCTCATCAACATAGTTAGATTCTTCATCATCGAAAACACCATTGTCTCTTTCAACATAATAACTCTTCTTGACAAATTTTCCTTTATGATCCTTAGGTTTGTCATTTGAAACTTTGATTGGACATTTAGAAGCATAATGACCTATCATTCCATAATTGAAACATTTAAAGGATAACTTACCTCTATATTTTTGAGTTCCCTTTTTCAATCTCCTTACAAAATTTTCTTCCACCTCATCAAGATCATCTAGATCTGATTCATCATCCTTTTCTACTTTGCATACTTTAAAGTCAAATTCCTTACTTGTAGTATCTTGACCAAAATATCTCATTTCAAAAGAAGTTAAAACACTATACATCCAATCTCTAAAATAATTATCTAGATTTTGAGCTTCCTCAATAGCAGAAACTTTAGAGTTATACGATTTAGGAAGAGTTCTTAATACCTTTTCCACCAAGAAGATTGATGGCATTGACAACTTCATCCACTCTAAGCATGTAGGCAGTAATATATTCATCTTTAGACATCCTTAGGGTTTCAAATTTTTCTTTGTAGTTATACATATTTTCTTGCTTGAAATTATCATCTCCTTCATAAATTCTTTCTATCTTTGTCCATAAATCTTTTACAAATTTCAGGCTTATCACCTTTCCAAGTTCATAATAAAAAAACCACTCAAGATAGCATTTCTTGATTTTCCATTATTTTCATAATCCTTGATCTCATCATCACTTGTCAAACCAACAATAGGCATAGTGTACCCTTTTTTTAACTAACTACCAAACACCAAATCCAAGAGAGACTAGAAAGAACTCCATCTTGGCTTTCTAGTAAGCATAATTTTTTCCATTGAACATAAGAACTTTGGCACCCTCCCAATGTGCCATCCAAATCTACCTCAAGTGGTTAATGTTTCTCCAAGGAACCACAACTCTGATACTAATTGTTAGATACACAAGACAACTAAGAGGAGGGTGAATCAATTGTATACTTAAAAACATTCAAACCCTCAATATATCTTCAAACCCTTATCAACCATTAAACCCTTATCATCCATTAGATAGATGTAAACATATGAAACAGTAATACAAACACATCTAAACACATAAGAACACCAAATTTATGTGAAAAACCCAAGGGAAAAACCATGGTGAGGATTAGCTCACATATATATGAATTGCAAGATCAAATACAATTAGTATCACTACCAAGGGCTCACTACCCAAAAAAGGAAGAAAGGCTTGTTGCCAAGTGGCTCACTGCTAAGAAGAAACAAGATAGAATAAGATTATTACAAAGAGATTCACCATCTCAAGGAAACAAAAGAAATCCACCATTGAAACCTTATGCCATCCACAACCTTTAACACACTACCTCTAGTAACTTCAAGCACACTACAAATATAGACCCTTCTTCTCACTACATTAGAGTCATAGACATTAATCTCACACTTAGATCACCACAATTAATCAATTTCACATATTTTTCACACCTTCTATAAATTCACCCACATCTCGAACAATTTACCTTGCTTATTGTGTGAACCCTTTTCCTAGTACCTACAAAACAACATGAATAAACAAGTTAGACAAGGATTTGAAAGTCAAAACAAGGATTCCCCATGAAATCCATTTGCAAACTCAAAATAGGAAAGAAAATAAGCAAGAACACAATGAAATGATAAAAACTAGATTAAATCCTAATTTAAATAGAAAACACTTGATCCCATGGGGGAATTGGTGCCAATTTGATGTGAAAATTGGCCATTTCCCAATTCCTATGATGCAAGATTCGAATGTTGAAGATGATGTTGATCCACTTTGATGAGAAGATGAGAACTCCAAGCCAAATCTGAAAAAAGCCTAGCTAAGAATTCAAATGATGGATGGAAATGGCTAAGTATTTTAGCATGGTAACTTTGTTTGGATTGTGGATGATAAAATTTTCTAACGATTTGAGCATAGTAAGTCTACTCAAATTGTGGATGATAAAATGAGGAGAGGAGCTCTTCATTTATAGCATTTAAAGGTGGATGAATGCCCAAATTTGAGCAATGTGGGACTAAAATTCATCCAATGATATGGTGCCACTTGTCAAGTTATGAATGGATGATGGTTGTACAAGATTTGGGGTTTGTGCCAATAAATGCCAATATTTGAAATTCAAATTTGTTGAAATGACATGTATGAGGGAAGGGAAAATGCAATAAATGCCACTTGGCTCAAGGCAAAGGACATGTAAGAGGTTTTAAATGCCTTGTTGGATGTACATGTTGACTTGAAATTTTTGAATTCAAATTGAGAGAATATTCCAAAAAGATGCCTTGTGAGGAAAATAGGGATTTAATAAATGAATTAAATCTATTTTCATGTGCAACTTGCATTATCTAGAGGATGTGACATGAGATTAGATTAAATTAATCAAGGGTTAATTAATTTAACAGGAGATTAGATGATGTGACTTATTTGACTTAGATTTATGGATTTATTTAAATCAGATAAGAGAAGAATATGATAAAAGGCTAATTAAATAAAGATTTTGATTTATTTAATTAAAAGGGATGGTGTCAGATTAAATCAAATAAGGTTTTAATTTATTTAATTTAATGGATAGACTTTAGAGATTTAATCAAATAAATTGATTATTTAATTAAATAGGAATAATTAGATTAGATGGATTGATTTAATTAACAAGAGAAATGATTTGATTCAGATAAAGTGATTTATTTAACCAAGAGAGGATACTGATGAATTTAATCAGATAAGTGAATTTGATTAAATGGTTAAATCGAGAAATGATTTAGGAAGAAACGATGTTAGTAAGTCAGGATCGAATGCACGATGTCAATCAATATATTTTCAGTGTCTACATTTTGCCCCTCTTTGAAGCAATGCACTTGTTGCTTTGGTTCAAAGAATACACGATCTCGATCAAAGCCAAATTTTTTTGATATTTAAAAACTTGCCCCACTACTACCTAGCGAGAGAAAACATGCCATTATAATGCCCCCTCGAGAGATTGGATGAAAATTTCAATTTTTTGGGTGATCTCGCGAAAAAGGTGACCAAGTGCCCGACAGGTCCGAAAGGGATCCGGGAGGCTAAAAACGTGTCTAAACGCAATAAAATGATGAAAAACAAGCCTCGAACGGACGAAAATAGGTTCGGGGGTCCAAAACCCTAGTAGGACAGCCCTAGAGGGTCAAGAAAGCTTAATTTTTAGGCTTAAAAGGGGCTCGAGGGGTCACTTTCAAGTCATTTTCACACACCTCCGCCAACAAACCTTGAGATTCAAGCTCTGACCCTTCGACGATATGGCGCAACGATAGCTTCCTCTGCATATTTCAGACTGAGTTCAGACCTACCAGCGGCCACTTGGCATCGGTGCTCCGATATGTGACCCTAACTGAAGCTTCATTTTTTCATTTTAATGCATTTATTACATGTTTTAAGGAGAGCTTGCCTCTAGCGGTGCTATTATAGCATCGCTCAGTGTTTAAAGTGCACCGCTTTTGACCTTTTTACACCGCCGTGGTGCTGTTTAGCGCTGCAACGGTGCAATATGGAGTTTAAAAACTCCACCGCTGGGCTCGAGCTCGGCTTGGACTCGTGGGTCAGTTTGGAAAAGTGCATCGCGGCGGCACCCTTTTAAAGAAAATTGCGATGCTGGGGGTTAAAGTGCATGGCGGCGGCTTTGTTTAACAAAATTTCGTGTCTAGCGTTGGAGTTTGAGGAAACTCAAACTGCAACGCCTTCACAAACTATGCCGCTGGAAGCGAGTTTGAGGCACGACTCTAGGATTTTTTCAAAAAAAATTAACATGCTGACTTTGCATGATGCAGGACAGACCTAGGGAGCTTTATTCTTGGGAGCACTGATCACGGGATCTAGTGAGCGTTCTTCGGGATTTTAGCGACAGAGACCAGGATCAGTTGGGTGTTGCAGGACTATGGCATATTGCGTATGCGGCGCCCATGCGCACACACCTCGGGATGCTGTCAGCGCTAGCAGAGCGATGGCACAGTGAGACATCGTCATTTCATCTTCCTACTAGTGAGGCGACCGTCACATTGGAGGACGTTTGGCAGATATTACGATTTCCCATTCATGGCCGCCGGGTGATCTACAACATGGAGGGACGCGAGTGCTGCACCCGAGTCCTCGCCACTCAAGATATCATCTACTGCGAGGGGAAGATAGAGCTGGAGCAGTACAGAGTTATAGCACCTCCCTTCCATTGGGCGATTACGGTGATCATTTCAGGTTTGGTTGCCCCAGACAGATGAGGGCGGTATTTCAATCCTAGATGGGGATATTGCTTGGAGAGGATGGTCCAGGACAGACCAGTTCGCTTTGCATGGGGGCCCGTACTCCTGGCTTCACTTTATAGGGATCTGCATGAGTATGTGTATGCGGATGGCAGAGCGCTGGGAGCTGGAGTGACCTTGCTGCATGTTTGGGTGTGGGAGTACATTTCTATGCTACGTCCACAAGTCGTTCCGGTTCCGATGGGGGCAAAGGATGCCCTGGTGACACGATACAGAGGTGGTGTGTCCTTCACACACACTAGAGAGCATGGGATTCCCTACTGGAGGTGAGTCATAGATGAGATGCTTGTGTTCACTTGGAGACCATACCTCGGTCAGCTTGGATGGGCTGATGATGTAGACCAACTCTCCTACTGCCACCAAGACCAATACATGCAGGCCGAGAGCACACTATGATAGAGAGATACCTGCCTGGGCACATACATTGTCAGTTCAGAGAGCCACAGGATCGGCCAGATGATGGCTACGTGGCCGTCTTTACACGTAGCATGACACAAGTGTCATGGGGCCCTGGTATTCCTACCGCGGAGGCAATTGATAGTTTCTGACACTTGGTAGCCTGACCGTGGGCTTACGATCAGGGCTTGGTAGACCCAGGGACCACACAGGCCTACAGAGATTGGTTCAGACCTCCTCTTCGGTTGACTGTTCTAGGTAAGGATCCAGAGGCATACAGGGTCAGAGGCAGGGAGGAGAGGACGAGGACGAGGACCCAAGGTCGCGATTCAGCAGGATCCACCAGAGGTGCCCCCAGTTCTGCCAGGTCACGAGGATGTCCATATGCAGGACCAGCAGCAGGATCCGCCAGTTCCACCCCCACGAGCCAAGGGTGAGGATTAGGTCCATGCACAGCCACAAGTACAGCCAGTAGGGCAGGCAAACGCACGAGATGCCTTGGTTCTACAGTTGCAGGCATAGGTACAGGCATTGACGGCTAAGAGGGACCAGGCATGGGCTGAGAGAGTAGCTCAGAGCAAAGAGGGATCAGGCTGTATAGCAGTGACAGGCCGCAGAGCTATAGGCAGCTATAGAGCTAGGCTGTAGATAGCATATTGAGAGCATGACAGCCACGGCCTCTGCCCAGGGTACAGTGCCAGTCTGATCTTACAGGGAGGCTATCTGAGAGATAGAGTAATACCGCTAGGCTTACCATGACCATGTACCTAGAGCAGATTGGGTTCCCGAGTACTCAGAGTGGGCCAGCCAGAGACCACCAGAGGGTCACGGTGACAGGGGCGAGGGCAGCATCCACGGAGATCGGGCTTGATCCAGATCTTATGATGTACCTTTTGTGCTTTATGGGCTTATTTTTGATAGCCTGATGGGCATTTTGTACTGATTGACACATATGTACAGTGATCCGATTATTATTCTTTGTACTATGACAGTGATATGCTGATATTAGATATATATGAGCTGATTTTGATGCAATGCAATGTGTTGTTTTATTTATGCATGGATGGCTTATTTCTATATGCTTTGCAGTGATTTTGTATGGATGCATTTATTTGTAATGATGTGTGCGATGATTATGATGTGCAATGATGTTGTGATGATTTATTTCATGCCACTTGTGATATGTGAAATGATTTGATTTATGGTATGCGTGATGATGTGTGGAAATGCTTATTTATGAGATGATTTACAGATATATATGATATGATGCGATGGTCGTGATATGATGATGCTAATGAAATGGTGTTATGAGATGCTTAGAATAACAAATGTTATTATCCTAAATGATGATGTATGTGATGCAATGATATATTAATGCGATGATATGTATGCCTAATGAATTAAATGCTTATGTTCCTATTGTTTATGATTATAATGATTATGGAATGTTTTCGTTCATGCTATGTGATGATTTATGAAATGTAAATGAATGCTTATGTAATGCTATGAGATGTAATGTAATGGGTGAAATGCTATGTCATGAATGCACCTATTTAAAATGTCATGTGTATGTTTCCTATATGATATGCTTATGCAATATGCTAATGATTTGTGGATGCAGGATCGATAATGATGATGGTGATGATGATCAGCTATCATAGTACCTTGTTAGTGCGGTTAGTAAGAAAAGAAGAAGTCATTTCAACAAGACACAAGATATCACAAATGCAGATGATGATGATGATGATGATGATGATGATGATGATGATTACCTGCCGAGGAATTGGGATTTTCAAAGGGCTAGATTTTCTTATGTTTGATAACACACGTGGTATGATGCATCAAGGTATAGACAACCAGGATGGTGTGGTACTTAGTGTGATGGAATTTGACTCGACAATCAGATAGGAGTATTCTTGTTCACACCTGACATACGAAAACCTTGCTAGGATGCACTTCAGAAATTTCAGACACCTCGGACCAAAACACAGAAAGGTAAACCTTTCTATGCAATAGTCTACAAGTTGTCCTAGACCTCTTCTGTACATACCTAATGAAGCAAGTATTCACCGAGGTTATATTACAAGAACTTCCAACAAGCACAACAGATAAAAGATAATGATTGTTGCCCCATTCCTATTTCTCTAAATCCTTTGCTTTGGGATATTATCAAGACATCCTTGGAATGAGCGCAAATAAGATAAGTCAAAAGAAAAAGACCAAGTAAACAAACAAACTGATTCTCTTCAATACCGCTAACATAAAAGGGATGTGTTTTCTAAGGATGATAACTGAAACTTATTGCCAAAAGATAATGCCCATTGTAGGAAGGATTCATCCTAGGACATGTTAGTGGATGGCGGCACGTCATTTCGTTTATCCAAAGTGTTCTTTCTGATAAATAATGCCCCTTTTGCATGAAGGATTCATCCTAGGACATGATGTTATCAGATGATTGATATGGGACTGTTTGGATGATGTGTTACCGGTACAAAGAGATAACCAACTTGCTTATGCACTGAATTAGACTTAAGACTTGACGTTTTTGGGTTTAAACCTACTAGACTTGTTTCCGATTGTTTCACCAAAGGTTGATGATGACGATTAGTTTATTATGGATGATGCTTATTGTGGGTGAAAGCGAAATGAGACAGATGGATTTTCTCAAATATTTGGATGTTTTTGATGTTTTTGCAATGTTTTGAGGCTATTTTTGGTGTGTTCGAGATTTTTACAAATGTTTTGATTTTTGATTTTTCAAATGTTTTTGGGATTTTCTGAGATTTTGACCAAGGAACTAACCTAAAGACCTATCCTAGGGGTCTTGAGGGCTGATCAAAAGATGAGCCTTTCCTACGTTATACACGCAAAGACCACGTAGTTCGACTGACAACTTGACCGATTTACAGATGATGATATACATGATGAAATGTTAGTTTATTATGACAGACTCCTATAGGACTAACCTAAATGTCTCAGGGGATGATCAAAGATCAACCTTGCCTACGTTCAAGCTCAGAGACGACGTAGTTCAACTAGATGACTCTATTTTTGGGTTTTTTTGAATGACCTTTTAACTTGTATTTTTTTTTCTTCTGATGTTTTTGGCTTTTTTGATGTTGAGGGCTTTAAGATCATACACGAATTTGATCCAATAAGAACATGCCCCCAACTTGATGCAATAGACTACTCCGATAAAGGTAGGACAAACTGACCTTGAGGATGGGCCGAGTAGTACAAGGAGGGATTACGACACGAAAAACAAGATCAAGCTATGGTGCGGATGCAAGTGGATGAGTGATGGATGTAGACCTAAATGCGATGGATGATGGAAGCGAAATGGATGGATGATACAGATCAAGCCATAAAGATCCTGGTGGATGGAAAGTGCTTATTTACACACGGCACCTGTTTGCCAGGTTTTCACCAAGGTACTTGCCCAAAGTGCCACCGAAGTGGTTTTCACTAGAGGACGATTTTTTTGATCCTTTTTCTGATTTTTTTGGATTTATTGCTTTTTTGATTTTTTTGTTGTTACCAAGACGCCTGTTTGCCAGGTTTTCGCCTAAGTAACCATTTTTTAGGACTTTTTCTAATTTTTTGGATTTTTTGGTTCTATACCTTGAAATATTTTAGGCATAAAACTTTTTGAGATGGGAGCTATTCATGGGCTCTTGCAGAGGTTCCCCTTTGGGTGTTGATAGCTGATATGCCCCTGATTTATAACTTGCTGTTATGACAAATCGTCCTAACCAATTAGGTTCGAACTTGCCTTTGCTACTGGGATTCGGGACATTCTTCTGATTTTCTTTTAAGACCAATTCTCTGACTTGGAAAGTCCTGCTTCTGATCTTCTTGTTGTAGCTTCGTTTGAGTCTATTTTGATAGACTTGCAGATGATTCAAAGCATCGATCCTTCTCTCATCCAGTAACTCAAGCTCATTTAGTCTTGATACCCGATATTCCTCATTTGTGATGAGGTTTTGCAATGATATTTTGAGGGATGGGAGCTCAATCTCAATGGGGAGTACGACTTCTGATCCGTAGACCAAGGAGAAGGGGTTGGCGCCAGTGGGTGTGTGGATGCTGGTTCGATAAGCCCAGAGGGCGAGATTAAGCTGCAAGTGGCAGTCACGACCTGCATCATTGACTATTTTCTTGAGGATTTTGAGGATGGTTTTCTTTGTGGCTTCTACTTGGCCATTGCCTTGGGGATAGTATGGGGTGGAGAAGCGATGCTAGATTTTGAATTTTTGCACAAGTCGCGAACCTCCTGGTTCTTGAATGGTGTCCCATTATCTGAGATAATGGCTTGTGGGACACCGTAATGACAGATGAGATAGTTTAGGATAAATTTTGAGATCTGCTTCCTAGTGATATACGTCATGGGTATGGCTTCCACCCACTTTGTGAAATACTCAGTTGCAGTAATAATGAATTTATGGCCATTGGATGAGGTGGGTGTGATTTTTCCAATGAGGTCGAGTCCCCACTGTGAGAAGGGCCATGGTGTGATGATCGGGTGAAGCTCTTGAGCTAGAGCATGGATGAGGTCCCCATGCTGCTGACATTGTAAACACCTTTTAGCATGATCATGTGCTTCTCTTTCCATTGTGGGCCAATAATACCCCATCCTCAGCAATTTCTTGGCGATGGTCATTCCACTTGAGTGAACCACAAATACGGTTATGAACCTCAATTAGAGCGGTTAATGCCACCTCAACATTTAGATAGCGTAGCAAGGTACCTTCTATGCTTCTACGGTATAAGGTATCACCTAGGATGACAAATCTGGATGCCTTTTTGATAAAGGTTCATTTAAGGTTTGACGGGAGGTCAGCAGGTATGACTCCTATGCGAAGATATGTGTAGATATCATGGTACCAAGGATCGCCAGGACCAACGATTTCACACATGAATTCTGATTCTGGTACCTTGAATGCAGGAATGAGAAGTTTCTCAATCAAGAATTCATATCTTGGGACATTGTTAGGGATATTCAACAAGGATCCAATTGTCGCCATGACATCTGCTGCTCTGTTGTTGGTTCTAGGAATCTACTCAGATGTTATGTCAATGAAGGATTCCTTTAGAGTCTCCACCAATTTCTTGTATGGAGTGAGCTTATCATCCTTAGTCTGATATTCATTATTGACCTGATTTATGATCAACTGAGAGTCTCCATACACCCTGAGAGCTATGATATTCCATTGCACTACTATCCTGAGACCTATAGTTAAAGCCTCGTATTATGCGATGTTGTTCGTGCAAGGAAATGCCAATTTGTATGACTTCGGTATGCAGTCTCCTTGTGGAGTGATGAAGAATACACCAACTCCTGATCCGTGTTGTGTATATGAGCTGTCGAAGTATAGTTTCCAGTGATCAGTGATGTTGAGGTTAAAGATGGATTCATTTGGGAATTCTGAGACAAGAGGGTTCTCGGAATAAATGGGTGCTTCTGCTAGTTGATCTGCAATAACTTGACCCTTAATGGCTTTTCTTTCTACATACTTGATGTCATATTCTGATAGTATCATTACCCATTTTTCCATTCTGCCTGTGAGCATTGCCTTTGATAGGAGATACTTGAGGGGATCAATTTTTGCGATGAGCTTGATCTTGTGTGCCAACATGTAGTGTCTGAATTTTTGGGATGAAAACACTACTGCGAGGCAAGCTTTCTTGATGAATGAGTAATTTAGCTCATGACCGACCATTGTTCTACTGATATAGTAGATAGCCCTCTCCATTCCATTTTCATCGTGTTGAGCAAGAAGAGCTCCAAGGGCTGCTGCTGTTGCTGACACATATAAGATCAATGGCTTTCTCGGGATAGGTGGCATTAACACTAGTGGTGTCAGTAGATATTCCTTAATCTTTTTGAATGCCTCTTCACATTTTGTATCCCATTTATACATTACCCCCTTGTGGAGTAGGTGAGAATATGGGTTCTGCTTGTCTGCCAGTTGTGCTATGAACCGTCAGATGGATTGAAGTCGGCTCTGGAGGCCTCTCAGTTGTTTTAATGTCTTTGGTGCTTCCATCTCAAGGATTGCTTTTACTTTCACTGGATCCACCTCGATACCCCTCATGGAGACTATATATCCTAGCAGTTTACCTAATTGTATGCCGAAGATGCACTTCTTGGGATTTAGTCTAACTTTATATTCCTCCAATCTGTCAAAGATAGCACTTAGGGTTGTATATGATCTTGTCTTTTCCTTGACTTGGCTAGGATGTCGTCGACATAGTCTTTGACTGTTTTATGAATCATGTCATGGAATATTAGTGTCATGGCCCTTTGATAGGTTACTCCTGCGTTCTTTAGGCCAAATGGCATCATGTTCCAGTAGTAGGTCCTCCATAGACAAGTGAAAGCCATCTTATGTTGATCTTCTTTTGCTATCATGACCTGGTTATATCCTGAAAAGCCATCCATTAGTGATAGCATCTCATGTCCTGTTGTCATGTCTACAATCATGTCGATATTGGGAAGTGGGAAATCATCCTTTGGACATGCCTTGTTCAAATCTCTGAAGTTCGTACAAATTCTGATGGCTCCGTCAAGTTTTGAAACAGGTACCAAATTTGACACCCATTCGGGATAATCAATTGGTCGAATAAATCATGCATCTAACAATTTCTTGAGCTCCATTTTGACTAACAAAGTGATTTGGGGATGCATTTTTCTAAGCTTTTGTTTGACCGGCTTTGCTTCTGGATATACTGCTAAATGATGAACCACAATCTCTAGATCTAGCCCTGGCATATCAGCGTAACTCCATGCGAAGTTTATATGTCTTTCCTTTAGGAATGCTGCTAGGAGTTCCTACTCTTATGTTAATAGTGATTCTACATAGAATGTGATATGCAGGGTCTCCTCTGTTCCTATGTTGACTAGATTGCACTTTTCGGCCAATACTGTTGATTTCTCTTGATGAATAGCTCTTAAGGGAAGATTGAATCCTTCATCCTCGGGTGCCTCAGGGAGGTTTTCACCGTTGGATATGTCCTTTATTTTTACTATTTTCTTGTCAGAGAGTGCCATAGTGTGGTTTTCACTCAAGGACTTGGATATGATTCTTAGTTTCTCACTTTTGCGACTGAAGGATTCAATCGTTTCCCCGTAATAGGCATGTGCATCCAACTCCATTATAAAGCCTACCTTGTGGTCTCCATCTGGAATGTTATCCCTCAATCCCATGAATTCTGAGAGTGCTTCATCATTTTTGAATGTATCAAGAACTGGTGGTCCTCGTTGGTCATAGTTGATCAGTTGGGGGTAGACTAAGCGAATCTCATGATTTTGACTATCTGGTTCAAAGGATATGGTACTAATCATACATAGGGTGGTGTCCTCGAATAACCTAGGTAGGTTGGATAAGGTATCTTCATCATCGCTACTAATGTATGGCTCAGTTATAAAATTATGTGTGTCCCTACCTCTGACTATTGGTGAGTGTACTTGTACTAGCACTGGCTGAGGAGAGGTATTAATAGTTCTAACTGGAGGAATTCAGCCACGTATGGTTATTCTCGGAGTGGCACATCCAAGACCAAAATTTTTTATGGGTTGCCTCTCTGACATGATAGGTATTATGAGCCCATTGTCATTTTGTCCCAGTCTTTGATTTCGGTCGTAACCCATTGCAAGCATCATGTGTAGGCCCTTGCTTCTTTCGTCCATTGGTAAATTAGCTGTCGGTCTTTCATTTGATACAACATGTGAGATGGATCTACTTCAATAACCTCATGGCCAAGGTCTCCCCATCTTGTGAATTCAGGATAATTTTCAGGATAGGTTTGTGATGTGGAAGCTTGATTTTCTTGTGGACGTCCCCGTGATCCAAGAGATTGTGGTAACTCTCCTATCACGAAAGCATTGTTAGGGAGTTTGTAGCTTCCACAACCGTCATCCTAGATGATGAGCTTGATGTCGGAGATGGTGGGAATGGCGAGAATGGTGGGTGTCTTTGTCGCAGAAGTGGACGCAACAGTGGTGGGGTCGATGTATGGTGTGGATGGGCCCTCATCATTCTTTGGTACTTGGGGGATTTTGTAATACTTGGCCTCAAGATTCTTGCAATATGAAAACGGCTCAGGATCCCCATGGATGGTAACCTCTTGTCCATTATGTGTGAATTTCACACATTGGTGGAAGGTTGATGCTACGGCTTTCATCGCATGGATCCATGGGCGTCCGAGGAGGATATTGTATGGAAATTCAAGGTCCAAGACCTAACATGTGGTTTCCATGAGTGTTGGCCCTACTTGTATAGGGAGCTTAATTGTGCCCTGAGACACTCTTTCTTGGTCATCATATGCTCTGATTGTGATGCCCTTGCCTTTGTCAATGGAATCTTCTGATATTTTTAACTGCTTGATGAGGCTAAGAGAACAGATGTTCAAACCTACACCTCCATCCACCAAGACCCTTTTGATTTTTCTCTTGTTTATGATGGCTTCTAAGTGAAGTGCATGGTTGTGAGATGGTTGGGTGGGGAAATCTTGGTCAAAAAATGTAAGGAGATTAGGTGTTATGATATTTGCGACCATAGCTTGGAATTGCTCTGCATCAAGATCTGCGAGGACAGTGGATGAGGCTAATGCTTCCTCAAGGATCTTTTTATGCACTGATGAGATTTTTAACAACTCCATGATGGAGATGTGTGCTGGTGTTCTTTTGAGTTGGTCTACAACATTGTAGCTATACATAATGGCTCTTGATGTAGGGACTCTATTTGGTTGGGATGATCCTGCAATGGTGACTTTTCCACCTCTTGTGGTGACTCCACAATCTTTGACATGGGCGCCCTTGATAGTGATGACCATGTAGTTTTCATTTAGCGAGGCAATGATAGATTCATAGACATGATTTACATTGCCTTTCCCTTTATCACCTCTATTTCCTTTGTTTCCATGATTCGACATCGGATTCGTGTACATTTTAAGGTCCTAATTTCCCATAGGTTGTTCCATGTTTATGGTTTTCTTGTCAATGAGATCTTGGATGATGTTTTTGAGTCATGCAATTTTTTGTGGTGTGACCTTTTATTTTTTGAAACTCGCAAAGTTGATTCTCATTGTACCAAGGGGGTTTGACATCGGGTTCTTGGTAATTTTCTAATGTGGGAGGTTTGATAAGTTTTTCGTCGATCAACTTTTTCATTATATCCTCCAATGGTTCCCCCAAAATGGCATATTTGTGTTTTGGATAAGTTTTGCATTGGGGAGGTCCTCTTTGGTCAGTGAGGTTATTGATGGTGGGATTATTGGGTTGGTATGTTGTGTGATGAGTGTTTTGGCGTTGTGATTGGATTTGCGGTGTGGGTGTATGTTGGCGTGGACCACTGATGACCACCTTGGCAGCGACGATGCCATCATTAGTGATGTTCTTGTTTCTCACCCACGTGCGAGGTTTATTGTTGTAATTTGATGGTGGGCGATTGTTTTGTGGCTCGTGATATGACGTTGATTTTGCAGGTTGAGTCACAAGGGCTCTTTCGATGCTGCGCACCTTGGAGATCAATTGCCCATATGTGGTGATTCCCTGAACCTTGAGATGAAATGACAGGAAACTTTCAAGGTCGGTTATGATTGTGCAGACTTGTTCTTTTGGCATGTTCCACTTGCTCCGATTGGCCTTGGATCACCATCGTTGAAGGAATGAGGTGAAAGACTCATTCTTTCCTTGTTTTAGAGTGGAGAGTTCTTTGAGACTGACATCCATCGCAATGTTACATGCGTAATTCCTAATGAATGCGTCTCTAATTTCTTCGAATGTCCTAATGCCTGAAGGTAAGTGAGAGAACCATTCTATAGCAGGACCTGCCAAGCTCCTAGGGAATAGTCACATCAGATAAATATCATCATATGCAACTTCCATACAATGAACCTGGAATTCCCTGATGTGATCTTCAGGGTTTCCCATCCCTCGATACTTGTCAAATTTGGGGATTTCAAATCCCTTAGGGAATGGTTTCATGTCTAGGCTCCTATCAAATGGATAGGGACATAAATTGCTTGGCGCTTTGGTCATTCACCCCGATTGAAGGTCAAGCACTTGTTGCAAGAGCAACCTGAGTTGTGTCGTTACATCATTCTAGGGATCGGGGGGTGGGATGAAAGTGTTTTGAGGTGTTTGATTCATGGTTTGGATGGATGGGTTGGTCGGTGTGTTATTTGATGGTATCTACATATTTTGTCGAGCGAAGTAGGCTTCTACTTGATTTTGTATGAACGATGCCTGTTGTTCATCTTGTTGTTGTTGCGCTAGGATTTGTGCTTGTTGTGCTTGTTGCTGCTCCAACAATGCTTGTTGTTGTACTTGTTGTTGTTCCCACAACGCTTGTTGTTGGGCTGCCAATTCTGCTGCTTCTTGCCACTCTTGGTATTGCTTTAGTGCTTGTTGATATGCTTGCACTTGCGCTGCTTGTGCAAGGAGTTGTGCTTGAGCTTGTGCTTGTTGTGATTGATATTGAGATTGTGCTTGAGCTTGCACTTGCGCTTGTGCTGCTTGTGCTTGTGCGGCTTGTTGCTGTAATAAAAGTTGTGCTTGAGTGACTCTTTGTGCTTGCAATGCTTGTGTAGCTTGGGCGGCTTGTTGTGCTTGTTGCGCTTGTAATGCGGCTTGTGCAGCTTTGGCAGCTTGAGTAGCTTGTTGCACAGCCTTTTTTTTCTGGACTTGTTGGTATCCTCTTTGGAAAGTAGCTTGCAATGCTGCATCATATTGATTTGATGTGGTGAACGTTGGTGGTGGTGGAGGTGGTGGTGGATTTGGAATGGTAGTAGATGATGATGTTGTGTTGATGTTTTGCATGTTGGATAATGGTATTGATGTGATTGGTCCTTGTGAGACCATGCTTTGTGATGTTAGGGGTGTGTTTGATGATGTTGCCATTGCTTATGTGTTTATCGTTTGTTGTTACGATATCAACGATAAATTTTGAGTGTTTGGTGCAATGCTTTGATTTATGGTTGGGATGTAGGTTTGATTGATACTTGGTAGGGGAGGAAGCCCTAAACCAAGGAGTGGTACAGATGATAGTAGTAGTGGTGGAAGAGGTGGAAATGTAAGGGGCGTAAGTTGTTGCGAGAATTTCGTGGTGTCAAATAACCCCCTAGTCCGAACGTATCTCCCTCTTCTTGTGAATTTGTGAGAAGAGGTGTTTGTGGTGTTGTGTGAAAAGATGATGATGATGGATCGTGATGAAATGTGAGAGGAACATTTTTGTGCAATGGATTTTAAGGTATGTTTTGTTCCAAGAGTGTGTTTGCATCTAAATCTTGATTATTAACAAGGGGGTGTGCTTGAAGAGCATTGAGGAATGTGTTTCCCTTGTTAACATTGGGTTCGGTTAGAGCGAAAGATGTCGTGATTTGCAGAATGTTTTGTGTGATGTTTTGAGATGGGGGTGTAGATGAAATGGGGATGGTGGATGAAATTGGGGGAAATTATGTGTCCACGATAGTACTCACATCGAAATCCGAAGGAAACTTGGCCCCTTGTTTTGCTAGTTCAAGCATGTACAACGAAGGGTTAAGTCTCATCATGATGTTGATGATTCTATGGTTGTTTGGATTTTGGAGCATTTCTACCATTTCCTCGTGAGACATTCCGAAAGTGAGGTCTTCTCCTTGATTTTCTTCTTGGGGATGTTGTGATGACGAGAGGTTCAATGGGTTGCTTGATTCTGTTGGATTCATTTCTGCGTTGGTTTGGCTAAGATCACTTGAAGCGGGTGTTTCTTTGTTGGCTTCCATACCCTTCTTGTATTGAGATCTTATTTGGACCATAAAACAAGGATCAAGAATATGGGAGATGAATCTCTTGATTCTTTGGATTGATCTCTTATTTTATGTCCCAAAGTGTAAATTTTTAGGATGCTTTTGAGGATCAAAGGTGATGATATGATGATGATGTTATGGATGAATGATATGGATGCTTTTGACTTCTAATCAATCTTGAATGAGACACTAGGCTTTTAGGACTTTGGATTTTGATTTTGATTTTTGGATTTGGTCCTTGACTTTGATTTTGCTTTTGATTTGGATTTTGAACAAAAAGACCCTAAGATGTTGGATGATGATCTAAGGGATAGCTTTGTCCAAAGGATGATAATTTGAATATGTGTGAGGAGAAGGATGCATCTACCCACACCTATTCAAACAAGATGATTGTTTCACTAAGCATATGGAGAAGGATTCATCTACATACACTAAGCTAGACAAGATGATTTTTGATAACTTTGACTAAGCATATGCAAAAGGATGCATTTACACATACCTAGCCAAAGGTGTTTTGATAAGATGTTTTCAAGGATTTTGTCTCAATGATTTGGATGATTTTGATTTTTCCATAAAGCCTAGTTTCAAGATTTTCCCAAAAGGTGATGATGAGATGGATTTTGTTTTGATGTTTTAGATGGATGGATGAAAAAATATTTTGATAATGTTTTGATCCTAAGATGAACCTAAAAAGGACACTTTGTTTGCCTAGATCTAGGTATTGAAGAGCATGCAAATGCTTCCTAATGACCTTTGTAACCAAGAAATGATTTTATTTGAACATTCATTTTCAGATTTTCAATCAATGATTTGTGTGTTTTGGGATTTGGAGTCTTCAACACATATGAAAGTTCATTTTGCTTAGCTTTGCTTAATGTCTTGATTTTACCAAAAACACTTTCTTCAATTAGGTTTTCAAACTAAGATGTCCTATGTCTTAATCTCTTCAAACCCCACAAGATATGTTATTTGGAAATTTAATGAACTTAAGGCAAAGGGTTTCCCTATTGTTTACTTAAGGAGACAAATTGAGATTTAATCCAATGTTTAGAAACCTCTAAGGATGTGAATCCCAAGGGAAAGCAATAACATATGGATTGAGTCAATGGTATTTGTCTTCAAAAGGGTTTGAAATTTGGATGATGTTAAGTGTTTGTTTCCATGATGTTTTCGATCAAGCAATGCATTTTGTAACCCAAGAATAAGTACAATCCTATGGATGTGTAAGACAATATTTGTT
Source organism: Sequoia sempervirens (assembly GCA_007258455.2). NCBI lineage: Eukaryota > Viridiplantae > Streptophyta > Pinopsida > Cupressales > Cupressaceae > Sequoia > Sequoia sempervirens. Next base: position 567,343,182 of record VDFB02000015.1, on the reverse strand, counting down.
GGATTCCCACTTGGACAAGTCCAGCTACGCTTATCTCTAGCAGATGGTTAGATGCTTGACCCCACTGGCTCCCCTCCACGACACTCACTTATACGGGGCAGCCAAGCATCAACACCCATGAAACTCCCATGGCATGATTTCTATCTCTACTAGAAGACTGTAAAAACGTGGGGTGGCTTCAGAACGACCATTCTTGCACCAACAAATAGATTTAAGGATTTTGGAAAATTCTAGCACATGGGTTTTAGTAAGGACTTTCCGTTCATAAGAGTTGACCCAATGTGGCAAGAGTCCCCTTTCGGATCCATCTTGTCAGAGTCAACCACGTGATATTGGCATTTATTCCAATATCCACATTTATATCCCGGCTAGAAATACTCTTGGCTTTAGAGTGTTACTGGTTGAGTCGTTCCCTTGGGTGAGTACTTTTTCCCCAAGACAGGCCCTCTAGGATAAACAAAAGTGAATGAAGAACAATATTCGTAATTCGATCAATCCTTGTCGGCAACAAGAAGAGAGAATGTACACAACAAAGTCCCTACTCACATTGGCACAATAGTTTGTTCAATTTTAAGCCCAAATCGAAGTGTGGAGGTGATTGCTTTATCTTAACCCAAAGTCATAGAAAATACCTTTTGATTCTCAAGATCGCTATAAAGCACGAGAGAAGTGCATACGTCCTTTTCTAATGGCTTTAGTCTAAGTAAGCCCTCACAAAAAACACAACTACACTTGTTCTTTTTAGATCCTCAAAGCATTATGTCAGTTCAATTGTTTAATCCATAAACGAAATCTAGTAAGTTGTTGATCCTAAGATTCTTTTTAAACCTTTTGCAAGAAATAAACAAAAAGGATCCTTTTTAAACCCAAATGAAAGCTAGTCTTCTAAAGAAAGAAAAAGATGAAAAATTCTTGAAGAAGTGTTAAACAAACACTTAAGTGTTAAAAAACACTTTGATTAGACCCAATATCATCTCCATGCTTCTCCTTCCTTTGTGTTTGGCTTCCAACCTACAAAGTAGAAAAACATAGAAGTTAAAAAATAGAAAACAATAGATAAATAAATCATGAACCAAAAGCACGTGCTAAAAAAATTAAGTTCTCCCTTTTTCTGTCGTCCAACGTCGCAACTCATGAAGGCGTCGCTATTTTTTTCTTCTAGTGGTGCTCTTATAGCGCTGCTTACTAGTCAGCGACACTCTGTGTCGAGACAAAGAGCATGATTGTGTCGCTCTTTTCGCCTAGCATCGCAATTCTTGAAAGCGTCGAAGTTTTAAATTTTTTGAAAACTTGTGTAGATCGGCAAGTACAGCGGTGCAATTTAAAATTTGAAATTTTTGGCAAAATGAGTCCAGTGGTGCTAAAATAGCGACGCTGATGAGCCCGCAGTGCTAAAACATCGACGCTGACGAGCCTGCGGCGCAAAAACAGTGACACTGATGAGCCCGCGTTGGAATTTCCTGTGTGTGCAGAAAAGAGTAGAATTTTCATGAAAATGTTAGAATTTATGACTTGCTGCCCTCCTTCTAGCGCCAAATGTGCGAACCCTTTTCCTAGTACCTACAAAACAACATGAATGAACGAGTTAGACAAGGATTTGCAAGCTAAAACAAGGATTCCCCATGAAATCCATTTGCAAACTCAAAATAGGAAAGAAAATAAGCAAGAACACAATGAAATGATAAAAACTAGATTAAATCCTAATTTAAATAGCAAACACTTGATCCCATGGGGGAATTGGTGCCAATTTGATGTGAAAATTGGCCCTTTCCCAATTCCTATGATGCAAGATTCGAATGTTGAAGATGATGTCGATCCACTTGGATGAGAAGATGAGAACTCCAAGCCAAATCTGCAAAAAGCCTAGCTAAGAATTCGAATGATGGATGGAAATGGCTAAGTATTTTAGCATGGTAACTTTGCTTGGATTGTGGATGATAAAATTTGCTAATGATTTGAGCATAGTAAGTCTACTCAAATTGTGGATGATAAAATGAAAGGAGCTCTTCATTTATAGGATTTCAAGGTGGATGAATGCCCAAATTTGAGCAATGTGGGACTAACATTCATCCAATGATATGGTGCCACTTGCCAAGTTATGAATGGATGATGGTTGTGCAAGATTTGGGGTTTGTGCCAATAAATGCCAATATTTGAAATTCAAATTTATTGAAATGACATGTAAGAGGGAAGGGGAAATGCAATAAATGCCACTTGGCTCAAGGAAAAGGACATGTAAGAGGTTTTAAATGCCTTGTTGGATATACATGTTGACTTGGAATTTTTGAATTCAAATTGAGAGAATATTTCAAAAAGATGCCTTGTGAGGAAAATAGGGATTTAATAAATGAATTAAATCTATTTTCATGTGCAACTTGCATTAGCTAGAGGATGTAAATGAGATTAGATTAAAATAATCAAGGGTTAATTAATTTAACATGAGATTAGATGATGCGATTTATTTGACTTAGATTTATGGATTTATTTAAATTAGATAAGAGAAGAATATGATAAAAGGCTAATTAAATAAAGATTTTGATTAATTTAATTAAAAGGGATGGTGTCAGATTAAATCAAATAAGGTTTTAATTTATTTAATTTAATGGATAGACTTTAGAGATTTAATCAAATAAATTGATTATTTAATTAAATAGGGATAATTAGATCAGATGGATTGATTTAATTAACAAGAGAAATGACTTGATTCAGATAAAGTGATTTATTTAACCAAGAGAGTATACTGATGAATTTAATCAGATAAGTGAATTTGATTAAATGGTTGGACCGATGAATGATTTAGGAAGAAACGATGTTAGTAAGTCAGGATCGAATGCACGATGTCCATCAGTATATTTTCAGTGTCTACACTTATATACCATCCTCAACCTAAACAATACCAATTAGGTCAGCCTTAATGAAATGTATGTACCTAAAATATGCAATGCCAAAATAGGTCAACATCGAACACCTTTTAGTGGAAATAAGTGAATGATGACCACACCAAGGGTTAACTAGGACCTAAATCCACATCACCATGCTACACAACACATCCAAAATCTATGAGGTACCTTCACAAATAGCGCTAGCATGCTAGGTTGTCCAAACCTGAACTAACACTACAAGTGACCACATACATGATTTTCTAGCTCACACAGACCACACAAAAACACTTCACAACAACCACACAATAGCTCAAATATTCCAGCATCATCAAAATATTTTGCAACTCTATGACAACCCCCTGTCACTAAGAACACCATCATTTTGTGCAACTAGACACACTACCATAGAACACAACTAAATAACCAACCTTTCACAACACCTCAGCACTTGAAACCTCAAGGGAAGGAAGTTACAAACAATATAAGCTCATTCCCAAATCCACAAGACAAGAAACCTCACTACAGAGAAATGCAGAGAAATCTCATTTCTCCCAAACAACCTTCTATATAGATAGATAAACTGTCAAACATAACTTTCACTACAGAATGATCCATAACCTAAAAATCTAGATATAGAACCTATGAACACCTCTAGTCATCATATCCAAACCTCGCAAGCATATCTTCAACCATGAAGAAATGTGGAGCAAAAAATTGAACATACCTCTGTTAAACTGCACTCTTTTATTTAATTTTTCTCAAAAGAACTTGGAAACCAAGTGAGCTTACTACAATTGCATCAAAACCATACAAGACATCAATGAAAACACTGATGATAGAACCACAACACCTTATTATCAAACCACAACTAAACCATACTAGCACAAGAACTTGACAACACCAACCATCTCCATACTATTGACATCAATTACCAACACCAACAACATTGTGTTGACATCAATGATAATACCACAACTCAAAATTCCAACCTGAAAAAGCATCTATATGTAATAAAAAGTGTTGAGATGCTACAACAAAAGTAGTGAAATGCACGAAAAAGTAGTGAGATACAAGAAAAAGTGTCGGACAATGATAGTCAGAAGCAAGTTTTTGCAACTAGTTTCAGTGAATCAGTGAAAGTTTGACAAGTTCCAAGGGTAATTGTGAAGGAATTTTTTCTTATCAAGTGATACAAATAATAGAAATAAAATCAAGACTAGCCCCAAGATGATTAGGAATATTTTACAAGACTTCTTCCACAAAGCTCACTATTTGGTATCATGGGTATAGCACAATTGAAGACATGCCAAACAAGTATAACCTAACTAGTAGTAAAAGGTGTATCAATATATAATGGACCCACATGTCAATGCTATTCCATCTAATGAATGGTTGATTAGGGTATTCCAAGGTCATGTACCACCTTGACACCCCTCACCTTGAAAGGACAAGGTCCAAGAAAGGAATATTAGTCACCTCAACAAGGGACAACACATGGTGAGTAATTTCATGCATGATACTATATATTACAACACTATAAATTGATGAACAAAGGTCTTAAAGGATAATAATCACAAGGTTAATAGTGGGGATTGGTGAATAGTGATCCCATCTAATAGTGCGTAAGATTGGAGGGGTCTCCTCTGCTCTCATCATGCAATGTGTCTCGGTACACCAAGGGTCACATGGCTTGGCTTGAACGATGCTAGCCACACCTTAGGGTAAAAATTTCATTCTCCCCCCTTTATATAACCCACCCAAAAACATGGTTGAGTTATAACCCTAGGGTGATGAAATCCCTAGGTAGGAATCTTACTAAAAATAAAAATGGAAGGAATAGTATTGTTATTTTTGGTCACCTAGGATCACACTAGGTGCAAGGGGAGAGAATACATGGACAACTCCTTTGATAAAAAGAATAAAATAAAAACTAGTGGTATTTTGATCTCCAATATTACACAAAGTGCAAGGAGAGAGCATACACACCCCTAGTCTACTACATAAGGAAAACGAGATTCATTTCAGTGTACCAAATTGAAAGGTGTGGTTAATTTTAAGATTAAAAAATTATAAAGGAAATAATCCCACACCAAATTCATTCGTAGTTTCAATTTTGGTCTTCTCCCAATGATTACCAAGTTCTACACATATAGGTTAGCTCAAAATCATCAAGAAAATAGGCCCACATTAGGGTTAGCAAAAATCTTAAAGCACAAAAATAAAAAAAGATTCTACAAAAACAAAAGTGTCACTATGTAACAAATAAATGCATCGATATACCATAAAAGTGTTGAACCTCAGACAAATGTGTCATTTTAATTCTACAGAAGTGTGTTGTCAAATCAAAAGCACCAAATCATAGTTAAATGCATCAGTGAACCTATAGATAGAGGAAATAGATGCATCAGAACAAAAAAAAAGCATGGCCTTACAAACAAATGTCACTAAAATTATGTAGATGCGTTGAAGCATGACAAAAGTGCCAAGTCATAGATTAAATCATAGCTATAATTTTGTAATTGTGTCATTGTAACCTGTAGGTCATAAAAAAATCAACAAAAGAGGTCAGATTAGGGACATGGGTCCCACCGGGCATACCAAAATGTGTAATGGGTTTAGGAGAAAATCAATTAAAAGCACAATTGAAGCAATTAGGGTTAGGGATATCAAACACCCACATGGAAAAGAATGATAAAACCCATTAACTAATGAAATTGAGAGCTCCTACATTAGAAAATGACCGTCAAAATAAAAATTAACATTAAAATTCAAAATCCAAGTAGTGTAAACGTAACATTATATTATGAATTGTGTTGATTTGATGTTGGATTGCTCAAACCTTAGCACCCATGATTGCAAAAGCTTGAATTGACCTAAAAGATGCTCAAAATGATATGATTCCATGCTCAAAATGATATGAATTAATTGCAATGCTTCTAGGTGATTTGAAATGGAGGGAGATGGCTTATTTTATAGATTTTCAAAAATCAGATCAAGGGTGAAGATCATATCTAGAGATCAACGGTTTAGATTAGATCTTGAAGATCAAGGGTTGAGATTAATTGAGAGGTTTAGTTAACTCAAAATATCTCCTAAATTTTAGGGAATTCGTTGAGATAGTTTTGAAAAAATCCTTAGAATATGCTTTTGAGATGGAAAATTAGATAATTAAATAATTAAATAATTATTTAATTATGGGAGATAGAAGAAAGTTATTTTTTTCTAATTAAATAATTAAAAATTATTTAATTAGGGGAGATAGAGGAAAATTGGGAAAAAATGATGAATTAATTAAATAATTAAAATTTATTTAATTAATAAAGGAAATGAGGTGATTTTGTGGGAAAATGATGCAAATGGTGAAAAGTGACAAAAATGATAAGAAATGATGAAAATGCACAGTTAGTGATGAAAGTGAGGAAAATGATGGAAAATGAGGAATTGGTGATGAAAATGATCAAAATGCAATATTAGTGAATGTGTGATATGCTCAGGAATTTTTGGATGTCTACAATATCTTTATAATCCACTACTATGCTTTTATTTTATTAAAATTCTCCTTATTTAACTCTTAAGAATACATATTTGATTTCCTTTTAATAATAAATCACTTTGAATAAAATAATTTAACCATTTAGTCCTATCTCCACTTCTAGTACCCTATGACATTGTGATTCCCTTCCATAGTGTGTTTGTTTACATGTATATGCATGACCATGTTGTGTGTTGCAGGGTGCAGGTACCAGGCATCAACTCCACCTGAATTGGCAATTCTAAGTGTGCCTTGAAACCCAATAGATCAATTGATCGGAGATAGCACTTGGTCCCCTACCCTAGCCATCATCCTCAAAGAGGATAAGTACTCGGTTTGATACCCTATTAGTATTGTCAGTGGTCAGTCAGTGTTGTTTGAAGTTTTGCTTTTGACCTTGGATAGTGGTCAAGTAATTGTTTTGGCTTTTGGTTTTATTTTTCTGATAACATACCTTGGTTTTCTTATGCATTAAAAATAATTTTCTAAGAAAAAGGTACACTTTGATAAATAGATGTATAAGAATAAATAAATATATCTATATAAATGTATATAATAATAATAATAGTTAATAATGAAATAAATTTATATTATAATATTATAATTAATAAATAATAATAATAAGGTAAATGAATAGAATATTATAAGTTGGATTATATAATTAATTACAATATGTAAATAAATGTGGGTAAATGGTTTTACCCGATTGAGTAAAATTGGGCATCTATCATAATTATGAATTTTAAATGAAATATTTTTAATTGACTATTGATTTAATAAATTAAATTAAAACTAACTATAATCAATTGGGATAGTTGGAAATTCCCGTACAACGGATATTGTTCTGTCTTCCTATAAATATTTTGGTTTTAGAGATTTTTCATTGGGTTCGTCTGGAGGGAGAAACTTGGCTGTAAATATTTCCTTATATTCTTGTTTTCGCTAAGTATTAGGGTTTTTTGAGAATTTTGGATTGAGGAATCAAGAAGTTGAAATTGTAGAGAAAGTTCAGGCTCGACATCAAATTCTCGTCCCATCAGGCGTTGGATCCAGGTTGGATTTCAATCTTCTGTTTACTTGTTTTTCTGAATGTGCAATCAATGGATTGATTTCTCTCTCTATTTTTGAAAATAAATGTTTTGATATGTTCTATTCTCCCTAGAAATGAGACATTTATCTATTTATTCCCACATAAAAATAATCAATAAATGTATTTGTCCATAACCTACAATCATTGCATTCCATGACATCAATTTACATCTCCCAATTACATTTCCTAAAAGTTTCAACTAATCCATTTTGTGTGTATCTTGCAACCATTGCACTCTGCGAATTGACATCTCCTTGAGGCATTCTATCAAAGAGCTAGGGTGCCTTCCCTATGTTTCCAATTCTTGCATGCATGTCTTCTAGGGCAATTATAATAATAAAATATGATATACATTCACACACACAACCATATTCAATGGGATTTGGCATTACACCAGCCAATCTTAGTTGCTTGAAAGTTTTAAAGCCTTTTCAACGAATCCAATTTTCATGCCTCCTACTATCATTTAATTTAATGAGATGAGATCTCTTTGAGGCCTCCTGTTAAACAATTCAATTCACCCAACAGACTTTATTGCCTTCTTGGAAATCTTTCCCTCAGAGTTGTGCACCCAAACTCCTCCACACACCCCTCACTTGTCTACACTTGCCAATTACTTTTTTTTTAAAGCGTCTTAAATTGTTTCTTAAGCCTCTTCAACAACTTTAGTTAGCACACGTCTTGTCATCACTTCAATCCTTGAGGTAGAATCTCTTGAGGATTTTCTGTCAATAGGTTGTGTGCCCTAAACATTATCAACACTCTTTATTGCCTACACAACATGCCTCCAGGTTTAGCGTTGGCATTGGAATTAAATAATAATGATTTCATTTTTTTATTATTAATATGATACATATATTATATCATGGTTAATAGAGATATGCGGTTTAAGTTCGATAATGTTTATTATGATTGCATTTGATAATAATTTATATATAGGCATATATTATGTTACATAATCGTTAATGGTAAAAATATTGGTTTCCTATATGTGGTGGATTATATATTTAGTGAGAAATAAAAATGTTTAAAAGAATTTTTAATTGGATAATCTATATTATAAACTACATTTCAATTTATAATAATATGATGTATATGTATATATATTAGATTATATTATATTATTGTCAATAGTAAAAGAATGATTTTATGATATGTGAAAGATTACGTGTTAAAAGAAGAAATAAAAATATTATTTAATAAAAGATTTCTTTGATTGGAAAGATATTGTGAGAATGAGTATTTACTTGTTATAGACAAATTAGTATTGAGTATTTACTTAAAGTGAATTGCTTTACTTCATTTTTAGATAGTTGAAAATTAGGGTTCGTTAAAGGAGGTAAATGAACCTACATTTACATAGTTTCTATTGTGCCCTCAGCACACATGCCCCATTCAGAACGGGGACACTCTTTTCTCTTCACCTCACTAGGTCACTTTGGTCGCCACCTCATTTTGCATGCCCCCTGTTTTATGTCTTGGATGGTCAATGAGCTTTAGAGAAGTAATCTTGAGTTGACCATGTTTCACCCCCCCTCAAATTTTCAAGGTTTTAGGCCTTTGCAGGGCTTCCTTGGCTGATTTCCTTCGCTTTTTAGAGTTGACGTCCTTGGAGCTAGGTGGGTCCGCCCAGCCGGGCTGCCCCATGTGGGTCTCCTTCACTCTGTGGCCGTTCAAAATGGTCGTCGCCCAACATCCTTCCACCTCGTGGAACCCGACTCTCTGATCACCATTCTCCATTGCCAACCTTCTGAGTGGCTAACTACCGGTTGTCTTATGCCTGTAGGTTCCTCCCTTCTCGCAACCATTTTTTCAATTGTTGATCATTCACCAACTGCCAAGGCCTCTGTATGATCATTAATGGGGTGTATTAAATGCATCATTTTCTATAAATACCCCTTCTTGAGCTATCATTTTCATCTTGTTAGTTGATCAGAGAAGGAGTCAAATCCCTACAAATGCCATCATCACTCCCGCATCATTCATTCACAGTTTTGAGGTCTTTATTAACAGCTTGGTCATTCGCATTGATTGGGTTTTAGAGGTAGGTTTCCCACCGCACGCCCCACTTTGTGTTTTCTTTGATTTTTATGCAAAATTGATGAATTCGAAGGAGGAAAACTTATGAACTAGATAGAGTTAACTAGGGTGCACAAAACCCACAAACTCGATCCATGCACCGTCCGCGGAACTCGCACTCTCCGCCACCGTTCCTGAACCAGGGCCTTTGTCCCTTGCAGGCCCGCACCCTTGCCGTTGTCATCATCAACTTTGAAAATGAATTGAAATTAAAAATGGTAGCCATCTATTATGGGTCCTCCCTCACGGGAGGACTCCCTTCCTTGACCACCTCGAACTTAGTATAAAGTCACAAAGTGAAATGAAGAGCCATCGACCCTCTTGGGTCCCCAAGCATGGATCTCCACCTACAAACTGCCTTCTAGCCTTGACGTTCCAAATGGCTAATCAACCATGAACTTCTAGTGCATTGACCCCATCCTTTCAATCACCCTAGGAACTCAAACTTTTCCAAAAACAATCTTAAGTCTCGATCCATCCCGTATCCCGCCTTGCAGACTTCCATTTGGGGAATTCCATATGAAATCTGCCATTTCGAATGGCTTTCGTGACCCTTCCTTCCCCCCATTGGGCTCCGCAACCTCATCTGCCATCTCGACCCAAATCCAAGTGATCTTCTTTGTCTGGTCGTCCACCATGAACTTCCACTCCCCTTTCGTCAGTGCATAAACGACTATCCCAAATGGCGAAACCTCACCGTCCACCCGACTGTTGAGTCCTGAGCCTATCTTTGTCGATCAATTTCACTTTTCCCAAAATGACCAAGTCCAAGCTTCATTGCGGGCCCCTCCTAGCAGAATTTCATCCACAGACTGCCATGGTGAATCCACCATTCTGAACGGCTTCTAGCAATTGACTTTTTGCCCTTCGGGTCCTGAGCCCTCGGTGTCCACTTGTATGCCAAAATGAAAATTGTTAAATGATGAACCTTAAGAAGGTCATCCCCCACAGGATGTCGTCGCCATAACTCCATCCTGGCCCTGTCGTTCGTAAATGGAAAATTATTCACGTTCGTTCGCTACATGGGACCTGACCTAACCATTGCCTTTGAATTTCAAACGATAAACGAATGAAACCAAAGCCTCCTAGAAAACCTGATGGTGTGGGTTTCTCCTCCTAGGGCGTTGTATGATCTTCATTGTCATGAGCGACCATCACCAAACATCTTCTTTCCTCATCCGACCCAAAATCTTGAACTCCAAATGCACTATGATGCTACCTTTCAAAGCCACGTGTCCCCCCGGTGGAACTCTGCCTGCAGGTCGCTATCTTCCCAATTTTGTTTCAATAGCAGACCCCAAACAACCAAGTATCTTGTTGCACCCATGTGCCTATAAGATGATCTTAACGCTTCCAAATTTCAAAATGACCTTGATCCACGTGCCAAAACAGAGTGACCTCCTTGATGGACCCCACACATTGATCAAACCTTATGGCGGGTTGGGACAGGTGGGTCGTCATGCCTTGATTGTCGTCCCTCCTATAGCTACTCTAGAACGGCCATCAACCTAGGGAAGTCCGCACCCCTGGGTCTGAACTGCTGAAACTCCTTCTTGTGAAATGTTAATATCAATATGAAAGAGATGTTAGGCTTCTTAAATGATGAATTATTTGATCAACTTCCGTTTTGTAGGATTTTGGCTAACTTTCTAATGTTTTCATGCTTCAATGTGCTTACCTCTCTCTCACCCGTAGGATATATGGAACCAGGTGCAAGACCTTTGGAGGAAGCCGTGGAGAAAGATAAAGGAAAGAAGTCAGCCAAAGCACCTCAAGGAAAAGAGGACAAAGACCAAATGAAATACAAGTTCCAAGGGGAACCCCTCAACTCCAAGGTCACCATAGCTTGGAAAGAGGTCTCAGATACAAGCATCAGACACGTAGATATCAATGAATTCAAGCAAAGGGTCTAGATCAACCCCACCATAGAAAGTGTGAGAAAGATCAAAAGCAGTGGATTGGCTAAAGTTGTTAGATTCCCGCCATCCCTCATTGCTCCCTAGCTTGTAATGGCTTATAGGGAGGCATATCAGCAAGAATATAGAAAAATAGTAGATGGAGATGGGAATGTTTTGGCTGACTTGTCTACCAAGTCAATAGGGAAGACCTTCCATATCCCTACCTTCGGGGAGATGGAGGAAGCAACCAACGAAGATGGCAAGGAGATGTGGAATGAAGACCCCCTCAAGTGCAAAAGACTTATCAATCAATACTGGTTGAAAGAAAAGAGGGGCAATGCAGTTAAGGTGCCCTAGGAGCTCTTCTGCAGTGACTTCTATGAGGACTACCATGACTTGGTAACCTTACTAAGCAGAGTCATGGGCCTTCCAACTATAGCTTACTTCTAGGAATGGATGTTATATTTCATGGAAGAGATCCTCTAGGGAAAAACCAAGTTTTATTAGGCAGGAATAATCAACAATTGCTTGCATGAAAAATTTGTGGCTATGAAAAAGACCTCGCACTTCTATATGACATCTTACCTTGTCTATTTGCTTGTTGACCATACCCAATACATGGGATTATTTGTGGCACCAAATATAGAACCAGGTAGGGAATTAAAGGTCTATGATAGGTACCCCCAGCTCCAATTCAGGAATTTCAAAAGGGACTATTACAGAGTCAACGACGCTTTCATAGGTCATATCATCATATTACTTGGGGGTGATTTTGAAAGGAGAGTCTCCCATAGTGCTAATGCCTTCCTTTGAAAGTTCACCTTATTATTCATACAATTTCCAAAGTTTAACTATATTCGTGCTGAATATTTCTTAGAGAAACCATACAAGCTTCCCCGGTACCCGAATGACCGGATAATATTTCTAGAACTGTCTTGGTAGTTGCAACATGCACACACCCTCCTAAGCATAAAACATAAGGTGGGGATTCCTTATCCCGTCTCCTTTAGCCAAGGGATGTACAAAATCCACACATCTCAATGTGCAAAAAATTCATATAAAGAACTTGTAGAGTATAGCCTAAAGTTCCACATTGCCCAGCCACAAATGGACCCCTATGGAAAACTCAGAAAGATGGTCACGACTCAATACACTCATGTGCATAATGTTGAGGAGTTTTGGGCCAACTACAACGATGACAAAAAAATGCGAATGATGCACTACATGCACATGATGATGTATTTTTTGAAGAAGGTCAACTTGTTCCTTGTGTCGGATCAAGTGGTGGAGGATGAAAATACAGTAATGGATCCTCGGTATAATGTAAATGCCAATCTGCTACTACCGCTAATTGATTGGAACGAGCAAGAGGTCGATGAACTTGATATTCTAACAAATCCCATTAATGATAGAACCAAGGAATGGATTGATGGGTAGATTTCCCAATTGAAGCAACAAGGGGTCACCTTGACCTATGGAGAGCTTGAAGATGAATCAGAAAGTGAAATTGATAGTGGGACAACTACTACCCCATCTAGAGAAACTTCAAAATCTCCTCCAGTCACCAAGTCGAGGAAGAGAAAAGAAGTGGTTGAAAGCCATCCCAAGCCCAAAGTGTATGAAGGAGAAGATATAGAGGCCGAGCAGCCAAAGTCTCCACCTGGTGCCTCCATTCTTGCGGCCACTATTGCCCCACTGCCTAATTCTCAGGTAGTAGTTGCTACTTCTCCACCTGTAGTGGATATCTCCATCCACCTTGCTTCCACCCCACCCACTGCACAAGTGATGATAATAAACTCTTCTTATGCCACCACCTCTCCACTCTCCTCTTCCTCCATGTCTCTGACAACATCTCTTCCACTGGGTACAACAACAATTCCAATGCCCACTCTCTCGCTCCTGGAGATCTTCTCCCACCACATGAAAAACATTCCTACAGAGCTATTTAGGGTGTTGATGAACCCAACCATACAAGCTTCCTTGGCACAAATTATTTCCAATCTCCCTATTCACACTCCTCCAACTGAACCACTCGAAATGAAAGCAACCATGGAAATATCAGAAGAGTTGGAGAGACAAGAAAGGGAAGCAACAAAAGAAATAGAAGAGGAGGAAGATGATTACCATGAACACCCTGAGTATTAGCATCTGACAATTGATGAAGTGGTATGGGGGGGAGAAGAAACATAGTCCTCTAAGGAAGACATTGATGAGCCAGGTGCCAAGTACATTGTGGAAACATTTGATCCCGACCTTGAAGAGGAGTTAGCTAAACAACTCAAAGATGTTGGAGAGGCAGCCTTCTAACGAGGAGAAGAATGATGAAGAGGAAATGGAGGATGACACTGAACCTCCAACTGGGGAACATGAAAAAATCCCCAAACATGATGAAGAAATGCCTCTTTTAGAGGGGCAACAGGAGAAAGAAAAAGAAGATTAGGAAGAGAGCCTAAAGCACGATGAAGAGGTGTTGCCTTAGCATGAGGAAAAGGAAGAACAAAAAGAAGATAAGCCTGAGGAAGAGGTTGAAACTAAGAAAAGTCTAGAAGTGGGGCATCATAAAGAACATAGACAAGACCAAGAAGAGAAGGCCACCAAAGGGGAAGACAACCCCAAGGAACATGCAACCACTAAGTCTCTGGAAAAGGAAACCATGTTCATTCGAGATTCTGATGAGGAAGAAGGAGAAAAGGTAGAGCAAGAGACTTCAGGCAACAAAGAAATTGAAATCCAACACACCCATGAAGAGGAAGGTGATTGCAAATCACCAAAAGTGTAATCTTAGATGCCTGAGTGGCTAGAGAAAAAATTGGAGAAGAAAACCCCAACCTCAAAGAATCTGAGGGCAAGGCTGGAGGCAATCTTGGCTCGAGCCAAAATAAACACAAAGAAAGAGAAGAATATAAAGGTTAGATCTCAGCTGACCATGGATGCATTCGGATCCAGGACTGTGCAGATAGCCACTCCAGTTTTGGGAGAAGAAGGGGTAAGCTACAATGTCTCCACCCTTGATTTAGGAACTGCGCCAAGGGAACAAAAGATTGATCATCTCCAGGGGTCCTTCGCCACTATTGTGCACCAAATGCATAAAGATATGATTTCCAAGGAGGAGCTGAAGGAACAAGTGGCTGACCTAATAGCGTATATTCAACAATGGCCATCAGCTGAAGAGCTCCCTACCACATCTTCAGTGCCACCTCAATTGTTGTCCAAGGACCACATTGACCAACTAGAGAAAAGAAAGAATTGGACAAAGGCCAAAGAGGATTGGTTTGGGAAAGTAGTCTACAACAGAAACATGGGCATAAGCCATATGGTCAGGATAGCCAACAAATTCTTGTAGTTGCAGAGGGTGCTTGAGGGGATAAGGAAATTTTGCACCGACTTCCCCAAGTTATATAGGATCACATATCCCAAGCTTGAGGCTATCCTCAAGGTACCTGATGGATCCTAGGAGAAGGATTTTTCTTTAGTAAAAGGTGATCGTTGGCTCGTGGAGACATGGAAACTGAGCCTAGATCACAGAAAAGAGGTGTTAGAACAAGTGCTCCATGAGGTGGAGCTAGAGATTGATTGGATCAAGGAAGTCTGGGTTGCCTGTGAAGAATACCTTAGGCTGATGATAGACTTTGATGTGCCTACCATCGAGCTAGATATGGAAAAGATAAAGCCCTACTTTCTTAAGAAGATAGAAAATGGGACCGCGGATGTGCTGACATCAGATTTCATGGGTTTTATTGCTCGATCCTTTGCTGAATCTAAGCAGGTAATTAAATATGCACAAAAATATGATAGGGACTAGGATGAACTCACAAATAAATCTAGAAAATTTAACTTCCAGGTGATCCAATCAGATATATTGGAGTGGGATAAGCTCTGGGGATTGATCGGAAAGTTTGTAGAGTATGCCACCTTAAACAGGAATGAAGGAATTCCTTTGATTGATGATGAATTCCTTATAGTCTAGCTACAACAAAAGGAAATCAACAAAAGACAAAAGAGTTATTGTGTTGCCACAAGAAGATAAAAAAGGCTAGAAGAAAAGATGAAATTTTAAATTGTAATATATTTGGGGGTAGGTGAAACCCTAGTTCATAGTGAATCTTGGCCACACAATGCAAATCAATCTTGGCCATTCATTCTACTTTTTGGACACTATAAATAGGGGGTATCCTCTCATTTTCAAGAGAGAGTTAAGTTTTTGTAAAGACATGCTGCTGAAATTTTAATAGAAGTTCATTGGATTTTGGTGGATTCTTGAGTTTCACTTGCATGTTACATGGTTCTTCTCCCATAGTTAGTTAATTTGAGTAGATTTACTTTGTTTTTTATGAGTTTTTCATGTTGTTAGTAGATTAGTTAATGTTGTTCACTGGTTTTGAAGAATTTTTTTGTGTGTTGGCAACCTTCCTTGTCCATACTTTTTGTTGTTTATTGATGATAAATAGCTGTGTAAAGTTAGTCTAGGTATAAAATAAAAGCTACTCTAAACTTCTATCTTTTATTCATGCTTATGGTGAATGAATGATTGGATATCTGCAGTCCTTAGAATCTTACACAAATTTCATGAGACTATGATGTAATCTAGTTAAGTGGAATTTTGTTTTAGGAAGGTTGTCCATAGTAGAATCCTCCAGGATCATTGTTCATTGCTAGTTTAGATCCAAGAACCTCCTCTCCTCACTTCCCTTTTCCCTTTTCTTTATAAGTAACGTATGCTAAGGTTCATTGCACATTGTAAAGCCAAATCTCAAGTTGAAATAGGAGTTTAAGACTGTTGTTTGAACCTGCAACAATTGCACACTAACTTCCCCATCTCAAGGACTCCATTTTAAGATCCAACTTCCCTCCAGATTAACTCCATAAGTCTACCCTATGATTACCAAAAAAATCACATCAAAAAAACTAAGAGATTCCAAGCACGTCATGACTTGATACCCGAGAGACCTTGGGGTGATTTTCAGCAACTCATTGTTGGAGATTTCCTTTCAAGAGAAGTAGTGCACTTATGCACTGTCTGTGTTGAGAAAGTGCTAAAACACCCATCAACAGAACTGGCGCTAGAAGGAGGGCGTCTGAGTTAAGCTGGATCAAAGTGATTCACTCTCCCTTAAGAGATCCTGAAGATTTTTAAGGTCTACTCCAAACAAAGGGGAATTTTAGGAATTACAGCCTCCTACAAGGGCTAGAAGAACTAAAAGAGGGGATGCAGCCTCTTCCTCCTCCATTCCACCCACTTCACCTTCACCTTTGCCTCCTTTCTCCTTCCATTTGTCCCATACTTAGCAGACTTTCTCCACCTCCATCCCTTCCATTCAGTCATACCACACTGCTCTCCCACCGCTTGTTTCCCATAGCCAGGGTATTGCCCCCTTCCCTTCCCTCCAAGTCCAAGGCACAGTATCAACTACCACTACCCTTGTGCAGCCCCAAATCACTGTTCAACAAAAAATACCACCTTCACCTCCATCATGGATTGGCTAGGGAACTTCTTCCTTTCACTTCAACGCCTACCATGACATGCTTAAGAATCTAGGGAGATTTTATATGAAGTTCAATCCTCGAGATCCATAGAGGACAGTTGAGGAGCACATCAAGATATTCCAAACAACGCTGAAAGACATGAAGATCAATCAGGAAGATGTGGCATGTAGGTTTTTTCCCTTATTCATTGGGGGAAGAAGTCTTTTATTGGTATATTAACTTGTCAGTGGGATCCATCACATCTTGGGATTTGTTAATGAATTCCTTCTTGCAAAAGTAAAAGATCCCGATCAGCCCTTCGAAGCTATATCGATAATTCATGTTAGTTCGTAGGGAAGTCAACGAGCTGATCAACTCCTTCAACGATCAATTCCACCGAGCCTACACAAGGTTGCAAGCCCTGTATGTGCTCAATGATGTTGTTGCCTTGCTAGTCTACTACGCAACATTAGATAACCTCATAGTTGCATTGGTGAAGAGAATGCGACTAGCTCCAACTCGATTAGTAGACGCTTACATTGAGGTAGTTATTGCCAGCACCGACTTGGGACAAAACATCTTCAGTCTGCTGCCTTCCTTGGGGAAGGATGCACATCCTATGTAGATTCAAGGACTCACTCAGGCTCTGCAACACCAGACACCTCTCATGAATCAAGTGTCGCAACTTCCCATAGTGCCTCATCTAGGGCAGCCCATGAACCAAGCACCCCTAATGTCTCATTACTTGCAGCCTCAACAATCATAGACTTATGCATAGCCACCACAGGCACCGACATACCCACAAGGATCTGAATTCCCACCTACTTAGCAAAACCAACAGGTAGCACAACCTGTCTTCCTCCAGAATTAGACACCACAACCAAGTAATACAGAGAAGGATCGGTTGGATGAGCTGATGGAGATGATAAAAAATATGTCCATCAAGATGACACACTTGAGAAATCAAAACAACCAACTGCAAGCTTCTCAATGTAGCATTCAGGCCAATCTTAATCGAGATATCTAAGACAACCGGGAAGCGGGTACCTCGTTAGCACAAAACTATGAGCTAGGGAAAAATTCTAATCAGAATTTCAAATGGAGACCCTCCCAGATACATAATAGGACATGGAATACAAGACCCAACAATGGGGGTGTTCCCACTAGAAGACCACCAATGGAGTGTACCTTGCTGAGGCTGCTTTATCCAGATGATGTAGGATTCACAAGACTAGTAGGCATTCTGAATTGGACTATCCTGAGTTTCAGACAACTACCAAGATCTTTCAAGTGGAGGTCTAGAATGTTGTTGACAATGAAAATTGCAGAGACATAGTTCCATCCGAACCATACGATTCCTCATGTCTCGTGGTCAACCAGGCCCCATTCCCGAGGAGTGAGAGCAATGAGCCCGAGATTGAGACCGCCTTTGCCAAAAATGAAGAAGTACAAGAGGTAAGTAACAAAGAAGCTTTGTCTCAACTCTTTACTTTAGTAGATAATAGCCCCATAGATGAATAATAGTCCCGTGAAGATGAAGTGCAAATGTTCCATCAAAGAGCCTCCTCATATAACTTAAGAAATAAACAAATAGGGGGACCGTTCACTATATCCACTCCACCTAATAACTTTAGTACCCCACCTAATCCCAATGCTAGCAACAACCCAAGCTACCCTTATGTGCCTAAAAAATATTTGAACAATAACAAACAGCCAGGACAAATGCAAAGCCAACTAGCTAGCTCATCCATAGGAAGATTCTTCAAGGCTAAAATAGAGCAAATGGGTGAATATGTAGCAGAAGAGTTCAAGAAGGTTAAAATTAGCGTGCTAGCCTTTGAGATGCTTAAAGTTCCTACAGTTAGTAATGCCTTCTTTAGGGTAATTAAGATAATCCCATCCTCCATGGCAACACAAGAAATACCTACCAAGAGAGTCATCTTTGAAGAGCCTTGATAGGATCCCATAATCCAAGAAATCATAGGCAAAAAGAAGGATGCCTACACCAACCATCAAGCTAGGAAACAATCCGCTAAAGAGAAAAATCAAGGGCAATCCAAGGAAAAGAAAAATGAAAAGGACAAGGGTCAAGTGGCCCAGGCTGATGCACCTATGGGTCTCTTCCAAGGAAGGTTAGAAATGCCCCCTTTTCTTACCACTATCAGGATATTCGGGAAGAACCTCCACAACTATTTCATTGACTCCAAAGCATTAGCCAATGTCATGCCTTTGGTTGTATGCAAGGCTCTTGGAATTGTTCCCACACCTTCAAGAAGGAAAGTAACTCAGCTGGACAAAACAGAGGTGAACATCATTGGAGAGATCAATCGTATCCCAATGCAGATCGTTGTAGACCCGAGGGTGCAGTAAATTATTGATATCCAGGTTGCGGATATTCTAGACACATATGGAATAATCTTGGGTCAAGACTTCACCCGAGGATTGAATGGATATGCTGCAACCGATTTCTCTCACATGTGGTTGTTGTGGAAAGGGCTGCCAAATTAGATCCGCATCGATCGAGAACCCCGTATGAAATTTATGATCACAAAATACAACAACACTAATGAGGTGTTGTTTTTTGAAATGGAGCTGGGTAGTTATTTCCCTTTTTCTTATCAGGAAGAAGCAGAGCCTCAAGAAGAAGAACTACCTGCGGAGGTCTTCCTGGTGCAATGTAGTCCTCTGACTAACTTGGCCTATGCACCTCAAAGTACAAAAATGTTAGTGGAATCATAATATGATGGGTTCTACAAAGATGGTAATTTTGGACTGCTAGACTGGTTCCAAGATTTCATTGAGAAATGCATACAAGATCAACTCAGCTTGGGGGAAAGGATGAATTTTTCAGGAACTCTTGTTGCCAAGCTGGTGTAGAGTTCACAACATTTCCCACTCAAAGTTTGAATGCTACTTGTGTCAGACAACAATAGAGCACATCAAAGGACAAGCCATATCTCAAAAGGAGCCGCCAGCCAAACAGCTTGCCACCAACTAAAATGAGCCCGTCCCTACCCCAGAAATGTTAGATGCACATGAGCAACCAAGGAAGAGTGTGCGCATGATTGGCCTCGAGGTCAAAGAGCCCTCCAAGTTCTGGATGCTACACTTCAATGGATCTAATTCCAAGCACGGAGTTGGAGTTGGATTCAAACTCATTAGCCCCATGGGTAAGACCTATTTTTTTGCCCATAGACTCCAATTTTATTTCACCAATAATGTAGCAGAATATGAAGCGTTAGTTCATGGTCTTTTAATGGCTTTGAGAAAGAAAGTCAAAATGCTGCAAGTGTTCAGAAATTTCAAACTGGTAGTGAAAGAGGTCAGGAAATTGTACTCATGCCATGATAGAAGGCTGGAAAACTATAGGCATAGAGTCTGAGATCCTTTAGAGAGTCTAGATGCATTCAACATACAGTTGATCCCTTGTTCTTAGAATCATACTACTGATTCTTTGGCTCAAGTAGCTAACACTTTGCAACCCCTCTCTTCGTCTGGCCTCAAGAGATTCACTGTTGAGTTGACATCCACCTAGTCCATGCCAGACAATGTCACCCATTTCCAAGTATTCAATGATGATAAGCACATCCTGGAGTTCATCACCAATTTTGATGTATTCACCAATTTTGATGTATTCGCCACCCAAATAATTGATGAAACTGAGCCCAAGGAAGCTGAATTAGATATAGAGGGGATCATTAACCTTAAAACCAATACAATCCCTAGAGGTATGGTTTAGCTTGAGTGCATATTTGACTTAGATCATATCAGAGATAAAGACCAGAAAGAAAAGAAGGACTGCATAAACAACTAGTGTGATACCCACAACCTCAGAATAGTCGAGGAAGTCAAAAATGTGTTTATTGGCAAGGTATGTATTGTAGAAGAGAAGAAAGGGATCATTGATGCTTTGCAAAAGTATCATGATGTGGTAGCATGGAGCTATGAATATTTGAAGACTTACGACACCTCCATCATCACCCACACCATACCTCTTAAGCCCGATGTAAGACCATTATGACAAAGACAACGTCCCATCAACGCCTTATTGGAACCTATCATTTACAAAGAAGTGTAGAAACTGATATCAGCCAGAATCATCTTTCCTCTCAAGCACTCCACATGGGTGGCTAACTTGGTCCTAGTAAGGAAAAAGAATGGAGAAATCAGATTGTGTGTGGGCTTTCGCAATCTGAATAGAGCTTCAGAGAAGGACAATTATCCTGTGACCTCATTAGATGAGGTATTGTAGATTGTTAATGGATCATAGATGATGTCCTTCCTCAATGGATATTCTAGGTATAACCAAGTCATGATGCAATATGAAGATCGACACAAAACAACGTTCACCACCAAGTGGGGAACCTTTGCCTACAGGAGAATGTCATTTGGACTCATCAATGTTGGTGCCACATTCCAATGTGCAAAGGACATATCCTTCAAAGATCTGATAAAAAAGTGCATAATCATCTATATGGATGACCTGACCATGTTCTCAAAGAAGCAAAGTGATCATGTCTCTGATCTATGCAAGGTTTTTCAGAGGTGTAGAGAATTTGGGGTTTCCCTTAATCCAAAAAAATTGTATCTTCAAAGTCACTGGAGGCAAGTTACTTGGGCATGTTATCTCAAAATGAGGAATCTCCATAGACCTCGAGCGCATTCAATCCCTAATAAAGATTCAACTGCTAGGTAGCAAGAAAGAGCTGAAATATTTCTTCAGAAAGATAAACTTTGTCAGGAAGTTCATCACAGGCTTTGCTGAAATTGTCAAGGCACTTAATGCCATGTTGAAGCAAGATGCCAAGATTGAGTGCACTCCAAAGGAAAAGCAAGCCTTTGAAGAAATTAAGAAAGCCATTGTTGAGGCACCTATACTAGTCAACCCTGACTATTTGAAGCCCTTCTACATATATTCATTTTCTTCAGATCATTCGTGTGCCAACATTCTAACCCAAAAGGATGACAAAGGAAATGAGCACTCAATTGCCTTTATGAGTGCTCCCTTAAAAGATGTTGAATTAAGGTATCACAATGTGGAGAAACAGGAATATGCTCTCGTAAGAGGGGTTAAGAAGTTTAGGAATTACATCTTGTGGAACAAGGTGTTCACCATTGTCCTTGATCTTGTTGTGAAGATGTTTCTAATGCAAAATGAGTTGGGAGAATGAAGAGCCAAGTGGGTTACCCTGCTACAGGAATATGACATGGAAATTTAGCCAAAGAAATTAGTGAGAGAACAAGCCCTCACCCGGCCGATAGTTGAAATAGTAGCGGAAGCAGGACCCAAACTCACGGTGCAACAATATCAGCTTGAAGATGTTTCCCTAGGGGAATGGTACGATGACATTGTCTATTATTTGCTGAACAACAAGTGCTCTCCCCACTTGCAAGGAGTTCAAAAATGTGACCTCAGACTAAAAAGTAGCAGCTATATGCTACAAGGATGCATACTCTACAAGAAGAACCATGAAGGTGTCTATCTGAGATGCCTTGGAAAAGAAGAAGCAGACCGGGTCTTGAAATAATTTCATGACAAATTTGGCACTGGTCATGGATCTGGTCGTTCAACCATGCATCAGATCATGTGAGTAGGTTACTATTGGCCGACAGTCTTCAAGGATGCTCATACCCATGTTCGCACATGCCATGTCTGTCAGACCACTGCAACCAAAGAAAGGAACATTGTTGTCTTGTTGCAACCAGTCTTAGAGGTGAGGTTGTTTGCAAAATGGGGTATCGACTTTATTGGTCTGGTGAGCCCACCATCATCTACGGGTCATAGGTATATTCTAACCGCCTTTGACTATTGCACCAAATGGACAAAATTTATTACATTAGGCAGTGCACAATAGAGGTAGTTATGAATTTTCTTGAAAGCTTTATATTAAATTGTTTTTGTTGCCCATATGCCTTAGTGTGTGATAATGGCCCTGCCTTTTCCTTGCTTAAGTTCACCAGTTGGGCCTTCAATTATGGAATTTCCCTCAAGTTTTCATCCAACTACTATCCTCAAGGAAATGGCATGGTTGAATCTACAAACAAAAACTTGATTACTGTCATCAAAAAAATGCTTGACAAGAATCCCAAGGACTGGCACACCCAACTCCGCTTTTCCCTCTAGGCAGACCGCACATGTCATAAGGCTTCCTTAGGAGATTCACCATTTCACCTTGTCTATGGCCTAGAACCAATATTCCAAATTCACTTGAAAATCCCCACCCTCCAATTCATCACTGACTTTTATGAAGAAGGGGATCAAAGAGCTCACCTGGCTAAGTTGTTACACCTAGAAGAAGTGTGTGAACATGCCATTGAAAATTTCACTAAACATTAGGGCGTAGTCAAAAGATGGTTTGATCATTGAGCCAAAATCAAGGCCTTTAGAATTGTTGATCTAGTCTTGTGCTGGGACAAGGCCCATGAGAAGAAGGGGGACATGACAAATTTGACAAGCTCTCGCTTAGCCCCTTTCAGATTGTTGAAATCCTCAAAGACAATTCTTTCTTCCTCAAGACTTTAACTAGTGAAGATGTCCCATTTCCTATCAACGGGAAGCACCTAAAGCATTACTTCCAAGCTTGAGCTTTTCTGGAGCTATTCCTATAAATACGTGTATATAGGTTAGTTTAGGCTGCTTTTGGTTTGCTTTGTTTTGTTGTTTTGTATTGCTTTTGTTTTGTTCATTTCCCAGTTGTTTTGGTTTGATGAGGGTGTTTCTCATTCTTTTTGTGGTGGTTGTGCTCGTTCAATGAATGGTTCACTTTGTTTCCCGCTCTTGGTGTTCTCTAGCTAAATATTCACTCTCAACTATTAGTCTCTGATAGCTACCATGAAATGGCTTCCTCACTTGAACTTTGACTTAGAATCCGACCCTTGGTTGAATCTTCCTTTTACGTTCATCTTAGATCCAACAAAAAATACATATTAATTGTTTCCAAAGAGTTGTATAGTGTTTGTTTATGATGAATTAGCAAGTAAAAAATATTAAGTCTTCTCCAGCGACCACTGTGGTTCCCAAACCCATAGTGGGCTTCAATGCTTACACGGTTGAGCAAAAGAAGGAAATATTAAAAGAAGTATTGAAAGAAAGAAAAGAAAAAGAAAAATGTTGAAATCAAGCAACTGTATGGGTGTATGGATAACTCTACCAGGGCTATGGACACCCGATTGGAAGTAGAGCAATGTTCATGGGATCACAATGACAACTCCATCGAGGCTATGGATGCCTGACTGGTAGCGGGGCAATGTCTAGGTTACTTTTTGGGTTGAATGATTCATGTAGCTTCCTCAGTTTGATTACCTTCCACTCGTCAAGGTTTCTAAGGGAAGGGAATGAATTCACTGAACACACACACTTCTGAGATGTTTCATGGGTTGATTCAGCTACGGATCTAGTTCTCCTAGTTCATTTCTAGAAACAGGGTTCTAGTCTATGAAATTAGAGATTATGGGTTTTGAGTGAATACTTATCCTTAGACTGCTCAGGAGAGTTCTCCAGCAGAGTCGCCATTTGTTGTGTCCTCAACACACACACCCCATTTAGAATGGGGACCCTCTTTTCTCTTTGCCTTGTCGGGTCACTTTGGTCACCACCTCATTTTGCATGCCCCCTATTTTATGTCCTGGATGGTTAATGAACGTTAGAGAAGTCATCTTGAGTTGACCATGTTTCACCCCCACCC